>OX326968.1:33186523-33829023 GCA_946800305.1 Medicago arabica
TAAACCTATTTTTCACAATATTTATACTATAGGTACTTCCCCAACTATCTCTACAATGTTGTAATTTATAATCTTATCACATCTCGCTTTACCACACATCCAATCCAATATCCCTATCTCCGCACAATTACTTTATTATCATGTTGGTTTTTAAACGCTCAACACTATGTTGCATAAAACATCGTTGATCCGACACCTATATGATATTTTTGCACTTCAACTTAAACGGTACGTTTGTATCACATAAAACTCTTGAGGCTCTTCTTCATTTTAATCATCCAACTTGAATACGATGATTTACATTTGCTTTTATTTTTACGTCATTTTGTACTATGTACCCAAGATATTTAAATTGTGTAACTTGTATGATATGATCTCCAACTTTCACCTCTAAGATAGAACTACTTCGCCTTTTACTGAAATTATATTACATATATTGTCTTGCTTCTACTCAGACGAAAGTCATACGCTTCTAAGACTTGTCTCCAAGTCTCTAACATCCCATTCAATTCCTCCCTCGACACTCCAATTAAGACTACATCATCTTAAAAACATATCCATCTCGGTGCTTGTTGTTGGATGTGTTTCGAATGTACATCCAAAACTAATGTAAAAAGATAAGGGATTAGGATTGACAATTGGTCCAATCTTTGTTATGAAAAAAATATCATTGATAACGCTTTCAAAAGAAAAATAATAAAATCCCGAGGTAAGTTAGACTTCATATTATCACATAGAGAGATTGTTGATAAAAAATATTTAAAATCTCTTGCCGACTCCAATACAATATAATAGATCCAAAAATAAAAATAAATAAAAATACAAATACATCAACGACAATAATTACCTCTATAGGTGCTTCCCCAACTATCAATACAATCTTGTCATTTATAATCTTATCACATCTAGTTTTACCGCACATCCAACGTAACATCCCCATCTCTGCACAAATACTTTATTATCATGTTGGTTCTTAAACGACCAACACTAGTTCCATAAATATCGCTGGTCTGACAACTGTCTGATATTTTTTCACTTAAACGGTACGTTTGTATCACATAAAAACAAAATATTAGGAAGGAAATTTGCAACCATTTTTTTGGCTACAAAAATTATCTAATACAGTTAAGAACTTTTATAAATAAGATGAGAGATCATTTATTTAAAACTAAAAAAACCAAAAAATTAGAAAGGAAATTCGCAACGAATTTTTTGGCTCCAAAAAGTTGTCAAAGAGACTCAAGAACTTTTATAAATAATTTGCAACAACCTTTTTGGCTACAAAAAGTTATCTAATAGAGTTAAGAACTTTTATAAATAAGATGGGAAATCATTTGTTTAAAACTAAAAAAAGCAAAAAATTAGAAAGAAAATTCGCAACGAATTTTTTGGCTCCAAAAATTTGTCAAAGAGACTTAAAAACTTTTATAAATAAGATTGTAAAAAAAAAAGGCAAGATAGGAACGATGCATTTTTTAGGTATTAAATAAGTGTACAAAATATTGTAAAAAAAAAAAAAGCAAGAGGATAAAAATGAAATTGGTGCGATGCATATAAATTACTGCTAACCTAATACAGAAAATAAGAAAGAAAATATTAGGTTAAATTGATGCAAGACTTAACAAAATTAATAAATAAAGATTTTTAAAAAAAATTAATATATCAATGTAATATCTCATGTTAAAAAATATATAAATATGGAAAATCTCCTAGGTAGTAATATTCAAAATCATTTAATGGTGGTGTTGATTTAAAATCTTGGAGTGCGTAATTTGATCATGTACACTAGTTCTTCTTTTTAGCTATCCATCATTATCCTATTCCCCTATCTTTTTTGTGACCACACGTTTAACCTTCAAGCCTCAAAGAACCCATGACATAACCATTTCCCATCATCATCATCATCTTTACCTTGTTGAAAACCACTACCAAAGTTCATGAATTCTTGCCAACTAGTGATTCACACTCCATTTCGTTCTCTCACATTTCCATGTACAAAACCACCTCACCTCAACATTCATCTCTTCCTTTCCCTTCCTCCACCAACGCTCCTTTGCTCATCACTCAATGTCAATGATGATTCCTTTTCCATCCCAAAATCATCCCAGGTACACTCTTTTTTACTGCTCATTTTGTTTAAACTTTTAACATTTGGATAGTTGTGTTGTGTTGTGTTGTGATGATGTTTTTGTAACAGTTTAGGTACAGTCCTCCAGAGGATCTGTTTGGGCTGGAGGTGGAATTCAAGCCAAGGTCTCAATTTTAATATTTTTTATTATTTGTTTAGCTTTTTTTTCTTAGATTAATTGTCACAAAAATAATGAGTTTAATGGAACTAATTCTTTTCTTATTTATTATTATTAAACTGGGGATGTAGCTCAGATGGTAGAGCGCTCGCTTAGCATGTGAGAGGTATGGGGATCGATACCCCGCATTTCCAATATAGTATTTTTTTTTTTTATGCTAGTGGCTGGAGCTCACATGTCAGGGGTTCGAACTCTGCCCCTGCATATATAATGCAATGTCCCTACCAATTGAGCTATGCTCGCGGGAACAATTTTAATTTCTAATTGTTGGTAAGAGTAAAATTGGAAGAAAAACTACACCAAAATCTTGTATCTTTACTTACACATATGGATATAGAAATCACTGTTTCAATTATGATTTGAAGTTGACAAGGTCCACATTTTTATTTCAGGAAAGCTAACTCTCATACAAGAGAACCAAGGTCTTGGTTTGGTCCAAATGGACAATATATCAGAGAGCTACCTTGTCCAAGTTGCCGAGGAAGGGGTTACACTCCCTGTACAGAATGTGGAATAGAACGATCTAGGTCAGACTGTCCAAAATGTAATGGAAAGGTAACTTTCTTTTTGCGACTATATTTGTTCACTGAATAAAACACAATTTTAACTTGGTCTTATTAGAAGGGTTTAATAATTTAGACGGTCATTTGTGATATGAATAACCAAATTGCTGCTGAAAATCGTGGTTAGTTCAGCAAATTTTTGTATATAAATGAACCTGATTACCTATAGTCTTTCTGTCTAAGATATCTTGAAATTAAGGATGAACATTTCGATAAGAAGAAATATTTAAAGAATCTTACAATATAACTATGATAGTTTTAGCCGATTGGTTCTTGTATAAGTTTTCTGAAGCTCTAATTTAATTTCTCTGCTAACATCTATATGCTTCTGAGGATTTTTCCGTAAGTGAAGAACCATAGACTTAATTGAGAAATTCTTACATGTGATTTATTCATACTGTATGCAAGTTCTTTCTGATTTGATCAAATTCTGAATGTGAAATTTACACTAGGATGGACATAGAGTTAATGGACATGAGATTTGATGTCTAGTAGTTGCTGATTCTTGCTTAGTATTTTCCTATATTGGTAGTAGTTGATAAACATTATGACATATAGCATAATATATATCATGAACCCTTTTTTCCTTTTTCTTTTTCATTTGAACAGGGTTTACTGACATGCCACCAGTGCACTGGAGATTGTGTTATATGGGAAGAGTCGATTGATGAGCGACCATGGGAGAGAGCTCAATCAATGTAACACTTGAAATTTAAATTTCACTTTCTTTACTGTTCTTATCTTCTATTAAGGTGTTATATGGAAATGTTATTAAGGTGTTTAACAATACATCTTTACTTCATTATCTTTTCATCTTCTTGTGGATGCATGCTGATATTGAACTTCGTTTAACCTTGCATTGTACTCTGAAATCTTGTGCAGTATGATAGAGACCGAAAAATTAAAGAAAAGATTGTATTATTGATCAAAAAAGAGATTTATTACAGTTCGGTTCATTGTTTTGGTTTTTCTGCCCATCCCTATACAAAGATAACCCCCGTCCCCCTGTAATCCCAGAGCTCTATTGGAAAAGCTGATGAGTGAAACCATGTCTCTCTCTTCACACCCATTTATAACAAAAATGGTCACAAGCTGTGTGCACCCCTTAGCCTTTCCCTTGTCACCATAATTCCCCTCATTCCTATATTTTACTAGGCTTGGGAAAATGACTAATTAACTACCTATGTAGACCCACATTCGCATATCGGATCCTAACACAATATTTTCATGTTAATATACGAGTAGGATCCATAATCATAATCAATGTTGTTTACCTTCTTGCAGAAGAAAATTAATTTACCTAGTTAGTTTAGATCTTACTAATATTGTTTCTAGTTATAGAAAAATTCTTGTGGATTATTATAGTTATTAGTATCATCATCATATTGTTAAAATAGAGATGCAAAAACACCTGGGTAGGGAGCTTCTGGGTTTTATATGTGTTGCATAATTGACATGATGTTAAATCTTTGTGAGCTTATCCTTATGATGTCATAAAATTTCAATACGATAGTCATTACTCATTAACATACTGGTTAAACATAGAAGTTCACTGTGCTGTTTATTTTACTTCAAGTCTTTGAATTGTGCAAAATGATATGACTTCTCTGCACTACAGACTATTTCGTCATTGGTTTTACTATTTTGGTTATTCCTAGATCTCCACTCAAAGTGAAGGATGACGATGAAGTTGACAAATTGGACATACAACTAGATGCGAAGAAAAAATCCAAGCGTGTTTACCAATCACCATCTCCTGAAGTTGGATTGAAGATTAGTCGTTCATTAAAAGTTAGTTTGCTGCTTAATCTTAATTATGGTTCTTATCATGCAAACTTGAGCATTAACATATATTTTGTTAAGAAAATTCAGCATTAACTTTTTCATGTTATGCATGGACAGACTGTGCAGAAGTATTTATTGTAGTATAGACTATAGTTATAATTCTGAATGAAAATTTAATGTGTTTGTTTAGCTGAATGATTGCAGAGTCTCAATGCCAAAACTGGTCTATTTAGCAAACGAATGAAGATCATCCACCAGGATCCCACACTTCAGGCACAGCGAGTGGCTGCTATTAAGGTTTAAAATGCTGAAACTTGTATTTCGTTTGAGCTTGGTGCTTTTTTAAATAGTCATTTATCTTGTTATTATAATGTGATTGTTTCGTTACTTTTTTATTGCATTTGTGTTCACAAGATAACTTTTTCTTTTATGCATTGACAATTAGACTTCACTTGATTTGATCTATGAGGACTGTCTAGTCTAGAAAACAAAACTTGAATCCAAAAATAACTTTTTGACGTGCTTATCTATTTTTTTTAATTGTTTTTACATGCAGTTTAGGAGTATACATTCAATTTGGTCATCCAAAGATAGACACAACATTATACTGATACTCCATTTATAAACATGTTGATATGATCCAAATATATGTGTGATATCAAATTTCTTTAAATGTTACACTTTTGTCATCAAATTGGTACTGCAAGGAATTAATTGATGTCATTAATCATAATTGAAGAATCAATTTGTTGTCGTTGATAAACAGAATATCTTTAAAGGGCCAACATATATATATATGCTCTACTGAAATGATTTTTATGAATATTAAATTTCTGTCCAGTCCCAGCTTAATCAAACTCAAATGGTTTTTGAATGCTATGATTTTAATTTTAATTAGGCAAGGGAATAGGGCATCTTAAAAAAACCGGAGCAAATACCTTTTTTTGTTCTACATCGATTTCTGTTATATAGTACTAAATACTAATTTTGATTATGCTTAGTAGATATGAAATATACCAAGTCTGAATAATTTTCTTTGGGTCCTGCTAACCGGTGCCCCAGCCACCGGTTAAGCATACCATAAAAGGGAATTATTACCATAAAAGGAAACTGTTTTTGACTTTATTATAAATTAATTACACAATTTCAATGCATTAACTACTATATAAATTTCCTTTTTCATATCTTTAACCAGCGCTCCGGAGGCACCGGTTAGCATTTCCCATTTTCTTTTCAGCATAAATTATTTGGTCTGATAGTGTTGTGAAAGTGACTCAAAATTAGAGTTTGGAGGCAAAAATGATGTTTGCTGGAAAAGGCAAAATCGGGGCCCGAATGGATCTGTCCGGGGCCCGAATTGTGCTGCCAATTGGACGCTTTTCTTGCGGCAAAAATCGGGGCCCGAATTTGCGCGCTGTGGATATTTCAGAAACGTATTTTTGGGCCAGATTTGTTACAATTTTAGGGGAGTTACTTTTACTATAAATATAGGCTTTGTATTAGAGCAAACCTTGAGATAGAGGGGGCTGAAACAAGGGTTTAGAAAGGCAACAACAAAACTAGGGTTTGTATAGAGTTTGTCTCTTTGGAACAAACACTAGGGTTTGAGAGTTGATTCACTTTGGGAAACACTATTAGGATTGAGTCCCTTGGTTACGGCGGGAAGAGATTTAGATTTTGGGTAGAATTAGGCGGGAGACTTATTCTTGTAACTCATTGACGTCTCTTTTGTAACGTTACTCATCATATAATGAAACGAAGGGCTGCTCTCTCCCCCAGATTAGGTTAATTTGGACTGAACTGGATAAACAAATTCTTTTGTGTTCTCTCTTCTTTTTTCTTTTGTGTTCTCTCTTCTTTTCTTTCGTTGTTTTCCATTTTTGCTTGTGATTATAACTGTTACCCGTGTTGGTTGCTTGATTATTCCTTGCTCCATACATCAAGTATTTATTGATGTGATTTTTTATCGAATTCGCAACAGATAGTAAATAAGTGCACATAAATGACATGGACTACTGTACTACTTGAGTATTGGCATAAGGCTTTTATTGCCGGGAATAAATTATGCAAGTATTTGAAGCATTAGATTTTTTCATAATGAAAATTCTTCACATTAAATGTTTGATTTGATGAATGCAGAAATCCAAGAGGACTGTTTCAGCAAGAAACCGTGCTTCCAAAACTATGAAAGATTTCTTTAGCGATCCAATAAACCGTGAAAAAAGGAGCATGGCCATGCAAGGTCATTTTCATCCTTTGAAATAGCCTGTTTATTTTAACTTTTGAGAGGTCTCAAGCAGGATACTAGTAGTCCATGAGATGTTTCGGTCAGTGTTAAGAGTTCGGCCTTGTAACCTCAAGTGACAGGGTTCAAATCCTCCTGGACTACTAGTAAACAAGAGAAACTTCTATTTACTTCCACTTCAATCAGGTATGGTTGAATTTCAATTACATGAACATTTCATTCCTATTCTAATGCAGGTATCAAATTCTATTGTCAAAACTGTGGACGTGAAGGACATCGGAGACACTACTGTCCAGAGCTGAAGGATGGTTTGATTGATCGGCGATTCACATGTAGGCTATGTGGCGAAAAAGGCCACAACAGAAGAACATGCATTAAGTTAAGGATAAGCCATAGTAATGGGAGAGTTATAAAACATCAACGATGTAAAATATGTCGACAATATGGCCATAACCGAAGGACATGCCCTCGAGTTATTTCAAATAAAAGAATGGATATGACATCTCAGAGAGTATACAAATGTCGATTGTGCAAGAAAGAAGGACACAATAGTAGGACATGTCCTAGTAGAATAGTTGGTACTGAACATTCTTTAGAATAATAATCCTGTTTTCCAGAAACTCAAGGGCTTTGAACCTGTATCTCAACGAGGCCAATAATCTGAATTGGAAAATCTTTATATATTTTGCTCACTTGTGTAACTGCAAAATGACCTCTTAAGTAATGCTAGTTAGTCAAAACTTGTTAGATATCAACTAGGTTTAATGTTGCTTGATGAAATTTGGATGAAACAAATGGTATAAAATTGGTTCAACTTCTAGAGCTGTTAGAATTGATTTTTGAGGTATAAAATTGATTATGAAATCGTTGGTTGCTTTGGAGTTCAATTGATCTTGCCTCTAAAATTGATTCGATTTGAACTAGAATTTGTAACTTTTGATTATATAATTAATATTTACACATAAATTTATAACTTAACTCACCCCCAGTATGAATCGGTGTAAAAAATAAGATTACCGATGGAGGAAGGATACATGTGAAGGCTGAGATCAATAGTGCCTTAAATATAGTGAATGATGCGCTTCAATGCCGACATGTGTTGTGTTTTTGGATTACGCATAAATAAGCATATAAAATGAACGACATAAGAATATTTGATCTTATAAATGTCAAGTATTGTAATGCGTTTGCAAGACTACAATATTCGGTTGGATCATGGTAGGGGTTGTTAGAAGAACCATCGAGTTTCACTTTTGTGATCGTTGGTGTATGTGATGGTTTGTAAGTATACATACATTCTCGCTCAATAATTTCCTCTCTATTTTGTTGAGAAAGAAAAAGACCGTCTAAGTGTCTTGTAAATTTATTTTAAAAAAAAATGTCTTGTAAATAATTGAGAGGAACCAAATATTTTAGGCTAAAATATGGTTTTGGTCCCTGCAAATATGCCTAGTTTTGGTTTTAGTCCCTGTAAAAAAATTTTTGTTTTTGATCCCTGCAAAATATTTTGTTTTTGAAAATAGTCCATTTAGGGACTATTTTCAAAAGTAAAATATTTTGCAGGGACCTTTTTCAAAATCAAAAGATTTTGCAGAGACTATTTATCTAATAAATGGGTTCAGTCATCATGTGCCACATGTGCAAATCATCACAAATATGGGGCCAGGGACCAAAACCAAAACGAGACATATTTGCAGGGACCAAAAACAATTTTTTTTTTACAGGGACTAAAACCAAAACTAGACATATTTGCAGGGACCAAAACCATATTTTAGCCAATATTTTATGGCAAATTCAAAGCCAAGTTTAGACATAATGGATTACCAAAGAGTATTAGACGAAGCAACAAGAACAACATCATCCACACAAGAAGAATATAAACGATTGCATTTCCATGATGATAAAGAATGATCATAAATGTTGTGAGAGAAATCCATCGTAAAAACATAGTTAGTAAATCATTGGTACCAAGTGTCAGGTGCTTATTTGAGTCCATATAAAGACATGGATGTGTCACATTGTGAGTTTTAAGGGAAGTTACTTCAAAAACGCTATGAACATACTAACACATGTTTGTTATAGGTTGTTAGGGTCGTACTTACAGTCTGAAGCAGCCAAAACTTAAGATTCGATGAGTTCGATTAGTAACTCTTAATATAGATATTCTCGAGTTTGTGAGTAGCCCGTGAGCAATTAAAGAGGTATATTGAACATTTTCTTCAATACCACTTATACCGTGACCCAACTCAACTAGGCTTCCTCTTCAAGTCCAACAATAACAACATAGCGCACATAACACCAACATATTACTTAAAATGCTTGTAATTAAAACATTAAACAAACTCATAAGTCACATGACACTATTTGATTTATTTATTTGTTAAAATCATTTTTTACATATATTCCTTTCGATCGTATTTCTAAACAAAAAAAATATTTTTAGATTTATTGAATAATTAATGTATGTAATCTATAACTAAATACATTAATTATTTAATTATTTAGTGAATCTATGAAGTTGTTTTTATTTTTATAAATGATATTATCATTTGATTGTAATAATGTAGCTGTTAGTCTTTTTAGGTCAGAAGAAAAAAGTGGAATCCGAAGCTTGATTATAGGAGGCTACCGAAACAGCGATGGCGAGCTCAAGCATCAAACAACGGAAACCAGATGAACAAAACGACGTCGGTGACGGTGACATCATAGCCACCTTACCAGACTCAATACTCAGCCACATCCTTTCATTTCTCTCAACCAAAACCTCCATATCAACACTCTCTCTCGTTTCTCGCCGCTGGCGCAATCTCTGGAAGCATCTTCAATCATTCAACTTCTCCGACTCCGACTCCAAATGTTACTGCCACCACCCGCAACAACTGTTCAGAACCTTTGAAGTATTCGTCAACACCGTCTTCACCCTCCGCGAATCCCGTGACATTAGAAAGCTGCATCTCAAATGTGGCATTGCTGATGATGACATGTATCTGGCTAATTGCATTGATTCGTGGCTCCATGCTGTTAATGGACCCCACCTTGTTGATCTGTCTCTCACTGTTTTTAACTGTCATGGTTACACTAACTTCCTCTTCCCTTCTTCTCTCTTCAACTGCTCCAACCTCGTTTCTCTTAGGTATCTTAATCTATAGCTTATATTATACTAGATTTTTTTTTAATCACTATCTAGCATAGACACTTGACGTTAAGGCTTTGTTTGGTTTAGCTTATGGCGGATAGCTGATAAGCTAACTGACCGTTGATAGCGGATATGTTAGATGATTGAATTTGTAGTGGTTGGTAAAATCAGCGGTTGAGCTAGTTATAATTATGAAAGGACATAAATATGATATATTTAATTTTTTCAATTAAGCCCACAGGTGTAAAATTGGGATAAAATATGATAAGCTGTAAGATTTAAGCTATAGGCTAATTCAAGTAGCTTATCATAAAATGTTGTAAGCTAGTAAAAATAAGCTACAAGTTCATGAGAAAGTAACGTTTACCAAACGGATCTTTTCGAGTAAAATAAACTTATAAAACATAAGCTATATGCTCTTGTTCAAAAGACATAAGCTATATGCTCAAAAAGGTGCATTGCCAAACAAACCCTATATTTGCTAGATTTTTTTGGGTCACTTTCTAGCATTGGCATTTCACATTCGACTGACGGAAGTAGTTACACACATTCAAATACGAGTTTAATTTATATAGTGCAGAAAAGTCTTATACATACATCCAATGATGTCTTGTCAATCACTTATTGAATTACAAACTTGTTTCTCCCACCTCATTAATTGATGTGGCAAGGCAACACATCATTTAATGCATGTGTAAAACCTTTGTACATTGACAGTGTGTATAAATTAAACTTTTCAAATATTTCATTTTGTTAAATTATATAAATGTTGTATCTGTTGTCTATAACATAGGTAGATTATCATCTTTTATAGGTGGAGATGAAAAGTGAAATCAGTAATATACCAAAATTGCCATAGTTCTCGTTATATTTTTAGAATGCTTATTTATATAATAGCATATCTTTTGAAACACTGCAGTCTTGATGGTGCAATCTATATGAAGGTTCAAGATTCTTCCTTTTATTTTCCATCACTGAAGATGCTGAAACTCCACCATGTCCTTTTGGACTCAATTGTTGCCCTTCTCTCTGGCTGCCCCATGCTCGAAACTTTTGATATTGACTTTATCACCACATCTTTTACCAATGGTGTACCACCACCTCCCCCCAAGAGTTTGAAATTTACCAATAACAATTTCACTTGGACTTACATTGAAGTAGACTCCTGTTATCCTGACATAGGAACTACATTGGCCATCTTTGACAACTTGCAGAGTGTGGTGAAATCATATCTTGACGTCTTTTCCCCATCTGAAAGTAAATTTGTTGACCCTATTCTCTACAACCTCCGAAATGGAGATATATATGAAGAAAGAGAAACATTTATGCGGCTGCGTCATTCGACATCAAAGGTGAAGTTTTACTGTTATTATGGTTTATAGTTTATATGTATGTATGTAGTTTTATTATAATATTGAATCATCACTTGTTGTTGTTGTGTACAAGCAGTGGCCACCTCACACCACAGTTCTAAATCATCCAGAATTTTGCAATTTACATCATCTAAAGTTGATTCTACCCTGCTTTAACTCGAATCTTTTGCTCAACATGCTTGAGAAATGCCATATGCTTCAAGTTCTCATAATTCAGAGCAATAAGGTTTGTCTAGTTTTTGAGTTTAATTGAATCAATCTTTGGTCTGTCTATGTCTATGTATCTATCTAAACACACAAATATATTTTTGCCTTGTTTCTGGTAGGAGGAACCATCACCTTTAAGAACATGGGAGCCACAGTCAACAACAGTTCCGAAATGTCTTGAATCTCACCTGACTTATGTTCACATAGAAGGATATCAAGGATTTGAAGATGAGCTGGCATTTGTTGAATATATTTTGCAGAACGGACTTGTTTTGAAGACAATGCTTATTTTTGTTGATATTTCAATGGACATAACAAAAAAGTATTGTTCTCTCAAAAGATTAGCCGATGTACCAAGGGGCTCTGTCACATGCAAACTTAAATTCGACGCAGCCGTGTCTCCTTAAGGTGCAAACTCTCATCATCTCCTTTTTATTTTACTTACTGAATTAATAATGATCAAGACTTGTTTAGTCTGCACAGTAAGATGTGTTACATTATAGTGAGTCCATTAGCTTTTTTGTTGGGTTGTTAGTTAGGTTAGATTGTGAATGAGGTAGCTAGGGTCTAATAATGTCTCATTTCATCATCTGTTCAATATGGTTCCTTGTGAGAATTTCTCTCAAACTTCAAGCTTCCTTTTTCAATTTTGTGATTTCCAACAAAATTAGATGTACTTCGTGTTTTTACATGCATGTCACTGGTGGTAACCACATTTTAAACTTTATTGCGGCTGAACTGTGGTATTCCATACCCCCATAGTATCCGATTTTTATTTGATCTAGTTAGTTTCTCATTATAAGACCTAATTGGGATGGGGCCACTGTACTAAACTAAGTTTCTTATTAGACAATGCTTGTTTAGGATTTCAAGCTTTGCAAGATTTATTAAGTCGAAGAAAATGATGGCCTAACTTGCTTACTAAAATTCAAGCAAAAACTTATGCATTCCATGCAACTTAGTGATATTCGGCTGTATAATCTTGTTATTATTTCTACCAATTACCAAATCTTTGTTTATTTGAGGCATTGATGCTCACTTTGATGAATTCACGTCACCTTTGTCAATGGAGCACAATTTCTGTTATAATTTGGTTTTGATCTTTGTATTCATTAAATTGATAGATTTTCTATATAACCTAAAATAGAAGAAAATTTTATCAAGTTTTACATATATTGGAGAAAACAAGCCACCTATCTGTGAAATAAATAAACTTTTTATGTTCATGAATCATTTAAAAAACTCCTCCTCACCATATTTCTTTACTATTTGCCTTTTCAAGTACTAGTTAAAAATATTATGCGATTTTAGTTGGTTCAACCATATTTTATTATACAAATAAATTTCAGAAATTAAATGATATTGTATGATATTTTTGTCATAGACTAAGTCTTACGGTAGAGATAGTCTGACTACATACTGAGAAGTATTTTCATTTTTATGGAAGCATGTTTTTTTTTTTTTTTATATCATAGAGCCTTTATTATGGAAGCATATTCTTTTTTTGGTTAAAATGAGAAGCATATGCCTTTTCTTCCTTTATGGCTTTTTTCATTTCTTCGTTTTTGGAGTTTCTGCATAACAAAATCGAAGAATTTAACTCTTTGCTATATTATATAACAAAACTCTTGTTTTTTAAGATGTACCGATATCTTAACTTTTTAAGAATTGTCATATTCTCCTACCCCTATTGCACTGTGTACCATACCGGTACCTAACATATGCTTACTAAATTAACGATGATCAACACTGGGTTTAGTCTGCACAATTAGATGTGTTACACAATAATAAGTATGTTAACTATTTCTGTTGGTTTGCTTATTTTGGAGTGGCCTTGGGTATTGGCTTATATTTCTTATCTTTTGGTTTTTAGAAAAGTTGCCGATACTACTAAGTTATTGTGCTTAAGATTTTGAGGTGTAAACCGGAAATATGCTACACATTTTAATCACAAGAATTTGATTCCCTTTACTGAGCCTTGGTCATGGTAGTCATTCCAGTTCTGGACATGAATCATCAAAATGCTAGGTTTATATTTAATACTAATTTTTAATGTTCATAGAATAAATACTAGTAAATCAATTTCACGAAAACAACATTTGACCTTTTCCCTTCTCTTCCCCCCTCCTCCCTCTCCTGTATGCTTTGAATTTGAAAGTATCCATGAAAGTATGTAATCAATTACTTGATGTTTACTATTCTTATGTATACCGTTTAATTGTTTTTGCTTGCTTAGAATGTCATTATCATCTATATATGTTATGCAGCTTTCTACTTCTTTTGTAAGAGTAATCAACTGATTATTGAAAGAGGGGTATTGTAATCTTTTTTCCCCTTTAATAGAGGGCTATTTTATCAGCCTTTTTCCAACTAAATTTGTTACATATGCTGCTTCCATTCATAACTTGCTTCTTTAGTTTAGGTTATTAGATAACTTCACAGATTTAAAATAATCACATATTGCTAAATGGCATGCTTAGCCAGACCTGATTATGGATTGAAAGTACATGAATTACTGATGGTAAATTTATGTTGCAGTAAAGTTGTGTAGATTAGTCATTTGAGAATTATGCTTAGTTATTATTTCTTTAGTTTTCATTGTTTTTTGATCAAGTTTAGTGTTCATTGTTTGGATTAAGCTTGATGTAGTTTGAATAACTTTATTTCACTTTTATGTTGTCAGTGCGCTTTTCTGGCTTCATTAAAAAGGTCACATCAGGAGCAAAACTTATAAGGGAAGGGAAATGTTAACTTGTGCCCTTAATGCACAAGTTTAGAAGCCAAATGTAGAAATAATGTATTGAAATGCGTGCATTAAATTGAATCTTTAAAGTTTTAATGAATTGAATGCACGAAGTTTAACAGAAGATTTCTTTTTTTGGATTTCTTAACATGTGTCATAAGGGCACAAGTTAATACTACCCATCTTATAAATATGGATTTTTCAATTCAGCAAGTTCACAAGTCTCTCGAAGAGGCAAATACTATGTTTTACTCTTGGCCTATTGAAAGACATCTTGAAATTGTTTGATATTATTTTAGGAAAATTGATCAGAATGACACAATGTATCTTATTTGTCACCTTTAAATGTGTGTTTTCTAGTCAACTGATTATAGTGGCACAATGTAGCCATGACTTTGCATAAAAACAAAATTGAGATAATTTTTTGAAATGGATGGTGATGTTTCTCATTGGTTTCTGATATAGGTAATAGACATTTCTGAGTTGTGTAGTTATGTATACATGAGAAGAGATCCATTGACCCAAGAGTGTGTCAAAAGAGTTACACCAAATCACAACCTTAATTTTATTAATTAATGGTTATTAATAATTTCCACGGTAAGATTTTTCTACAACATCTCCCTAAACAACCATGTATTAAAAAAGAGGCATGACTAAATCATAAGACATATCAACTATGAAGCATGTATATGGATACAAGACCGACACGGGTACAAGACACGACTAATAACTTCTGAAATTATGTAAAAATGATTTTGGATTAATGCTGTTATAAGTATTTGGTTATTTAATTTAATTTTACTTCGTTAAAATTTGTAGAACAGAATTTGATTAGTCATCTAGCTGGTGGCACTAATGAATGCTGGCTTTATGACCATTTGTTGTTCAAGTCATTGTTAAAATCATTTCTACATACATTTCTATAATGTTTAGGGTAGATATATTGATGAACACTGCATAAACGTGGGGTGTATAAGACGAGTAATTATGTGATTAAGAGGTTTCCACAATTCATTGCATATCCTCCAAATTGGGTGCATAAAAAGGAGGAGACACTGGTATGGGATGAAATGCATTCTAGTATTCCATACCAATCAATTCCATAACGTTTCATCACATTCCATCAATAAGCTCAGAGAAAATGTCAATTTGATGTGATCAAAGACACAAAATATGCAGAATATATATTGTATGCGCCTTAAAATCCATTTGATGCAATTTTACTAACTTAACTCAATTGTGAAAGATGATATTGCTCCACAACCTTACTGAGTTATAGTGACTCTTAAGCAAGTCTTTCGAAATCACATAAACAATATTCAATTACGGTCCGTTGTTCTACACAATATAAATCATAACATAAGCAAAAGACTTGAGCCTTGATAAAATGCAAAATACAAAAGTACACTGCCAAAACATTAAGCTCACAAAGTTTGAAATTCCATCAAATTTGTAACCAACAAGGAAGATCGAATAACCAGAATGTGCAAATGCCAAATCTACAGTGATTTATCCTGCAACATTAATTACGGTCAGTCTATATTTTCATTAATTTCTATCATTTGAACCCTCTATCATTAAGATTTGGTCAATGGCAACCAAATCATAATACAACTTTCTAAATAAAATACATTTCTAGAAAGTAGAAAATACAATACATTCTCTATAGTAAATTTAAAACTTTTCAAGGAAGATGGAACCCTAAGCTTGGCCAAAGATTCAGTTGAAAAGGAAAGTTCCAAAGTTTCTAAGATTGGACAAGCAGAGAGAAGGATATCAAGGGAATTCACATCCACATTACCAATGTCTAGTTGTAATCTCTTCAATGATGGTAACCAAGGCTCATTGTGCACACAGAGGTTTCTGTGGGGAGGAAGGAAAGTATATGGCACAAGAGAGAGTCTGCCAGACTGCTTAGTCTGTTTGTGTTACTGTTACTGCCTTGACCATCATCATTTTCTCTTCCTCTGGTTTGTTACTTAATATACTGGGTCCACTTTCTGCTTTTCACTCATTATTATTTTTTGGTAATGTTTTTTATTTTTATTTATAAACAAATGTTAACTTGGGCCCTCAAGAGAGCATACGTTAAGACTAAAATATTTATTATAGAATAAACGTATCAAAAGTAGTCAATTTCTAAAAAGTTAAAATATTATATTTTCTAATATCAAGTTACTCATTTTATATTTCTTAACACGTGTTTTTAGAGCACAAGTTAATATGACCTTATTTATATTAGCTTTTTTCATAGAGTACTTCTACTATTTTGACTAGTTTTTTATAGTATACACAGTAGTACAACACATCACAGACAGACTGCGCTAATTCAGATTTAGAGTGGCGTATAACTTCTACTCTAGCATGCAGAATGACCATTTATTGATGGATTGGACAACACCTGAGGAGGACTTTGGTGGTTGTGCTGATGTGATTATTAGTATTGGTGTAAAATGTACGGATATATTCCTTGTCCAAATGGGAAATTAATCTCTTCAAAATAGTTCATATCGCATTGATTTTTTATTATTAACACAGTATAAGTATGATTTTTTTCTTTGTTGAGATAATTATCCACAGCAGTGTATGAAATTTTTTGAAGATTATCTTCTTTTATAACTTTTAGATGAAACTTAAACTTGTTTTCTTTCTGCACAATGTCGTATATTTAGGGGTAGATCATGCAAGATGCATTTGAAAAAGATCTCTCTTAGTTTCTACCTTATAGATTTTATTTTTGGAAGGAAGGACATATGAGTGACACTTTTGATTATTATGTCCTACCATCGTAAGGTGAAGAACTATTGGTCTTGGAAGCAAAAAAAGATGAGTTTTTCACGAAAAAGATCAATTGAAAGCAAATGCTACCTACTCAATTTCTTCACAAAGATTCATATGACAAGAACTTTCATATCATAAGGTGATTGAATTCATGAATAATAATGAATTTTCAATTGAAAGATTTGAGAGTCAATGTAAGAGGTTATTCGGGCACGTGGTTGATTTTGAGAAGTTGTATATTGAAGATAAATTCATTATTGTGGAAAAGAAAGATGAGGAGAAGTTAATAAACATTGAGGATGATATAATTTATAAGGAAACTCAAAAGTCTCAACTTTGGAGAGATTTAGATGTCCAACCAGAAATTCCTTAACAAAACATTCCTAAAAAAAAATTAGCAACAAGGAAGGGAAAAAGGAAGAGATTGATGAAGTCATGGATGCCATTTATGTCTTGTTCGTTAATGTCCACTTTGAAAGGATATGGAAGCAATATCATCTATTGCTCAAGTTCATGGAGTTCTTATCCAACAAAAGGAAGAAAAAGGATATGTTCTTTGTATCATATATGTCTGTATGTCACGTTAATAGTGGTTGTCGCGTCAAGCTAATGACGTTTAAAAAACGTTTTGTGGGAGGCAACCCACGTCAGTTAGCAATTTTCTACTCTTTTTTTTTTTGCTTTTTAATGTTCTTAAATAAAAAGAATTATCATATAATCACTTATTGGTTGCTACTCGTAACAATGCTGGTTGAAATTGCATGAATTTCATAACCTTTTCATTTCAAAAATTTAGAATTGTTTTTGCCTTAGAGAATTGTTTTTACCACCAAGACAGAGGGCTAGCTTACTTCTAAAGTTCGAGAGCATAATGACTTTGGGGCTTGCTGTGGAAGATTCGCATCAGAATCACCACTACTTTTCTCTATAGCATAACCGGTAAGAAATTTGAGACAAATACTTTCCATTTTTTTTACCTTATTTCTTTCACATGTGAGTATCCATATCTCAATGTTATTTTCCTCGAGTTTGCATTGGTTCTCTATGGTCTATTGGTCGTATTTTCATACACATGAGACACTTGTTTAGTACTCTGAGCCTTTTCAAGCCACCCTGATTATTATCATTATCCTTTGCCTACCCCTTTGAGCCTCCATGCAAAATTCTTTGTTGTTTTCGTGACGGACCACATCACAAGTTTTAAGCCCAATATGTTACATCTCTTTAATTTCTTTGGAGTTAGATAGAATCATAGGTACTTGATATTGGTTTGAAACTAAGTTTGAGGTTGCTTTTCGAAATTAGCAACATCGTAAGTTTAGGGTGGGGTCAGTAGAACTTGGTAAAAAAATGAAAGAAAAATGGTAGACTTAACCTTAAAAATTTGGGCTACACAAAAAAATAAAATTAAAATAAGAGCTAAAAAATCAAAAAATTTGGTCTCTTCAAAAATGTAGAAGATGAATAAGCAGTTTTACTAGTTCCCATGTTGTTTTGGCAAAGAGATTGAAGGTTGGTAGTACTCTAATGTTTAGGGATCCATATCGTGTATCTAACTCCAATTCTTCTGTTTGACCTACTTTCTCAAATTTATTCACTCTTAACCCAAGCCACATTATAACCTTGAAAGACCTCTAAAGTTTGTGTGATGGTACTTGACTTTGAATGACTTTTTAGAAAAAAATTTCATGTTCATAAGAAAATGCATTAACATGTTGATTTGAGAGGACAAATGTCATGACCAGCCCCACTGGCTTTGAGAATTGGTGAGGAAGAGAATATGGAATAAGGTGTGGTTAAAAGAATAAGATATCTTCTCGAAGTTTGCCCTGCTTCAGCGAAAGTGGTAAGCTAGTCAACGTCTGAGGTGGGACAAACAAGGATCTGAGCACCCTCTCGTAAAGGTATGTAAATTCTTAAAATTTGTGCAAACTTTAACTTTTAGCTATTCCGTTACTTGAGGACAAACAACAATTAAAGTTTGGGGGTTGTGATTACTCATCATTTTCATATTAATTTCTGTTAGTTGTAAACTTTTATTAATTGATTTTCTTAGTTTTTAATTAGTTTTAGTCTTTTTATAGTAAAAATCATCATCTCATATTAAGAGAAAACAAGTTGATTTGTGTTGATTTTTCCATACACAGACAATCCTTGGAGCATTTGGTTTATTTATGTGTTTTAACAGGTTTACATTAAGTTTTAGAGTTGGTGAGGTGTCAAAGGAGTTTTGGAAAGTCAACCATGAAAGTCATTTCACAAGAATGCGAATTTGGAAGAAGAAAGAACAATATTGTCATTTTACACCTGGGTGTAATCAGAATTCAGAAGACCGGTGTTTCTGCCATTTTGCGCCTGGGTGCAAAACAGCTGCGCCTGGGCGCAACCAGTTGAGTTCAAGACCGTTTCACTGCTGCCAGTTTGCGCCTGGCCGTATTTTCACGTTTCAGGTTGCCTATTTAAGCCCAAACATCAGATTTTGAAGGGGTTCAAAGAATTTTACATAGAAATTTGAGAGACATACTTAGAGGGGTTTTGAGAAGGTGTTGTTCGACCTAGAGGGTTGGAGTTGAAGCTTTTCACCCTCTACCTTTATGTGTAATTCTTTCAATCCTTTTTATTCTTTGTAATCAAGCCATGCGTGGCTAATTTCTCTATTGTTAGGGATGAGATTATCTAGACGACAACTTTTGTTCTATGACTTTATTCTAATTATTGAACCTTTTTTTATCTCTATTCTTATTGTTTTTATTGATTGATCACCTTTGAATGATTTATGGTTTATATTGTGAAACAGAAGTTGAATTTATAAATGCTTGAGATAAGAAATTATTGCCTTTGTAATCTTGGAATAGATACAAACCCTTGAAATCAATTGAGAATTCTTGTTCATTCATGCTTAATTCTAAACTTGAATTCACTAAGGAATTAAGGGTTATTTTAGGATTAATGATTTTCTCACTATGATATTAGGGCAAGAATAAACTAGAGAATTCAGTAATGATTCGATAAGGTCGATCCAATAGTCATATTCATGTTGCTAACTCAAGATAGTGATCTAGTGAAACTCATCCCTGACAATTTTATTATTATAAAGTTTAAACCAAATTTACTTTTCTAAATTTTCATTATTGCTATCAAAAAAATTCAGTATATTTTTGTTCAATTAAGTTATAAATATTATTCGACAGTATAACGTGGTCTTCGAGTTCGACACTCGGTCTTACCATTTTAATTTTACTACTTGCACGATTTCGTACACTTGCGAAAATCACTATCATGACTCTAGATATTTAAAAGTGGAAAGTGGGTTATAATGAGAAATTTGTTTGGAAAGTGACTTGATCTATTCGGTGAAGATCACAAATTAGAAACCGTTGTCCGCGGTGCGACGGAGGTCGAGTCTTCACAATGGGGAAGAAAAATGCATGCAAACACGTTACCATTCTAACTCTCAAGTCAATATCTGCGAGAGGTGATTATATTCTAATAAAAAAATATTCTTAATTTCGACCAATATATATTCTTAATAGATTTGTATAGAGGTGCCCAAATCATGATTGAATTTATGCGGCTAGAAGTCGAAAATGTTTAAAGGATAAAAATAACTCAGCTTCATCTAATTCCTCTAATTAAAATAGTGTCTTGAAAATAATCTACAAGCTAATGAAATAAACTATAAGCTCGTTGTAAAAAGACAGTTACTCCCCCCGTTCCAAAATAACTGAGTCATTTGTAAAATATTTGTCTCCAAATAACTGAACCATTAACTTGTCTCCAAATGACTGACTCATTTCACTTTTCAATACAATATTAATGACTTTTCTCAATTAGAAATCAAATTAATACTACTTTCGTCACTTCGAATTTAATATATTATACTTTGCATTTATAATAATGAAAAATACATCAATACTTGACGAGACACTTAAAATGATTCTTCTATCTCTTTCATTTATACACTTTTTCTTAATAAGTTTGAAACGAGGAAAATGCTTAGTTATTATGGGACGGAGGGAGTAACAAACAAAGTGTTTTTTGTCAAACAAACTTATAAGCTACCTACTATAAGTTATAAGCCAATTTTTTGACCTTGCCGAACAAAGCCAAAAAGTGGAAGAAGTGAGTATATCACATATGTTTGGTAAAAATAAGCTATAAGCTAGCTGATAGCTGAAAAACTAATTTATAACTGATAGCTTATATCATAAAAATTGGTTTATTAAAATGGAAGTGTTTGGTAAAATTAGGTGTTGAAGTAACTGATAAGTATAAAATGTCATGGTGTTGAAGTAACTGATAAGTATAAAATGTCATAAAAGGATTTTTTTTTTCCAAGTTTTACACACACACACTTTTTTTTTTCTAATGTATTTAACTTTTTAATATTTTAATGGGTCTTGTTAACGAGTGCCCTAAGGGCACTCTTTAAGGTTTCCCAATTAAGAAAATTGTTCTTTGAAAAAGTTCAACACTTCAATTTACAATGCATTAAAGTCCTTAAAGAATGACCTAAGAGCACTCGTTAACATTTCCCTATTTTAATTTATAGTTAAATATGTTTTTGGTCCCTATAAATATTCAAACTTTTGGTCTTAGTCCCCATAAAAATTTTATTAGACTTTTAATCCTGCAAAAAAAATTCACCGACAGTTTTGATCTTTGCTTGTATGAATCTAAAAAAAAAGAGCAAGGTGGAAAAAAATGCGAGCAAGAATATATAAAATCTTACAACATACAATAGACTAGTTATAATAAAATATAAAGCATTCCCTTCAAAAAAATAAAATAAAGTGTTCCCAAAAAAAAAACCAAAACGTTGCAGTTTTTTTTTCAAGGCAAAAAATGTGTCAGTTATTAAATATAAACATGGGTAGTTTTTTTTTTGTTGAAAGGATAAACATGGATTGTTATTTTATTAAAAAGTAATTAAATTAAATTAATAGAGTTAAAATTGTAAGAAAATATAAAAAGCTAGGGTTGTATCCGAGGCGAGAGAAGGTTTGTACGAGCCAAAACAAAAATATACACCAAAGACCTGCATATTAACCAAAATGGCTGACACCGCTCCTTGATTTGAATATGTTGGAAACCCTAGATTGTTATTCACCTAGAGAGCTCTTTCTTCTATCTTTCAACTTTAATTTTATATTCGCATGCTTCATAAATGTACTATCCTGCAAACTCTGATAACATTCAACGACAAGGTATGTTCAGTTTAACTAAAGCTTTGATGTGTGTGTTTTGTTTGAATATTTTATGTGAGTTGCCTCTTATTGCCAGATGGATCCATCGTTTGATTCATCGCCTGCAAATGGATGGGAGACGAAGCCTCAAAGTGTTCCTAAGTGTCTCGTATCCCATTTGACCTTTATTAAATTTGAAGCATATCTAGGACATTTAAATGAGCAGGAATTTGCTAGACATGTTTTTCAAAATGGACTTGTTTTGAAGACAGTGCTTATTGATGGATCGGCCATGTGCCAACTTAAGTTTCATTTAGATGTATCACATAAAGGTGTGAACTTTCACCATTAATTGTTTCTTGTTATTACATGCATTCCACCAAAAAAATTCTTGTGTTGGAATACTACAAATTCATACCCCAAAGTATCTAAATTTCTTTGATCAAATTATTTTCTTCGAACTAAACATGAGTACCTATGTTCAAAAGAAGTCTAGAAATACAATTAGGCTTGATGAAAAAATTATATTATATTATTGGGAAGTTTGCAGGAACTCCTATGGAACTATTGTAGGAAGTTAGAATATGAGTAATTAATAAATAAAGTTTGGGTTAAATGGAGAATTGGTTGCTAAGGGGAGAGATAAGGCTCTCAAATTCCTAGTCCCTCTCATTCTCTTTGGAATTTGATTATAATATTGGGAGAGACCATGTTTCCTTTGTCATATTTTTATATTTACAGATTAGCCTCAACATTCCCAACATAGATTTTCATGTGGGTAATTCCCAACATAGATTTACATATTTGCTTTGCAAGAGTTGACAATTCCCTTATGTGCTAAACTACATTGTGGCTGAACTGCTTCTCCTTTTTATCCAATTTTAATCCCTTTTGTGACAAATAAGTTTCACGTTAGACAATGCTTGTTTTAGCATCTTTGGGATCTAAGCCTAATCATGAACCAATTACTTACAACTGACTAGTCCAAGTAAAATTTTGTCTGGAATTATGATCTAGGATATACAATTTTGGATCTAAGCCTAATTATGATCTATATATAGCCAAGTACCTTGAGTAATAAGATAATGAGGCATTAACCAAATTAACAGTAATGATCTGATGCCGGTGCCACAAGGTTTTTAGGATTAGCATTAGAAAATAAATTAAACCACGCATTATTTGCAAGATCTCTATCTAAACTTTCTTGCATTGTCCTAGGCGTACCAAAACTCTTAAACCAAGTAAAAGGATACCTCTCAACCAGGACATTCACAAACCTGAATCAAGAACAGCCTGACGGAAACTATTTATCAACCACCGAGGTCTAGGAGTACGACCTCTTTTCTCGTTATCGACCATAATGCCATTAAAGTCGTAAAATATACACCAAGGACCTGCATATTAACCAGAGAGATGACAGAGAAAATCCCATGTAGCACGTCTATGTTCCCCATTGGGGGTACCCGTAGTATCCACGAGTCTCCATAAACCACGAATAGAATCGGTAATCGCAACAATAATGTGGTTAGTGGAATAATCTACAGATTGATAATTAAGATAATTGCGCCAAAATAAAGGAAGACCACCTCTTCTTTCGATGCAATCAACATAAAAGAAAGAATCAAAATCAAGCATGTAACGAAAAGCTTCAATTTTATTTTGATGAACTAGTGTGTCACTTAATTAGAAGATTAAGTCCGGATTGAAATGTCTAACTAAGTATTTCAAATAAAAAACTACACTCGGGCTACCTAGACCCGGCAATTCCATCCTAAGAAATGATTCTATTATAAGTAAGGTTTTTTTGACGGTGATATATTTTTTGGGGTGGCTTATAACTAAGTTTGTCACACAGTATAAATGATTTGTGCATAAAGAGAAATGATTCTCCACACATAATTAAATGTTTTTATAAATATTAATTAAGTGTATAAAAAATCGTTGTTTTTTATCTTATACTACACATCTCTAAATATAGGCTGAATATACGAATTATTACTTCTTTTTTTAATAAAAGGCTCAATATACTAAATCACAAGAATTCAAAAAAGTTGGTAACATTATTAAATTAGTCAAAATTCATATTTACATTTTTCGCCTTCACGAAAGAGAATTAGCTTATGTGTTTATCGTAATATTTGTTTTTGATATATAGCATAAATATATGTAAAATAATTAGGATATGTTAAGGATATAATTAGTTTGTTTGGTGGCTAAGGTAGATAATTAAAGAAGTGAAGTAATAAAAAAGTCGATGGTTTGATCCCTAATTTTATTTAGTTGAATTAACAATGATTTTAATCGTGAATTGAATTATTATAATTATCTACCCAACAAACTTAACCATGTGATAAACCAAATGTTGCACAAGTGAGCAATAACGGTTCTATCTATAGTTAGGTACCGAAGTAGTTGATGTTACATTCTTTCTTGTTACTAAATCAAAATGGTTGACAAAAAATCACTTTAAGTTTGGTGTAATGAGAACTTTTTAGAAGTGCCATATAAATATAAGGTTGTGTTATTTGAACGACCACTTGTCCGACACATTTTGGGATAGTTATAAATTTACAAAAGAAAAGTTGATATTATAAGGTTGTGTTATTTGAACGACCACTTGTACGACACATTTTGGGATAGTTATAAATTTACAAAAGAAAAGTTGATATTGACACATAAACTAAAATAATAGAGAGAAAAATTAAAAACATAATGTGAGTATGAGAGAGAAAGTTGTCGCAAAATGATTGTATAAATACCATTTCGCTAAAAATATAATGCTTGCATGCATATGGTTAACTCAAGTTCATTTTATATATAAATATAGATATAGATCTTGAGAATCTACTTGAAGCCTTTAGTACTCACCCACCTACTACATGGCAAAATTAGGTGAAGAAAACTCTCTTGTTCCAAAATACCTGCGAGAAGATGACTTAGGCAAAGAATGCAAGGAGTTGATACAAACCTTGCCATTAGAAAAAGGATGGATCAGTACCCACTTTCATCAATATCAAGGATTTTGGATTGGCACAAGGATTCTACAAGGTGTTTTATCTTGTCAAAAGCACTTTCAAGCCCTAAATACAGACATCCTCTTAGTAACCACTCCCAAATCAGGTACCACTTGGATCAAAGCATTGACTTTTGCATTGATAAACCGCAAAAAATATCAAAATGTTCATAATATCAATCATCCTTTGCTCACTACAAACCCTCATGTTCTTGTTCCCTTCTTGGAGATTGATCTTTACTATGATAAAGATTATGTTCCTAACCTCAATTCATTATCTCCTCCAAGACTCTTTTCGACACACATTCCATATGTTTTGTTGCCAAAATCTGTAAAAGAGTCAAGTTGTAAGGTGGTTTATCTTTTTAGAGATCCTAAAGACATTTTTGCTTCACTATGGCATTTCATAAACAAGATAAGACCACAAAGTAGTGGAACACTTTCATTGGAAGAGTCTTTTGATAACTTTACTAGAGGGGTGACTTTGTTTGGACCCTTTTGGGAGCATGTATTAGGTTATTGGAAGGAAAGCTTGGAATCAAACAAGGTTATGTTTTTGAGATTTGAAGAAATGAAAATGAAGCCTGATTTTCATTTGAAAAAGCTTGCTGAATTTTTGGAACGTCCATTCACCAAAGAAGAAGAATCAAAAGGGGTGGTTGATGATATATTAAACTTGTGCAGTTTTGAGAAGCTGAGCAACTTGGAGATTAATAAGACTGGGAAAGTGTCATTTGGTGTTGAAAACAAAGCTTATTTTCGTCGTGGCCAAGTTGGAGATGGAGAAAAGCTTCTCACAACTGAAATGATTGAGCAGTTAAACACTATCATTGAAGAGAAATTGGTTAAACATGGTTTTAATTTTTAGATTTTGAGAAATTCAATTCAATATCATTATTATTTTCATTTGTAGATCTAAATATGGACTATCATATAGGTGGTACTTTGTGATTCGGGGCATGTAAGTAATTTTTATTATTTATAACTTTTTTGGTGGTATTGTAAATGTCACATTTTCAAAAAATAATATTTATGTCATATTAATTACTCCCTCCGATCTCAAATGTAAGAAACTTTTTACTTTTTAGATTTATTCAAAAAATTATGTATGTGATATATAATATAAACCACATACATCATTTATTGAAAGAACCTAAAATGTAAAAAGTTGTTTACATTTGAGACCGAAAGGAGTATTATTTTTTCCATTGCTTCTTCTGATTAATAATATTGTTTGCTTTCATTCTCTTGCCAATGTTTTCTAATTCTAAGTTGTATTCATTTACATCCGCATGTTACTGAACCCACACGTTTTGCCAAGTATAGCGTATAGTTTTCTCCCCATACGATTCATTATCGTTTGAGTTTGAATTAGCAACAACTATAAATTGTGACCCCTCAGCTAATTTGCATGTGAGACTATCATAGTTGTCAATGCGGAAATGCTGCGCGGCGCGGCCACCCCAAAATTTAACGCGGCACGGGGTGCGGATGCGTAACGGGCGCTTTTCACTAGCGCAGATACCAATATATTTTATATTAAAAATAAAAATATTATACCGTTGAGATAGAAATACTAAAATACCTTAAAATTAATCAAAAATCTGAAGCATTCATTATTTGAAATAAAATACCATAAATTTGTAGTTTCTACTCATTCAATTCATGGTACAGTCTGAGAAGTATTTTACTCTTCATGAATTACCTAATTACGAACTAGTAAATTTCAAATGAATCCCAATTATAACCTCTGTGAGGACTCCATTCCACTCATTTATTACTAGTATTGTTTTTGATTGCTTGAATGTTATTGTCATCTACTCCCTCCGTTTCTAAATATAAGCAAAAATCACTTTTTAGGTTCATTCATTTAATGGTGTATGTGGTTCATAATATGGACCACATACATTATTAAATGAATGTATCTAAAAAGTGATTTTTGCTTATATTTAGAAACGGAGGGAGTATAAAGTATGCAGTTGTTTGGTTTTTGTGGTATCACATTATAGCAGCATGGTTTAGGCATTTACAGATTCTGTTTTTTATTCTTGTTGGTAGTAAACTTAAACTTTATGGATTTGATTAACAGTTTCTGCTATATGTATGGGCTATGGCAGTGCCCGATTGGAATGTCATGATTTCTGAAGTTAACACATAATCATGTTTGGGAAGATGCATGTGGTCTCATTAAAAGGATAACTTTGGGAACAAAACATATAAATATGTAGTGGGCGAGTAGTATGGTTTCTTTGTTGGCTAATATCAAGACATGGTACACAGAAGTCCATAGGCCAATGGATGGTCTTGAAAATTGTTATTGGTTTTTCTTTGTTTTTGGATTAGAGGAAAATATGAAACTGAAGACAAATTTTCAAAGCCTCTCCTCTATGTTGGGAGTTAAATAAATATATTTTTATTATAAGGATTAATAAAAGATCTCTTAAGTTTGAAGTTGTCTTGGGATAGTGGATATAGATGTTTTGTCTCTCTGATTCGACTGATTACCGTTGTTTTTTTGTTCAAGAAATCAACTGATTACCGTTGTTAACATCATCCAAAAAGATTTGAATGTGCATTACAAGTATAGAAATTTGATCATAGCTACTAAATACCTTCTTCGTAGGGATTAAGTGGTTAGTTTACGATATACTTTACGTGGGGTAAAACTGCAACTAATTTCTTAGCTGAAAAGGATGCTCTAAATGATAGCAGCCTTGTTATTTGTATGAATTCCCTCGTGATATGGTGACTGACGGATCCAAAAAATTTGACTTGCGGGGGAAATTGTTTTATATGATACATAAATATTTATACAATTTTTTTAGCAATGCAAAAGTGATAAAATAATAACATTATTATCATTGAGCTAAATACTTGACATTATAAACAAAATACTGTTATATATAAGAAAAATTGAAGGCTCGTTAACATCTACAAATTAAAATTGTTATTTACACGTCTTTATATTTAAAAAGTATGGTAAAAATCATTTCAAATTTCATCTCAAATACTTTTTTTTGTTACATCTCAAGTGCATTTACAAAATTTGATTTTATAAAATTCATGAAAAAAACTCTTTTTATAACTCTTTTTATAGTATAAATTTTCATATAACGGAGACAGTATATTATTTTACGAGGGGGCAACAACTATAATATAAAAGATTTAACAAATAACCTAGAAAAAGTAGTGGGATGGTTATCCCCAATTTTTTTCCCCTACCAACTTAGCTAAACTTACGATGACAATTGTTGCCCCAATCTACTATAGGTACATATGTCCATGATGAATATGGTCTATCTCCTCTTAGCAGATGTTATGGGGTTGAGTTTGTTCAACCCTAGTTTGGTCTTTTCTTTTCTTGTTTTTTTTTTTTTTTACTTTTTTGTTATTCCCCTCTCTTACCAAAAAAAGGTTCACCTCTAAAATAATTAGCCACCTTCAAAAAATAAAACTAGCAATATACAACCTAAAACGTTGCCTAAAAATAAAAACCTAAACGTCAATTCGTTACGTACATACAAGCCAAAAGCAATCGTATTTCGTTTTCCAGAAAGCATAAACCTAAACGGCAATGCACTTTGGTGCTGTTTCTCCTTTTCTCGGCTGAAATTTTTCATCAGGCATGTCTATTTTGCTGAGATTTATTTCTTTTGTTTTTAATATAGGTTTTTTTATTTTGGTGGCTAATTATTTCTTCAATTCGTAAAATTTGTTATCTTTTTTTTATGTTGCTACATCTTGATTCCTTTGCTATGATTTACTTAGGTTTATAGTAACAATATTTCATCAAATAGACCAGTAGCCAATTTTTCAAAGCCATAGCCCACTTTGCATTAGGTCAGGTCTCCCGATCAGGTCTACCAAGATAAAAATAAAATAATCGTTAATACATCTTTATTATGAATAGTCTCTAGAATTTGGTCGATGTTTGACGATAAGATGTTATGAATAGCAATATCAGAAGGTCATGCATAACAATGTATGTCTCGTAGCAGCACAGCTTGTTGCCCGCATACCTTCTATTTAAGTATAAATAATAGTTTATATATTAAAAAAAAATTAAAAGTAAAAATAAAAAATAAGTGTGAGAAAAATAGCCAAAGCCACTCCACTCATAAAATTTGAAAATTTGAAGTAAAAAAGAAAACACTGATAAGAAAGGGTAGGGAGAAAAATGAAAGGAGTTGGGTTTTAGGGATTGCATGTCTGCGGGGAGGAGAGTTTAATTTTATGGAGAAAAGTTCTTTCTTGTTTGCACTTGAATGAATACCATGTTGTAGGTTTATGTAAAAAAATTGTTGAAATGGAACTTGAGCAGGTATAGAGTTTGAGAAGCGGAAAAATGTTTTCAAGTTTTCTTCCCCACGTGTTAGTGTTTTCCATGGGTTAGGACTTGCCGTTGAAGCAAAATGATGATTTATTGTTTACTTTGATTTGAATGTGTTTTCTTTTTTCGTACAATGGACGGATTGTTTTATTTGTAATGGAATACTCCAAAATTGTTGAATTGGAGTCCTTTGGTATTCCGTGCATTCATTCCATGCTTGATATGTTTTGGGAACAATGCAGAATTTATAGTTTTTGTTGTACATGTATAGTTTCTGATTTTCTGTTCTACAAGAGGTTTTGGATGATAGAGGATTTGGATAAACGATATCTGCAAAACTTGCGGTTTGGCGCCCGTGTGCTCTTGGGCCCATGAGTACCTGTATTTTTTATCCTTTTATTGTTTGGGTTTAGTAAGCACTGATTTTAAGAAGTATTTGTGCAACTTTGTTAGGTCCGTCAAGTTCAACCAAAGATAAAGAAAACAAAGGTGTATCGAAGATGGAGCGACAAAAGAAAAGTGAAATGCATATAAAAGATGATGACACAAACAAACTCAGTGACCTGCCTGACCATCTGCTTTTGCATATAATTGAATTCATGAACACGAAACAATCTGTTCAGACTTGCGTCTTGTCTAAACGATGGAAGGACCTTTGGAAAAATCGCACTAATCTCAAGTTTCTTCACTCCTACCCAGACAAAAGTCCTACCTTCTGCAAATTTGTGTCCCATATTTTGTCTTGTCGCGACCCCTCTGTTCCCCTTCATAGCCTACATTTTGAGCATGTAGGTCATGTTAATCCCCCTAAAACTACTCTTCTGGAGGTCATGAAATATGCTGTGTCTCATAATGTGCAGCAACTCACGATCAATGCCGAAGTAAAGTACATATGGGATCTTGAGTTATCCTCTTACATTTTTTCTTGTCAATCTTTGACATTTCTTAAGCTTGGCTTTTGGCAACGATACGACTCTAATGGAATAATGTTTCCAAAATCTTTGAATTTGCCGTCATTGAAAATCTTGCATCTTTTGGATTTCACTTTCACTACGAGTGACAATGGCTGTGCCGAGCCCTTTTCAAAATGTAACATGTTGAATACTCTGGTCATTATAGGTTGTTATTTGCAAGATGATGCACAAGCCCTCTGCATATCCAATTCTGAAGTTTCTAGTTTGACTATAGGTAGTAACAACCTGTATGTTAAAGAAGATCGCAATTACAAAGTTGTGTTTTGTACTCCAAAACTTACTTCTCTCACTATCAATGGCCATCCTAGTTCCGAAGTATCCTCTGCAAGCAATCTACCTTTACTAAAAGAAGTATATATTGATTATATCACTTATTATACACCATACGAAGGTCGTATCATGATTAGTTGGCTGCAATTGCTTGCTAATGTTAAGATAATGAAACTCTCTTCCGATACACTTGATCTGATAATATTGGTAAGTTACTTTAGTATCTTTTGTCCTCCTTATTTTTCATGTTGCTTATGAGAAGAATCCATCCTTATGCCAAAACTTTCCCAGTAAACAATCTCTTGTTTCAGAATATTCATTAGAATGTATCCAATTCACTCTGTTCACTCTTATTATGCAGGCTCTCAAAATGACTGGTTCAGTTGCAATCCAACCTCCGAGCTTTCTTGGATTGAAGTTATTGAAAGTGCAATTCAGTTCAGGTACAATGGTATGCTATGAGAGAGTAACAAGAATGGTAATGTACCTGCTTCAAAATTCTCCACCTGCCAGAGTTGATATCATTAACGGAGATAACTCTTTTTATAGTGTTTCAACTTAAATGATGATCTCTTCCAAGGACACGGAAATGTTTAATGGAGTCTGAAGAATTGTCATGAAGTTATTTGTGATATCTGTTTTCTTCATTGTTGTTGGTGAAATTGAAAATTTAGCATGATAGTGAATTGCTTGTTTACCATTTACGTACCTGAGTTGATATCATAAAATGTCAAAAGTTATATGCAGATTTTATATGAATGATTCAGTTTTTTACTTCATTTTATGTTTTATCTACTCTAGGTTTGTTCATAGAACAGTTTTCAATTTAGGACTTTTATTTTTTTATTTTGAAATCTTGTTACTCAAATAAATATTTCAGTTGGGGATGAAACTCATATAGTGCAAAATTAAAAATTTGTGATTTCGATATATTTGGGACCATACCATAGTGACTACACCTCACGCATTTAGAGATCAAAATGTCTATTTACTCGATTAATAGCACAAGACAAAAGCTTCTAAAATATTTGCAACTAAGGATAACAAATCAATTAGAACATCTTAAGACCCTACATTTTGTAAAATATGATTTCCACCTCAAAGTTGGTTCAAAACACGACTTTTGCAAAAAAATTATGCATGCAAAATGATGTGCTATAGTCCTTCCCCTTGGAACTATTAATTTAGACTTTAGAGTTAATTTTATTGTATCTTTTTTTATGACACAAGATTTTACCATTTTCTAAACACAATATTAGATATAGTTAACAAAAGAGTACGCACTACTATGCTATACATGCAGTAATATTTAAGACTATATATAGAAAAGGTTGCGTACTTGGATTTTTCTTTTTTATTTATGAGCAGAAAAGGTCACAGTGCAAGGTGCACATCTTAACAATTATTTGACAATATCCATAACTAGTATACTATGAAAGTAGCGATTTTCTATCAAAGTCCTCAACTATGTTTCTCAACAGAAAAAAAAAGGTAATAAAAGAAATCAGTTAGAAATGTTGGAAGGGCCATTCCATAGGGATTGCATAGTTCCATGATACATAGGCAATGGTCTCTCTTCTGATGACACCAAGTTAGGTAATCTGCTTATATTAGAAGAGCACAAGTAAGTGTTACTGTTGTTGTCAATGTCAAAAACCCCTGCAATCCCCTCTTGAGGGTATTTCAATTCAACTTCTTCGTCCGAATTAGATGAATTTAGATTTCTCTGCATTAGTTCTCTAAACATTGAGGATTTTAGTAGAAGTCCTAATGCTGTTGGTGAATCTGGTTTGCTGCAAGGACTTAAAGGGGTCATCAAAGAGTTGAAAGACGGTTGCTTCTTCGTATTTTCAACTTGCAAAAGCTTTTCTGGATTGATTGTAGAGTTTGATGCATCCATGTTTCCTCTTGTTTGAATAAAATTAGTGGCGGCGAAGGGTTGAGGTTCAATGTTTGATTTTTGTTCTTGAGAAGTTGTAGGATTAGGTCCCGGCCTTAACCATCTTATGTAGGTGCTCAGGTCAAAGTTCGTAACTGCATTTATTCCTCGGTATTCTATTGCTGCGATATCATATGCGCGAGCTGCCTCTTCTTGTGTACCTTTATAGAGATAGCCATTGATCACATCAGTTATCTGAGAACCTTAGTTTTACTATAGTTGAAAAACCACAGTCACTACCGTAAACAAATTTCAACCGTTAGATTAATATCAAACAAAACGTTTTCCGATTTTACTTCATGGTGTTTTGAGAACATCAAATCTGAATCCGGTGTTTTGAGGGCATCAAATCTGAATCCGGTGTCTAATTTAACGGCGTGGAAAACTCACCGTAAGTCCCAAGGTAGAGGTACTTGTTGCCAAACACTCTTCCGATCCTTGCTTCCCATCTTCCATTATGATGGTGCCTGCAGCAAGTATTCATATTTACAATCTTAGCATCGTGCAATTTTTTTTGTTAAAACAACAGGCAGAGTTCGATTGCACGAGATAGAAAATATTTTACCTTGCTACTCCTCTATATTTTGATACACCTCTAGAAAAGCCACTACTCCTCCTATAATGAAAAAGGAAAAGGATATATAACCTGAAAGATATTAAAAAAATTGCTGACTTATTTCTTGAAGAAAATGGATTTACCTTCTCAATGAAGCAAGATACTCTTCTTTGGTCATATTTATCATTATCTCAATTTCTTTCTCATAGTCAGGTACCTGCAAAAACACGACAGTTTGAGGTATGGACAACAATTTCAATTAAAAAACACCAGTGAATAGAAAATACTAACAAAACAATTAATATATTAACATTTTACTATAAAAAGGATCGTAAAATAAAACACTATAGTTCAAGTACAAGAGAGTAACATACGGGAAAATTTGTAAAAGTCGATGTTCCCCAGTATTTGAGTGCAGCCAAATCATAAGCTCTAGCAGCAGCTTCTTCATCATTATAAGCTCCTGATAAAAACCAAAAGTTGAACAAGAGGTCAATTTCTACTCTTGAATTAGTAAGAGAACATATTGTTGTAATCATTTAGTTGAAGTACTTACCCAAATATACTGCTCCATATAAGCAAAGCAGCAAATCCACATTCACAAACAGAACCATAACGCAATGAACAAGGAATTAGCAAATAAAACAACTCAAAATAAATGGAAAATATTAATAAACTAGTAGCAAAGATCACATGCAAGAGCATTAAATGACAGGAAATGTTAAGAGTCTCACTTCGATATGACACATGATTTGAAAATGTGGGAAAGTCCTTATCTTATAAACCAGTTTTGTAAGGGTTAAGTTCGGCCAAACCAAATTCGAAGAGAAAATAGAGCAGTAAAATTTTATCACAGGTTATTAAGGGCCAATTTGGTGATAATTAAAATCTTTTTAAAAATCATTTCTTGCCAATGAATGTGAACTAATCAATGCATTAAAAATCTACCTTGCTTTCCCTTTTTCTTTTGAGTAGGATTCCATGTCCCTTTATCCCATAAATGAGCTTCATACCTTCCAGTCCACCTATGCCTGCATCACATAAATATCCATAATAAGCTTCAAATCAGAAAACAGTCACTAACAACTTATGAAGCACAAACACAGACACAGACACGAGCACTTCCGGATATGACATTACTAACATTGGTATGTCGGCATTGATAATGATTTGAAATTTTTTATCAATTGTAATCATAATAAGTGTCGGTGTCAGACAAAGAACAACAAACCTTCTATCACAAGTATCGGTGCTAGAGAGCTCACAATAAAAGAAAAGAAAAGAAAGAAAAAAAACAGAACAAAATGTTTATGAACATCATAAGTATCACATGCCTGCTAACACCCCTAAACCTTGAGCTTCTCTTCACAGTGGTTGCAGTAGATTGACCACTCACTGGCTGCTGTATTTCTGATACATCACCTTGCTGTTCATTCCCACCTAACACCGACGAATCTCTTCGCCGCCTTTTGACGGATTTAGTAGTTACAGCAGAATCAGCATCCAATATGAGCAATCTATGACTTCTTGGACTTAGTTCAGATTTCACATTGGAAAGCTCCTCCATGATCAATCAATACTCTTCTCTTTCTTCGCAGTCAAGTTAATAGACAAATACTTCAACTTACTGAAAACAATATATGTAAATGGTTCAAGTTGTGAATTAACTTTTATAAGCTACAAAAAGTTTGTTACATTCTTATGTTGTCTTTTTACTGTTTTAACTTGTTTTGGTAATAAAGACATAAAATTGTCGATGATAACTATACCATAAAACAAATGTAATTTTGCCAACATCACAAAAAACCAAGAATCTGCAGCAAATAGCTTATTATTAGTGAGCTATAAAACATAGTTTAACTTATCCATTTTAATGTAAGACAATATTTGTTTCAGAACTATCCAGAACTTTGCTTTGGTATAATCAAAGTCTACAAAAGTTTATTGTATTTGTAATTTGGTCACTTCCATATGCGTTATATAGAATTGTTAAAGTTAAACTAACCATGACTATACTGAGGATTTTGCCATGTAACCCCTAAATGGTTAATATCCTGTTGACGGACACTCCATTTATTCATCTTACATGACTAACCATGACGGACACTTACATGTTTCTCTATCAATACTAAAACGGGAATATAAATTATTTCTTCATCTTTTTTTTTATTCAATTATTTCTTCATCTTAAAATGTAAACTTGTGAAATAATATCAATTATTAATAAATTTAAAATGGAAATATTCTTTTGAGAAATATCAACATCGGACACATATAAACATATGGGTCGGGCACTCTCAATAGGCCGGGTTCGAACTAGACACTCCATTTATTCAACTTGATGGTAGCACTAGACTACTTGACAAACAATAAACATATAGGTCGATTTTTTTATCATTATTTTTTCATATCTCGGGTCAAAAACATACTTGGTCAATGCATTTTATACGGTGTGTCAAAATAACATTTCTAATTTATTATAATTTTTTTTTAAATATGATTTAAGTAAAAAGAACGATGTATATAATTTGTTTACCATTTGCCCGTAATAAGAAGGAATCAACAATATGGGAAGTGATTCGGCTTCTCTATCAATGAAGTTGGCAACATTGAAAACTCACATGGAAGTAAAGAAGGAAGGGTTAAACATTAAGAAAATGAGACAAAAGAGATTGTCATGTTATGAAGGATGAATCCAAATTGTTCATTTTATAATTTTTTGTCTTTGAGGATACCACATACAAGCTATTATGGCGTTTGCGATATAAGTGCAAAACATAATGTGTCAATAACGAATTTTGTTAAAGTAAATGCCTCGTATATGTCGTCCATAAAGATATGTTGCAAAATATCCAATTTGTGCCAACCAACTTGTATATGGCAGAAAACAGAGTTTAATCCCTATGCGGAGCTTTATATAATTCCTATGGAATGTTATATAGAATAAAGTACAAGACCTAAAAAAGTATAATCAATAAGGTGAATTTGGGTATAGAAAATGTTTACTCTCTCATTTTCTAGCTAATTATATTGACGATTATAAAATATCACATCTCGACATTACTATATATATATATATATATATATATATATATATATATATAGGTATTGACACAAACCAAAGTAATAGAGAAAGAAAATAAAAATATGAGTATGAAAGAGAAGTTATCACAAAATAGTTGCTCAAGATTAAATTAGATGATTGCACCAAATCCTATCATAGTTGTGCTCGTGATTTTCGGGTATCAAAATCATTGATTAGATTCGAACCTTGAATCATTGAACTCTCAACTTTTATTCGCGGGAAGGGAAAAAAGTGAGTAAAAACCCTTAAGAGACCTTGGATTCGGAGGTTGGTTTCGATTGGGGAAGGTGCTAAGCACCCGAACCGACTATGGTATCCCATAGGAACCTTCTACCTATTCTCTAATCTTGCGCTAAATTAATTTTACTTATATTAAAAAAGTTAAGAGTTAAAGTGAAAGAAGGGAGAAAGAAGAAGCATGTTTTTGGTTATTTTTATTGATTTGGAAGGGTCGAAACCCTTTGCCTACTTACCCAAATAAATCGGGATCAAAATCAAGTAGTTCGGCTGAAGAACTTATTTGATGAGTTGAATCGATTTTAACATTTTTTGAAAAGATTTTAAGAAGATATGAGAGGCCTCAAGGCATGAAAAGAAAATACGATGAAGTTGGTCAATTTTAACTATACGAAATCCATGTCTAATGTGGATATTAAATTAATTAACATTTGATTAAAGAAAATAAAAGAAAAAAAATCACTTGGATTACATACCAAGGTTTACTTAAAATAAAATTGAATTTGACTTAATTGATTTTTTTGAAGAAAATATTTTTTCTAAACTAACGACGAAATCGCGTAACGGCGGAATAAAAATAAAAGAGCGTAAAGCGATAAATAAAGTGGTGTGTCGGTGCGCGTGTCAGTGCGTGTGCCGATTACATATTACATACCCTAGATACATTCTATGGTCTCAAAGAAAAAAAAATGCGCGAAAATAAATTACATTAATTCCCTAATTACATACTAAGTATCAAAAATAAATTGACAAGAAATTTAGACAAACCTATAATATTTCTAATGAGAATTAATTCTAAAAAAATGTAATTTAAACAAGTTAGTACAATGTGACAATAATATGCAAATATAGGAAATAAATATAAAGGCAAGATGAATAAAGATGCATAAGATAATGACGATGAAATAAATGATGAGGAACGAGGAAAAAAAATTATGCATAAGATGATGAGTAATAGAAATGCCATCACACAAAAAAAAACAATTAAATAAAAAACATAAACAAACAAACTAAATAAATATAGAAGTAGTTTTAAAATAAAGAGGAAATAGATTTTAACATGTTTAACTAGCATCATATGAAATAGAGATTTAACTATTACATGAACTAAAAATGCATGACATAAAAGCTAACACACTAATTAATAATGTATGGGACATAAAAATATAAAAAAAATAATGCATGAAAATTATATAAAACAAAGTCACTATAATAAAGAACCAACAGGGGGTGCAGGCAACAAAGATGGGGGTATAAACAAGCAAAGCAGAAGCAAAAATGGGCCAAGAGAGCAACAGTGTTGGGCTGCAGGAGAGACTGAACCGGTTCGGTTCAAGCCTGGGTCGGTCCAGGCGAATCCGAACCGGTTTAACAAGGGAGTATAAATATCCTTTTTAGTTCAAAACCCTCATTTTCATTCCTCCTTTCTCTCTCTACAAATCACAAAAAAACAGCTCTCTCCTCTCTCTTCATACAGTCCGCCGGAAGGGATGAAGGCCCGGTGGCCGGAGCTCCTCCGGCACGGTGGTCGGCCATAGCGCCGCCGTGCCGGAGTTCCAAACTTGTGTTTTTTTTTAAAAAAAATACACTATCACCTTCATCTCTTCCTTCTCTATACGGATCTATACATAGTTTTCAAAAGAAATGCACCAACAGTCCTAGATCTACGAAAGCAAACAACAAGAAAAACACACAAACGGCCATAAACATTACCTTTGTTCTTCCTTGTTCTTCCTTGCCGTTTTCTTTGTCTTTCTTTCACGTTCGGTTCTCTGTTTTTTGTGTGGTGTTCCCTCTTCTCTCTTCACATCCAGTTTCGGCTTTGCTTCGGTTCAAACCTTGTTCCTTTACGTTTTCGTCCTTCTTCTTGTTCTTCTTGGTCCGTTTCGGTTTTGTGATGTTTTGTGAGTTTGTGGATTTGGTTGGTGATTCGGATTTGTGTGTTTGTGGATTTGGTTGGTGATTCGGATTTGTGTGTTTGTGGATTTGGTTGGTGATTCGGATTTGTGTGTTTGTTGGATTGGTTCGGATTTGTGTGTTTGTTGGATTGGTTCGGATTTGTGTGTTTGTTGGATTTGGTTATGAATCTGTTGTTGCTATTCGTGTTTGGCCGAATCTGATTTGTGTGGGTTGTGGGTTTGGATTTTGAGATTTTTGGATTTGGATTTTTCTTCTTCTTTCTCACCGATTCTCTGTGATCGGTGCTTGAGTTTGTCACCGAATGGTGATGAACTCGCACTTGAATTGCAGAGAAAAATGGTTCAATGATGATGGTTCTTTGATGAATCACTGAGAATCATTTTTAAAAAAAAAAAAAAATTTGTTCTTGGTGTTCTTGGCAAGTTCATGAAATTTTAGTGGTTTTTGATCTGAAAAAGTGAAGTGAGAAATTGGGAAATCTGTTTGTCTCGAAAATTGTGTATGGCTGACTAACTCTGATACACTCTCTTAATCACCTGACGCATGGAAAGGACCAAAATACCCTTGGCTGAAACTTGGGAAAAAAGTTGAATAGGACCAATAACAAAGTGACATGTGTACAAGGACTTAAAAATAAATAAATAAATAAAAAGGCTGATAAATAAATAACAACACATTAAATAAATGGAAAAATAAATGACTAAATAAATAATTAATAATTAAAAACGAAAATTTAAATAATAAAAATAAAAAATGTCCCGTCGGAACCAAAAATGAGGTATTTTAAAATACCTCTCTGCCGAAATTTCGTCTGATACGACTGAGATTACTCGGCTTTTTACGCTAATTAAAACGATAAATCAACGACGTGAATAAAATAAATTTTACGAAAGCAAATGTACGCTACGCTAAAAAACGCACAAAACGCGAGTAAAAATTACGGAAGCGATACGCGCGCGATATTAAAAATAAACGACGAACTAAAAGTAAATGCGACCACAAGTACGAACAAAAACATATCATTACAGGAACTCGCGCGCGAACGGACGACTGGAAAACAAACAACGTACGAATAAAATAAAATAAATCGGTCAAAAATTAGGGTACGACAATAGTCTATCAACACCAAATCAAACCCATCAACACTTTTTCTTGTTCCTATCTCTCTCGCCCGGTGTGATATCTTTGGCCACCACTAGGGATGGAAATAGGTTAGGCCGAGCTAGGCTTTGCAAGGCCTGAGTCTGGCCTGTCAAATTTTGTAGAGGCCTAAGCATGGCTTGCGGCCTGTCATAGGCTTGCTTTTTGGGCCTGAGCCTGACCTTCTGAGAGTCTGCGCTGATACGGCCCACTAGCCTGTTTAGCCTATTTCATATGAACATTTTTAAATAAGCAATGTGATTTAAGTTTAAATAGATTAACGAACTAATATATCAATTAGATTAAACTATCTTTTGATAATCAAAATGAGTTTTTAGAAAAGTTGACTATATATTGAACCATATTTCAATTCTAGTTTATAAATAATACATTTAAATAAGAAAAAAATTAATGTATACTAATAAGCTTAAAAATACTAAAAAAGTAAAAAAAAAATTATTTTAATTCAAAGTACAAAATATATTATAATAATAAATAATATTATTCATATTTACTTAAATAGACCTAAGAGGCTTTTTGAAAGGCCTATGGCCTGACCTTTTAAGCTAAATAGGCTTGTAAAAAAGTTTAAGCCTGCTCTATTTAAGAAAAAAGCTTAGCCTGACCTGGCCTGTCGTAGGCTAGGCCATAGACCCCTGTAGGCCGACCTAGCCTTTTCTCATCCCTAGCCACCACAATTGTCTTGTTCCTTGCAATTACAACATGAATTTAAATGGTTCAAACCTTTTGCATTAGCTTCCTCACAATATTTTTTTACTTGGGTTTCTATTGATCTAGAAAACATTCAATGTGATGAAACGAGGAGTATCTCACTACCAGAAACTTGGCAACTTGACATCAACTTTATTTCCATATATTCTTTGAAATGTAGGTATTATTGTTTACTATGATGTATTGACACTTCTGATTGAAAGTGTGTTCTTATGTTAGACATGTATCGTGTTTGACATAGACACAACGCCGACACTTGCGATTACATTAAATTAAGTCATTTTTTCAAATTTTTATCGGCGTCGACGTGTCAGTGTCGTGTCCAGCTTCCATGCTTTATAGATTGTTTAATGATTTTAATACACTAACAATGATTAACGAGATCTATTCTGATTTAGCATTTTAAGAAGAAAGGAGTTTTCAATTAGATGCATTGTGTAGATGACACATATATTCTCAACAAAAATAAATGAATATTTATAAATTTATGAAAATCAACATTCAATTATGAATGCATGCCACTTGCATTAATTAATGAAAAAAAACAACGAGATGGAAGAGCAATTCAAAAAAACATATGGTGTTTGTACTATTATGGGTGTAGTTTATTTGCATTTATTGTAAGACATTTTGACAACATCAGTCTCCTTTGGGTACACAAATATAGGAAAGACGAAGAAGAGAGAGAGAAAGCGAAAATTGGCAAGAGAGATGAGAATAGGAGGAAGGAAGAAATAATTTAGTGTTGACAGTCTATCTTAAGATCTAATAGAATTTTAAATCTTGCCAATGAAAACTATGGTCGAGTTTGAAAAAATACTTTCATTGGTGGATGTTAAACGGCGTCGTTGTTCAAATATCATTTCACTTTAGAGAATATATAAAATAACGATCATTTTTATTTAATAACAACCAATCAGGATAAGAGGGAAACAAAGTGTATATTAGAACATAAGAGGGGTGTAATTCAAGCATTTTAAATGGAGGAGAGTTTAATTTAATTTATTTCATATGTAAAAATAGATTATATTTTATTTTTTCTTCATCAATAAAATTATTTCATCATGTGTCTTTTTTTATTATATATATATATATATATATATATATATATATATATATATAATTGTCCATGTTTATTAGTGATAAATATATGTATCGTACTTTTATGAATTAGTAAAAATATATCTGTCATTTTTATATTTATCAATGAAAAGTATTTGCCTTGTTTTTTTATGTATCAATCGAATATGGGACTTAGAGGAGTAGTATACTCCCAAGTCTCAAGTCAATTCCACTAGATCAACTGAAGTGGATTGTGTTTTAAATTTGTTAATGATAAATATTTGTCTTCTGTTGTTTTAAACTCTTCACTAACAAAAATCTGTTGTGCATTTTATTTATGTATCCTTGGTTTCCTCATATTTTCTTATATTTATCGGCAGAAATTGTTTGTCTAATTTATTAGTGAAATTCATTGTTTATAATTTATTATTAAGCGGAGTAGCATATCTTAGAGTTATTCGTTGATTCAACATATCATAACTTATTTCTATTTTGATTATAAGTGGCGTCGAAAATTGATATTCAACATTTTCTATAATTTATTTTTGGATGAAATTTTAATATTTTTTTTGTTAAGGGAAGTTGAAGTTAATGGAAATTAATGAAATTAAAATATTGTAATTCAACATTTACTTATTTGTTAATTTAAATTTAAGAAATGCAATTAATTTTTACATTATTTTTTCTTTCTCACTTAGTTCTTTCTAATAACCTGTGATTTTTGTTTTTGTCTGTAGGACCATTTCAATTTTAGTTCTAAATTTAATTTTTATTTTTATTTTTATATGTAATAAGCAATGTCATCAATTGAGATTTGATTATTCGATCAATGCAAAATATATTCTATAAATAAATAGATATTATATAATTTAAAAAACATCTATTTTTACATATTTAATAAATTAATATTTTCTAATTTTGTATTTTGAAAATATTTTATTTTATATAATTCTTTATTTAGATTATTCTTCAAAATTTTGTTGTTAAATGTGATGATAAAATTGAAAGAATTAAGATTTTATTTGATTGGGTTCTACCTAGTTCAGTAAAAAGCTCATCACCCATTTGTTTTCCTGTTTATTTATTTCTTGCCCCAAGTGGTTAATCAACAAATGATGCATGCATGCTAATTGAGCACCATTAAAGATGGCCAATTGATTTTTTTTTTTTCACTCTTAAATTGCATAATAATTAAATATCAAACCAAAAGATGTGATTTTCTCGTGTATCATTTTCATCATTTTCACCATATAAGGTGATCCCTTTAATCACACACATACTACCATGATCTATTTCATTTCATAATGATAATTGCGTGCAAACAATAATAAAACGTCATTTTTGCATAAAATACAGAACAACAACTCTTGTATACATGATGAATCGATAATCACGTTGAATAATAAAAATACAAAAGAGATAAACGAACAATGATATTATAACATGTAAATCTAATTAAAACAGGTAAGTGTCTGTTTGTTCAGTAAAAACCGGTGTAACCGCGAAGAGTTTCTTTCTAGCGAGGCATCTAGGGCGGTTAATAGTTGGATCGAAGCAAGGAACGACATTATCCAAATTCTGTGGTGATGGAGAAGAGGAAGGAGGAGAAATTGGTGTTGTTGGTGAGAGTTCTAACAAGTTCATTAGATTTTGCAGTTTCCTGCTGGATTTGATTTTCTTGGAGTCCCTCAATTTTGCAAGAGCTCCTGGCTTTAGATAACGACGAGGGGATGGGGAGGATGATTTTGGGAATTTGAGGCTTCTTCTCATTGTCATGGCTGAGAGAGAGAGAGAGAGAGAGAGAGAGAGAGAGAGAGAGAGAGTTATGAATGAATATGTGTGTTTGTGTGAGTATGAGTGAAGGGGTAGAAGGGTTTTTATAAGAGATAGTTTGTGTAGGATCGATGGTCGGTAGAGGGAGACAACGGTTCGTTTTGGCGGGAGGCAGGATATAATTATCACGTGCAGGAGTAAAACTAGTTGCAGATGCATGTCCCAGATTTTCCATTTTTGGCTAAATCATTCTTAACAACTGTACAAAAACCTAAGCAAAGAAGAATACTAACAAGCACAGTCATAGTCACTTTAGTGTCTCAACATATAATAGAACATAATAGTCCTCCAATCTATCAAGATATTAATAAATAAAAAAAATTGATGGTGTATTTTGTTAATCAAAATAGTCTCTAATATTAAAAAGTTTATCAATGCTGACATTAACTTTAAATATGTGACTTTTTTAAAATTATTATTGTATGTAAATTTTATTTTGTGAGCTTTTTGACATGCATAATTGTTTATTAAACTATCAAAATTTTGACTTTTGATATTTTTCCATATTCACAAGTCAAACTGCAGGACCGTGCTTAGCGAGTTGGACCAAACATAAACTTTTCTCTATAAAATGCTTTGATTCTTATATTCACTCCAATTTTCAAAAAGAATAATGACCTATACTACTCCCTTCGGTTCTTATTATAACAAACAATTGATTTTATAGGTTCATTGTGTAAGTGATGTATCTAGTCTATAATTTAAAACGAAATACATTAATTATTCAATAAACTAAAAAAGTCAATTGTCTCTTATAATAAGGACCGGAGGGTGTATATTATAAAGTTAAAAAAAAAAACTAAAAAAATGCATGATTTAAAAGTCTAAGAGATAATAAAATTGGATTCTCTCCCAATAAACGCTTGTTTAACGTCATTTAGCTCGATGCCTTTTGAATTGTGTAGACGACATTGTGGCACTTTGAAACAAGTTGAAACAAACCTCTAGGTTTTGATCTTTGATAGTGAGGGTGTTGTTGTCCACGTCCATTTTCATCCAAGCTACCTAAGATAAATGGTGCACTGTCACCATCCATCTTTTCCATTACAAGCAAGTCATTTTTGGACTTGAATCCACTACAATTATGTTTCATGTCCAAGTCGTCCGCATAACTTTTGACCGGTTCCATCAACAAATTCTAGTACCTCGTTGGTCGGATTAATTGCATCATCATATTTTTTACATGCTTCAAGGCTATGAAGTTATTACCTGGTCCAAGATCAAGTAGAGCTTTCTATACATGTACACCAGCTATGTCTACTGGTAAGGTTACATGTCCTGGATCTCTACAATAAAAGCTATCAGGAATTGTGGTGTACAATGTTCCCACAGTTTCTTTGACATGTCCTTCTTTAATAGCTTCCTTCGATGAGCTTGTTGTTTGTACTTCTTCTACAAGTTTTGACACAGTGTTGGTTTGCGGTGGAACTTGTGGATATGGTAATACCTTATGTACTTGATATTCGACATTGTCATCTTGTGGTGGAATTTGCAATATGTTTTGTTAGTTCTGTAATAGTGTTGATTAAAGGCTTGCTTTATGGAGGTAAAACGTCATTGGTTTCGTTCACTAAAATGTCGACCTTCTTTGTATGATCACCTCAGTTATACTCTGAATTTTGATCCTTAAAGACCATAGAATAATGATCTTGATGTCATCAGTAGAACTTTTTAACATCAGTGCTCATCTTACTGTTGCACCGAGAAGAAGTTTATGTTGTTGCTAAATACCATTTCAAAAGATATGGATTTGACTAATATCATAAAATTTGTGGCAAGGCATTTTCATATACTGATTTTTCGATGCTTCGCATAGTGTTTCATTGGAACCTTATGTAATGACGTGAATTGCTAGATTGGCAACATGAATATGACTATGCGGGAAGAATCTTTTGATGAATTTATCTTCCAGAGAGTTGCATTTTGTCAGAGTTGTTGTTGGTTGATCTAGCTAGGTATCAATCTTTGGCTCGTCCGATGAGATAATTAGGAAATAACCTCATATACAACTTTTCTTATTTGTTGTCGAACACTTCTGAACTTTCGGCATTTTCATAGAATTTGATTAGATGACTCATGAGATCTTTATGATCCAATCCGGTGAATGGATTCGAGTGCAGAAGTTGGACAACGCCTATCTTAATCATCATTTGACTTTGATTGTTTCTAGTTTGGATGATCGAGTGAACTTCCTTAGACTATTGTTGTTTATTTATGGTGTTGGTGTTGCTTCGTTTCTGTTTGCCATTTTAGTTGTTGATTGTTGGAGAGCTTGTTTTCTCATCTTCTTTGCGTTGCGTGTTGTTTCTTCTTACGGTCTTTTCCATCTCGGGATCAAAGTAGCTGACCTTCATGTTTTTTGCCTCTCGATGTTGGCTCGCTCTCACGTCGCTAATCTCACCGTAATCGGGATTGTCTCAAATGTCTTTGTGATGTTTTGGCTTGGTTTCCGGCACACGTGTACTTGCATCACTTTGTTCTGCTTCCACATTGATGTAGTTGTATCCAAAATCTACAAAAAAGTGTGAGAAGCATAATTAATAACTTCCAGGCAAAGTTTTGTGATGTAAACGTTATTTACATATAATTGGGAGCTTTTATATTAGATTACTTGCAATACAAGTTGATAAGTAATATGGAAAATAACTGTAATTTGGCACCTATCACCAAGATAGTTCATTATCGATCAATCATATTGATGGGGATCGATTCTTAAGAACGATATGTTGATCGACAGTGACCTATTGTACTAAGTGTGTTTTAGAACGATATAATTGATCAAAGGAAAACTCTTGGGTAAGCTTAAAACTGACGACAGTTTGAGGCTTCCCGTTGCATGGTGTTGACTCACATAACAGACACTTCATGCATATAATTTATCAGACGCTTTGATGCTTGATACACCAAAGATTGAGTCCCAGACTAGCAGACAATCCACATAGCAGACGCTTCATTTGCAAGAGTGAAGATTCTTAACTATCATACTCCCTCCATCCCATAATACATGACACATTTGACCCTATTACACATGTCAATGCATAATTTTGAGCTTAAATATCTTGAATAATATATTAGAAAAAGTTATGAAAATTTGATATTTTGAAAATACTCATCGAGACAAATCTAACGACATCTTATATGATATTATTTATCTTTGTATTGTAGTAGAAAAATATGGTCAAAGTAAGTTAGGTCAAAATTGCACATTTTCAAATGGGTCATCTATTAATAGGTACATTGGGTATTCATCTTTTGGTGTCGCCTTGTTCAAATCTCTGAAGTCTATACAAACTCTAAGACCCGTTTTTATTGATTACAGAAACTATGTTTGCTAACCACTCGACATACCTCGTAGTTCGGATAAATTTGCTTTTGAGGAGCCTTTTATTCTCTTCCTTGATCTTCGACATAACTTGAGGCGCGAATCTTCTCGGAAGTTGCTTTACTGCCTTCTTGTCTGGTCGGATTGGTAGTTTCAACTCTACCACACTTCTCCTCAATCCTGACATTTCACTGTAATCCCAGGCGAAGCAATCCTTGTACTTCCTCAGTAGTACCATCAATTGAACTCTGAAATCCTGGGCCAATTTTAGAACTCACGTAAGTTGGCCTCTTGACTGACCCATCTCCCAAATCAATTTCCTCCAATGGATCTTGTGCTTGAATCTTTTTGTTCGTGAGAGATGGATCCTTTTCGAATCCTAAAGGTTCACCATCGAAGACACAATCGAGTTTTTGGCCTTCAACCATCATTTCTTTGGGTTCTTCAGTGAATGTTTCGAAGGTACCCTTTTCGATGGTTCTTCAGTGAATATTGGCGACACCAGTATTGCAGGACGGAGGGAGTATGTTTTTGTCCTTATGTAAGCAAAGGCTTGTCTTTTATGAATCCAATAAAAAGAGGAACATTCCTAACTAAACCTATCAAAATCTTCTATTCTCTGCGTGGCCCCTTTGCTACGGAGGGAGTAGTTGTTTGCTTCTTATTTGAAATAGTGTTGGTTGGAGCATGGCGAGTCTTTCATAATGGAATATTCATGCAATAAAAACGAGTTCTCTTTAAAATTCTTTTCAATGATTCTTATGATTAAAAAAGTGGCTAAAATACTTCATGTCTTTGAGAATAATCTTTTTCATAAAGTACATCTTTGTCATTTTGTAGTGTTTGGAATGAATATCTTTGATTGAAAAATGAGAACAAAGAGTGTTCTATGCATTAGAGATTATACCGTGGCTAGTTAGTTTACCCTTGAAAGTAGATTTAGCCAAGAATGGTAAGTCCGTGATATGCACGTGGAATGAAAAACACAAGTGAATTAACCCTAGATTTGCTCCATACGTAATAACATCAAGATATTCTGCCCTCCGCCGAAACCAACCGTTGCTTCCCTCTACCGACCATCTCTTATAAATACCATTCTACCCTTTCACTCACACTCACACCTCTCTCTCTCTCTCTCTCTCTCTCTCTCTCTCTCTCTCTCTCTCTCTCTCTCATTCATGACAATGAAAGGAAGCCCTAAACCAAAATCATCCTCCCCATCACCACGTCGTTATCTAAAGCCAGGAGCTCTTGCAAAACTGAGGGACTCCAAGAAAATCAAAGCCAGCAGGAAACTTAAAAACCAAATGAATTTATTAGATCTCTCTCAACTCTCACCAACAACCCCAACTTCTTCTCCACCACAACAGAATTTGGATAACGTTGTTCCATGCTTCAATCCAACCATTAACCGCCCTCGATGCCTCGCTAGAAAGAAACTCTTCGCCGTTGCACCTGTTTTTAATGAACACACAGACACATACATGGTTTAGATCTACTTGTTATGATATCATAATGCACTTATCTTTGATGTATTTTTGTTCTCCAACGCGATTATTATCAATTTATCTTACATTAGTAGTTTTTTAATTTTTATTTTGAATATCTAATGCATGGCTTCTTATAATTTTAATTTTTCTCTGTGCTCCTGCGTGATAATTATGAAATGAAATGGATCTGGTAGTGTGCAATGAAGATCCATCGATTACGGTTAATTGAATAATAATGATCAACAAATTTTAACATCTTTTGATTTGAGCGATTTAATTGATTAATTAATTCAATTAAAGGGTGAAATAAATCTTGACAAAGAAAAAGGTGAATTAAATTTGTTATCTTTGATGTATTTTTTTTCTCCGACGCCATTATTATCAATTTGAGCGGTTTTTTTATTTATTATTTTGAATTTCGTATGCATGACTTCTGATATTATATCAAAATATAGTTATTGATAATTAAGAAATGAAATAGATCTGGTAGTGTGCAATAAAGATCTTTCGATTACGGTTAATTGAGTAGGACCTTATATGGGGAAATTGATGAATAGTTGAATAATGATCCACAAAAAATTTACGTCTTTTGATTTGCGATCTAATTAATTCAACTAAAAGGTGAAATAAATTGGCTATCTTTAATGGTTTTCAACAAGCATATGCATGCATCTATTGTTGATTTTCATGGGGGAAGTTCTCAAGAGAAAAAAATCAACTCCGGAGTTGAGTTTGTTCCTTTCGATGGATATATCCTAAAAAAATCCTAAAATTCTATGCATATAAATATAAATTAGTAACATGCATGAAACTGGGCAAAATCTTTTACCGATAATAATTTTGTTAATTAAGTTATAGGTGGAATGTTTGTGAGTTTAAGGCTTTGAAAAAAAAATTGAAGAATGAAAAATAATATCTGCATATAAAAAATGAGTACAAGGGGTACTTCAACACATTACAATCAAGGTTCGAAAGGAAAAGATAATAAAATAAAGAGATATAAACAAGCATAACAAGATCATTACGAGCACACAACAAAATGATTAAAAAGTAAGAATGATTAAAAAGACATAAAATAATTGCTTTTGACATTGAAAGAAATTGCTGAATTGTAAATAACTTGAAAGTGAATTGACTACATAGTATGTAAATGAATGTGAAAATGATATTGTTGAATTAAAAATATCTGGAATTGAAAAAGATTTAAAAAGAGTGGATGGTATACTTATGAATTAGGAGTTTGTTTCTTCTTAGGAGTAAGCTTTGAAAATCTTATATACAAATGTAAATAAAAACTGAATGTTAGCCCTAGATTAACCCTAAGCCAGCCCCACCCAAATTTACTGATTTGCCCCTTGATGGGCGCCAATCCAGCTTGGTTTTGGGGGTTTAAAATGACAGTCCTGCCCTTAATTCAAAATAATGGTATACACACCGCTCATTCAAAGATATTTTTTCTCAAATACGCTTGCAACCCATGCGTGGGATGGACCGCCACGCACGTGCACCTTTAGCAGTGTAATTATGCACTGCTTTGGCGCACCCCTAGGGGTGCAGACAACACACCCAGAGATTACATACCATGTTTCTTGCGTGTTTTTTCCCGTTTCTTGTATCTAACTATCAAAATGCAAGAAATGTAGTTTAGGACTACTTAGAATAGACCTGATACTATAAACAAGTATGATGTGTGAATGTTTGTTGAACATTTTTATGACTTGAACTTGTGAAATGTTTTATACCATGATTCTATGTTTTTCCCAACTTTTTACAATTTTTATAATCATGATTGAGATTTGGATAAAACAAAATATGAATTCTCCAGAGAATTAAATATTAATGGACTATGGGAGTTATCAATATTCATTACGAGAATTTATTTGTTGTTGGGTCGTTGTTCCTGTAATTTTGATCATTATAGCTTTTAGATGCGAAATTTTGTTTCAGAAAATATTAGAGAGTGAGCAATGGTTTTTGGGTAAGGACATAAATCTGAAATGTTTGAGACCGGTTAGAATTTCAATAGAGATGGGATGGAACTTTATGAAATATGTGTGCATTAAATTGTGAGAATCGAGTCTTGATTCCTTATAAAATTTCATTTCACCAAAAGTTTTTATCTCTCTCACTATCTTCTATTCACCCACAGTCACCACCATCTTCATGTCGTTACCATTTCTTAACTGAATCGCGTGACTGATGTACCAAACCAAAGCTCTCACAAAACCCCACTAAACTACATGTGACCTAGTGTCGTTCAGAGAGGTAATACCTTTGTTTTCTCAATTGATTTCAACATTCAACGCCCTTTTTCGATTAGGGTTCCATTTTTCTTGTGCTATTGCTTTTATCACTTTGTAAATATATTTTTTATTGTCCTTGTGAGTTTATAAATGTAAAAATATTTGCAACCAGTTCATTTTAAAACTTTAAAGCTTTTGGAAAATGTCTTAAATGTGAATTTTATTAGAGATATGTGTCTTAGATAAGCAGATATGGATTCTACCAATTAATTTTCAATTGCCGGGATGAAATGGTACACCTTTGAAGGTCCTTTTTGTATTTTTGGACTGTTAAAATATTGAGATGAGTTAACAATTATATTTGCGCCGTCAAGATGACAACATATCGATTTATTATGATGTTTAGAAAATTGTCAAAATCAATGCCACACTTTGTGGTAGACTTACACTGTTGATGGTCGGATTAAACAATTGTACTAAATCGTTTACCAAGTAATAAAGTGATAAGTAGAGTATCGTAGCCATAAGGATTATCGTTTCATCCAAACAACTAGCGTTACTTATTTTTAGTTGACGATATAAAACAAAAGAGATAAGGGTTAGAGATTGCAATTTTTATATGTTTGCAACAAAGCAAGTTACCAGTTTTTGGTTGCAGAAAAGTAAGCAGTGGTTAAGAATCTTTGAATCCCCCCAATTTATTTTGTTGGATATTAAATAACAATCATGTCACATTTAGTTATCTTAAGTAGACTATACAAGTGATGAGGTTGTTGGGACGTTCTAACCTAGTCGGTTGTCAAGTTGCACCTACTGATTGCACGGTGATCCATACACGCGGGGTATATACTATCTCGGTTGTTCTAGGTTTATCCCTCTGATGGCTAACTGCACCTGTTGATCACACGGTGATCCTTACGAGTGGGGTCTTGCTAATTCAAAGGTAATTGAAACATAAACTTAAATTGGTGTTCCTAGGTTTCCAAAGCAATGAAGGCTAATGTTCCCGAAGGTCTTCCAATCTATGAATCTAAGGACACCTATAACACATTCTCCTTCCCCATAAATAGTTCTACAAGAGGGCAGCCCTATCAGCGTCTATCTTACCCAGAGGTCGTGGACAATGGTCTTACTAGGTTTATTCCCCTCGGTGCTTGTTTCCCTAGTAATAACAATGTTAAGCTTTGTCACGACCTAAGTATCTAATCTAGAGTTGCACCTCGCCAAAATAAATTATCAACACTAAAATAAAACTAAAATAAACTAAAATAAAACGACATCAAATTAAATAATTATCAACAAAAGTAAACATATGTTCATCTTAGAACACTAGCCTATAAATATCTAGTTACACATGATAAATAAGACAGAAATACTAAAAGATAAAAACATACCCTAGAAACGATAAGAGAAGATAGAACTCCTCCTTGACTCCTTTGATAGCCTTTGTAACACCCCGTTTTCCCAACATAAAAATTTCATAATAAAATCATCAGAGTATACAACGACGGAGTATTACACTACTTTCTCAATTTCATAAATAGAATATAAAACTATTTATTCAACAATGTATTAGCAACCAACATTTTGCAGCGGAATATTATTTATAAGCAACTCCAACAAACTGGCACATAGGCCTCAACGTGATAATTTTTCAAACATCTGTTCAATGACAATAAAGGCTCCAACAACATGTTTCAAAATTGATACATAAGGAGAGATAAAACATGACAACTATTTTCCCATCCCGTTACGTATCAGAGCCCTAGGACACCTGAGCCAACACTTCTACTAGCCTTCATTACCTGCAAGTTACCCATAGGGAAGGCAACGTTTCCAAGCAGAAGGGGTGAGATTCACATCAATAAATATAGAAATATAATCATCATTTGCATTTAACAACTCCAATGAATAAATCAAATAAATATATTTATACATATTCGCAACATCAATGTCCACACACTTCATCGATGGCTACAACGACGACGACACGACAATGCAACCGACAACGACGACAAGACGACCAGCAACAACAACTAATGCAATATGCATGCGGTACCGTTAACGCGTTTGAATGACAAAGCATTCCAAGGCATAAGCCCTCAACAGTTGAATGGTTAAAGCATTCCCAGGGCATGAGCCCTCAACAATTGAATGAACTAGCATTCACAGGGCATAAGCCCTCAACAGTTGAACGACAAGGCGTTCTCAGGGCATAAGCCCTCAACAATTATGAGTATGCAATGGACTCTATTCAGTGTATATCAACATACAACTCTCCTGCGACAACGACAACATGAACCACAACTACTACGACTCAACAATGCATATAATTAAATATGACTTACCCTGCAACATTCGTCAATAGCAACATAATAATATTGTATGATGTAACTCATTAACAATTATACTCCACAACTTGCATAAATAATTAATATAGCTAATCATAGGACAACGGTCGACTAATCAGTTATTTTACGTTCAACAGCTCCTTTAAATTATCGTAGTAATTTATGAGCATCTACCTCACACACTAAATCATCCCTCAACTCGAAACAGAACGGCTTCTGGTACTGGGCAGTTCGTCAGGCGAGTGCTCTTGTCGCCAGGCGAGAGTTGAACGGGTTCCTCGCCAGGCGAGCAGACTTGTCGCCAAGCAAAAAATAAGCAGGTTACTCGCCAGGCGAACAGACTTGTCGCCAGGTGAGAGATAAACAGGTTGTCGCCAGGCGAGCAGACTTGTCGCCAGGCGAGGGATGAACATGTTGCTCGCCATGGCGAGAAGCTTATTCGCCAGGCGAGTCGCGACAGAACAGACTACGGGATTCTGCAGTTTTTCACCCCAAACCCCAATTCTCCCAAATTCTAACTCCAAAACTAGTTACAGCAATCCATTAAGGTTTTGTCCACAACTAGGGTTCTTTTTAACACTCTTAAACAATATTCCTACACTCAATTTCACCCTAAGAATCAATTCAACCCTAAATTCCCAAATTCTACAACCCTCTTCTTAAACACAAATCAAATTATATAACTATATTCATAACATAAATCTCACCCTTACCTGAATTCGGATGAAAGAAGATTCTAAGACCTTTGATTCTCTCCCTCCTGGTTCTCCTCTTGGCTTTCTCCCAAACCTGATGTTTTTGTACGTGAAACTGTTTCTGTCAGTTTCCCTTTTTCTATTCTAACTCCTCATAAATATTTTCTATTATATTAAATAAATCCCCCTTAATTCCACTTAACTACCACTTAAACCAAATAAATATTATTTAACCCCCAACCTCTAAAATAATAATAATTCTCACTTTCTATATAAAATAATAATAATAAATCATATAATAAAACATAACACACCACATACTCAACAATAATTATTTAAAATCATATGAAAGACTCTAAACAAATCAGAAATAAATAATTAACAACTAGGGCGTTACAGCCTTCCTCTTGAACAACTCCCGTTATGAACGAGAAATTGTGAATGAGGAAGGCTGGTATTTATAGGAAAAATTTCCACCTAACTTGGGCTAAAATCATGGGATTTCATGGGTGAAAAAGTCACGAGAATTGACTTTTTTCGCAAGTCACCATGCGCCTTGCGTCTGAGAACGTGCGCCTGGTGGATGTGTCTGAGACTTTAAGGCCTTGCGCCTACATGCATGCACCATGAACTTTAGTTCATCACTTTGGGGGGCCTCTTGTTGTGCGTTGGGTGCTTTAGTGCATTACTTTCCTGTTTTCATGTATTCTTCACCTGTTGAGGTGTTTTCTTCATAGTTAAGTTGTCTTGTAACTTGGGAACAAAATTGCTCCCTTTGTAAAGTCTTCTGAGGCCTCTTGAATCTTCATTTTTCATCTTCCCAAGACCCAATAATCTAAGCTAATCATGAGTATTCTTCCCACCGCCTCTCCAGGCTGATGTTGAGTGTTTAACGTCTCTCCAAATGATCACCGCTCTACAAGGCATCAATAGCAAGGTGAGAAACCTCACCTTCATCCTCCTTACAACACACCACCAAAGCACCCGCATCCCCATACTCCTCGGACACAACTTGCGCGGAGTCGTCATTGTTCTCTTGACAATCCCTCTTGAAGTGACCAAACTTGTGACACTTAAAGCACTCATACCTTGAGTTGTTACCACCCTTTGAGTTTCTTCGGTTACCTCTACCTCCACCATTTCCTCTTGAGACGCTAAGGCCTTCACTGTTTTCATCCGCTCTCAAGTCCTTGGACTTGGTCAACTCCTTGGTTCTCAAAGCCGCTTGAACTTCTTCCAAGGTGACAGTGACTTCTTTGCCATAAAGCATGGTATCCTTAAAGGATTCAAATGATCTCGGTAGAGCACACAACAAGAGTATAGCTTTGTCTTCGTCCTCAATTTGCACCTCAATGTTCTCCAAATCATCAAGGATTTTGTCGAACTCCGTTAATTGCTCTGTTACGGTATTTGACTCCACCATCTTGAATGAGTAGAGTTGTTGCTTAAGGAATTGCCTATGAGTCAAAGATTTGGTCATATACAATGACTCCAACTTTGACCACATCGATGTCGCGGTTGGTTCCTTCGCGACATCCCTCAAAACTTTGTCCCTGAGGCACAAGACAATGGCACTCATAGCCTTGTCCACCATCTCGGTCTTCTCTGCTTGTGTCATGGTGACCGGCAACGCACCTTCATTCTTCAAAGCTTTCTCACACTTTTGTTGTATCAACACCGCTTGCATCTTCATCTTCCATAACCCAAAATCATTACTTCCGATGAACTTCTCGATGTCCCACTTTGAACCCATGGTACTCACTAAACCAATTCACTCATTTGCCCCACGGTGGGCGCCAATTGTTGTGAAATACGGTTCGAAACTCACACCAATGAATAACAAAGATCTGTGGAGCAAAGGAAAGGAGTAACCACACTATCAAAGTGAACACAAGCAACAACAATAAAAGACCTAAAAGGTACTAAGTGTAGAGCTAATGACAATAACACAAACACTAACAAAGCATAAAGAGATAAGGAAGCTTAAAAGGGAAAACAAACACACAAGAGATGGTAACCCAGTTCAGTCAATATGACCTACTCTGGGGGAGAGAGCAGCTCTCCAATCCACTATGATAAGATGTTACAAAAGGTTACAAGAAATCAGCCTTTGTTCCTAATCTCTACCCTTTGTCTTGACCCACCTCACTCATAAGAACTTACAAGAGATTACACTAAAGGAAGCTTAAGATCCTTTCAATGATGTAATCTCACTACCCAAGGTGATTACAATGTTTATCCCAACCCAAGAGACTCTCCTTACAAAGGTACTCAACCCTCAAGTTCCCCCTTTTGTAAACCCTAGACCTCTTGCTTCAGCTCTTCTTCAAAGAATGCAGAAACCACTTAAATACTAGTCACAAAAGTACCAAATCGTGTCACGATTTGCTCCTACCGTGCCACGATTTTGCCTTTCCAACCGTTGTGACCAGTCACTTTCAGGTAAACTTGCTTAAGAAGTTGTTTTAATCGTGTCACGATTTCCCAAATCACGCCACGATTTACCTTCAGCAGAAACCATCTGTTCTGTCAACCAAATTGCGGCACGGCTCTCAAAATCGTGTCACGATTTAGAGCAATCCCAGAATCACAATTTGAAGACAATATACATCAATATGATTTGTGAAACCAGTGGGCAACTTGTTTTCTTGACTTGTTTAAAGCTTAGGATTTACATGGTATATTTCAAAGTCAATCTCAGAATTTGACATTTGTAGAGAGATTAGAATTTTGAACGGACTTGTAGCTGTTTTAATGCATGGTGGTTTGGGTGTGTGAAGTGTGTTTCTGCAAGTGAGATAACTTTTTCAATTGATTTTGTTTTTTGCAGCTGAAAATTGATTATGATGTGGATGAGATGAGATGATATTGCTGATGCTTGTGACTGAGATCGATGTTGTGGATGTGTTAGCAAGATATTTACAATGATGATTTTGTTGTTGATTTTTTTTTAATTTCTGCCCAAAGATGTTTTATTGGAATATTCCTAGCTATATTGTATTCATATGCTTTTTTTATATATATTGGAATATTGATGTGGAAAGTTGAGGATTGATTATGTAATATTCAATTAGATAAATTAGATAATATAATTTTTTTTTGGCAATAAAATTATCCATAATTTGTTTTCATATTATTAATATGAAAAAATAGAAGGTGTCAAGCTTATTTGATAAGCCATTTAAAAAAAATTCACTACGGTGGTTTTGAAAACTAATGTGAAATATACATATTTAACTTCAGGGTCTATCATATATGTGGAAACTGCATTGTCAAATTTCAAAGTACGTCTATTACAACAATGGAGGAGAGGTCTGGTGTAGAAATCAAGATTTCACATCAGCCAAAATTCGATGTGAAAGGATATGGACTTACCACATCATGTCACCTTACATCAGTTGCCAATTGATGTGAAAAATCATTTCCAACTAATATGAAAAATCATTTCTGCAGTAGTGTGTTGAATAGTCTTAAACGAAACACACTGTGTTGACAAAGCAAAGCAAGAATGGAGGAGGCTAAGAGTCAATATTTCTGATTTCAGAAACAACGAGATGGACACACGATGCTGCACCGATCGAGAAACAAAGAGACGGTGGTAGCGGAAGATGCTATGGTTGTTTTAGAATTTGGGATTATGGTTAAAAAAAGTGTTGGAATGAAATTGAAGTACAACTTGCCATGTAGTTCCAAGATCTCTCGGTGGTTTGGGTCTTGATGCTCCTTTGGCCTCGCCAACAATTGGTATCAAGAGCTTTGATTCGGTAGGATATTAAATTCTCAATGAGCTCGAAGTTACTCCTCGGACATTGCTACTATATTACTTGATCCTTTCAACGAAGTAATACTAATGACCATTTGATATGCTAGGTCCCTACTGTATATTTCAAAGGTACACAATCTTACCGGATTTGCAAGGTTAATGCATAAACTATGTGCATGGTCATTAGATCTTTTTAGGAAAAATAAATAATCATAGTCTTGTTTGAGCTTGATGATTGAATTAAATTCTCGTAAGTTCAATTTAATGATTGGTGAAATGGAACCTTTACTTCATTGGAGTAAATGCATGAATTGATCGGAGCAAATGACATTATAAAATTAAAGCCCTAATTTTTCAAAACTTTTATCTATGTTTAAGATGATCTCTGGTTAAATCAAGTTAATGTGCATATGATGACATTTTAGATGCATGTTCCTGTATTTCTTGGATACCATAGTAGCATCTAGTTCATTTCATTTGAGAACAAGATCATTATTTTTTTTCTTCATAATAATGTCTTTAAAATTACAATACTATGCTGATTTATATTGTATTTTTTCTTTCTTTCTATAATGCTATTTTTTCTTTAGATAAACTAGGAGTATATAAGCATCAAATTTGAAGTGACACATATCCTGCACCTCACACTTATAAGAATCACTTGTAAATACTCCACAATGTATTGAATAAAAAGAAAAAATACAAAAAATCATTGGGGGGACTATACCAAAACCCAATGAAAATTAAAAATAAACGATAGTTGTGGAAACCATAACTATCTCTTAAAAACTCAAACCTAATGAAACCAAGTAAACTAGACCACCAAGAGAGAAGTCTTGATCTATTTGGCCATGACATGCTACACAATTACAAAAGGAAAGAACATTGGAGAAAAATAAGGCAATATGCCTAAAACAATAAAAAAAATTATATTGAATACTCCTGTTCTTTGTACATGTATGTGGCATTAAAAATAAAGATTTCTTGAGTAAGTTCTGCCAAAAAGAAAATTGAAGTGAAATGAAATATTCTTTTAGGGAAACTATGTTAGGACACTCCATATTGCTATTCATTCTTCTTTTTCTCATTTACCAAGCCTTTGTTGTAGCAATGATCAAAACTAACAAGGTTGACCGACACGGCAATGTAGGTTTCCAGAATACCGTGTAAGTCTTCCAACATAACTTCCTGGTTTAGCTTGAATCATGTCTTGCCTTGAAAATGGTCTGTCCTTTAGCTCTGGTCCAGATTGTACGAAAAATGCTCCGTTCATAAATTCGTCGTTGATTGATCTCCATTGCCAGTTTGTCCATTCGCTCTCCTCTGTGTATTCCCTCTTTGTTACTTCTTTTGAATTGATTAGGTCGTTGCCGAGCATTTTGTTATTAGGGCCAATAAATCTGTTACCCTCACTAATAATGGTAGGGTTCTGGCTACCACCAATGGCATACATTTCCCAATGAGTGTAGTCATTGTTAACACAATGAACAAAACCAAATCTTGCTCTTGGCATTCTTTGGACTAATCTCTTTCCAAAGTGGTTGAATGCCAATGTGATTTGCATTATTTTATCTTCGGTGTAGTCGTTACTAGCACCAAAAAGCATCACCTGTATTGCATCACAAATATTCAAAAGTAAGGAAAATTAACCCTGCCGCAGATTTCATTATCGTGTAATGCTCATACGGTGCAGCTGCTGCAAAACCGTTGGATCTCAAACAAAAAATCTCCAAACTTAGATCCAACGATTAAATATTATCGACCGAGATTGAATTGGACTAAATAAAGAAACACACTAAAATTTGTGTTATTTTAATATTTTTCGAGATTTTAAATTTGTGTTAGTGAAAAAAAAAGATGGGAACTTGAAATGATAAAAACTATCACTCGGCCAAGATTGAATTGGACCGAGCTTGAAATGGCGAAAAACGAAGGAATAACTCACCTCATTGTGGTCAGTGAAGTGACTGTTAGAGATGGTAATAGCAGTGGAACCCATGATAGCATCAATCAAACCATCAGTACAATTTTTCATGGAAACATGATCAACCCAAACATTACTAGCACCAAAGATGGAAATACCATCACCATCACTCTTTGTTCTAAAACCATAATGGCTCTCAGAATCTCTAATCAGACCACCATTTCGGACTTGAATGTTGTAAATTTTAATTCCATGGATGATAACGTTCTTAACAAATTGAATGGTGATACCGGCACCATTGGCAATGTAAACTTCAACGCCTCTACCATCGATGGTTTTGTCACTAGACATAATAAGCTCTTGTTGGAGTGTGATGGCCATGCTGCGAGCGAATGTGATCCAAAGGGAACCGTTACGTGTGACCGCGTAACGGAGAGTTCCAGGTTTTGGGTCCATCAATTCGTCATCAGAAGGATCGGTGACAACGTAGATTGGACCGCCTTTACCTCCACGGGTGTTTCTTCCGAATCCTTGGACACAATCTGCTAGCTTTTGGCGGTTATTAGCCCAATTTGGGTCACACCTCCAGCATCTGTCAATAGGGTTTGTGGCTATGCATTTTCCTCCATCTTTAAGTCCTCCCAAGTTCCTTCTTGTGTCCTTTGTGGCTATCTCTCTGTTTGTCAAAAACATCACATTTAGTTTTTTTTTTTGGTTTATCTTTGTCTTTTGCCTCATTTTAGGTTATGAATATTAAACCATTTTAATAAATTGTAAGAATGAATTACATTTTTTGTAAAAGAATGATATGTATGCAAGGAATTTTTTACTCCATGTCTATCTTATGAAATTGATTCTGTTATGAATAGAACACTGAAATATATCCAAATTAATTGAGAGATGCTTTTATCCCCCAACAATTTTTAAAAATCCGACAAATGCCCGAATGCACCGTTTCAGACGGACAAAAACATATGGTTTTCTTCATATGCACCGTCTAATGGAAAACGGTGCATCTAGACAAAATCGAAGTCTTAAAAACAATGGGAAAAGTTCCTCTAAAATTAATTTTATGTTTCTGGAATCATTTTTACATAAACACAATCATGCACTATTTTTCTCATGTTATAAAATTGAATGTGTCATGAATATGATAGGGTAAGATCTTAAATAGCAAAATGCTCACAAGCTCGCTAATAAAACACTGAACCATATCAAATTTAATTTTATGTTTCTGCATCATTTTTATGTAAAAGCAAACATGTACTATTTTTACCTTATGAAATTAAATGTGTTATAAATATGATAGGATAAGATGTAAATAGAAAAATGCTCACTTGGAAATAGAAGCAGTAAAGTTTCCAGAGATAGCATAAGGATCAGAAAAATAAGCAGCCTTATTGTCTTGTTTTGCAACCTTAGCCCTTTGTTGCCAATATGAATCAAACTCAGGTCTTTGTTCTTTCCAATACTCATTATTCTCTAATTTATTGGCATTCAATGTAGGGGTGAGAATTGCCAAACAAAGCATAAAAAGAATAATGTCAAGTGATCTTGCCATTTTTTTTTTAGTTTTTATTGGTTTTTTTATGTTGACCAAAAAAAGGGGTTTGGACTTCAAATCATATGAAGTTAACCCCAAGGCCAACAAAATCAAAAGAAAGAGCACTTGTTCTTAGGGAAACTTTATAATTAATATTATTTGGTCCCTGACTATGTTACCATCGTTGCGTAGGTATTTATACAACAAAATTGAAATCCAATTTAGAATTATGATGGAGAAACATTAGGCTAGATAAACGGGTTGCTTATCTTTGACCATGAACAATTTTGTGGTCAAAATTTGTAGTGGATTTTCTTTCACTCACTTGATTACTATTTATAGGAAATACAATTTGCAATTTTCTTGTCATAGCCATAAAAAAAAATAGGTGTTCATTCTTAGCTTCTAAATCTAAAAAAAGGAAGTGGTTATTTGCCAAAATGTACATGGAAATAAAATGGTTGCTCCTCCTAGTGACAAGGAACTTTTTCTTATCCAAACATGTCTATGGATTCCGGAAGTATACTTAATAAGAAAAATTAAATAAAAAAAACACATGCATAGTCTCTTTTAGTTTAACTTTTCTTAAAAAGAATTTGTCACATATTTAGGTCCCACAAGACTCGAGCGATTAGTCATCATCTCCGTAGTTACGTACGTGGAGGGTACCTGATTTAAAACAAAAAATAAAGTACCCTTCTATCGAAATACATTGTTTTTTCTCACTTTTGAACACGTGCTTTTTTGGAAAAGTCCCAAATTAATTTGCTTACTAGACTTTGGCTTTCAAAATAGCATTTAAATTGCAATGGACTTTCACATATGTTAGAATATATTTTTTTGACGGAACACAAAGAATTTTATAAACACAATTTTTTGTATTATGTAAGTAAAATCATCACATATTTTCTGTTTATTAAGGAAAACTTTCTTTACCGTTTTCCAAAAACCTATATGAAACGATGAAAACTGACCCTTAGAGATGGTTTTAGATTGAAATGCAAATATTGAGGAACATATAGTGAGAGGATTCATATACTTTATGGCTTTAGGTAAAGATGTGTTATCCAAACTATTTGTGTTGTTGCTCTTAGCTTAAGATGATAATCCCCTGGTGATTTTGACTTTTCTCGCAACTCAACAATGGTATTAAAGTCAATGATTTGACTAAAGGTACCGACTTCTTGTATCAAAAGCTTTTCTAAAATATGGTGGTTAGACAAGTCTTCCTTGATGTTGTGAGCCAATGATGATGTAATTAGTGTATGTGAATGAAAGAAAAAGAAAAAAAAACTTTTGGTTTGAGGCGGAGCATCATCTCAAATGAATGATTAGCTCGCATTTGAGTAAGATTGTTGGGATATTATATGTGAATGAGAAATATGGGTTGAGCCCAGATTGCATTTGGGTGACATTGTGGTGCTAATATCATGTGACATTAGTCAACCACAATGTGACAAGTGGCTTTTTTCTCTCTTTTACAAGAACTTTTTGTTTTTTGTTATATTTTAACATAAACGGTGACACGTGACACTATAATTGGTCAATGTCACAGGACATTGGAAGTCCGATATCAGCCAAGTGATAACCCACATAAACATAATACCTAGATTACAGCCGCATCTTCACGTAAAATCTTAAAACATTATGTGTATAATTTCTAAATGAAATCCATTTCTGCTAACACTCCTCAAACAGTATATCAGTTCTCAGATGGACCCATCAATTACTTCAAAAATTGAAGGCTTATGTACTATAAATGCCAATTGTTCAATTCACTTTTTGTCACAATAATCTAAATACAATATATGAATTGTAAACATAGTAAATATGATACAATTCAATTTCAAATATTGATTTGAAGGCTTCTAGTTTCAGATGAGCCAGACTTAAGCTGAAATGAACCCTCTGCAACCTTCTCTATAATGATTCTTCTGTGCAGCAAACTTACTCAAATTGTAGCTTGCCACACCTGAAACCTTCATTCAATTATACAATAAGCCTATGGTAAGGCAATGAGATATACAAGAAGATTTTCTAAAGGAATAAATACATATTATATGATATAAAATAAATATATTATGATTCCTCCAGCTCCCAAATATTGTAGTCTCTTCCGTCCCAAGCTGATTTCCATTTTTGGGAATCACTAGGTGGTTCATAATGACCAGGACCGATCTTCATAGCAACTTTGTCGTCTATGATAGCAGCATAAACGTCCCTTTCTGATTTGGTAATTTTAACCTTGAACATGAAAATAGAAAGATGATTAAGTGTTCGAATGATATCAATATCAATGTTTATATGTACATACACATCAGTTTGACAAATAATTGACCATCTAAAGCACATTTTCAGAGTTTGATTATGAGAATCATCAAAAACATTATTTGTCCAAGAAATAGTGAAAACGAGAAAATGTTGTTTTCGTGGTTTCATTCATAAATCTTTGAAAATAGGCAACAGATTGAAAACAAGAAGAGAGTTTTGAAAATAAAAGTAAAATCATAAAAAGAAAACAGAAATTATTTTCTCATATCAAGTAGGCTGTAAGCATGCATATGGTTTCCATAACACCAAGGAAAAATTTAGGTCCCGTTTACTTTGTGAAAATATTTTCTATTTTCATTTTCTTAAATATGTATTCATTTTAACTTGCTGATAGAAAAATGTAAGACTCTTGAAATGAATTTCTACTTGTAGGGATGATGTATTTGTTAAATGATGAAAACAATTCTTTTGGCATTTTCATTGTTTCTGAAAAAATGCACACAATTGTTCACTTCAAGAGTCTAGTATCTTCTTGTAAGCAAGTAAATTAACACAAAATTTAGGAAATGAAAATAGAAAATGTTTTCACAAAGTAAAGGAGGGAGGCCTTTATATGTTTTTCTTGTTTTATCTCCCAGCACCCAAAAACATAGCTGCGGCCAAACCATTAAATTAAACAAAGATATTTCAGTTTAGATTCAGTTTCTATCGCATTAACATGCATAGAAGAAGTTTATAATCATCCACTCAGAAAATATCCACATAAACACTACTAAGTGGTATATTAATATAATAGAAAATCCTGATACTCACTGTGCTCCTGCAGTTGATCCCGTTTCGTTTTCGAATAGAGAGAAGCGCCCCTATTTCAGTTTTATAGTGAGAAAAAATGTGGTCAAAGAACACTGACGGAGTTCCTGGGTGAGTAAGAGTATAAGCATATCCTTGCATTTCTTTTTCGTGGGGAAATCTCCAGTGACCCTTCAAAATAAAATACAAAAGAAATTTTATGATAGTTAGCGCATCAAAACAGTATTTAAATGGTTTTAGTTCTAAATTTCGCTTTATCATATTATGCTTATCCAATGAACACTTATAAGAGTGAATAAAAACATAAGCCCTTTCAACTACTACTTATATAAACAAAAAATTATTGCAAATGTTTATAATTACACTATAATGGATTTTACATGTACATACTATAAATCTACAAAAATGGTCTAAGAAATTTAGAAGAACCTGCCAAATCAGAATCTCGAGTTTTACTTGTGGCATTGTTCAAAACAAAAGGTGAAGCACAGTCAATCAAAATGAATTATTCCAATCAAAAATTACTAAGCTAATTTTGAAAGGGGAGTCCAAACCTGTGTAGAACCAGTGTCATGGTTTTCTATAAAAGTAACGGCACGAGACGGCCACCATCCCATAACGCCGGGGGGTTTTCCCTGCTGATCCGACAAGCGCCAATACTCACATCTTTCCAATGCCTACAAAGGAGCCAAATTCAAATGAAATGACATCTAGTAGGTTGCAAAATAAACAGACTTGTCTAGTAAAAAGCAAACATGGTAACAGCGTAAACTTCTGTCTGCTCATTTTTAAGTATCCTTACAGAGGTGCGGTGAGTTTCAGTTCAAAAACAAAATTGAAATTATTATTATTAATAAAGGTAGAACTAATGATCATTTTACAACTGCCCCTTATAGGATTTGAACTCATGACAGTCTAATCTCGACCCAACTACCACTGATGTGCTGACTGTGTGGATACATGAAATTTGTGACTGCAGCAAATCCAATTCTTTCACTAGAAGCATTGTCATTGAAACTAGTGTATCTCAAAACACATTACTTTGTTAAATTATCATTTCGTGTAAGTACTATACACTATTCGAATAATCCCACAGGATTGAAGAGTAAGTTTGAAGAGAAATTATTAAAACCGTCAAGTTGAGTACTCACAGAGTGAAGAATCCCTTTGGTTGTAACATCAAATGCACCAGCACTACCACCAGCAGCACTGATCCAGTCAACGATCCTCTGCCTGTGTGCATCTTGATTATGATCCATTTCACCATATGTATAACTGAGGGAATCCCAGTACTCTCCCACGGAAAAGTATGGTTTTGTTGCATCCATGTAGTCCTTTACATAACCACCCCAAAATCCTCTGACAAAGTCAAGCCTCCATCCATCATATCCAATTTCTTCCCTGAAAATGACACAGAATTAGAAAAAGATACAACTCTTGTAATTTGTAATACTATTCTCTTATTTCAAAATAATATTCTTTAATGTGTATAGGTTGAAGCAGAAGATAGTTAAATAAGAAAAAAAGTCATGTAATATGATACCTACTCCAAAGATATCATCTAAAATATTCTACGATACAATGAAAATGTTGTGTAGACATTCTAACACTCCCTCAATGTGAAGTTTATGTTACAATTAAATGAACTACAACAACAACCAAGCCTTTTCCCACTAAGTTACAATTAAATGAACTGAAGGAAAAAATTGAAATTGGCATATTGTAATGAAGAGTGTGGTCATGATATATGGTAAATAAAAAATGAGGTAGGGTGCTTAGTTGGCAGGTTTGTTATGCATTGGTAGTATAACTAGTGAGGCGAGTAAATTGTGACGGTTATGCAAGAATATTGGAGTGAACCATTATGATTAAGCAGAGAGAGTTTTTTCCTTCTCTGTGTGAGTTAGATTGGGATTATTTCCCTTCTACAGTTTTTCTTTCCATTGTTTGATCCATTTCTTTACTTAATTTCAGCTTCTGAATTCAGGGTTCCCAACAGATAGCATCTGGGATTGGAGACACGGCCAGACCGTTCCTGAGACAAAGATGGAGCTGGTGAGAGTCATGGACAATGTATGTTTGCTTCGTCCACGTGAAATGAATATGAGCCATATGTGCATAAGAAAGGATGGTTGGACAGATTCTGGGGACCGGTTACATGATCTGGAAATAGTAAAAGGAGACAATCGTAGAAGCAGTTGACAAAGGCTAGGAGCTTGAGGTAGTGCATGGAGGCTCTGATGAAAGCATAATGTCAAGCGCTAGCAAATCTCGACACAATAGAATTAGTGAGGTGAAAAGCACAGCAAGGACAGAAAAGGCACGTGAAAAAGAGATAGAGAGAGGGTGCTAGAAAGGTGTCCCTACTGCTACCAGATACCATCTCAATTCTCCAACATGTCCAATGAAACTATGACTAAACAAAATATGAATATAATATACAGACTTATTGATTATAATTTCCATTGAAACAACATTTTGGACTAATGAAAATGAGAATTTGGAATATAAACCTTAACCAGCATAACCATTCTTTAATATCGTTTCTCACAAAGTCCTGTGAGTGATCAATGTTTGGAGCCGCATGGAAACTATCTCCACTACTCTTGTTGCCCCTCCCCTGTATAGAAGAAAGAATATTCAATTACCAATATATATCATATTTATCTAGAAAGACAGCAGGGTCATATTGCGTAAGCTACAAACAAAACGAACTTTCAATTGCTTTGATATTGTCAGATTTTGTTCGTCCTGAAGTAAATGTGGTGTTCATAAAGAATTCAATTTCAATCACAAGTAGTTTAACAACGTAGAATGATATGCTAGGCAATAAAGAAGATATAAATAAAAAAATTGTTACAATTCAAATTTCAATAAATAGCTTTCAAATGTACTCCACTTTATTGACTAGGGAAACAAAGAATTAAGCACACAATATACCTTCTTTCCTGAAAATATGTGACGAGTTTTAACATAAAGTATCAAAGGTTCTCAGTCACTGGAGCGAGGGTAAAAGTATAACTGAAATCCATGGATCTTCAACCACAAAAAGGAACTAGACATGTTGCTGACAATATAGAAAAGGCAGAGTAAAGAGCAAAGTACACATCAAAAACCCTCACAAACAAACCTGAAAATGTGGATCATCAGCTACAACTGCACGATCATCCCAGTTGAGACGACCTCCAAATATGTTCCAAATACCATTCTTATTCTGATGCTCGGCACAACGGTGATTCAAAACAGCATCTCCTAGCACTTTGATTCCAACTTTATGAAATTCTTTCACCACATCCTTCAGTTCATCAATGGTACCATATCTGAGATATAAAATAACAAAAAATAACAGTTAATATAAAAAGTTCCTATTTGTAAAGATGTATGATTTATCTTACATCCTACCCTCCTATATCTGTATGATAGAACCTTGCATGCTACTCAAGTGAATCACTGATAATAACATTGGAAATTGCAGCATATAGCATATGCTATTGGGTCTAAGAAATTTGCCAAACACAGGGTCATGCATCTAAATATTTGAAGAGAAGTGGCATATGTAGCACCGACACTTCACGTTGAAGCCGTATCCAGTGTCCAAGACATATCTGTGTCAGTGCTTCGTAGACATAAACAACTATGAAACAGTGAGATCTATAAGGGACTTAAATCAAGTACCTAGAATTTAAATTATATAAATCCCTTGGCATGTATCCTTCGGGCGAAACAGAGTCTGTAGGTGGCGGTAACCAAATCACAGTGAAGCCAAGAGATGCTAGTTCTTTAGCTTTCTCTTTAAGCTCCATGTACCATCTTCCAGATTTATTAGACTCCCAATTAAATCCTTGGCATACAATTTCATACCCTGTGCCTGTTCCCGACATGATTTTTGGAGGCAACTCAGGTGATTCGGATTCCAAAACAACCTCGGATTCCACAATAGCATCCTCGGAGAAAGTTGGAACTGAGGTTCTGAAGATACTATAGGCTTCAGCGGCCAGTCTTTCAATTTCTTGAAGAATGGTTTCTTGAGCTTCTTTGGATTTCGTTTTTCGTCTCTTCACAGATGAAATGCCTGTAACCAAATGCCTTATTTCGTTTATTATTTCATTGGTAAATTCAGAGTTAGATTCCTCTTCGCCTGCCTCTTCACTCTTTACAACTTTCGATTGATCCTCTCTGTTGCCAATAACTAAGCTACCGGAAGTTGAGAGAGGGACATAAAAATCAATTCCCTTGTTATTTAACCATGAATTTTCATTTATCTTAAGAACAAAAAGAAATCCTGAAAATTCTTCTCCCAAAGAGATTTGTGCTGAACTTCCCTTTCCACTTCCTTTTGGCTACATAACAGAATGGACAAGCAAATATGTCAAAGAACACGAAGCAATGCAGGAACCAATCTTAATATATAATTCAAAATATTCTAAATTACTAAAAATATAGTCAAATTTTTTTTTAATTTATTTTTAGGGGAATAAATACAATTAAATGTTAGGAGAGATTTTGCATATATTATAATTTATAACACATAATAGCTTATATTACATCAGTATTTAAAGAACAAGTGCAGTAATATAAAAGAGGAAGATAGAAGGTAAATTACCATATTATAAGATTTATCTACTACGATTTAAATAAGTACGGAAGAATCAGGTCTAGAATCTTATGGTTATGGAAGTATAGTAACATCACCAATGAAGCAACAGAGTTGAAAACTGCGAAAATAGAGAAAACGAAAAAAAACGGACCACTACCTTTAATTGAGTTCGCAAAGCTGTTTCTTTATATGCTACAGTTTGTGGTGGATGAGGTGCAGGTGGAGCTTCCCAACTTCTTAAATCATCTCTACAAACTCCCCAATGAAGGAAAATATCTCCCGGTATATCCGTTTCTAAATCCAAAATATTTTTAGCTGTTTCGGAGCATTTCCTAATCGAGACACTGATAGAGTTATTGACAGTAACTTCCTTGGTTAAAGGCAGTTCTACATTGAAACCTTCTACTTGACTATTTTCCTTTTTTGGATTTTCCGATTCGCTGCTGCTATCTTGAACTTTGTCATTGGTTGCTTCAGAATTCAGGATAACGTTAGATATCTGCCCTATGTCCCCTATGAGTGACGAAAAACCGTGAAATGTAAGTCAGTTCAAGCTCATTAGATAAATGTTGTGAGAACAAAGCTGAAAGGATTAAATAAATTGATTAAAAGGAAAAAAGAGTGTTACTGACGTATAAGCTTGATTAATGATCTTTTGAAAATTGAGAAGACAAATGGTTCACTATTCCAAGCTTTTATCAACACAAAGATTAAAATTCGAATTAATGTCAGGATCCTAGCAAATTTCTTTCTTCTGACAAATAGAGATCAACCATATTGTTATTTTTCAAATCAAAATATTACAATATTAAATGTTTTCACTGCATTTTGTTATTTCTCACCTTTTCTTTGCTGCACTAATTTTCAATGGCAGTTCACTCTATTGTTTGCTACTTATAATATCTTATTATGTAAACGTTTCTCTTTTACAGAACTTGAAAGCAATATACATAAACAGGAAACAATTGGAGCTATGAGATAGAATGTATCATAGGATTATGATTGATTTCGCAACATAAAAGAAAATAAAACCATGATATAGAGCAAATTTAAGCGAGCGACACAAAATAGAGTTTACTGCAGAAGCAAAAATAATGCAGTGATTTCAAAATCACCTTGGGACAAACTAAAGCCTGTTTTAGGTCCAATTAAATTAGCATCCCCCTTAAGATAGTTTACCAGAGGAACTTTGAAGTCTCTTCCTTTGTGTTGATACCAAGCACCAGTTTCCTCGTCCTGAATCGACAAGACCACCCAAATTAGAATGGAGGGGAAAAAAAATAATGATTGTTTTTTTGTTACAAGATTCTTAGACAAACTACATCCAATTGATAACTGTATAGACATAAACCTTGAGAAGAAAATTAATCGCTGAAATCTCATCGCTAGGCTTAAGACCGATCCTGACTTCATAAAAAGTATCTCCTTCCGGCGATGATGATGATTTCTTCAAAGGTGTTTCTATTGCATAGTCCTGAAATTTTCACTCCATACTCAAACATTCTACATGGAAAAAATCAACATGTGTTAAATGTGATATCATGAAGTCATGAAACTATTGTCTACCTTTATAGGAATAGATCCAGGAGGTATCATATCACGGGGTGGTTGATCCCATTCACTGCACAATCAAGATTTACACTGTAAGCATCTTCATTGTATCATTATGATTTAGGTCTTTGTATCTCAATTCTCAATTCAATACAAATCCCTAGTGTTGATCCTATTACAAATTAATATCGATCATCTTGAATCCCAATTCATTATGATGAATCCCGATTCACTTTAATGAATCTCAATTCATTCAAATGAATCATTACCTAAACTTAGTGACCCAGCTTCTTTTTTTTGCCAACTTTGTGAAGTCAACCGTTTTTCTTTTGTCATTTGATTTATGACTTGAATGTTTAATGACTATGAGGTTTACATATGATATATCAGCTTATAATCTTGCGATGTCACTTGTTTTTACCAAAATAAATGACATTTTTATTAGTAATGTATCTTAGTATTCATAACAAGATTCGATTCACTGTTTAAAAAATAGTTCTTCCGATTCAATGAATCTCGATTTGATAACTATTGAATGCAAACACCTTATTTAACATGTACCTTCCAATATCATCCACACCAGAAACTCCCCAATGAAGAATCCATTTTCCTGGTAGATTGCATCCAACTATAAGCTCTGAATTCTTCAAATCCTTCCCTTGATCTAATCTTATAAACACCTTTCCCTCCACCTGCAGATTATATTTCAAGTAAGACAAAAAAATCCATCAATGCCAAACACCAAACTATATCTATCTACTTCTAAAACATAAAGGGAAAATAAGTAAGGAATATTAATAAAAACCCTTTCAAAAAAGTATGGAAAAAAGACCTTGGCACTTAATGTACTTTGTGACTTTCCTTTTTATGGAAATTAAAAGTACAAACATGAAACTTTTACAAAATCAGAAAAAGAAGAAAAAAAAATGTTATGCTCAAAAATCAAATAATATAAAAACAACAACAATAATCAATCTAATACATCCACAAGTCCTAGCTCTGGCAAATGCTGAAATTGCTAGACCGGATGTCGTGACCGGTGTGAACACAGGATCCCCACTTGTGTGTGACTACTCATGTGGTTATTGTCATATTGATCAATCTACCAAAAAAATAAATCTAATCCAAACTTTTACCACATTTATACAAAACAAAAATTCAAACACTCTTCAACATTTTCACTATATCCACTAAAAAAATTATAAATATTTCATCTGGGTATATCCAGAATTTTCTCTACAGACCAAAAACAATGTTCCAAATTCCAATTCAAAAAGGTGATATATACATATATACCAGTTCAATTCTGTTGATGGGATGAGTCTGATTGAAAATGACACCATCAGAAGATTGAATCTGTTGAAGGGTATCAGTATTAGTAGCAAAAGTTTCAAATTTTGGAGAGAGAAACTTATGGGGTGGCTTCAATGTCAAAGAACAAGAACCATAGTTGATATTATTGGAAGTGGAAGAGAGAGAGTGTGAAGAATTTGGCTTGAAACGGTTAATGGTAGCTAATCTGTGGTAATGAGAGAGTTTGAAATTGAAGAGTGGTTCAGAGAAAACAGTGGTGGAGATGCTCATGATATGGTGATGGTTCCTTTTGCAAGGAAGGAAGATGTTACAAAGACAACATAAAAAGACACCTTTTGCTTCTTAGTATTAGCTTCCACAAAGTACACCAACTTGAATAGTTGTGGACAAGAAAAATAATTGAAAAAGTTTAATTATTATTATTGTTATTTTAATTATTTTTCTTTTGTTCTTGGGATGTATGAGATGTGATATCTTTACTTCTTTTTAAAGTAAAGTTACTGTTGAATTTTTTGAACAAAAAAAAAAGAAATGTTTTTTTGTAGAAAAAATGGATGGATGGATTTTTTTTGTTGGAAAGAAATGGATATTTATAGGGGTTGTCCTTGTCAAGGTGAGTGTACATGTGCCGACATGGGAACAATCAAAAATTAATATCATGGGAGATTTTTGAAGGAAAAAATAAACGATTATCATGGGACAAAATAAATAGGAAGAGTACTACTATTCTCATGGACGGTTTTCCTGCCCGACGACCCCATGCACTTGTTGAGGTTCAATCGGTACTTTTTTTTATATATGGTATAATCCAATGGACTATTAAATCATTTAAAAAAAAGAAAAAGTTAGGGAAAATTTAAAAATTCTTACACGTAAAGAGGTCTCGGAAAAGACATTTACCTTCTAATTTTATTTAGCACACATTACTGACGGGTTCATCTATCTTATTTTGTAAGGGGTTAAAAATTGTTCAAATTGACCTTGTAATATATATTACGTCTGAAAAATAACCTGTAAAATACAAAACATGTATTCTAGAATTGTAACTTGAATTTCTTCTTATTTTTTATCACCCTATAATATACGTGTAGTCTAAAAATGTGTCCTACAGGTCGAATTTTTTCACTATTTTATCCATGCATGTTTAACACGTTAAAATATAGCTTTACACAAAAAATTAAATTTTTTCGACCAGGGACAAATTAATTATGAATTTTTATTCCCCCATAATTATGAATTTCTTAAACAATTTATAATCAATTTGTATCTCGTTTAAAAACTACAAAATTTCATTGTGAAGGTTCTAATCATGTTCTAGTCATGCCTACAAATTTAGGGAACTAAATTTGACCTATGAGGAACAAAATTTCAATTTTGCACGTTTTGTTTGAAAAATCAAAATAAATTTAAACAACTTCGAAATGCTATGAAACTTTACGGATCCTTTTTATGTGTTTTTATAAATGTCTCTACAAATAATGTGCTTAAAATTCGATTTATAGGTTGAGATTTCCGTTGTTTTGTTTTTTAGTTTTTGACACTTTAAAAATTCATAATTAATTTGTTGTTTGTCGAAAATTTATAATTTTTTGTGTAAAGCCATATTTTAACGTTCTTAACACGCCTCTAAAAAATCATGAAAAAATTCAATCTCTTCGTTGCTTTTTTGGACTTCGCATATATTAGAGGGTTATTTATATTATGGTCATGTTAACTTCTGCCCTTAGAGCACAAGTTAAGAAACTAAAAGTGGAATTAAAATGTAACTTTTGTATTGAAAAGACAAAATTTCAAACTTTTAATATATTGAATGCACAATTTCCAAGAAAAAGTTTCTATGTTTAGTTTCTAAACTTGTGCCCCAAGGACACAAGTTAACATTTCCCTTATACTATATCTAAAGAAAACTACCTCTTTCAGCTCTTTTGGGTTGGATTTTTTCTTTCCGAAAATGCCCTTAATTTTTAATACAAATAACACATGTAAAAAATAGATAAGAATAAATTTAAATATTCAAAAAATGTAACAAACACGATATGATTATATATATATATATATGTCCAATTTTTATTCCTTTATCATTTAAAAAGTGTAACAAACTAATGAGCATATTTATACTTACTTTTTTATCATCATAGTTTGAGATTTTTTCTTTCTATAATAAAAATTGTTGTTGGTGTCATTGAAATAATTAATCATGGTTAGTTTATTTGTTATAATTTGAAAGGAAAAATCATTTATATTTTTAATTTTAATCAAAACCAAAATTTCATAAAAAAAAATATATCGTTCATACTTTTCATCCGTAGGCACGTGCCCGTCTTTTTGCTAGTAAATAATAAGAATCTCAAAATATAGGTTCATAATATGTGTTATTTAAGTACAAGGTTAATTTTCAAACTTCACGTATATTACATGGTCAATTTCAATTAATAACTCTATTTTAAATTGTACTTTTGTTGACAAAATGAGGAACCTCTTTTATTTCAATTTATGATTGTGTATATATTATGTCACATGTGAATTTGCGATAAATTTTTTGTCCGCGCTCCATAAATTTTTTGGCTCCGCCACTGCTACTACTCCTCTGAGAGGTTTAATCTAACCAAAATGATATTCACATTTAATATAATGATATATATACTCTACTTTGAGTCTGAAATAGATATTTATATTTGAAGAATGATATTTGTACGATTATTTTATGATAACTTTTTTATTTTATTTTGGGACAAAAATAATGAAGAGGGAAAGCGAGAAAAAGGTAAAAATACAATGTGAGTATGAGATAGAGTTGTCATAAAATGGTTGTGCAAATCTCATTGTTCTTCACATTTAAGCTTTGTTTGGTAAAAAAAATAGTGGATGGGTCGTAAGATAGCACATAGCGAATGAATTTAGAGTGGATGGCTTATAGTTAGCTGGTAATGGATAAACTAACTGATAAAATTTGTAGTGTTTGATAAAATTAGGGATTGATTATAAATACAAAATGAGATTAAAAAAAAATATGCATTTAATTAATATTTATTTATTTTCAATTAAGATTGCAGATGTAAATTAAGATAAAAAGTTATAAGATATAAGATTTCAATCATGAGCTACTTGAATTAGCTTATCACAACCCGATATACTCATAAATAAAGATAAGCTTTAATCTCGTTTAAAAATAACATTTACCAAACAAATATTTTTTTAATCATATAAGCTTATAAGCTATAAGTCATAAGCTCAAAATTATGTCTTACCAATCAAATTCTTAAGATACTCTTTGAATAAGATCACTCTTATGGGTTCGTTTGATTCGCAAAATATAAGTGCATAACAAACTTTTAAAGTACTAGACAACTTTTGACCATGTAAGATGTTTGTTAAACAGTAACACCAAACTAAGGTGAAATTTACAACATTATCCTTAATGAATGTACATTCATATTATTGATGAGAAATGGAGTGAAAGAGACATAAGAAGGAGTGAGAAAGAGACCGGAATGGGAGATAGATAGAGATATGAGATGAAGAGAATGGAGATAAAGAAGGTCTGGGGAAGAGAAAGAAGAGAGAGGGATGAATGAGGGATATAAGATAAAGTAGATAGGGGAAATGGAGCAAAGGAGAGAAAAGATTAGAGAGAGATGAGTGAGGGATATATGAGAAAGTAGAGAAAGGTGGGATACATGAAAGGGAGGGAGGGAGGAGAAATGAGAGAGATGGATAAAGAGAAGAGAGAGGGGAGAGATAGAATATGCACAAGGAGAGGATAAATAAGAGATGAGAGAGAATATTGTTTGAGTAGAAAATAAAAGGGAATTTAGTATTTTAGATAACTTGTACTTTAAACAAAAAAAAAAAAGATTATCCTTAGTTTAGTGAGGGATGAGAAATTTAATTTTTATCCACTCTCTTGTTCTCCATTTTATTCAGTCTCGTGAACAATTTAAAAATTAAACAAAGTACAATTGAAGTTATGTTGCCTAGTTCCATATTTTTCTGCGAATCAAACGCACTTTATCTGCTAATTATTGCATATTATGATACATATATGCAAATGCTTCCAATGATTATTTGCAAAGATGTGTTAGTCTGCCTCCTCTCCTAAGTTTAAGGTCTTATACAAATAAATTGGTGAGTAGGTCCTCTTTCAGTGGTTTTTTCTCCTCAAAAATGACTCACCACTACCTCATGGATGTTACCTGTTCTACTAAATCGCTTCTCTCTAAACATTTTGGAGATGCAAAGGCCCTAAGAGAATCAAAGTTCTCCTTTGGAGAGTTTTGTGTAAATCTCTTCTCACAAACTATATGAGATTTCGGCATCATATGTTATTTGATAAAATTTGTGTTCTTTATCCCCATAAACCATCCTTCATGCCATTTGGGATTGCCAGCATGCCACATCGATCTGGAATATGATTGGTGGTGGTTGTGATCAGTCTTTTATCAAGCCAAAGATGATGGATAGTCTCAGAAAAAGTCTCATCCATTCAGGATTGGGCAGTCACCTTTGCAATCATTGTTGACATTCTTTGGCAGAGAAGAAATGATTTTATTTTCAACCATATTTGTTGGTCAAATCAAGATTTAGGCTTTCAAATCAAGCTTGTGGTGGAAGAGATCCTGACAAATCGTGGCATTCAAACACCTCAGCCTTGTGTTCACATGCATATCGAGTATGCACACATTGGAATCCTCCTTTGGTGAACTAGGTAAAGGTGAATTGTGACGGCGTTATCACTTTGTCAAATGGAATAGCTGCTTATGGAGGAATTATTTGTGACTTTGACGACAACATAATGCTGGCATATGTTCAGAATGTATGATGTAGCTCTATTTTGCATGATGAGCTTTAGGGTATTTACCATAGTTTGGCGTCGGCTAAGAATCATTGCCCCTAGAATGTTATTGTTTAAAGTGATGCTCTTAGAGTTAGTAATATTATTCAAAATAGAGTTTCGCCATCTAGTGAGAATCATCATTTTGTTCTCGATATTGTTGAACTTAGTCATTCTAGTGAGAATCATCATCTTGTTTTCGTTATTGTTGAATTTAGTCATGTTGTGGGCTTTATCAAGAGGATGCATGTTTTTGAAAAGCCAACAAAGTCATTGATGCCCTTGCTAAACATGGGCTGAAATTATATTTAGATCCGAATGTTTTTCATGTTTTTCCTGAATTTCTCTGGTATACTATTTTCAGTGATTTCACATGAATTTCTTTTCTCAAGTCTTCCTATTTTATTTTGAGCCTCCGACTCTCTTTATTCACAAAAAGAAAAATGTTATTTAGGTTTTTATTGTAATTATATTAAAGGTAGTTTAGTCTTTTATACTTTTACTATATATATATATATATATATATATATATATATTCTTTTTGAAACTCTTGTATTCATAACATTTAGCTATTCATGTTATTGGAACACTAACCTCTTTCTCACTTCCCTCTTTTTTTTCCCTTCTACATTAATCTTTATTCTTAACAGGGTGTTTGAGCCTGGTTAAAAATGGAAATGTGAGAAATAGACTTAGTGTATGTTTGGTTATGCGGTGGGTAGAATTGATTTTGATAGAATTGCTTTTAATTGAATTGATTTTGAGTAAAAGTGAGTTGATGGAAAATTGATTTATGTTTGGATGCATTATTGTGAAAGTGATTCTTATCAATTCATGGTGTTTGAATTGTTTAATCTAAAATTGATTTTGGGTGTATAATTACCAAAATGGGTATTAAGGTATATTTCAAATTTTATTTCATTTGTATTTTACATATATAACTATTTACATTTATGTTCCTATTATTAAAAAATGCATATTATATTAAAAACATTTTTTATGTGTAATTTTTACATATATAGCTATTAAATTCTTATTTACAAATAAATATAAATACAATGGGCTTTGGTGCCCATATCAGTCTTTTTTTACTAGCAATGAGAAGCCCATCTCTTATGTCTTCCCTAACCTTGAGAAAATATCACTGTAGATTGCAGAAAATTAAATTGTCGAAGCAAGAATATAGTTGCACTCTACAATCCAAATCCATGTCATAGCTAATAGCACCATTAAAACAGAAATTGGGAGTTAAAATATAGTTTAGAATATAAGGTTGATGAAGCCAAGTGAGAAGGAAAGGCAACAACGTTAAGGGGTATAACAGGGAAAAGGTGAGTGATGTCTCTTCCAACAATAGAATCGATTCTTCTCAAAATTGAAAAGCTAGGAATACCAGCTTCAGGTCAAACGCACGATTTGATCAAGACGTACGGCTGCGACGTGAAAAGAAGCGGACAGCCAAACATCACAAACGTGAGTTTTAGGACTCTTGACGCGCGTTAGAGGGGATCTAACGCGAAACCAAAAACAGACTTATAGAATTCACAATGTTACATTATATGCCCAATCAAAACCTAGAGGAGGTAACCAAAGTATGATTTAAAAAACGTTCAATAAAGCTTTATGAAAAGCGTGCCTATTGAATCCAATTGTATTACAAGAAGCTAAGATCGATTGCACTGCACATCATAAAATGCCTATTGAGATATTTGATTTGAAACTTACATTGAAAACTAATACAACTCAAGTTTCAACTAAAGAGTCAATAACATAGAAGGGTCAACTTTAAGAAAGCTATTACAAAGTTTTGACAAGAAATAAATCAATCACCACAAAGTTTGACAGAAGAACGAACTTTCATTATAATTTGAAACTGCATTTATACATGGAACATTAAGAAAATAAAACTAATAAAATGCATAAGAACTTAACCATTATTAAAATGGTGACAGAAACACATAAACATAACCCTAATTTCTTCATAATCTAAAAATCCTCATCCAAAGTAAAGCAATAATCAGCACCACCATTCATAACAGAAGCTTTCTGATACTCCCCAACGCGCTTCTCAAAAAAATTGGTTTTCCCTTGAAGCGAAATCAAATCCATCCAATCAAACGGATTCTGAACATTATAAATTTTCTCACAACCAAGCTCACCCAATAACCTATCAGCAACAAACTCAATATACTGACTCATCAATTCACCGTTCATCCCAACCAACGCGCAAGGAAGCGCGTCGCATACAAACTCCCGTTCAATCTCAACAGCATCACGAACAATCTTCACCACGCGCTCTGAACTCAGTTTCTGACGCAAAAGCGAGTATAACAGACAAGCGAAATCACAGTGTAAACCTTCGTCACGTGAAATAAGCTCGTTTGAGAATGTTAATCCCGGCATTAAACCGCGCTTTTTCAACCAGAAAATCGCGCAGAAGCTTCCGGAGAAGAAAATTCCTTCAACACAAGCAAAAGCAACGATTCTTTCAGCAAAAGAATCGCTTGAATCGATCCATTTCAAAGCCCAGTCAGCTTTCTTAGCAATACACGGAATTGTGTCAATTGCGTGAAATAATCGATTCTTTTCAGCAGAATCGCTTATATACGTTTCGAGGAGAAGTGAATACATCTCAGAGTGGATGTTTTCGATAGCGATCTGGAAACCGTAGAATGCACGCGCTTCGGCGACTTGGATTTCTTTCATGAATCTTCCGGCGAGATTTTCGAGGACGATACCGTCGGAGGCGGCGAAGAAGGCGAGGATATGGGAAACGAAGTGGCGTTCGCCGTCGGTGAGGTTGTTCCAGTGTTGAAGATCGGAAGAAAGATCGACTTCTTCGGCGGTCCAGAAAGAGGCTTCGGCTTTTTTGTACATTTCCCAGATTTTAGGGTATTGAATTGGGAACATGCAGAATCGGTCTGGGTTTGGAGCGAGAAGAGGTTCTTCTGGGAAAGAAGGCATTGTTTGGTTTTGGGGATTGAAAAAAGTGATTATTTGAGAAAGAGGGAAGAAAGGGTTTTTGATTTGTTTTTGTTGATGGAGAATGAAGAAGAGATAAGGGGTTTAAATAAGTGATTTTAAGTGAAAATAGGAGCGGGTAGTTTGAAAATTTGGGGGGTTTTGGATTTGGAAAAAACGTGCGGGAGAGTCTTTGAAAGGACGCGGTGTTTTTGAAATTTTTTGGTGAAACTTTCTTGAGAAGATTTTGGTAAGGTTAATTTGGGGAGAAAAATGTGGTTGAGGTTAGTTTGGGGAGAGAAATATCTGAAGGAAGTGATGTTGACAAGGTCTGTTTTTTAGGTTAGTGTTGTTCAAATCCCATCAAAATAATATGGCAAGTATCTAAAAAAAATAAAAAATCGCACAAAAAAAAAAGTAAAAAATTAGTATGATATATTTTATTAATTAATTAGATGAATTTGTTTTATAGAAAAGTTAAAAATTTCAATTTTCAATATATTGATTACAGAATTTTTTTAAAAAAATTACTGTTTAAAGATCTTAATCAGTGTCCCGGAGCACCGATTAACATTTCCCTAGAAAAATTAAGGACTAAACTTGAAAATTTATAATTTTGTTGGGACTAAAAACATATGTAACCATAATATTAATACCAAAATTGCAATCTGCTTGAGTTGTCATAGTGATGATGGTTTGAGATCTTGAAGTATGTTAACTCAAGGTTCATAAAGAGCTTTGCGTTTTAAATGTAGACATTGAGATTTGATCCTTCGAATTAGTCGATCGTTGAAACCCATACCGAGGTTTAAGAAAAAAATTACAAATTAGAATTTTGGATATTCGAAAAACCAATTCAAATTAAACCGCATTAAATTATAACAAGTCCAATTTATTTTATTTTTTTGAAGAAAACTGGTCCAATTTCTTCATTAATCATTCAAAACTGAACCAAACGACGTGTTATTTTTATCTTTGAATCAGATGAATTTTTGTGTCAAACCCATACTGCGAACACCGCTATTATTATTGGGTAGATGAGCTTAAATGTTATTCAAGTAATACCTCAAATTCGTCCTTGAATTTTCACCAATCAACCAAATTCGTCCCTGAATTTTACGAAATATCTATTTAGTCTTCGAATTTACAAAATGTCAATCAAATCAGTCCCTCTGTTAAGTTGGTCTGTTAACGGAGGTGACGTGTACCGTTAACCTCTTACAAGGCTTACCACGTCAGATGTCACGTAAGCAGGGACCAAATTGATTGATTTACAGAAAATTGTCAATGACCAAATTGATTGATTTTTAGAAAATTGCCAAGGACCAAATTGATTGATTTTCAGAAAATTGCAAAATCCCAACGACTCTTTCTCCTCTTTCTCGTTAACGGCTCTTTCTTCCCCAAATATATAAATTTGGAACCCTAATGTTATAATCTGTCACCTAGAGTTCAAAATCCCTAAAATTTCGTCCATGAATTGATGTCAAAGTTCTTCCCCAATTCAAAAAACTTAAAACTCTAATTTTTTTTTATTCAAAGGTTTGTTTAACAATGGTTTTGTGATGTGTGGATGGTTTGTTTAAATTGTACTGATTTTTTCTTTTGATTGTATAGGAAGATGGTGAAAACTGTAAATTTTCTGTGTGGGTTGATGAAGCTGAAGAACTAGGTTATTTTAAAAACAATAGTGCTGGTCATGGAAGAAATGCAAGGTTGATGGAGAAGCCAAAGGATAGTGTCACAGAAGAGGTTTGGAGGGCAAAGTTGATGGATAAAGTTGATTGTGTAGGAAGTAAGCTTGGGTTGATTAAGATATTGATATGAGTAATTTGTTTGATTGAGCTGTTTAAAATATTATTGTATTGTGCCAAGTCTGTGTAATGTTGTAATGAAAAGAGGTTGTCAAGGAATGAATCCAACCCTTTGTCAAAAAATTTCAATCAAATCAGTCCTTCTATTATTTGTCTATCCATCATATCGATCCTCAAATTAGTGAAAATACCATCAAATAAGTCATTGAATTTTCCCAACATAAATCACTGTGATCCTTGGTGCATACATTTGTTGAACAAAGTAAAAAGTAAAAGACATACACTTTGATTGTAAAAAGACGGACATTTGCATACCATCATAAGTCATTACATAGCCAAAAAAATAACATTACATAGCCATCAAATCATTTGATGTTCTTAAGTCATTACATATCCAAAAAAGCATAAATTAAACAAGTCCAAAAAGCATTAATGAAACTAGTCCAAAAACATAATTTAAACAAGCATTATTGCTTTGGAAATCCTGGAGTTGGGATAAACTCCATGTATTAAGGTTGTGTAGAAGTGGATGACCTGTAATATGGATTTGAAACTCTAATAACTCCAGGAGCAGTTGGATTTTGTGGAGCAGGACCCCTCAGTGGTGTTTGTTTATGCCTGTCATTTGAAATCACTAATCCTTACATGCCATATTTCCTTATACTCATTCCCTGAAATAAAATCAATCAAATCAGACCTTAAATTATAACACTATCCATCAAATCAGTCCTTAAATTATCACAATAAGTATCAAATTGATCCTTATCATAGAGGGGTATAATTGGAAACACACAAAAAATGACACTGAAAAGTTAAATCTCGAATTTTTACCATTTCCATCAAATTAGTCCTTGTACACGTGGTTGCCTTGTTGACACATGTACAGGACAACACAACATGCAAGAAGACACATCATCACCACTAACAGAGCTTTTGGACGGAGAGATCATTTTGATGAACGTCTGTAAAATTCAGGGACTAAATGGATATTTCGCAAAATTCAAGGACGAATTTGGCTGATTGGTGAAAATTCAAAGACGAATTTGAGATATTACTCAATGTTATGCATTAAATTCATTATGAAAATGTTATTCCTTAAATGTTAGTACTCATTATGAAAATTCATCATCTAGGAAGACACAATATAATCTAAATTACTTGGCTTTACAGAACGGCATTATGAAAAATAACTAGTGCAACCACCATTTGATTTCTCGACTCTGAATCTTTTGGAAGATGGTGGATTTTCTTTGTGTATAAAAGATTTTACCATATGGGAGAGAGATAACCTGTGCTGGAATGGGAGAAACATGTTAAAATAGCAGCTGTTGCAGCTTGAGGAATATGTAGCAGAAGCTATATACATACATATTTCTCCCCTGAACTATAAATTGATTTTCTTATATTTATTCTAAGAACTTTGCAAATTAATTAGATAATCAACATTGTAATTTGACTGTTATATACTCGAAGTATTCATGTCTAGAACTGCAATGACTATCGCAAACAAGACTCAGTAGCGCCCAGAACTTTTGAAAGACAAAGATTCCAACTATATAATAAGCCACAGATACATTTGACAAATTTATTTCGATGATCGGAGTTGATGTTGAGTTGTGACATTACTGAGTTGTAGTCATTGATAGCAAACCAGAAAACATACCAACTGAAATGCAAAATACATATTTATATATTTGTTCTCAGTGTCATCTTTTCAATGAAGCATATGTTTTCTCTCACTCAATGTCATCTTTGAATGAAGCCCCAAGCATCTGACCCAAACATGATTCTGCCAGCTTCAGGCATCGACATTCCAAATGTACACTGCCAAACATTTAGCAGAAACTGTTATTCAAAGCCCACAAAGTTTACTGCTAACAAGATTGAAAATAAAGAATCAGCAAATACCTGAACTATGCTGCTATAATGCAATACAAATATTTACCAATAGTAAGTTGCATCAGTCCGATCCATCGACATAATCAGGTTTTACAACTCATAACATATAGTATCATATTATAATAATAATAATTTGAATTTGTCAAGTTATCTAATAACCAAGAAAAGGCAAGTCGAGAATGGCAGCATCATATAACACAGATTATCAGAGCTTTTATGTTTTCCTTTGCCAAAAAAAACTTCTATACAACAAGCAAACTATGGCTTCTCACAAAAATTGAGTTTTGGCTTGCATGCTAGGCAACCTTAAAGGTTACACAAGCATAATTTTAGTCAGAAAATAAAATAGATAACAATGGCCCAATTAACAAACAAAAAGCAGGCCTCTTCTGCAGCAAAAAAAGTTTCTTTTTCTTGTTTCCATAAACTTTGGAAGTTGAAACTGCTAAATTATATTGTTCAGTATACAAATCTGCAACAAAATCCACGGCAGTCTGACAAACAACTTTGAAATGTATTGTCCATTTTTTTAGAGCATAATCAGATCATAGAGACCCCATTGTTTTCTAATTTCACCTTTGGAGGTCCCAACTATGGTAAGCTTTGATTTATAGTACTAATTTGGATGAAGTTGGAGCATGAGTTCCGTCAGTGCATTCTTGTTCATTTACAAAAAAAGTGGATATGAAAATCATCCATCTTCAATGAAAAAAGCTTTGGTGGTCACCTCGCTGGCACAAGGACAAAAGGTGATGTTTTAGCACATTGGGTGTATGGCTCTAGGTAAAGCATTTCTCAAGAGAACCTTGACTTAGAGATGGAGATGCCATTTTTATAGAAAAGTAAAACTCGGCAGTAGGAGAATTACTAGGGTAATCAATAAGGAACATAACAAAGAAAATTTCTCTACTGAAGTTATTTAAAGACGGTGACCTAATGATTAAGAAGATATAGCACTCATTTATTTGTGAGAATCAAGGTTATCGTGAAGGTAAATGAATTCGAAGGGTTGGTTAAATTCAGAATCATATCAAGCCAAATAAAAAGGTTACAATAGGTAGTTTTCTATCTTTATGGCGCAATGACGACATCATTCACGTGCAACTTTGATATTTGTCTTGCATCATCTCGTCACTCAAGGGTCAATGATAATACAATTCAGGAGGAATTTGTTTATATCTTAAAATGATTATCGTGTTAGTCTATCACGACAGATAAGCAATTGGACTTCAAGCGAGGAAGTCTTCCATCTGGTCGTAGGTTTGGCGATGCAAAAGTAGCCAAGCAAGGGGAGCTAATTCTTTCTCGAGGCCACTAACTCCACATGCGGGTAGTAGAATCCTCAAACTGAGTCAAAACATATTATGACTGGACATTAACGTGATAAACCATGTTGCATGTTTGTAGTATCACTGACCACATTTGGGATGAAGATAGAGACACAATCATAATGGAGCAGCACACAAATATGGTGTCAACGAATCATGAAATAAAGGAGGAGAATGACAACTGAACGTGGGGCGTCACTATCCTCTCAACGAGGGAAACTCACGCATTACCCTCGAAACTAACCGAACATATGTTTAGTATTGTAGGTCACATTGTTTGGCAAGTAATAGTTTTTCCTGTAAATAATCATTTCATACACTGTAATTAACACGTCCATTCAATCAACAATCTATTTTAGCAATTTTATCCATCTATCTTCTTGCCTTTATCTTTATTATTTTAAGTCTTTTCTTAATGTAGTTCAAAAACCCAAAACAATTTTACCTAACACTCTACTGGAGAAGTTAGGAATCACACAACTGAGGAACATAGTTCCTCCCTCAATGTCAATCACTTGAAGCAAAGCGAATCACAATTGTGAAAATTCTATCGAACATCGGCTAATTTCACATTTTCATCAACACATAGATATTTGTAGAAATATCTTATGAACTAACTTAAAAAAAAAAAAGACATTATATACAGTGTGATTCGATTAGATGTATGTGCAAAAAAGATTTACACTATTAATGTATACAAAATAAATCATTAATTAATTAGTCAATTAAGTGTTAAACGGTGTTTACCCCTTGTCATTTATGTGAGTTTTGATTTACTTCCTGTAAAAAAATGTAAGATACTTTCGCCCTCTGTAATTTAAATGAATTGGTTTACTCCCTGTCATATTATCTATTATTTACCGTCAATATCCATGAAAGTCCAAAATCAAAGGTTTTTTTTTAATAGGGAATAAACCAAAACACACCCAAATGACATGGGGTAAACACCATATACCCATAAAACAATTAGGTGAACATAATAGTACCCCTCAAGTTTGGTTTGACATGTATTTATCATCCAATTATTCCATGACATGTCACACTTGAATAAATTTATTTAGAAACTAAATCAAATTTTGGATGAGTTTTGCATATAGAACAACCATACTTTAGGTCATAAGAATTTAGAAAACAATTATAGTCCAACTCTTTAATTTTTCAATGTATCATACAAGCACCCAACTAATAATAATTAATATTAATACAATGATGATTATCTTTCATAAAGTATTAAAATAATTCAAATTTAAATTTTAGAAAGATGGTACTTGTTCATGATGAATAATTGCATCTATATACCACGGAACCCCATCTTACTATTGAATTGCTCTATCTGAATATACAATACATGGTTCCTTGCAGCCTTTAATTCCTCTAAATCTTGTGAATTATACGTACGCATCCACTTGTCTTGTTTAAGTTGCATGATACGTTCATGCGTAGCTAAAACATCACCCCAATCACTTGAGTCATTTGATTTTGTGGCTTTCTCCAATTTTAGTTCAGCAAGTTGGTACAATGTTGTGATCAATTCTTCCATGTCAACAAGATTACCTGTCCTAAGGGATTTCTCTAGTTTTTGTTGTGCAATTTGCTTGTATGTGTTGATGCGTCTTTCTAATCCTCCACTTGTTATGGAGTCTAGCTTTTGTAATATATCCATTGCAATTTGTTCTACTAGTTCAGACTCGTTCCTGTTCATTTTACCAATTAGTGAATTAACAATGTGTGACAGTTTAAGATTTACCTTCTATTATTCAAATTTGGATTAGGGGCATATGGCTACATGCATATCAGTCGTCTAATTTGGATTGGACGGTCCAAATTTAAAAAAAAAAATTGAAGGAAAGAAATTGAATCTTAAAAACTGAACTTGCAATAAATTGTTTGATCTTGATTGGACGATCCTGATGCATATAATTGTTATAAAGTTGTAACTCCATTTTTAGCTGTAATTCTTGTACAAGCAAGGTTAAAGAAGTAGTATAAACTTAATTTTATCATAATTAAACTTAAAGTTATTGTGCCAAATATACACCAACATAGGAATTAGGGTTAAATATGTTTTTGGTCCCTATAAATATATCAACTTTTTGTTTTAGTCCCTCTAAAATTTTCCTTCAACTTTTAGTCCCAAAAAATTTTCCATCTTCACTTTTGGTCTCTCTTTTAAAGTAAACTCATATGTAGCCAAATATACACCAACATAGGAATTATGGTTAAATATGTTTTTGGTCCCTATAAATATACGAACTTTACGTTTTAGTCCCTCTAAAATTTTCCTTCAACTTTTAGTCCCTCAGAAATTTTCCATCTTCACTTTTGGTCCCTCTTTTAAAGTAAACTCATATGTAGAATTCATATTTTTGACTAAAAATTTTCAGAAAAATTCATAATATTATAAGAACATCTCCCAAAAAAAAATTAGAATTTTTTAACAAAACATGAATTTAATATGAATTTGTATATTTTTTAGTGTTAAAAATTCATATTTAATTTATGTTTTTTTAAAAAAATCTAATTTTTTTTGGGATTGATTTTTACAATATTCTACACATTTCTGCAGAATTTCATTAAAAAATACTAAAATTTACTTAAAAATAAGGACCAAAAGTAATGATTGAAAATTTTATATGGACTAAAAGTTGAATAAATTTTTTTAGGGACTAAAACGAAAAGTTGGTATATTTATGGAGACCAAAAACATATTTAACCCTAAGAATTATTGATTAATTAGATCAATCTTCAAATGAGAATTTGGGGTTAGTGCAAGAATTTATCTAATGAGTTAAGGTAATTACCTTGTGCACAAGCAATCCCAGCCAGAGAAATTGGCTGCTTCTGTCAAAGCTAGCCGCCATGTTTGAACCTTATTCATGTCCCTTCGTTTTTCTTGTTCTGCCAAAGCAAGTGCATAGCTACCCGTTTGGTTCCTTACATGTGTTGGGTTGACATGATAGAAAATAGGAACTAAAATTTGCCCATTATTTTTCTTACATTCCAAGATTTTCACAAGCTCTTCCAAATACCATTTAGAAGAAGCATAATTTTCCGAGAAGATAATTACGGATAATTTTGCATCATCGATTGCCTTGAGAAGTGAAGGTGATATTTCATCTCCTCGTTCGAGCTCGTTGTCAATGTAAGTTTTGATTTGAAGTCTGGTTAACGCGGCATAAAGATGACTCGTGAAAGTATAGCGAGTGTCCTCGCCTCTGAAGCTGAGGAAAACGTCGTGGATTTGTTGAGGAATCTTGGGTGTAAAAGAAGGGGGAGGAAAAATGGATGCCATGAGTGTTTGAAAGCTAGCTTTGCTTTTGAATGGATATATATACGTTGATTTAAACTTTGAATGTTCCTAAGGAAAAAAAAACTTGTGAAGGTTACCTATATAATGGAAATAGGACCCTTATGAATGTCTGAAACAAAATCAAATTCACTTTGGTTTCTTCTTTATCTTATCGTTGACAATAACAATAACAATATTCTATCCAACACATTTGTTTTATTCTTGAAATGAAAAATGCTGCAAAAAAATAGTCAAAAATCTACGCTTAGTCTACATGAACTATAAGAAAATAATATTTTTTCTTCAAGTCAACGATCCACAAACCTTTTCTTCTTCTGCGGCTGGTGTTGTGTCACACTTAGTAGGCTTAAAATCCAAATTAAACTAATAAAATTGGTTACATTATGTTTCAAAATTACGTTTTTATTCCTTAACTTAATTTTAAATAATAGTTTGATTCTTTAACTTTTTTATTTTAATTTTGTCCTTTTGATTCATTTGTACGTGGATTTTAGAGCTTCAATTCATTGTTTTATTTTCTTATGACCTCTTAATCTTCATATTTATGTTCTTTAATCTATGTTTGTATATTAATATTATATTTGAAGCTTTAAGATTCATATGCAAATGAACAAAAAATTTGAAATGAGAAAAAGGTAAAGAACCAAATTGTTATGTGATATTAAGTTAAGAGACTAAAAATGTAATTTTACCTTCTTTTTCATGTTTACTCGAGTCAAATCAAATCAATCCATTCTTTTATCCTTGGTTTGATTTGAATTAAAGTTCGTGAGAAATTATTATAAGAACTAAACAAAGCAAATCTCAATTATTTTCAAGGGAAATGCTACCTAGTGTCACGATTAAAAAAACAAACATATAATATTGTATTGAAACTTGTGTAATAAATTTTTTAAAAATGTAAAAACTTAACTTTTTGACTTCCATAACCAGTGCCCCGAACCACCGGTTATCATGACACTAATTTTATTTATAAATTTATTTTGACACCTGTTTATCGAATGATACATGTAAATCACTTTTTTTTTTCTTCCACTGATCATATATAGTTAAGTATCTTTTTCTGTCTCCCTAAATATATCAAATTTTTAGTTTTTCTAAAAAAAATCTTTAAACCGTGTACCCTCTAAAATATGTTGTTACCAACTTTTATTCAAGATATTTTATAAAAGTACATGTCTCATGTTTTTGGTGACTTTTTTACGTAACACGTCATTTGCTGACCTTAAAATATCTTTAGTTTAATAATTGAACTATTTGATCTTTATTAATTTATTCATAACTTTAAATTAAAAATTAAATAGTTAAGTTAATTAGTTAATGATATTTTAAAGTCTTAAGAATGACATGTCATGAAAAAATCAATTGGAACATGTGACATGAACTTTTATAAATAGAATTGTTGTGGGATAGGTTCCTGCTTTTCACTCAAAACAACACTACAGCCGATCTATGTATATGTGGGGACTTTAACTCGGTTAGATCTTTGGAGGAGAGGAAGCCGAGGCGTGATTTTCTGTCAACATGACACATACATTTTTAATAGATTCATTGATGACAGTTTGTTGGTGGATTTGTCGACTTGTGGGAGATTGTTCACTTGGTATCGGGGTGACGGGTATGTGATGAGCAGGTTAGACCGGTTTTTGTTATCCGTAAATCGGTGTTCAGCTTGGCCGAACTACATCCAGGTAGCTAATCAACAGGGGTTGTCCGATCATGTTCCTTTGGTCCTGTTAGTGGATGCCGACAACTGGGGTCCTAGACCTTTCCGTATGTTAAAGTGTTGGGCGGATTTTCCTGGTTATTCTCAGTTTGTTCGGGATAATTGGAGGTCATTCAACATAGAAGGATGGGGCGGTTTTGTTCTGAAAGAAAAATTGAAACATATTAAATGTAAACTTAAAGATTGGCATCAACATCATTCAAAGAATTTGGAAAGCAGGTGTACCATGGTAAAGGAGCGGATGTCGTTCCTAGATACTAAAAGGGAGACGTACACTCTCTTGGAGGAGGAGGTGTCCGAGCTGATTGACCTTTCCGCTTCATTGCACACTCTATCGCGTATTCAGACAAGTTTGTGCTGGCAACATGCGAGATTGAAGTGGTTACAAGAAGGCGACGCCAATACAATTTTTTTTAACGGGGTCATGTCCGCAAGAAGGCACCACAATGCTATTCAGTTGTTACAAGTGAATGCAGTCCAAGTTGAGGGGGTTCAAAATGTCTGTGAGGCTGTTTTGCATCATTTTTCTTCTCATTACAAAGCTATGGACGTGGAGCGGCCAGGGGTGGAGGGTTTAAGATTTCGTCGACTGTCTGTGGCGGAATTTGGAACTCTTATCCGTCCTTTTTCTTTGGAAGAGGTGAAACAAGCGATTTGGGATTGTGACAGCTTCAAGAGTCCAGGACCGGATGATACCAATTTTGGTTTTATTAAACAAATCTGGTCGGAGTTGAAGGATGATTTTATGCGTTTTGTGATTGAATTTCATCGTAACGGGAAATTGACAAATGGAGTGAATGCAACTTTTATCACTCTTATTCCAAAGATCGACAGTCCTCAAAGGTTAAATGACTTTCGTCCTATATCTCTGGTAGGGAGTATGTACAAGGTTTTGGCTAAGTTACTTGCAAATAGACTCAGTGCTGTTATCGGTAGTGTGGTGTCCGATTCCCAGTCAGCTTTTGTTCGTGGAAAACAAATTTTGGATGGAATTCTGGTGGCGAATGGGGCAGTTGACGAGGCACGCCGCCTCAACAAGGAAATGTTGCTTTTTAAGGTTGATTTTGAAAAGGCATACGACTCTGTCGACTTAAGTTATTTGGATACAGTGATGCATAAGATGAATTTTCCGACCCTTTAGCGGAAGTGGATGTCAGAATGTACAAGTACGGCCACAATTTCGGTATTGGTTAATGGGTGTCCTACCGACAAATTCCCAATGGAGAGAGGCCTTCGACCAGGTGACCCGTTGTCTCCATTTCTTTTTCTGTTGGCGGCTGAAGGATTTAATGTCCTTATGTTGTCAACTATAGAGGTCGGCTTTGTAACACCCCATTTTCCCAACATAAAAATTTCATAAATAAATCAGAGTATTCACATAACGGAATGTCACATTTCTTTCATAAAATCATAAACGGATTAAATAACTATTTATTCTTCAATTTCCTTAACAAAAATCTTTAACGTATCGCAGCGGAATTTATTTAAACCTCTAAAATAGTCTTTGGCACAAAGGCCTCATCATAAAAGTCTCATAAAACAGAGTCAACATCATTATCATAAAACTTCATAAATAATACGTAAGGAATAGAAAAGCAATAACAAAGATCTCATCCCGTTACGTATCAGAGCTCCTAAGACACAACGAGAGATATCCTCTCACGACTTCACCTATTCATGATTACCTGCAAGTTACTCATACGAAGAGCAACATTTTCAAGCAAAAGGGGTGAGATTCACAAACAACAACAACGATAGATATATAAATCATCAATTATATTTAACAACATAATCAACAACAGTAGATATATAAATCATCAATTACATTTAACAACATAGATAACAACAGGTATCAACATCAAGGTTCATGCTTCATCAACAACAACGACACCGACGACTCAACCCACCACGACGACAACGACAATGCAACCAACGACGACGACGAATGCAATATGCATGTGGTACCATTTTAACGCGTTTGAATGACTAAGCATTCTGGAGCATGAGCCCCCAACAATTGAATGATTAACATTCCAGGGCATGAGCCCTCAACAGTTTATGAGTATGCAACGGACTCAATTTTGTGTATATTAACATACAACTCAACAACAGCAACGACAACAACAATGTGCATAAATGATTATGACTTACTCCTTAACTTGGTCAATTGCGACTCAACGACTCTTAACGACGAGATTCATCAACATAGCATATACCCATATGACTTTATATATAATTCATCAACAATTCATCATGCATCTTTGTAAAATCATAATAAATTAACCACAACGGATTTTCATGCCAAACCAAAGCTACTGGAAAGATATCACAGTTATCAACATCTTTCGTGTATATACCAAAATCTAATTCAGGACAGAAACATGTGAGACAGACGCAAGAACATGAGAGAGAGAATGCTGTCACTGTGCAATTTTGCTAGGACCTCCTTGGAGTATTTTCATCATAAATCCCAAAACAAAAATCATTTTCAAGTCAAACCAGAGCCATTGGAAAACTAACTTAATTATCTAAAACTTTCATGTTTACACCGAAGACCAATTCAAAACAGAAACATGTGAAAAAGACGCAAGAACACGAAACAGAGAAAGTTGTCACAGTGCAATTTCGCTAATAGCGAAAATGTTCCAGACAGATTTCGCCAATAGCGAGTTTTCCCCTGTTGTTACGATTTTTACACAATTTTTCACCAAAAAACTCAAATTTCGATATCCCAAATCCCAAAATTGTTAGGAAACATTGCCTACTGATAATCTACAACCTAAACATCACTTTTTACATCGATTCAACGGATTACCTATGTTTTTGACAATTCTAATTTAACTCAAAAACCTAATTTCTCCACAACAATTTTCAACAAAACATGTTAAATTCAATTTCAGAATTATGTAAACTATAATCATTGAGAGTTAGTCTCACCCTTACCTTAGATTTTGATGAACAAACTCTACCAATCCTGATTCTTCCCACTTGGCTCTTCTCCTAGCTTTCTCTTGGTTTTCTTCCTTTTTCTCCCAAAACTTTCTGTATAATTCTAAACCTAGTTTTCCCTTTTTATATCTATTCTATCTTATTTCACTTATTCCCTCATAACTTTATATAATTTCCAAAACAGCCCCACAACTCAATATTTATTTTATTTCTAAATTAAATATATCTCTCCTCCACGTAATAATAATAACAGACCAAATAATAAATATATCTCTACACCAAATAACAAATATATTTCTATACTAGATAACATATATATTTCCACACAAATAACAAAGATATTTCTACACCAGATAACATATATATTATACAAATAAATACCAACATATAACATAACAAAATATCACTTCATCAAAATAAATCGACTAAATTATAAAAAGATATCTAATCTCAATAAAATAATAAATAATAAAATTAGGGCGTTACAGGCTTGTTTCGTGGTTATCATGTGGGTCACAAAAATGCTTTATGTCTTTCTCATCTTCAATTCGCTGACGACACTTTGATTATAGGCGAGAAGAGTTGGGCGAATGTGCATTCTATACGAGCAATATTGATGATTTTCGTACAGGTGTCAGGGTTGAAGGTGAATTTCAATAAAAGCCTTCTGACAGGTGTCAACGTTTCAAATTCTTGGTTAAACGAGGCTGCGTTGGTGTTGCATTGCCGTGTGGGAAATTTTTCTTTTGTGTATTTGGGACTGCCTATTGGTGGGGATCCTCGGAAGCTAGACTTTTGGAAATCGATTATGAACTCTGTTATTTCTCGTTTGTCGAGCAGAAAAAGTAAATTTCTTTCGTTTGGTGTTTCTTGATTCTCTTGAAATCTATCATGCCATCTCTCCCGGTTTACTTTCTTTCCTTCTTCAAGGCCCCCGCATGTATAATTACTTGTATTTTCAGTTAGAAAATTGACAGGCCTTGAAAATTAATACGAATGACCAAATGATTGTTCTTGGTTTTATCTAATACCAAAATTATAGCTTAAAATTTGATTTTCTTAATTTTTTTTAATATATCGGGCCAAGTTTGATAGATGCAAAACCCAATTAACCGAACTAAACCACACGTTTAACCACCTTAACCGTCTACACTGAATCGACCAAACCGATGCCTAAAATATTAGCCCATAAAATATTATAACCAAAATAGACAAGTCCTTCCCGTATAAGAAGCGCTAGAGAGAGTTTAAAACCATGTCGCTCGTGATGTTGTTAACTATGTCACTTTGTTTCACCTGCTTCACTACATTTTCTTTCCCATCCACTTTGACATCGTTGGATTGAATTCACGGTTTGTTATGCATTTAGCTTTAACATATCTACCAACATGAAAATAGCAATGTAATGCAGTAGTTTCAAGGAGAACAATTGCTAGGATATTCATCGAAGTTATATCCCTGTCAGTCACTGTCACCTTTGACATATCTCCTTTTGAGTTAAGAAGTTGAAGCAAAATCTGAAAAACTCAAGTTAAGTTATCATCTTTTTCAACGTCAGAAAAATAAAAACTACCGAATATGTTATATCAATTAAGATGACCTTAGCTATCTCAAACAATGACATCATGTACATGTTTATTTTATAGGCGAAGTTCATGATCAAAATTGTCGAAAACATTATTAAACAACTTAATAGATTCGAGATGAACCCATAATACGCGGAAAATGGTAGTAATTTCACATTGTGTAAGGTGAAATAAACATATTTGTATTTCTCCAACTTTACGACTAGATGTTGCACTTCCATCTTAACCCTAGTGACTATTTTGACTAAAAAAATGGTCATGTTAACTTGTGTCTTTAGGGCACATGTTAAGGAACCTAAAAAAGTAACTTTGCATTGAAAAACATAAGATTTTAACTTTTAAGTAATTGATTACACGACTTTCGATACATATATTTATACAATGAATTCCTTAACATGTGCCCTTGAGGGCACAAGTTAACATTTGAAAAAAAAAAAAAAATACAATTAACAATCTTAACAAAAAAAAATGGATGTGCATGTGGTTTACACGTACACACAAATTAATCGGTGACTAAACGAAAGAGAATAAAAAATCGAAGGGCGAATATTCCACCAACTCAGCAATTGTCCCGATTCTCAAGGCCTCACTCCCTCTTCTTCTAAATCAACGGCCACGATTCCATCTTCTTATCTCACGGCTACAGTTCATCCTCTCCATCCCTAATATTCATTAGGGTTTGTCTTTTTCACTTCTCACACAATTTTCACACATTTTCTCGCATTTTCCGCTCTTCACTTTCTCGAGAAAAATCATGGTGAAGGGTCCTGGTCTTTACTCCGATATCGGAAAGAGAGCTCGAGGTTACTGATTCCTTCATTCTTTTCAATTTTATTTTCATTTTTTTATGTATTAATCTTCATGAATATCTAACTCACTGAGAATTTCGATTTTCAGATCTTCTTTTCAAAGATTATCAGAATGATCACAAGTTCACAATCACAACTCAAACTTTAGCTGGAGTGGTAATTTTTTTTTTATATATTTTTTTTAAGAATTTGTTCATGTAATTTTTGTCGTTGTTTGTTGTTATTTTCTAGGGTTTGTTGCATGTTTTACATTTTAGAAAAAATGATAAACTAGGATGGTGAAACCATTAACTATTTTGAAATAATGTGTATGAATTTGAAAATGATTCAACTTTTATTTTGAAACAGTAAAAATATATTTCAAAATAGTTTTTAGTTTTAAATCGGGGAAAGGGAAACTTTTTATTAATTGAAGTGGCAGTAGTAGTTATTTTACTACTGTCTCCGGTGGGGTTTGAACTCCGAGCTGACGAGGCTAAGCTCCGACCTTCTCTCAAGTCTCAAGGTCTCAGGTTCGAGTTCACCAGTGTCAATTTCGGTGGTCTAGTACGGGTTCTTCAAAAAGAGGCTTAGCTCTGACTACTGAGCTAGCGCCTCAAGTGTATATCTCAGAATGATTCAAGTTAACTAATTGAATTTTTTAGATTTAACTTTGAGTGTTGTTAGTTAGCTTGAATTTTTATTCTTTGGTTTGTTGTAAAAGCTGAGTTTTCGGTGTTTGATGGTTTTAATTGGTTTAATCAGGAAATTACTTCAGCTGGAGTAAGGAAAGGTGAGGCATTTTTGGCTGATGTGAGTACTAAGGTGAAGAACAAGAACGTCACTACTGATATCAAAGTTGACACTAACTCAAATGTGAGTCTAAATTTCGCTCTGATAATTTTTACTTGAAATAACACTTGGTGAACCATTTTGCATTTTTAAAATTAATAGTTGCATTGTTTGATTATGATGTAGTTCTTTAGTTTTTTAAATTTAAGATGGAATTCCATTTCCCTGGGTTGCTTGCTTATGATATATTACCTCTTTATTTTTTGGTTTCTGGTTATGTGATGCAGTTTTTCATTGAAATTATGTTTTGGCCCTTGTTTGGATAAATAACTTAATTTAAAGTTTATAGCAAGAGATTTTATCATGATAAACACTTGTGTATTAGCTATTTCTACAACAACTGATAAAATAAAGTTAAAATGTTTCTTATAGGATATAAGCCGTTTTCATAAGCTATCTTGGAGAGCTTATGAACATGTCATAAGCTGTTCTCATAAGTTCTCCCTAACAGTCTCACAATTGCTTATGTTAGTAGATAACAAGCTCAAACAAGCCAATTTAACAGGGCCCTTTGTGTCATTTTTACATGACAATTTCTACAATATAATCATCTGCCATGATATTGTTATTAAGAATTTGAGAACTCTTCATATTAATCAACTATTGTATTCATAAGCATCTGTTTGGATATGTGTTTATCAAATCACGGCAATAAACTATGTTAACGCAGATCCAAACAGGCACCAAATCTTGTACAATAAGTTGTCTGAATGTCTAGTAAGACTATAGTTCATGTTACGTGTCTTATGTTTGATTGAATACCATTCAGCTGCGCACAACCATTACTGTGGATGAAACGGTGCCTGGACTCAAGACAATTTTTAGCTTCATTTATCCAGAGCAAAAATCTGGCAAGGTAACAAGCGTTTTTCATTATTTTATATTGTAATGTATCAATTTATTATAAGTTTTATTGTATTCACTTATGCCAATATTGAATTGTTGATACTTCCTAATTGTAATCCTGTATAATGTTTGTTTAATCTCTCTTTCTCTGGAGTTTTATAGGTGGAACTACAGTACCTTCATGATTATGCTGGGATCAGTACAAGTATTGGGTTGACAGCAACTCCCACTGTTAACATCTCTGCTGTGCTTGGAAATAATTTGGTTTCTGTTGGATCAGATGTTTCCTTTGAGACTTCTTCTGGCTCCTTGAACAAGTGCAATTTTGGGCTGAATGTTACTCATGCTGACCTTATTGCTTCTCTGACTGTGTAAGTAGTTGTCTAAAGGCTTTTATAATTATCTGTGATGACATAACTCATTTCATGGAGTGTTGTCTATGTTGTTGTACAACAAGAATTGTTCTCCTGATTGGTTGTCCTGTTTTTTTTGTTGTTGATGAGTGTAGCAATGATAGAGGTGATTCCCTCAATGCCTCGTACTACCATGTTGTGAGCCCACTGACAAACACTGCTGTTGGGGCGGAGCTTTCACACACCTTTTCCAGCAATGAGAATGTGCTAACCATTGGCACACAACATGCTCTTGACCCAGTAACCTTGTTGAAAGCTAAGGTGAACAATTATGGTAAGGCAAGTGCTCTGATCCAGCATGACTGGAGTCGACAAGCACGTTTCTCTCTTGTTGGGGAAGTTGATACTGCTGCCATTCAGAAGACTGCAAAGGTTGGTCTTGCTTGTGCCTTGAAGCCTTAGAATTGGTGATTTTGTGATTGATAGGTCTTGCTTTGTCTGGTGGTGGAGACAATAAGTTTAGTGGTAGGGTTTCACTTTCCCATGAACCTTTGGTGTCCTTCATTTTGGAGCTATTAAATTTCTTCATATCTTGGTTGGTTCAGGGTGCAAAATCAATAAGCACAGGACAATTTTTAAAATTGTAGTTATTCAACAATTCCACCTGAACCTTCATTGGTTTAGATGCACCTTTGAGTAAGTTTTTGAGCATGGAAGGTGATAATCATGCGATATGAATGTTATCGAGTGTATATCGAAACTCTGGTTTATGCTTTGTATGACATATGCATTAATTTTTTTTGGGTTGTTTTTCCTTTAAAAAACTAACATAGTAGAGCATAATAATCTTCATAAGAGTACCCAAAAAAATCTACCAGGGTTGAGTTTAGAAGTTGATAATTACAGCACGGTAATGTACAGAAATGACCCTAATGTACTATTAGTATCTTCTCACATAAAATTCATTAGGATGCGATAATGAAAGAAGTGGAGGTGAAAGAAATCCTACACATATACGTGCAATTCTCGTAATGTTGTATTTACTAAATCCTCTTTCTATCCTTGCAATTTCTTTACGTCCCATTTTTTTTAGAAATTCTTAGAAATGTAAAAATCTTCCAATGTTGAAGAGTCGTTCAGTGGTGTGTTTTACCTTCCCCATATCGAATCTAGTTCGACACAAGACAATGTAGAATGACTATTTTAGTGTGTTTTATTTCTCATTCCATAACCTCAAATTAAACCTACACGCATTTTCTTCTCTATCGATTTCCATTGATAAACACGTTTTCATTGCCTTTTTTTGAGGAAAAGTTTAGGTGTTATATGTGGAGACATAAATAGATAAGGGACGCCTTTTATCGTTCGGTGTAGACATAAATCTTTGTAAATGTTGAATTGATGTTGACTGAGCAATTAATGAAATTGAATTAGATGCAGACATGTAGTCACTGCTGTATGCAGTTCGGTGTAATCACATCAGAACCATTCAAATTTTAAGATAACTTTTTTTGTTTAATATAAATAAGTTTTTGGGAAATGTTAACTTGTGCCCCAGGGGCACAAGTTTAGAAACTAAATATAGAAACTTCTTCTTGGAAATTGTGCATTCAATACATTAAAAATTGTGAATTTTCTCTTTTCAATACAAAAGTTACTTTTTAATTCCATTTTTAGTTTCTTAAATTGTGCCATAAGGGCACAAGTTAACATGACCCTAAGTTTTTTGATCTCGATGACCACAACTTTGGTAATTGTGTGCGGTCACCGACTTGTAACTGCATTCAAACATGACCCCTAATTAATTGAGTACATTCTAATGTAAAGTTATACAATTATGAGAAAAACAAGAGAAAATAGTAGAGATTTATAAACCTCATGTTGCACCACCATCCCTTCCGCTTCTCTATCATAACTGTCACCACAATGCTTGCAACCATAGTCCACACCCTTACATTGGAGTGCCACCAACCAATGTACCAGTATCCACCCAGAACAGTGATGAAACTAATGCTAGACAGCTTATAGGAACAGGAACAATTTTGGCTCACATTGTTTCCATAAGTTATGTTGAGAGAGCTTTTAAGCTCACAATCCGGGCAATTCAAATTAACTATATCTTAGTCTTTCAAACACTTACAACTACTTATGATATGTGACGATTCAAATGGACTCTAAGTAAACTCGTCCAAATACTCACTTCTATCCTTAATGAGTTAATTCTAACAATAGGACAAGTACTTTAATGTCTATGCAAATAAAAAAGAACAAGCCATAAGTGAAGCACTTCTGCACACTATTATTTCTACCTCCGAAGAGAAAAAAAAGTGCTACATTTGTCTATTCACAACTCAAGAAGGAAACAACCCGGATACATAAGGACATTAGGTATGGAAGGGCATATAAACATCCCAAACTAGTCATAGCTAGTGATAGACAAAATTGATAGATACTCTACTATGTTTAGAATATAAGTTCCTCAAGTTTTTATTATGTGATATCTATGAAGTATATACTAACACAAACACGGATACAAAACACGACACTGACATGTCTCAAACTTCAAGGCGGAGCAACATTCCCTTGGAGAAGACCATCTCTGACTTGTGAAGAAATATCTTTTACGACACCTGGTCCGTGTGGAACAAAAACAGAATTGGACTTTGAGGATGCACCGATCTCCTTCAATGTGTCAAAGTATTGGGTCACAAGAACCATGTCCATGACATCCTTTGACGATGTCCCGGGGACATTCTCTGCAAATGCTAGAACACTGTCCCTAAGCCCGTCTACTATCGCTTGACGCTGACGAGCTATTCCAAGCCCTGCTAGATACTTTGATTCTGCATCTCCCTCTGCCCTTTTGATGTGCAGAATCTTCTCTGCTTCAGCTTTCTCACTTGCAGCCATCCTAAATCTTGCAGCTATTGCCAATGATTGAAACACATGGTAAAAAAACAGAAAAGAAAACGTCAAGCCTTTAACGTGTGTTTTGGTAAAAACAAGACTTTAGCTAAAAATGTTTCCCAACTGCAGTAAAGTTGTGCATTTGAGAGGACATCCATTCCATACTGATACAATCATTTCTTTAGTCTAATTTTTTTTTTTGAACTTAATCAGGTTAATGATGGTAAATTTATATGATATCAATTCCATGCAGATTTTTTTTTTCTTCTAATTTTAAAAAAGAGTAATTTGTGCCCAGCTAAAATTACGGTATTATGGAAAGCATACCAGCATTTATCTCATTCATGGCTTTCTTGACATGCTCATCTGGTTCAATATCCACAATGAGAGTCTGAACTATCTCATATCCATAAGCTGACATGGCCTTCATATAAACAAGAAGTGAAAAAATTCATGAATGCTAATGCTAACAACTTAGTACTTGAAACAGACAAAGAGAAAAGGAATTACCTTTTCAAGTTCTTCCTCAACAGCTTTTGCAATTTCATTCTTCTGTTCGAAAGAAGAATCTAGTTCCATTTTTGGTACAGTTGCCCGGATAACTGAAGTAAGAAATAGGAATTAATCAGTTTCATCAAGGAGAAGCAACCAAAAAAAATTGTATTAAGAAATTAGACTACAAATCAACACCATCAAAGACATAGGCTTGGATCTGTTCTCGGGTATTGGTAAGTCTGTAAAAAGCATCCACCGCCTTTTCTGCCAGTGCTCGATATTGAACAGATGCAACCACAGTCACAAAAACATTGTCCTGATTGGATGTAATATATCCAAAGTAGTTAAGCAGAGCAAATGAGGTAACAACATACATGCAATGCAACACTAATTTGTAAAAGTGAACAGATACTAATCATTATCATATTTGTTTTGCTTATGAATTTTAGTTTTTCAGAACAAACCTTGGTCTTGGTTTCACAGTGAACATCTAGTTGCTGCACACGCAAAGAAAGGTAACCAGCTATTTGTCTACCCATGAACCAGGGTACACAGTGGCAACCAGGTTCAAGTACATCCTCATATTTCCCAAAAACTTCTCGAATCGCTACTGTTGACTGTTCCACTTGAAGACAACCCAGAGCTAGTCCCATATTTAGAGGCCCTGAAAATAAATAGTCAGAAAATCTGATAAGATTCCTAAGAAGTTCTTTTAAGTTTTAATTTTGAATACTCACTACATGTTATAGGCTATAGCGATGCTGATAGGATCAAAGAAAAAAAATACTGGATAACTTGCTTTGTAGCACCGACACTTTTGATAGAAGGTGTAACACTATGTCTAGACGCACATTGACACGACACCAACACATGTGATTACATTGAATTATGTCATTTTGTCAAAATTTCATTGGTGTTGTCGTGTCAGTGTCTGGTGTCCAGGTATGTGTCTGTGCGTCATAGATAACTGGTAATTTGTATTATCGAACAAACAAGACAAATTACAAAAAAAAGAAAATAAAATGGGATAGAACAATGTCTAATAGGCCAGTACAAATAGCTCCTTTCACCGGAGAAGCATTATCGGCGACCTCACTATCTCACTAAAACAGAAATCCCGGATAGCTTCTCTCTTCTCCCACTTATTCCTTATATAATTAACTCATCATTACTCATTAGTCACTCGTTTCAATCCTTCCTCGGCCAGTTCAGCGCCCCCAACCTCCTTCTAAGTAGCATGGCATGTTTCATGTAGTAGACCCCTCGACGCCTTAGGCCCGATTCTCTCATTAGGATTCAGCTGACCCAATCCTTCCAAGTTCCTTTTAAAAATGCCTATGACAGATCAGAGTGAAACTTTGTGAAGGGTTCTCTAGGGTATTATTTCCTCAAACCTTCTAAATGTTTTCTAAATTGTATATCTTTTTCCTCTCTTAACATAAATGGAACCCTCTCTCTCCCTACCTCTTTGTTCCATGTCTTTATAAGATTAGGATACAAGATCAAAGATGGTGTCTCCTCAAGGAGTTGGATTCTCTTGGTTCCTATCAAATGCCACCCCTTAAAATGATTTCCATTACGTTCCTAGTTGTATTTTAGACATACATTATCATACTTTCACAATATATATTACCCTAACTTTCTCAATAATTCAAAACCATATTGCATTGAAACTTGTCAAAATACTGTGATAATCATCATGAAAAATCCAAACAAATATTTAAAAAAGAGAAAGAATAAAAGTACATCGTAGAAAAGACAGAGAATTGAAGTTTCACCTCAATGCTAGAGAAAAGAGAAGAATGAAATGGGTGCCACAATTTCCACGCTTTACCTGTGATTTGCATCTTCCCTTTTTTTTCTTTTCTTTTTTATTACATATTTTGTTGTTACGTGCATTTTTTTTTGTATCTTTGGACATGGCAACTATTACTATACTTTTACGTATAAATGTCTAATTAATATATGACATATTCTAAAAATATGTGCATTATTTACTACAAAACTATAGTAATAGATATTGCCATTTATTTTAGGAAATGAAGATAATCTCAACTCATACTTTTCAACCTTACTAAAATTCCAAGATACAATTTTTTTTTTCCTTTCAAATTCAAATCGATTCAAATTTGTTAGGTAGGATCGGGGTTCAAATCTCGACTTTTATGTGTGAGTTTTCAATGATTATTGTCATTTCATATATTTGTCTCCAAAAAAATGCAAACCAAATCTTGAAAGCCGGAATATGGAACAAAATCAAATAATATTAGATGCGTTTGAATGTCTTTTTTGTAGAAATCACTAATTAGATTGGATTTTAGATCATTTTTCTAAAACTAAACCAAACGAAATGCACTGCATAAATAAATTTTTAATACTTATTTATTTTTTATTAGTATAATATATTTTATTAATATATTTTTGTTTGTTTTTAAAATTTTGACAAATGTTCTTGATCAAATTTTTTTTGACAAATGTTTTAAATTTTTTTAAAATAATATTAAAATAAAACTACACTCGTCGTCCTTTAACTTAATTTCTGGTAACAATTTTGTGCTTTATCTTTTTCACGTCATTTTTTAATTTTCTGCTTTATCTTTTTTCACGTCATTTTTTTTTCTTCTTTTGATCAATTTGAATGTGGATTTTCAAGCAGCAAGTCCGAAATTCATATGAAAACATGAATATAGAAATTTCATGGATATAAGTGAAGGTGAAAAAAACACAGGGGGGGTTGAATTGTGTTTTCTTCTTTTTCTTCTCCTAAAACTGAAATCATTGTTCAGATCCTAATTGAGTTCAGCTTCTAAAGTAGTGTTCAGAGTCTAAATGCAACAGATAAGTAAAGAGAGAAAGAAGAAAGACACCAAGCAATTATATAGGTTTCTTCTACAAATCGGAAGTAGCCCTATCCCCCTTGCACTTCCAAGGAGAGTTCACTAAAATCAATATCTGATTACACTTGCTCAAACGCTAAAGTAAGAGACTTCAAACTGCTCCAACACAACTGCAAGAGACTTCTATTCAAACAGAATTACAAAGAAAATTGTTTGAGGTTGAACACTTGATATACAATCAGTGGTGTTCACAAATACAAATTAGATAAGACTCTTAAGACTCTAGAATTTCTAAGATATGAAAGTTGTTAAGAAATTCTAGGTGAACTTTGATGTGGAACAATTTCAGCAGAGGTTTGGCTCTTGTAAAATTGTGTGAGTCTCTTAGAAATCTTCAAGTCTTCACTCCTTTAAATAGAGGTGTGAAAGAAACGTTGTTGATTGCCAGCACATCAAAAATAGTCGTTGTTGAAGCTTGATAATCACCAATGATCTGTTGCTTGATTTGGTTATAGTCCTATGAGGGAACAATTTCAAATCCTTTCATTGTTTGGAGAATCATCAGCGTAGTCACATCTGTTGTTCTTGTACTATTGCAGACACAAAACAGAGTAGTGGGGAAGGTGGTTGTACAATTGTACTATTGTCCTTTTCCAACGCTCTTCAAAGAATAAACATCCAATGCCTTCAAATTCCTCTGAAATAGCTGTTGCTCAAGACTTCTATTCCTTCTGCAATGATATACATGAAAAATGACAACTTAACCAATTCTGAAGCTTCCATACTTTCAGTTTCTGATGACGACGTCAGCTTCTGGTGAACAGCTTCTGATGTGAGTGCTTATGATGACGTCAACTTTTGATGATCTTCATAACCTCTTGTCTTTAGAACCTCATTTCTTCAGATGCTTCCTTGCAACATAAGCTTCCATTTTGTAGAATCCATTGCTCTCATTTGTTCTTTCAGAACCTATGCTTTTGTTAGAGACACTTAGATTTTTGTCTATGGTCCTGCACACTTGAACAAATATTAGCATATCCAATTGACAAATTTTAATACCTTGTTATCATCAAAACTCAAAGGGTAATGTTAAACACATTTTGTTCCAACAATCTCCCCCTTTTAGATGATGACAAACACTGTATTTAAAATGTTCAATTGTTGTTAATCTAATTAACAAGTTGACTAATAGGGTCTGAGGTTTGTAAGCTCCCCCTAAGTCCAATAGCCCTTTAAGGCGAGGTTTGTAAGCTCCCCTTAAGTTCTATACAAGTTAATTAAATTCATTTAAAAACGTAGTAACACTCAGAATAATCTCACATGAAATTAAAGACTAAGAGATGAGAAGCTGGTTCTCCTAATTCAATTTTATTCAGAATCAAATTAGTGGAGCTCAGAGCTTTTAAATAAATACTATATCTACTCCCCCTTTTTTCATCAACAAAAAGTTAAAAAATAACAATAGAGACAAAAATAAGAGAAGTGAGAAAAACATCATGAAATAATTCCAAAAACTATATATTAGAGTAATCAAGGCATATAACAATTGTCAGAAGCAAAATCAGAGCAGATAGAAAAACAATATTGTTCAGAAGCAAGACTTAAAACAAGGCAAAATGAATTAAAAACAAGCTAGATTTGTGTGCAATCTAAGGCTTGGCTTGTTTCTTCATCATTTCCATCATCTCTTGCATCATGTCAGTCATCTTATCCGATTTCTTCTCCAATGCTTCCTGGAGGTCATTGTAACCTTTGACAAGTGCTTCTTCTCTGACCTTTGATTCTTCTTTGGCTAAACTTCACTTTTCGACCCCTAAGTTTCAAAAAGTTGCAATTTTGGCCCCTTATTTAAAAAAATTACAATTTTGGTCCCTTTCGTCTCAAAATTGCTGAAAAGACGCCACATGTCCCAAAAAAGGGGGCCATAATCGCAACTTTTTGAGAAATTAAGGGGTCAAAAGATCATATTTCCCTTATGTTAGGGGGTCAAAAGAGCATATTTCCCTAAACATAGGGGGTCACTTTTGTCATTATTGTTCATAGGGGGTCAAAATCGCAACTTTTTAAAACTTAAGGGGTGAAAAGTGCACTTTAGCCTTCTTCTTTCTGAGCAATCATCTTCCTTTCAAGATTAGCATACATCATATTTTGCTCAAAGAGATCCTTTTCCAGCTTCTTGATCCTCTGCTCTTGTTCAGAATCATTCTTCAGTTTCTCAAGAATTGGAGCTTCAACTTGAAGTTTTAGCTTAGTTAACCACTTGAAGTCAGGATTCTTAGAATGCACACTTGAAGCATCCAAATAGATAGATGTGTCTGAGATGTACAACTTGCTTCTCTCCTGAATTTTGGTAATCTTCACTTCTTCCATGCTGGTAACAACATCCTTAAACCAGTTCTTGAGAGTGTTCAGAGCCTGATTATGTGTTTTCAAAGATAGCTTCTGAAGTTTACACATCACATAATCACTCTCTCTCTCTAAGAGTGGTCCACTCATCTACATAATCCTTCTTATGAACAAAGTTGCTTCTGGTTTGCACCAATTTGTTCAAGTCCTGAAAAATATCCTCACACACCTCCTTTAATATAACATAATCTAGCAAAAGGGTAGGTGGGGGTGAGACATTTGTAGTTACAGGTTGGGGAGTGGTTTGAGATGAGGAGCATGGTGCATCTGTGCTTGTAATATCAATAGCAGTAGATTGGTTTAGGTCAACAAATGTTTCAAGGGTTTGGTCATAAACTGACTCTAGAATAAACGGAGAAGATGAGCTCAAGAAATCCTGGTCCATGAGAACACGTTTTAGAACAGTAAAGTGTTCTCTCAAGAAATCGCTAGAGATTAGGGATTCCATGATGCATTTTACTTTATTGGAGAAATAGGCAAATAAAAATAGTGAAAAACAAATTGTCCATATAAAATGAAAAAACCATGTATTACTTTACAAATGAATCATGATTCATTTTAATTTGGTAGAGAAAAACAAACGAGTCATGATCCATTTTTTTTATTGGCTAAAATATTTAAATGAGTCATGATGGAGGCAAATGAAAATAATGAAAAACATATTATATATATGTATATGAAAAAAATGTATTACTTTACAAATGAGTCATGAATCATTTTTATTGGCTAGTGAAAAGCAAATGAGTCACAATTCATGTTGTGATTGGCTAAAATATTTAAGTGAGTCATGATGGAGGCACATGAAAATAATGAAAAACAAATATTTTATATTTAGAAAAAAATCATGTATTAATTTACATATGAGTTCTGATTCATTTTGATTGGCTAGTGATAAAGAAATGAGTCATGATCCATTTTTTTTTATTGGCTAGTGATAAATAAATGAGTCATGATCCATTTTTTTATTGGCTAGTGAAAAATAAATGAGTAATGATCAATTTTTTGATTGGCTAAAATATTTAAGTGAGTCATAATCCATTTTGATTGGATGATAAAAAACATTATATGAGAAGGACAATGTGAAAACACCAGTGTACTTAGTTTTAATTATAAATTTGAATTGATTTTTGTCACAACCAAACATACACTAAGATGTCACTCGCAAAGGATCTTTGATTTACACCCATCATCCATTCCATACCTACGATCATCATCATCATCATCTTGTGTTACAGGTCTTTCTGAATTCTCTTCGGTTAGATCCATTTTCTGGGTTTCATTTTGAGTGATCTAAGATCTTCTAAGTTCTACGGCTATCACCATCACCATCATTCACTTCTAGGATTTTTGGTTTACCCATCATCTGATTTTGGATCTTCTGAAATCTACAACCATCATCATCATCATCATCATCATCATCATAAATATTCACTTCTAGGATCTTTGATTTACCCATCATCCATGCCAACTTTATCAAATCCTTTTTGTGAGTTGTAAATTTATAGTGTTTGTTTTTCTTTCTATTAATCATTTATTTATTCTTGAGACAGAAATGAAAAGGTCCAAAGATAATGATGTTGCTGACAATGATTCACACCTCAAACGCCCCACCCTATCCACTACACAAGACTCGTAAGTTTTTTTTTCATTATTTTTTTTTTGCAATGTGATTTTCGTTTTATATTAATTCTGGTTAATGTTTAGTTTTATTTTAGTTTCTTGTAGTGTTTAACTTTGTGAAGCAAGATCATATTCATTTGTTTCTTTCTTGCATGATTTTTATCTCTAACCTTTGTAGTTATTTATTTTCATTCGTATGAAACCCTAATTATATGAAATTTTCAATATTAACCAAACAATAAGTTCATAGTGCAACCTAGGGGGTGAATTAGGTTTTAGGATTTTTTTTCTGGAAGATTGTTTTTGTGAGTTTAAGGTTCTTATTATTTTCCTCACTTAAACGGTTTTATCTCCTCTTTCTTTAAACTTACGTTCTAGAACAGTTTGGATCATAAACCCAGTTAAAACAATTGGACCACAATTCATTCTCTTTGTTTGTATTTATCCTTTTACTGCCAACTAACATAATGATTCAAAGCTAAAAAATTGTATTTAGGTGAATTGTAATTAGGTTAACAACAATAATTGATTCGAAGCTAATAATTGGTACAATAACAATTGTGTAATATTCCAATCTATTTACTGAATTCTAGTTAGGGTATCTATAACTTCAGTATTGATAAATAAATGATGGTAGTGATGTAAAAACTATGGTAGCAATTAATAAGGGGATGCACAAAATAGGATCACATGAGTATCAATTTGTGATTAATGTTAGTCAATGATTATAATTTAATTGATGGTTAAACTTTGGAGTAACTTTAATGAGTTACTCTTGGAGTGAATTATACATCCTCGTTTAAATAGTATGTTCTATAAAATGCAATTGAGATTTAGTATTTTCTTTCTCAATAGATATATTTCCCTTCAGCTGCATTCTACATTGATAATGGTGTTTGAATTTCTTGAAATTGATAAAGTTTTAAATGCTTTTTCATTAGGAATTTGTTTGTTGGACTGAGTGCCGAGAAGGCCGACGATTTGCAAGGTGATCGTGATCTCATTGTCAAAAATCATGATCCAGAATTTAACAAAGGTTTGATAAGTATAGAGGTATCTAATGGACTAAACAGTGACATGACCATTGATACGAAAGGTGATCGCGACCTCATTGTCGAAGGTCATGATCCAGAAATTGACAAAGGTTTGATGAGTGTAAATGAGAATCATGATGAAAAAAAGGAGTGGCAAAAAGGTGAAGGTCATGATGTTGCATGATGAAGATTAAAAAATCATGATAGTGAACTTATTTACGTATGATTTGTTTATTACTTTAAAATATGTCATTTTCAGGTATGTCTAGTGAAGTGCTTTCATACCTTAACAAAGTCACAGAGAGGTTAGGAATACTAGAGGATTGCCAAAAATTTGAGAAGTCCCTACATAGTTACAGAATGGGAACAATTACTCGAGAAGAACTACAAACAATGGAAATAGATATTCGGGGTAAATCCTATCATAGAAAAGATGGTGGCAACGTGGCATGGGTGGTTTGGAAATGTATAGAAAATACCTGTAGATTTTGTAGTGGGGCGAGTAGATCAGATTGAGCGTAGTAAAATCAATAGAGGCATAAGTACCTAGAAAAACTATAAGAGAAACTATTAACAAAGATCTAGAGATTATCAGGTTGAATAGAGAATATATTTCATTGTTTGATACATGTAGTAGACCCCTCTTAGTGGGATGAGGCTTGCTTGTTGTCGTCGTTTGCATGTTTTACTTATACGATGAAAAACCACATATTCAATTTGTTTTGGTGTTTTATCACTTGTTTGATAATGATTTTAACGGCATTTCCCTTTATGATTCATTTTATAACTTTAAAAAGTTTTGTTGTCTCAGGTATGTACGATATATACAATGAAGAACTTGCCTTCATTGAAAAAGTCAAAGAGAAATTAAACAATCCTGAAAATTATCAGAATTTTTTGAAGTGCCTACATATCTATGCCAGTAAAATAATTACCCGAGAGGAATTACAATTATTGGTATGGTTTATACTTTTATGTATCCAAATTCATAGAAGCTGCATTTCCAGATTTTTGTTGCCATGTCGTATTAGTACTCTTTTACTTAATATAGTTTGCATTCCATTGAACACTAACGTGTTAATTAAAAAAAAGGTTACATGGCAAGGAATCAAAGAACAAAATATTAAAGACACAGAGAAACAAATCTGTTTTCAAATACATACAAATTGCCCTTCATGAGGAAAACCTGAAAAAAAAGTGTTGGAAATGTTGAATGATATTGTGAAGTTAAGTTATATTTTGTTCAAGAACTGAGGTTTACACTCCATTCAGTTTAGGATCAGATTTACTTCCATACATTTTACACAAGTTAAATTTGTTATGTTGAAGAATGATGTAAGTAGTTGCTAATAGGATCAAATTGACTTCCAACAGGTGGGTGATTTATTGGGAAAATATACCGGTCTTATGGATGAATTTAATGACTTCATGACACAAAGTGAAAAGAAGGATGCCATAATTGTTAAAGCCTTGAAGGGTCGTCAAATCTTTCACGGGTATTAAACTCTTGGAACATTGTGATGCTTGAAGCATAGAAGTAATACATGCTTGTGTGTCCATCTTGATGACTTCTCTTACTTGAGTGTCCAGGCCATCTTCTCAGTTATAATTTTGTGTTGCTTTAAGCTTGAGATTATTAAACATGTTTTTAACCATATACTCAAGGAAGTTATTCAGTAGGATGTAGTTAGAAGATTTCTTTTGTTATCGAAAAGTTTATTGTCATTAAAACCAATGACTAGGAGGATTGTTGCCATAAAAGACTATATTATTTCACATTTTCCCCACAATTTGATTTTTACTAAGCCACTAAGCTATTTAAATTGGAAAATATATTTAACATTAATATTTGTGACAAGTCAATTTGGAAGTGTGATATTTAAATGACCCAACAATAGCTCTTTCTCTTGAAGTGTGTATGGAAATAATTTGTTGCTTAGAAAAAAACCACAAAACATATGGAAATATTTACCCAAAAAGCACTCTTATAGAAGTACTTTCTTCAATGTAAATTCTTATGATAGCCACAAAACACCAACAGATAAATCAAAGAGAAATGTTGGATGGTACAGATAGGATGCGTACGAAATTTTACGAATGAACAAAAGTTGGATTATTTTGCTCTTTATACAATTTTATAGAGGTAGAAATTCAACAATAGTTTGAGTTTTAAACACAATATACCTATTTTGTAGGCTTCTTAGAAATATATTGTTCTTCTTTTTTTTGTCGAAAAATAAATTGTTCTCTTAACACCTCTTTTTTCTAGTGCAATGGATTTTATCCTTCCATGAGACAAGATCACTATACTATCTCTATAGTGTTATATTTTTAAATCTTTTTAGCGTTGTACTTGGTATTTGTTTAATACAATCTTTCAGTTTTCAATAAATTAGATGAGCACATATGTTGCGTATGGCATGGGAAATAACAAATCAACAATCCATGAAATTTCGTAGAATAGCGAGCCGTACCATATAGCACACCTCTAAATCAAATTACTCAAATAAATCTTCTCCCCAACCTATAAAATAAAACCAACTTAGGGCACCCAAATGATTTGAATGTCAAGATTTTGGTCATATAGCTTCAAGTTGCCCAACTCAAAGAACCATCACCATCATCAAAGGAGAAGCTTAGTACTCAAAGAAAAATAAACAATACAAATGCTTGAAGTAGAAGAAGATGTATGGCCATTATATAATGAATAGCTCATTGATAGTAATCATGAAGAATCATTAGTTACAGTTGACGAATCATGGAGAATCAACAAAGGAAGAGCCTTGGTTACGACACAATATTATCCACATCCGATGCACTCCTTCATAAAAAGTTGTGATATTATCATTGATACTGAAGGTTGTGATAATATGATGTCTAACTACATGGTGGAGAAATTAGATATACCAACCCTAAGTTATCTACATCCTTACAAATTATAGTGGCTTAACAAAGTAAAAGAAGTGAAAGTGACTAAGCATTGTCTAGCAAACATTTATGTTAGTCCAAAATATTAACTTTTGTTCCAAGCTTTTTTAACAAGTTTCTTACTGTTATTAACTTTGGTTGTTTCTAGTGGTTTATCCACAACACGTGGTTTCTTTTTTGTTGTTCTTCTCCTCTTTAATCGTAATTGGTTCAATAATGTCATCATAAATCTTGAGACATTGGTATATTGAATAAACATTTTCAAAAAAGATGGCATTCTTTAATACACAACTTCAACGTAATATGCAAATCCATAATGTTCCACGAAAATATCTACAAAGATACGTTCATAAAGATCGAAAAGTGGAATACTAGATGCGCTCATGCAAGTGTACAAACTCTAGTAGAGAATTTTTTCTTTCTTGAAATCAATTATAAATGTAAATATCATTAATTACAACACACAAAAAATTAAATCAACAATTAAAACTTTTTTTTTATCGTTCAAATTTTAAACTCTTTTTCATTTGAATTTAAAAATAGTTTGATATAGTACCCAAAAAATTGATTGATATAAAAAGATGTCAACAAATTTTAATCAATGACAATCAGTTGATTGATTTTTAATTCATCATTCAATTCATGTAAAATTGAAATAATTTCACAATGATTCATTTCCCTAAAAAACAATTACACTCCCCTCTTCACTAATGGTTCAAACATAGGCAGGGGAAGGAATTATAATGGAGGGGAGGAGAAGAAAATGGATGGGAGTGCAAAGGTTTTAGTTATTATATGTTTGGTTCAAATGAGAGGATAATAGGGGATGAATTTTAATTGTATATATATTAGGTTCAAATTAAATGGGGATGGGAGGTATTTCAAAACTAAATTACCTTTTAATTGTATATATACGAGTTCTGATTCATTTTGATTGGCTAATGAAAAATAAATGAGTCATGATCCATTTTTTTATTGGCTAGTGAAAAATAAATGAGTCATGATCCATTTTTTGATTGGCTATAATATTTAAGTGAGTCATAATCCATTTTGATTGGATGATAAAAAACATTAAATGAGAAGGACAATGTGAAAATACCAGTGTACTTAGTTTTAATTATAAATTTGAATTGATTTTTGTCACAACCAAACATACACTAAGATGTCATTCGCAAAGGATCTTTGATTTACACCCATCACCCATTCCATACCTACCATCATCATCATCATCATCATCATCATCATCATCATCATCATCATCATCACGTGATTCAAGTCTTTCTGAATTCTCTTTGGTTAGATCCATTTTCTGGGTTTCATTTTGAATGATCTAAGATCTTCTAAGTTCTACAGCTATCACCATCATCATCATCATCATCATCATCATCATCATCATCATCATTCACTTCTAGGATTTTTGGTTTACCCATTATCTGATTTTGGATCTTCTGAATTCTACAACCATCACCATCATCATAAATATTCACTTCTAGGATCTTTGGTTTACCCATCATCCATCCCAACTATAAGGATTCTATTTTTGGTGATCGACTGCACCTCCCTCTACAACTGCATCATTGGGAGAACTGGACTAGCGCAACTTGGGGCCGTATGCTCAACTGCGCACTTGAAATTGAAATAGCACGCGGGCAACAACAGAATAACAACCCTGCACGGTGACATCGAAGCTTCCCGAAGATGCTTCCTGGACGCGAATAAAACCAAGAACTTAGTTTCCCTCTCTGAGCAGTCCCCTGTGGACGAGAGGAAAACTGCTGCGAGTACTATGGACTCCAACTTGACCGAGCTCGGTCAGCGCTTCACAAAATCAGAGCGGAAAGAGCTAAAGAAGAAAAAGAAGGATCCTCTCAATGTAGAAATCCTTCTCCCGATTCCCGACGCAGACTTTGAGATGATTCCCTTTGGGGACGACCCAACAAAGTGTTTCAAGCTTGGACAAGGAATCCCATAGCATGCTCTTGCCCAGCTCATCGCATGCTCAAGGGAGAACGCCGACCTCTTCGCATGGAGCGTAGCCGACATGCCCGACATAGACCCTAGCGTTGCCTGTCACCAGCTTACTGTTAGTCCTAGTGCTAGCGCTGTAGCTCAGCGACGTAGGAAGCAGTCTCCAAAAAAAGCGGAGGCTTCCGAAAAGGCTGTAAAAGACATCCTAGAGGCAAATTTCATTGCTTAGGCCAAGTACACAACTTGGCTCTCAAACGTTGTACCTATGAAGAAATCTAATGGAAAATGGTGTATGTGTGTTGATTATACTGATCTTAATAGGGCATGCCCTAAAGATGCATATCATCTTCCTAACATAGATAAACTAGTTGATAATTCGTTTGGCTCTTGTAAAATTGTGTGAGTCTCTTAGAAATCTTCAAGTCTTCACTCCTTTAAATAGAGGTGTGAAAGAGACGTTGTTGATTGCCAGCACATCAAAAAGAGTCGTTGTTGAAGCTTGATAATCACCAATGATTTGTTGCTTGATTTGGTTATAGTCCTATGAGGGAACAATTTCAAATCCTTTCATTGTTTGGAGAATCATCAGCGTAGTCACATCTAGTGTTCTTGTTCTATTGCAGACACAAAACAAAGTAGTGGGGAAGGTGGTTGTACAATTGTACTATTGTCCTTTTCCAACGCTCTTCAAAGAATAAACATCCAATGCCTTCAAATTTCTCTGAAATAGCCGTTGCTCAAGACTTCTATTCCTTCTGCAATGATAGAGATGAAAAATGACAGCTTAACCAATTCTGAAGCTTCCATACTTTCAGCTTCTGATGACGACGTCAGCTTCTGGTGAACAGCTTCTGATGAGAGTGCTTCTGATGACGTCAACTTTTGATGATCTTCATAACCTCTTGTCTTTAGAACCTCATTTCTTCAGATGCTTCCTTGCAACATAAGCTTCCATTTTGTAGAATCCATTGCTCTCATTTGTTCTTTCAGAACCTATGCTTTTGTTAGAGACACTTAGATTTTTGTCTATGGTCCTGCACACTTGAACAAATATTAGCATATCCAATTGACAATTTTTAATACCTTGTTATCATCAAAACTCAAAGGGTAATGTTAAACACATTTTGTTCCAACAATCTCTCCCTTTTAGATGATGACAAACACTGTATTTAAAATGTTCAATTGTTGTTAATCTAATTAACAAGTTGACTAATAGGGTCTGAGGTTTGTAAGCTCCCCCTAAGTCCAATAGCCCTTTAAGGAGAGGTTTGTAAGCTCCCCTTAAGTTCTATACAAGTTAATTAAATTCATTTAAAAACATAGTAACACTCAGAATAATCTCACATGAAATTAAAGACTAAGAGATGAGAAGTTGGTTCTTTTAATTCAATTTTATTCAGAATCAAATTAGTGGAGCTCAGAGCTTTTAAATAAATACTATATCTACTCCCCCTTTTTTCATCAACAAAAAGTTAAAAAATAACAATAGAGACAAAAATAAGAGAAGCGAGAAAAACATCATGAAATAATTCCAAAAACTATATATTAGAGTAATCAAGGCATATAACAATTGTCAAAAGCAAAATCAGAGCAGATAGAAAAACAATATTGTTCAGAAGCAAGACTTAAAACAAGGCAAAATGAATTAAAAACAAGCTAGATTTGTGTGCAATCTAAGGCTTGGCTTGTTTCTTCATCATTTCCATCATCTCTTGCATCATGTCAGTCATCTTATCCGATTTCTTCTCCAATGCTTCCTGGAGGTCATTGTAACCTTTGACAAGTGCTTCTTCTCTGACCTTTGATTCTTCTTTGGCTAAACTTCACTTTTCGACCCCTAAGTTTCAAAAAGTTGCAAATTAGATATACCAACCCTAAGTTATCTACATCCTTACAAATTATAGTGGCTTAACAAAGTAAAAGAAGTGAAAGTGACTAAGCATTGTCTAGCAAACATTTATGTTAGTCCAAAATATTAACTTTTGTTCCAAGCTTTTTTAACAAGTTTCTTACTGTTATTAACTTTGGTTGTTTCTAGTGGTTTATCCACAACACGTGGTTTCTTTTTTGTTGTTCTTCTCCTCTTTAATCGTAATTGGTTTAATAATGTCATCATAAATCTTGAGACATTGGTGTATTGAATGAACATTGATTTTACATTTTCAAAAAAGATGGCATTCTTTAATACACAACTTCAACGTAATATGCAAATCCATAATGTTCCACGAAAATATCTACAAAGATACGTTCATAAAGATCGAAAAGTGGAATACTAGATGCGCTCATGCAAGTGTACAAACTCTAGTAGAGCATTTTTTCTTTCTTGAAATCAATTACAAATGTAAATATCATTAATTACAACACACAAAAAATTAAATCAACAATTAAATCATCATCATCATCATTATCATTCACTTCTAGGATTTTTGGTTTACCCATCATCTGATTTTGGATCTTCTGAATTCTACAACCATCATCATCATCATCATAAATATTCACTTCTAGGATCTTTGGTTTACCCATCATCCATCCCAACTATAAGGATCCCATTTTTGGTGATCGACTGCACCTCCCTCTACAACTGCATCATTGGGAGAACTGGATTGGCGCAACTTGGGGCCGCATGCTCAACTGCCCACTTGAAATTGAAATAGCATGCGGGCAACAGCAGAATAACAACCCTGCATGGTGACATCGAAGCTTCCCGAAGATGCTTCCTGCACGCGAATAAAACCAATAACTCAGTTTCCCTCTCTGAGCAGTCCCCTGTGGACGAGAGGAAAACTGTTGCGAGTACTCTGGACTCCAACTTGACCGAGCTCGGTTAGCGCTTCACAAAATCAGAGCGGAAAGAGCTAAAAAAGAAAAAGAAGGATCCTCTCAATGTAGAAATCCTTCTCCCGATTCCCGACGGAGACTTCGAGATGATTCCCTTTGGAGACGACCCAACAAAGTGTTTAAAGCTTGGACAAGGAATCCCATAGCATGCTCTTGCCAGCTCATCGCATGCTTAAGGGAGAACGCCGACCTCTTCGCATGGAGCGTAGCCGACATGCCCGACATAGACCCTAGCGTCGCCTGTCACTAGCTTACTGTTAGTCCTAGTGTTAGCACTGTAGCTTAGCGACGTAGGAAGCAGTCTCCAAAAAAAGCCGAGGCTTCCGAAAAGGCTGTAAAAGACATCCTAAAGGCAAATTTCAATACTTAGGCCAAGTACACAACTTGGCTCTCAAACGTTGTACTTGTGAAGAAATCTAATGGAAAATGGTGTATGTGTGTTGATTATACTGATCTTAATAGGGCATGCCCTAAAGATGCATATCATCTTCCTAACATAGATAAACTAGTTGATAATTCGTCTATCTATAAACTCTTGTCATTCATGGACGCCTACTTTGGGTACAACCAGATACCCCTGGCTAAAGATGACGAAGAAAAAACTGCTTTCATGACCGAAGCAGGGAACTTCTGGGTGATATTCTTGAGGTATACATGGACATGATCGTGAAATCCAAGCAGGAGATCGATCATGTCGCTCATCTCAAAAGAGTATTCCAACAAACTAGAAAATATAACATGAGATTAAATCCCGAGAAGTGCACGTTTGTAGTTCAGGCAGGTAAATTCCTCGACTTCTATTTAACAGAACGAGGAATTGAGGCTAATCCAAACAAATGTCGAGCATTTACGGAATTGCCTACTCCCAAAACAAAAAAGTGCATCCAGACTCTCAACAAGATGTTAACCTCACTCTCTTGCTTCATCGCCAAGTCCGCTCAACATGCTTTGCCTTTCTTCAAACTCCTAAGTAAGGAAACCACGTTCGAATGGACAGAAGAATGCAAACAAGCGCTCAAGCATCTGAAAGACTCATTCTCTCAACCACCGGTATTGTCCAGGCCAGACGAGGGTGAAACATTGTATCTTTATCTCTCCGTTTCTTCTGAAGCGGTCAACTTCTTGTCAGAGAAACACAGGAAGGACAAAAGCCTACATATTTCACCAGCAAAGCATTACCAGGACCTGAAACGAGGTACCAAAAGATAGAAAAGGTAGATCTCGCCCTAGTAACTGCCGCCGGAAGGCTACATCAATATTTCTTGGCACACACTGTTGTCGTCAGGATCGATCAACCCATAAGGTAAATCTTGGGTCGCCCTGACGTAGCTGGAAGAATGATGAAATGGTTGCTCGAATTATCAGAATTCGACATACACTATGAATCACGGAAGGCAATAAGGCACAAATGTTCGTCGACTTCATAGCTGAGATGACTTTCCCGGATGAAGAGAGCGAAGATGGAATTTGGACCATCTTCGTCGATGGGTCATCTAATTCCAAAGGAAGCGGAACGAGCATAATCATAGAAAACAACAATGGAATTGTAATCGAACTGTCCCTAAGACTATCCTTTGCAATGACAAACAACACTGCATAGTACGAAGCTTTCCTAGTCTGATTAGGAGTTGACAAAGATATGGGAGCCAAAAGAGTCAAGATCTGCATAGATTCACAACTCGTAGCTTCCCAAGTTTATGGAGAATTCCAAGTCCGCGAAGAGCATCTGCATGAATATGTCCTAATGGTGCAAGCTAAGATAAAGGAGTTCGACTCCGTCGAGGTGGTACATGTTCCATGCGAACAGAACACCAGAGCAAATATCCTCTCCAAATTAGCAAGTACGAGAACGACAAACGGAAACAAAACCGTAATCCAAGAAGTCCTTACAAAACCAAGTGTTCTAAGGCAAAAAAACCCACCTTCACGAAATCAATGCGATCTTCGAGATCCAAGATATGCGGGGACCTCTTATCCACTATATCACTAGCGGAGAACTCCCTTCAGATCCCAACGAAAAAGTGAAGCTAAAACTAAGGGCCTGCTTGTTCACTTTGGTGGAAGGGACCCTTTACAAAAGAGGCTTCCACATTCCCCTTATCAAGTGTCTCGGACCAAACAAGGCCCATGAAGCCCTTTCCGAAACACACGATGGCATTTGCAGGCAATACCTTGGTGCAAAAGCCCTCGTTAAGAAGGTATTACGAGCACTATACTTCAGGACCACCATGCTCAAGGACGCAAAGGATTACATTACCATATGTGACAAATGCCAAAGGCACGCAGACATGCATATCTCCCCACCAACTGAGCTTACATCACTAACTTCTCCTTGGCCTTTTGCATGGTGGGGAATCGACCTGCTAGGACCATTTCCTAAAGTTGTCGGACAACTAAAATACTTAGTAGTGGTTGTAAATCACGGCCAAAAACGTGCTCCGTTTCTTCAAAAGAAATATCTTAGCAAGATTCGGAATACCAGCACTCGTGGTCTCCAACAACGGAACCCAGTTCACCGACCGCAAGTTTCAAGATTACCTAAGAAACTTAAACATCAAACAAAGCTTCACATCCGTCGAACACCCTCAAGCTAACGGTGTAGCCGAAGTAGAAAACAGAGTAATCCTACGTGGAATACGAAGAAGGCTCGACCAGGTTAAAACCAATTTGGTTGAGGAGTTGCATAAGGTCATATGGGCTTATCGAGCGAGTCCTCACTCTACAACTGGCGAGTCACCATTCCGACTTACTTATGGGACGGAAGCGGTCATCCCCATTGAGGCAAACAAACTCAGTTGGCGGACAAGTGTCGATACAGACTTTGACACTAACACGGTGAACCTACGCGAAGAACTCGAGTTCATTGATGAGATAAGAAGCGAATCATCCCTAAGGGAAGTCACTCTTAAACAAAAATAACGGCCCGACACAACAAAAAAGTCATCAAACGAGAATTCGAAGTTGGCGAGCTCGTCCTACGAAGAAATCAAAAAGATCCTGAAGAAGGGAAACTCGCCGCTAACTGGGAGGAACCCTACAGGATCGCGATGAAAATAGGGACATGAGCCTACAACCTCGAAGATCTCATCAAAAGAGCCATTTCTAGAACTTGGAACGCAGAAAAACTTAAAAGGTACTACACCTAGAAGTAGGTTCAGCGACCTGCTCGCACTCAAAAAGTTCAAACAAACGAACTAAAAGCTCTTAAACGAGTACCTACAACGGAGAATGAAATTTGTGCCACTCTAACTCCAAAAACATATAAAGGACTAATGAAATCTAAACAGATAGATTCATTAAAGCTCGTTAGTATGCCCGCTCAACAACTGCGACATCACTGCTCGACGTTGATCAGGCAGGACCCCAGCTCACGATGGGTGATCCGCGCCTCGGGGCTTTGGACTTAAAACTATTGGTTCATCCATCCTCGTCCTTTGTTCGGAACACAACTTCGAACACCCATCCAAATAAACAACTCTTGGATGGGACTAAATTCTAACACAAAGTACCCCGCGTAAATGTTAGAAACTTCACGCTCGGATCCCCTCACACAAGTGTTAAAATTTTCCTAAAACAAATCAATACTTGGGGGAGGAAGGGAACACCTTTAAAGTCACAAACTAACGACAAGTTAAAGGACTCAAAATAGGCAGCGATCACCGCAGTCGTCTCTTTTTTTTTCAAAGCAACAAAGCGACGACTTCCGGGGGGCACACCCTCACCGCCGCCATATCAAACCTACTTTTGATTAATTGCTTGGGTTTATTATAAAATCCTACAAAGCATGCATCTAAGTTATTCTTGTAAAAACACTTAGGATTTCTCAAACAAATTCTAATGTCAAAAAAGCCTCACACAACGAGCACTCGATTCACATGTCACACTTGGAAATAAAACAAACATTTTCAAGCAACGACAAAGAAACGAGCAAATAAGGACAAAAACGCCATAAAGCTGAAAATATTACATAAATGTCTTGTGATAAAACCCTACAAGGGCGCACATGGTTTATGGCACAAAGGCCAATTACATCGATTAGAAAAAATAAAAAATTACATCGCAGTATGGGTCGGGATGTCGTCATAATCACCCCTCCTCGAACAAAATTCAGGAAATGCACTCCTTCAGTGCTCAGATTAAACCCTGAGTTCGCAATCTTCATTTGATCAATGGCATTCTCAAAACTCTGGCGGGCCAAGCCTACCAGGCCTTTCTCCAGTTCTGCAATCTTGTCTACAAGTCCGTAACGACCTAAACCATGAAGGTCTCTAGGCTCGTCGGGGCCAGGACCGGTGGAATCACGAAGCATATCCTCGAGCTAAAACTTCTCCTCCGCCAGTTTCCTTCAGGCTTCCTTCACCTGAGCCTGAATTCTACGATCCTCGGCCGACCTCTTCTCTACGGCGGCAAGCTTGGTGTTCACATCAGCAAGCTTCTTATCAAGCTTCTCCTTCTTAGCCACCACCTCATCTCTCTCCTTCACAATCACGTCAGCACAAACCAGTCCTTTGGTCGAAGAATTTTTCATGACCACATCAATCTCCAGAACTTTCATCGCACTGATGATTCCCTGAGTCATCGCTTGGCTCCTACCAGCAACCCCCAGATCGTTGATCACTTTCATCTCCCGGTCACCTAGAAAAAGCGTCCACTGTGGACCAAATCTGTCAGGCTTCGACCAGACGTTAGGAAGCTCGATCAACTCACTCTCGCCGGTAGATTTACCAATTGGAGCGGTCTAGACTTACTTACCCTTGTTATAAGGATCCAGCCTCTTTCTCTTCAAGGGAATTTCCTCCTCGACGAGCTCGTCTGTCACCCTCATGACGAACTTGTCAAGCATTAAAGGTGTGTTTGGGTGTTTTGTGTAAGTTTGGTGGTGTGCTTCTGGCCTTAATATGAGTTGGTGTAGGCTTGTATGTGAAGGAAAATCGATTTCATAAACAGAATAAGCAGCGGATAAAAAAAATTTGATTTTCTTTCCTTGGATCATTACGAATTACACATGAATCAGTGATTCGATTGTTACCTCGAAGTGTGGAATCTGAAAGCTGGAAACTAGAAACACGATCACAACAAAGCAAGCAGCAAGCAGCAAAGCCTCTAGAAAGTCCACACGAATAGTGCTCCTCCAAAACTCGGTGCTAGCCAACGAATCAGAAGTTTCAGAGAGTTTAGGGTTTCAAAACGCGCAACCTCAAACTTCAGCACTAGGCTTCTATTTATAGAACTCTTAGTGTGCTCTGCAAGTTTAGAAGTCACTATTGGGCTTCTGCAAGACCAATAACGAGTTTAGTAATTCTGCTAACTAATTAGCGTTATTTACTAAACGCACCCCTTATATAAGTCATACTTATATATTTCTCTTTTGACTGTTCTTTGTGTGTGACCCTATAGGTTCTAGTCACGTTGGCAATAATATTAAATCTAATATTTAATACTATAAACAATGAGCGGTATCTAGCAACACATCATTGCTACCCAAGTGACAAGAATGTCAAGTGATCTGACGAAACCTTTTTCCATGATAATACTTATGTATACGATTACTCCTTTGTCCTAATATGTTTATTGATCTCAATGCATAGATTTTGTCACCATTGTGTAGATCAATATTTATATTTCTTGATTCCAAAATATACTGAATAACGAATAAGTCCAATATCCTATATCGACTTAGTTCGGCATGACCATGCAGTTTTACAGTCATATTTCATCAAGAGGCCTATAGATATATCTCCTGTTTATGAGGAGGGACAAATCTCATCTAGGACACTCATGTCCCTCAGTATGATTCATCAAGTACCCATCAACCAACGTTATGGTTATCCTTTTACAGACAACGTTAGAATGGCAACAAAGCACTTGAGTCCATATTTAGGGATCATAGTGGTTTCAGGTCAAAGAGCGATGTACACTATTATCATTGTGAGAATATCTTATGACAATCTCATAACTTACTATGTAGTATTCTCACGATGAGTCTATCCAGTATAAATATTACTCCTAACATTTATACCTATGTATAGACTTGATATCTCATATCTATGACCCATGAGATGCGGTCATCAGTCTTCATACATAATAGTCTCGACGCTTTATTATTATCTTAATTCATATTAAAGTTTGACTACGGATACATTTAAGAATAGCGTTCTTTATGATAATGTAATCTCATGATTAAGTCACACTTAATATATTATTATATGAACTATCTATTCTAAGGACTTTATTAACATTACTATAAATATATAATAAAGAGTGTCATATATTATTTAATAATAAAAGTCATGATACATAAGATAAGTTTCACATAAACTATTGGCCTCTAGGGCTTATACCAACAGTATGGAACAATTGTGTTCCTCCATCTAGGTCCTTTATTTTTTGGAGGTTAGTGCATAATAAAATTCCTACCGATGAAAACCTTAGGAATGTTGGCTGCCTATAGTCTCAATCTACTGTTTTTGTCGTCACACAATGCAGAAACTTCTGCTCACATATTCTTCAACTGTTCGGATACTCGGAAAATTTGGACATGGTTATGCAATGGGGTTGATCAAAGCCTTGACTGTACAAATTGGCAGCAATTAATCAATAATTGTGTTGGAAATTGGAGCAGAATGGTTTATCAGGTTCTTATAGCTGGGGTTATTCACATAGTTTGGAAGATTTGGTTAGAAAAAAATGGAAGATATTTCAATGATAAGCCTAACACTATGGAGCATCTGATTCAAAGTGTGATTGTCGAGGTTGGTTACAGCTTCAAGTCTATACAAACTACAACTTCATCTATGTTAGATTGGAAGATCTCCCATCTGTTTTGTACCCTCTGAAACAGAAAATTTTGCGTAACAGAGTTGCGGTTTGCTGGCAGCCTCCTACAGCTGGTTGGACAAAAACCAATGTAGATGGATCATGTTTCAGAACACCAGCTTTTGGTTCCATTGGAGGTGATTTCCGAAACTCTCATGGCGTTTTCGTGGGGGATTTGTGCAGCACTTAGGCCACTCTACGGCTCTCAACACCGAACTCACAACAACAATGTATGCTATTGAAAAAGCATTGTCTCTGCATTTGATGAATGTTTGGCTCGAAAGTGACTCTTTGTTGCTAGTTAGAGCCTTCAATTGGAACACTAGTGTGTTGTGGCAAATTCGTAGCCGGTCGAATTGTATGTGCATTATTTTGTCTTAACTTAGGCTCTTCTTTTGTAATCCTTGTAATCGGTTCATGCCTCACCTGTCTTTTATTTTAGTGCTTTGATCAACAAAAAAACTATAATTTTGTTACTTTGTCATATAGAATTGTATTGTTTATTCATGATATCCAATGTGAGTGGGAAGTTTTGAAACCCCAATTCATTTATTTGTGTTTCAAGTTTGTGTTATTGAATCTTTGGCTTTATAATTGAATGATTTAATAACACAAACCTGAAACACAAATAAATGAATTGGGGTTTCAAAACTTTCCACTCACATTCGATATTTTGAATAAACAATACAATTCTATATGACAAAGTAACAAAATTTTAGTTTTTTTTATCAAAGCACTAAAATAAAAGACAGGTGAGATCGGGTACAAGGATTATCAAAAGAATTGAGGGTCCGTTTTGATAGTCAGTATGGGGAGACAGAATATGATACATTAGTCATATCTTGCTTAAATCTCATGTTTAATGCACCAAATGGATAGTATAAAATAAACCATTTTTCTATCATATCCGACTTTCCTTTGTAATTTTTATCCTGAATATAGGCTAGGTTAGAAATTATCCTAATGGGATTAGAAGATCATTCCTTAATTATTATCTTGATATTCTGCCTTTTTTAAAATATTTTTATTTTAAAATAATGATAGCATGTATTTTCTATTGTAATTAATAACATGCTATTTTTATAGTATTTAATTAATTATGAGAGCAATTTTTTCATTTAATTATAATAATATCATGTTTGTTATCATGTGCGCATAATGTTTATCATGTCCTTATCATATTCTATCTCTATTCAGCTTTATTATATCATATCATGCATATATCCTATCTTTACCATCAAACAGACCCTCATTGTATCCATTATAAAAGTTATATTAAATAAAAGATATATGCTTGCATTTCTAAATGGGTCATATAATTAAATGAACATTTATGCCACATATGTTAGAGTAATAAAAATGCCATTCTTTAAGAAAATGAGAGGATTTCTAATCTGGTAATTCAGCTGAGGTCATTGTTATTGAATATATTTTTCACATGATTGCTTCTTTTAAAGCCCCTACTTCAAACTCACCAGTTTCCTCGATTGGCATTTATGCTCTGATGGTGACTTTTCTATCAAGACAGCTTTGAAGTTGATTGATCACACTACTTTGAATCAGAATCCAATTTATGTTAATTGGTCCGAATAGCTTCAATGCTTATGAAGATGATTTGTTCATGATTGTTTGTTGACTAATGAGGTTCGATGTATTTATGCTATACTTTTTTATCCAAATCCCTTCCTTCCACTTAAAATAATTATATTTGAAATGTATCGGACACTAACGTATGTACCTCTCTTTATTGAGATTTTAAATCTTAGTCCGTTGCATTTTTAGAGTTTAACCTCTTCCACTAAACTCAACCCCATTGATGAGAGACTCTGATCTTATCAAAGATTTATTAGAATATGTTGTTGGTGCACACAAACATAGCATTTTTCTAGTTTGCATAACTGGATGGATTTAAATATGTTCTCAGAAAAGTTAGTAGAGAAAACATGAATTGGCAAGTTTTTATGCACTTTCTCTTTTAAGTGTCTCTTTATGAAATCTAAAAATCTAGGAACAATATTATTTTATCTCAAAATTGCATTCAAGGTTGCTGATTTATTGAACAAAATCATGAATCAATATATTTATTAGGACATAAATCTAATCTTATTCAGGTTGGTTTTTTAGAGAGTTTTATAGTAAGTTTGATTCTTGCAATGCAGAATGGAAAGTGCTTTGGACCATCAGATTGGGGATCAAATTGGTTCAAGCTTTGAATTTAAAGTGAGTTGTGTTTGAATTAGATTCCAAAGAGTTGCCCCTCTTTTCTAGAAGGGATTAAGGTTGATTTCTTTTTTCTCATTGTAAATGAATAGTTTACTTTGTGACATGATGTAAGAGGTGCAAGTTTCTCTCATTAAAAATTTACAACGGAATTTACATTTGACTTACCAATTGCGGCAAAATTTCATACTAAAGTCCAATTATAAGGCTAACCAATTGTACCAACCGCATGAAAATTGTTGTATACACTTCTAACAAGGCTGAAACACATCAAAAAAAGACGTAAATATCCATCGATAGTTAACTGCTGCCCGTTAAAATCCATCAACGGTTAACTGTTGAGGTTTCCAGTCAAACACTATGTGTGAAAAGCATTCTTCCAACCACATTTAGTTTACTATTCCTTTTCTTAATAAAAAAAAAAAATGTTAACTTGTGCCCTTGAGACATAAGTTAATGAATCAAATATAAAAATAATTTATTGGAAAATGTGCATTTCATTTAATCTTTGACTTTTTAATGAATTGAATGCAAAAAGTTTTAGAGAATATTTCTTTTTTTGGGGTTTCTTAACATGTGCCCAACCAAGTTAACACTAATCATATAAAAAAAAGGTAAAATATGGTTTTGGTCCCTGTAAATATGTCTAGTTTTGGTTTTAGTCCCTGTAAATTTTGTTTTGTTTTTTATCCCTGCAAAATATTTTGTTTTTGAAAATAGTCCCTGGAGGGACTATTTTCAAAAGTAAAATATTTTGCAGGGACTATTTATCTAATAAATGGGTTCAATCATCATGTGTCACGTGTGCAAATCATCACAAAAGTGGGGCCAAGGACCAAAACCAAAACGAGACATATTTGCAGGGACCAAAAACAATTTTTTTTACAGGGACTAAAACCAAATCTAGACATATTTGCAAGGACCAAAACCATATTTTAATCTAAAAAAAAATCAAATGTGAAATTTGACCCAAACTATCTTCCTTGTGACCGAATCCAATCTAATATACTATAAACATTCTCTTTCTCACCACTTTATGTAGAAGTAGAACCTACTTTTAAAACTGTGATACCTACATATATATTTAACCCAATAAAAGAGTTTTTGAAAGAGTTAGAGAGTGCACATAAGACTGGTCTTTTGATTTATTCAATTTTAATTGATTTCATCTTCCAATTTTTTAGGATGAGCTTGGTGGTCCATTTGATTAGGATGACGACACTCCTACGTGATAGTTTGTTACAGAATAATTAATTAATTTCTATAAGAAAAATGATGAAGTATCACATCACAAACTGGATTGGTATTATAAAAAAAGAACCATACACAGGTATGAATACAAACTATCCATTATACCATTTCAATACTTGAAACCAACATGTGAAAATTACTCACAAAAATGGGAATAGTATATTGCACGCCATTAAATACGTGTACTATGTGATAAACTATGACGCAAAAATATCAAGTTTTTTTATTTTTTGATACATATCAAAAGAATAAAAAAGAGGTTCAATTATTAAATGAAACATAAAGAATATTATCCATCCCCACATACCCTTAGAAGAGTTGATTGGATCAAGTACCAGTGTTTAATACACATACACAACAGACATAAATTAATGCAATAAAGCTTCTATCTCATCTTTCCATAAACTAAAGGCAGTGATTTATTTAAGGAGCCGCACTCTTTGATAGAACAACTAAAGCATACATAATAAATCAACAAGATATATAATATTTCAGAGGCCAATTGAAATAAAATAAAACTTGAGGAGTTAACAAATCTTTAATATTTCTAAACAACCTGAAAGAAACATATTGGTTGACAATTTCCAAAAGACATCATAATACATATTTGAAATGACGGTGAGTTTGCCAGAATCATAGTGTGTCACCGTGATTTTAGATGGAGCTGCAATGTTGAGCTTCAACAAAATCCCGGTGTTGTTCGTAATTCCAAATATGCACATAGTTAGCTTAATAAGCTACGCTGGCCATTACATTCAAAGGGGTCAACACCAATTAACATAATAGAACATAAAGCTAGCAGCATGCTTCTTTTACCCTCAAGTTGTCCATGAACAAATGGCTTCACAAGAAGTCGTTGCATCTATACTTAGAAAATAAGAAACGATGAAAAAGCAAGGTGTGAAAAGTTCATCAACTTTGTGCCTTTCCAGTTGGTTTTGGTGAATTTTGAGGATACTGGTGATGAAACGGAGATGCATGAGTACCATGTGATATGGAAAGACTTCTTTGTTGTTGTCCATTGCGCGTGAATGCCCCTTGTGTTCTACCGTTTCGAGTATTTGGACTTGCACTAAAACGGTCAGCTTGCATTGTTTGGAAATAGTATGATGAACTAGCCATGTCCTTAAGGTTTGGGAGAGGCTTCAAAGCTTCTACAACTTCACTCATTAGTGGTCTAGCTTTGGGATCTCTGCTAAGGCAGTGAGCAGCCAAATGGGCGGCTTTTTGAGCTCCTTTTATCGAGAAGTGGCCTTCCAGTCGAGGGTCTATTAACCTGTAGAACCTTCTTCTCTCTCCTAAATGCGGTCTAGCCCATTCCACGAGGTTATGTTCGCCATTCGGTCGGTTTTTGTCCATGGATCTTCGCCCGGTTATCATCTCAAGTAGTACCACTCCGAAACTATACACATCACTTCTTGATGTAAGATGCCCTGAACCCAATACATGAAGATTAGATGATACAGATTTTGATTATATTTAAAAGGACTTGGAACAAATCTAAGTGAAAATCAACAGAGTATCATAGAACAGCAAGTCTTTCATAAAGAGGAAGTTATAAACATTATGAGAATGCAAAACATGGGCAACTCATGCGTAAATTCAGATCTTTTTTTTTTAACAAGGCGTAAATTCAGATCTTAATCCGAAGTATTCCTTATGAGGGAACAAGTGACATCACCCAATAAAGGTCAAGAGTGTCCCGCGTAGATAGCTCGTTTGGTGAGCAAAGGGACGCCGAAGGAGTTTTAAAAAAGAGGCTTAGGGTTCAAACTCTGGAAACTAACAGCAACCACTAAATTCCTAAAATGTGTCTATTCGGAAAGAGAAAAAAAAGGTCAAGAACATTGTACCAAGAAGAGAAACAGACAGCACTGAATCATTTACAGAATATTTTGGTTCAGGACACAGGTTCAGTGATTAAAAAAGACCAAATACAACTAAAAGTTATGTTCTGGATTTCGACTTTGGCATAACCAACAAAAGTTACCTGTCATGACATATTCTGGAGCTGCATAACCATAAGTTCCCATAACTCGAGTAGACACATGGGTTTTATCACCCTCTGGACCATCTTTTGCAAGTCCAAAGTCTGAGAGCTTGGCATTGTACTCCTGAATCATTACATTATTAGAAATACTCAAATAAAGGAAAGAATGAAATGCAATCACATCATAATATTTAGCACTTACTGCATCTAATAATATATTGGAAGTTTTGAAATCCCTATATATTACAGGTCGTTCGGCTTCCTCGTGAAGAAAAGCAAGTCCCTTTGCAGCTCCTAGTGCAATTTTCATCCTAATGGACCACGGAAGAGGCAAGGATCCTGCAGAAATATAGTTTTGTACACGAGAACATTAAAAACGGATATAATCCAAATAGAGAGTACAAAGCAGAATTAGTAAGAAAATAGTAACATTAACAGGGTCCACTATCTCATGTTAGCAGAATTTTAAAATGAAATAATGGTGCAACTACTAATTTAAAAATATATTCGAACATAATTTGTAACAATAAAAGTAACTTACTCCTAAACAAGTGGTTTTCCAAGCTTCCCCGAGGCATAAATTCATATACTAGCAACCTTTGATCATCTTCAATACAGTAGCCTATAAGTTTGACAAGGTTTTGATGAACTAAATCACCAAGATAATTTACTTCAGCCTGTAACATGAACCAAACAAGATATTAAAACCTCAAAAAAAAAAAAAAAAGACACGGCTTTAAGAAAATACAACATAAAAAATGAACTTAAAGAAGCCAAATCTTAATAGAAAAATTACATACCAGCCATTCTTTATGACCCTGGAGGCCGTCATGGTTAAGGGTTTTGACTGCGACAGTAAGTCCTGTGCCAGGTTTCACTGGAGCAGTTCCATTTTCTTCAATCCATCCTTTGAACACACAACCAAATCCACCTTCACCGAGAAGACTCTCGGGCCGAAAATTTCTTGTTGCCAACTTAAGATCATTGAAAGAGAATTTCCGCAGCCTGGAAGCAACTTTAATCTCATCTTCAACTTTTGATGTAGATGAGTTGCTTTCAGCATTACTAGTGGTGGTGGTTGTTGAAGAGACTACTGGAACCGATGGTTGGTCTCTACTTGTATCAAGAGTGGATTTGCTTTCAGCTATTGAGAAGACAACCCAGCAAGCAAATAGAGGAAAAACACAATAATTAGAACAAGCAATAAAATAGCATCATTTTTCATACTAACTACAAAGACAACAAGGAGAAAAAGGCTACAAAGCACTGTCATAGACACCAGACACGACACCAACATGTATACACATGTACTTATTTAAGAAAATGTAAGCAGTTGAATGTGACTACATTGGTGCCGTGTCGGTGTTAGACATCGACACTTGTCAAACACTTGACACGCGATCGTCAGAAGTGTTAGGAAATAGGTACCATTTCAATTCTCATTTTATAAATTAAGAAAAGGAAATGAAACCAACTAAGAAAACCAGGTTCTTTTTGTCATACATGAAAAACACATACATCGATATACTATGACATACTAACAGTTTGCAAATCACAAATACAATTGTTCAATTTAAGAACTCATCCCTAACTCAAAGAAAAAGGAACTCCGCGCCAACGTCACTCTGGAGAAGGGGAAGATTAAAAAGATAGACCATGATTGCCTTTCAAAGTTCTGAAAATCCTAAATAAAACATAGCTTATACTTTAACTTAAACAAAACCTATGTTTGGAATAAATTTTCATATAGAATTCTGAACAAGGAGAGTTACAGAAACTCAAATTATTTACTATTCAACAAATAAATTTCTACAAGTTCAGCTTTAATTCTTTAACACACACAAATACAGTATAAAAATAATTTACCAAAATTACAGAAGAAAATTAATTCATCAAAGGAAAAAGAGGTTACCATAATTAGTACTGGTGCCACTAACAGAGCTATCAACCTTGGATCTTGAAGAAATGCAGCTTCCAATAAACCTAAAACTAAGCCAACACCCAGTTTCAGTTTCTTCATCTTCCATAACCCCATCTTGTTTCTTCTTCTTTTTCCACCCTTTTGATTTACACACATCCAAAGACTCAATCACCTTACCATTATCACCACCTAATCCCATTTTCATCAAACCCTACAATGCATAACCACCACAAAACACACTGACCCAGATGATTAATTTCCAAATAAAACCTAAAAATCAAAACTTTATCACTCAAAAACGCTTAAAAGATGAAATCCAACAAAACCCAGAAATTAAAAATGGCAAAAAAGGGAAGGTAGATCACATGAAACAGATCAAAGTCCTTAAAATGTAATAAAAACAAAAAATGAAACCCTTTTGAAAGCTAGATTGAAGAGAGTAATGGCAACAGTTTTGGCAGAAAAGAAGAGAACAAGTTAGCTTAACAGAGAAAGGTATGGTCGGAGAGAGACAGATACATGAAACTCGGAGATGGGGTTTGTGTTTGTGTTTGTGTTTTGTGTTTGTACAAAGCAAGCTGACTCAGTAAGTACAACTCCAACACACATTACTGAAACGGAAACAAATGAAAATAATATTAAATATATGTCCAATTTCAGATAATTCTTCATATCATCATCATCATAGTTTATCATATCATTTTTTTAATTTACCTCGTTCTAAAATGGGTTTCATTTTATTAATTTGCTAAATTTTTACTTTAAAAAATTTAATTTACTAAATTTCATTTTTTTTAATTTACATCTGAATTCGATATCTTTGAGGGACAATAGTTTATCGGACTAAACTTATCTCATGACCGAACTTCTGATTATTTGAGTTTTTTTTTTTTTTTTACAATTGAATGGTTAACACAAAAATAAAAGCATTTAAGTTTTTTCTTACTAATTAAGAAATGTATTAAAGTTTCAAAAAATATGGCATTGTTATTAAACACTATTAATTGCTCTTTATGTCGAGTAATAAGTGTCATTTTTTTATTGTTTCTCTTTAAAAATAAGGGTCATGCTAACATGCACAATAAGTGCACATTTTAAGAATTCTACCAATTGAACATATGTTGTCTTATAATTGGTGCCATTTTTTCTATTGTTTCTTTTTAAAAACAATATGCATGCTATCATACGCACTAAGAGGATATGTTAAGAGTTCTACGAATAAAAAGTATTTATTGATAAAAGTTAATTTCAACCTCGAGTGCAATGTTGTAATGTATTATCCAGTAAAGATATGATGGTGATCAATGACTATGGTGATGGAGAAGAGAGTGTGAGATATGGAAGGAGGAAAGAGATAAATATGATAAATAAGTGTCATTTGAAAGACTGAGACTCTGATTGGGTGAAGTGAAAATAATTTAGGGTTTAGGTTTTTATTTATATAAAAGAGGTAATAAATTGATTTTCTACATTCATGACAAGTTTTGGTATAAGTTCATGGTGGGTACATATATCCCCATTCATGTTGCATACCCGTATTTTGAAATCGGAGAAAATTCAAACTCATACTCAAACCTAATCAAAGCGGAAAAAATGCGTCAAATTAAATTTGGTTCATACAGATATCCGCGGGTATACGTTTTGTTGTCATGCCTACTCGTGAAGAAAAGACACATATCCAATACGTCATTCCGTGACATACTAACTTATAAGCCAGCTTACATGCCTTACCAAATATACCCTATACGTGTGTGACTAAATAGTATGGTCAAATAGTTTTGACCATGTAGGCCTCCCTCTTCCATTGCATTGTAAAGTGACATACTTCATTAAAAACACACACACAAGAAAAACTCTTCCATCAAGAAATTATCCCTATTATAATAACCATTTTCTTGATAAATGCTTATAAAAAAAACTTGATAAATAAAACTATTGAATGATATACTTTTTTGGGGGGGGAAATCAATTGTGCAACCATTATTTGGTCCAGGCATATGTGGTTGTGCTTAACTTCGTAAATGAAATTGTTCCAAATCAGTTCACACACAATCTACTTTGAAATATTGCTGAAAAGGTGAAAAGTTATTAATATCACTACTATTGCTGGGGCAGGAGGAGGGAAAATCTTACCTTTCAAACTTGAATAATAAGATTGAAACTGAAGAAAAAAAGAAGATTACTATTTTGATCAGCCAAAAAGAAGAAAAACTGCATTATTTTCATTCATTCACACACCATTAGAGTTGGGAGCAGAATAGTGATAGACTAATTTTTGTTTGACAGACGCTAACATGCGCATTTGTGAAAGGACACGTGTAAACAAACTAAGTATAAAAATATCGACTTAGAAATCTTTTAGGCAAAAATACTCTTTTGGTCCCTTAACAACATTTTTAGTATCGCTTTGGTCACATAAGTAATAAAAACTCTGTTTAGATCCCATAACTTTATTTAAAGTATCAGTTTAGTCCTTTTTGTTAATTTAATTCAAAAAAACGTTAAATTCTGGTCCCTTAACTTATTTAATTAGTATTAGTTTAGTCTTTTAGCTTATTTAATTAGTATTAGTTTGGTCCCTAAATTTAACGTTTTTTTGAATTAAAATAACAGAAATGACCAAACTGATACTTTAAATCAAGTTAAAGGACCTAAACGGAATTTTTGTTACTTATGGGACCAAAGCGATACTATAAATATTGTTAAAGGACTAAAAGAGCATTTCAACCAATCTTTTATTCACTTCTTTAAAAGTTTAAAATTTATTTTTTTAATACAAAATTTTACTTTTGAATTTTTTATCATATATCGTGACAGCACAAGTTAACAATATTATTTTTATTTTCCTTTGTTCTCTCATAAAAAGTTTAAGAAAGATACATTTATAGGTGTTAATTAGTTTTATAACAAATTCAATTTATCAATCATTCAAGTGATAAAAAAACTGTAGAGATATTTGACATATTGGGGTGTGGATTGGAACGTATAATTCTCTAACTCTCAACATCTAGTATGTATGAGTTTCAGAGCTATACTTTTTTAAACAATTGTCACATAAATCGGCTTTTGCAATTACACATTTAAAAGTTAAAATATTGTAAAATATTAATTTTTCATTGGTCATTAATTTAAAAGCTAATTAATAGTTAGGCTAAAATGCTCTTTTGATCCCTTAACAACATTTTTAGTATCGTTTTGGTCCCATAAGTAATAAAAACTCCGTTTAGGTCCCGTAACTTTATTTAAAGTATCAGTTTGGTCCTTTCTGTTAATTTAATTCAAAAAAATGTTAAATTTTGGTCCCTTAACTTATTTAATTAATATTAGTTTGGTCCCTAAATTTAACGTTTTTTTGAATTAAAATAACATAAAAGATCAAACTGATACTTTAAATCAAGTTAAAGGACCTAAACGGAGTTTTTATTATTTACGGGACCAAAGCAATACTATAAATGTTGTTAAGGGACCAAAAGAGCATTTTAGCCTAATAGTTATAATAAAACTCTCATTTTCACTTTTTGAAAATGAATTTGAGCCCACACAGTTTAAACATCGCTCTCACATCTGATGAATCTCAAAATCTAGAGTTTGTTTCAAGTGTAGGTGGTAACTGGCAAGCACATATAGTAACAGGAAAATTAGTATGATACATATATATGTGACAGCTGACATTGACAAACCAAGATTGATTAAAGGATTACTTGCTCAAACAAGGGATTATCCTTGACTTTAAGAACCAACAGATGTATCATCTTTTACTTCTGTGCTTTTCAATAACCCATAAACAAAGACATTTATCTGTCTTAGAATTATTGTTTGATTAGTATTGAATAAAGAATAAATTAAAGTGAGTTATTTCATATTAATACACTAACTATTAATTTATTGATTCATCTAACAACGACTACATCTGTTTTGGGCCGATATTTGAAAAACATTTGAAACTCTAAAGACGATTAACGTCATCTCTCAAAAGTAGGTGGTAATGATCATTGTTATTTTTATCAACTTAATAGCTGTGTTGCACGGGTACGGTACCCGGTACAGGTACGGGTGCATTAGAATAATATTTTTTAATTTAAAAATTAAAGGATAAAACTTAAGAAAATATAGTATAATCAAGTGATTATACTAAAGTACGGGATAAAACTTACAACGCTAAAATATAGTATAATCAAGTGAGAAGTGAGAACAATAGCTTAGCAAGGATTGACTTTTATAGAATACAAAAATGAAGATAAGAAGATACAAGAAAAGGCTTAAGTGCTAGACTTTTTTATTTCTGCAACTATTGGCAGACAAGAAAAAGTGGACATTAAATAAGTAGCAGCAGTTCGAGAGTTTAGTAAATGTTGTTGCGGCTCTTGAACTGTTTGAGTTTATAAAAAAACAAAAAAAAACTATAATCGCTATTAATTCTCATGAAGGAACAAAAAAAAGAAAAAAAAAACTATCGTTGCTATTAATTCTCATGAAAAAGCCTCATTTTCACAAGAAAAAAGGGTAATGTGTACCCTGAGAGTACCACCGCCGTACCGTAACCGTAAAAATTGGTGCGTCATGGGTGTGTACGCGTACCAGTACCCACGTAGTACCCAGTACATGTACGTTTTGCAAATTGGAGTACCCGTGCTTCGGAGCTTAATAACTATTGAGTCATTAAAAAAAACATAAAACAAATATGTCTCTTGTATTGAATCAACATCAATCAAGTCACAACTTTATCTGTAAAGTGAAGGGTCGTGATTTGTTTATTTTCTTGAAAAAATATTGTTGGTTGTCGTTACAATTTCTGATAATATTTAAATTGCAAAATTACAGTATGGGTCATTTATCTTGTTTATTTGCGACATTTGTTTCCTTTGTCTTTTTTTTTTAAAACACTTAGGTTTCTGATCTTTTATTCAAAAAGCAATGAGTTAGCTTGCTACATAGAATTATTAATAATAATTGTATTCTTTTATAATTTATTTCATTAAATAAAACTCATAAAAAGATAACATTCATAATCTTCCGCATTATCTTCATCTTCAATCTTTTTCTTCGACCATCGTCACACTAATCACAAAATCTCCCCGAATTGGAATGGATCAACATGTGGAATTGAAATCTCACATAGCAAGCAAGAAACACTGAAAAAAATAAGTTATATTTCCAAAATTCGAGCTTCACTCAAAAATCAAATCAAATATGTAGGGTGCATGCTCACAAAGGAAAAGCCTTCATTCTACCCTCATCCAATTCCTTAATCCTAACCAATCCAAATTTGATTTTTTAACGACCAATTTTCAATAGCAAGATTTATCATCTAGGGTTAGAGAAACACATGAGCAGAAATTGGAAACACAGAAGAAACATTAGGAGATTCATACTCGCCTCACGGCCGAACGCAATATTCAATGACTAGCTTGTATTAATCAAACAAAATCGTTTTTTTTTAACAAGCAAAAATGAATTATATTAACCCTACTGCAGTAGTCTCCTCAGCACAAGGTGTACCATGTAGACCACTAAAAAATTTTACAAGCAGTCAAAAAATAGATACAGAAAGTGGGTTAGCCAATGCCTAAACACGACAAAGGGCTCGTCCATCACAAATGATCACCAAATACAAAAGTAGCATTTTTTGCTTTCAGCCACCACAGAGAATAATACTTTACAAAATCTTCGTTATGTTATGGTTCAGATATGAAAAATAGTGGTTCATATATCTAATAGAGGTCGTTGCCATTCATAACAAATGTTTTATTGGAAGAATTGTGCAACTACTTATTGCTAAAACATGTTTGATAGAATACTGCTCTCCCCCTGTACAAATTACTCCCACCCTGCAGCCATGCCTATTTTACCCTTGCGCTAGTTAACTAACGCAAGTGTAAAACTATGCGTTAGTTAACTTACGCTGCGTGACTTAAGTCACGCACGTGTAAAACATGTAAAATACTGTGTGAGTTAACTCACGCATAGTGTTAACACATGCGTGAATTAACTCACGCTCTACTGATATATCAGTACAACATTCAATGTTGTTATCAGTAGAACATCGAATGTTGTACTGATATGCATTCAATGCAATCAATGTCATTAATGACCTGTAATCTTTACACCCTTATAATTGAACCGAATTACGCCAATTTAACAAGATTATCGGATAATGCGACATAATCGATAAAAATTACACAAAAACATCGTTTTTCTCACAATCACATAATGATCCAAACGGTCCAAATTTCACAAATTCGCCGGTAATGACCTGTAATCACTTAAACACACTTAATGACATGTAAACGATCCAAATTACACCAATTTGTCCATAAATCTTGAAAATCACATAATCTCACATAAATGGTTAAAATTACCAAAATTCATCGTTAAATTACATAAACACAAATCTATTAAAATTCAATAATACGGACACAAATTTGAACATATTACGATATTACACGTTAATAAATATTACACTTCAACGGATCAGACATAAAGATGTAAAGCGTTAACTTCAACCATTACGTTAAACATGTTAGCGACGTCGCTATCATCTTCGACACGTTGTGAAAAATATACCGTCATCGAAAAGTCCTCTTCCTTATCCTCCCCCAAGTCCACGCCTAGCGCATTTAAAATTACATCGTATGTTCTATGATTTGAACTAATATGGATAAAGAAGTTGTCAAGTTTTGTCTTCAACTCGTCCAACTTGCCGGTGGGCTTTACAAAGAACCTAGCATTCATTTGCACAACATAACGGACATGAAGTTTAACTGGATCTTGTGCATCTTCATACATGTTTCACTTCAAAAAATATAATGAAAATCAAATAAGAGAGAAATGAGATTAAATAAATAGTTGAATAATTAGTGACAATGTAATGCGAGCAATAATTGGTGTGACATAACCGGCCACCAAAAAAATAATTAATTTCATTTAAATATAATATATAATATTAGTTACATATTGGCCACGAATATCCAAATTACATAACCGGCCACCCAAAAATACGTTGGGGTGTAATACCACCAAAAAATAGGACGAACACCGACCAACCTAAAAGTGTCATAACCTATAACCTATCTAAGAATTCTAGTGACATTCCTAGATTTTTTTCTACTTCAATGTCTTCCATCGCATCAAATTCTTGTTCCTTTTTTTACGGAGTGGGAGTATTATCACAAAATATTGGATTGTGCTCATTTGATGGTTTCTTTGGCGGCTTCGGCTCCTTGGACATGAGCTCATTGAATGCATCTTGTCTATCCAAAAACTCAAAATGTCATTTCTCCGCCTCACCAATTATGTTGGACAACCACTCCGTACAACTCGGTGGTAACAGACACCCTTCCTTCAAAATAACATGAAGATAGTGGCCGAGAATTAAGAAAAGACACATGATGTTGACATGTGGATTAAGTGATGGAGCACTTCGGATTGGGAAATATGTCTCACATACAACACCAATTTCGGGCAAAGTCAATAGAACAACGACTCTATTGTAGCAAGTCGCAATAATGTGGCCCATATCCGGAGTGGTCAACCACTTATCTACCGGCGCAAAACTAATTGTACATTTTGGAGAGTGTAAATCATTCAAGATTTTGTTATAACGCTCCTCCGTGTCATATACCGGCATGTAGTCACTCTTATGATTTCTCAACTCATGAATAAGTGATTGACGAACCAATACATGATCTTCCTCATCCATCCTCAAGTGCCTAGCTATGACCCGGAATCCACAATGATCATCCCCTTTAACATTCACAATATCTTCAACATAAGGTCTCATGAGATTTGAAATTTGTGAAATGTAAGGGATGCTCCAAATCGGTTTTGAAGTAGAGGATGGAGCTTGTGAGCGGGGTAAGTGTCAAGGCGTGCATCTTTTCTCTTTTGAAGTGACTTATTGGGTTGTGAAGGTTGACTATCCGGAGTTTGAGAATCAATAGTCTCCCACCTAGAGGGGATTCCGGAAAGGCTATCATACGCATCATCTCTTTGATGTGGAGTTTCATATTGTAAGGGCTTGTCTTGAGACATTCTTGAATGTCATTCCACTCTTCCACCACGGAAAAATATTCATCAATCTCTTCTCCTTGTACACTTAACTTTCTCCAATGAGGGTATATATCATCAAAGACAAGAGGCAATTTTTGCTTGCACCTCATGTCAATAATACACGCACAAGGTAACCCGTACGATGTTGCTTGCACACAACCACAATCTTCCTTCTCAAAGCCGAATGTCTTGGAGCGTTGCAATTCATCATAGATAAATTTCAATGCGCGTCTAGATACATAACCCTCCAACTCTCTCATCATCTTGATTTTTTTGTATTTGTGTTCAAAGACCGTTTTGTTCCTCCCAAAACTTCCTTGTATCTCATCAAATTGCACGGCCAACATCTTGTCTATTTCATCCCAACATAATGCCAAATCACCCACGCTACTCCTCAAATATTGTTTCAACACTCCATGAGTCGATTCAACAATGTTGGTAGTTCTACACCCTAGATGCAAGACTTTATTCGTCCATGCCCTCACAAATTTTTCCTTAAGGTTCAAAACCGTTTCTTCAACATATTTTATGAATTCCGGAAATGGCATGCATACCTCTTTGAATTTCAATAAATTACTTGCATATGATTCCTCCGTAGGAGATTCGACCAAGTCTCTCCAAGCGATCACGACTTTCTCAACAACTTCTCTATTCTTCACCTTGCTCTTCTTCAATTCTTTCTTGTTAACTTTTGCACCCTTAGGAGGCTTTGGGTTAACTTACAATTTGTGATGCAGTTAGCCCTTACATTCTTCCCAATATGAAAATAACAAAGCATGGTGTATGTTTTAGGGAAAATTGTGCCAACGGCATTCATCAAAGCACAATCTCTGTCGGTGACAATCACCTTAGGCATTTGTCTTTTGAGGACAAAAGACCTTTCAACATCGTAAGTGCCCAAGCAAAGTTATCCTCTAGTTCAAAGTGAAAAGTTATCCTCTAGTTCAAAGTTATCCTCTAGTTATCCTCTGTTCGCACATTGTACACTTGCTTGATAGTTGTGTCACTTTCTTTGTTATTTTGCTTCAAATTGGTGATGATATAATTCGAGGCACCGTCAAGCTCTTTGTCATGTCGATACCTTTTTTTTTCTCCTCCGCACTAAGCCTACCCACAATAAGGTGCCACTTTAACTTTTTATCCAAGTCATGGTTGTGCATTCCACAAAGCATAGCAAGCCACCAGTCATTTGTATCTTTATCAAAGAAACCTTTCAACCTAAACGGACAATTACATTTCCTTGAACCGATGTCTTCAAGGTTTGGTTTCTTCCTCGTCTTAGGTGGCTTGTATATCTCACTCCCTTCACATTGCATCGTCAAGTACAACCTTTTAAAAACGGATTTATCTATACAAACACTAAATTCGGCCCTTACCCCTTGTCGACAAACCCAAGCAAGTAACTCTTCTCGCTCTCTCCATCTTGCATTTGTTGTAAAAAAAAAGAAGCGGTGTCGCGACCTTCGCAAAGAACATTGATAGGTACCAGTTTAGGTTCTTCAATTTTACCAATGCAAACTTGAAATGGAATTTTGACTTTAAACAGTTTCACATTAACGGTAGGTTTGACATCGCCGAAAGCTTCATTTTTGGCCGGTTTCGGTTTGACGTCATCACTCGCGACATTGTCAACCATCTCCCTATATATCTATTGAATAATTTTTTTTACAAAGTGAGAATAAATAAATTACTTGCGGAACAAGCTAACCAAGAACAAAAGTGGCGCAAAAAATTCAAAAATAAGGACTGTACAGTGACGTGACTTAAGTCACGCAACACATTAACACATGCGTGACTTAAGTCACGCAACCTCTAACACTTGCGCAAGTTAACTTGCGCACCTTTCCCTACTGCCTACGAAAACCAGACGAACCAAGCACAAAAACAGCAAAATGAGTTGAGTTTTGATGATACAATACCTCATATTTGGTGCTTGATGAGCGTAGAAACTTGTTTCCTGACGATTTGTAATAATTTGGGATGAGGATTTTGACCCAAAAAATTGCACTTTTTGGGTTTTTGAAGGTGGAGGGAAAGAAAATGATGGTTGGATTATGGACTGATGTGTTTTGTTCAAAAACAGTAACTCTGTGCAACTTAACTCACGCAGCGTGAGTTAAGTTGCGTTGCGCTACTTAACATGCGCAAAGGTAAAATTGGAAAGCATGCAGGCTGCGAGTGTTTTGTGCAGAGGGGAGCAATATTTTGTTTGATATTGGGTGTTTAGGATTTGAAGGTTATGGGCTTGTAGGGATCTTTTGAGTTTCACTATTACTTTTCCCACCCTCTTAAGTTCTCATGCGCCCTGCAAAGTTTACAAAAAAAAGGCCTTTTGGATTATATAATCTGGATAAATAATTTTCGAGAAATTTTCGGATTATATAATCCGAAAAACACTTTTACCATAATTTCACACACTTTGCTTTATTTTATATTATTTAGATGCTAAATTCATAAAATAAATGCAAATAAAAACACAAATATACGAATAAAAATAATACACAAAATCTCACTTTATTAATATAATTATTCATACATTTACATTACAATGGGGAAAAACTAAATCTACGAAAGAAAAAAAAACCACCAAAAAAACTACCTTCCTGGGGTAAAACTAAATCTAGCTTTGCCCCAAGAAGGTTGGTCAAAGGGGGAGGGGGGAGGCTATTGGGTTAAGGTTTGTTTCCAAAGCGAAAGAGACCTTGATGGTCAACCTTGTACCCAGACATATCAACCTAACACCCAGACAAACCGTGCTTTTTTGCAGCGCAGTGCCTTCCCTGTTGACCGGTCATATAATCCCTGAGTTTCCAAAGTAGCCTCTTTTTATGAAAGACCAACAATGGAAACACATTGTGCATATAATGAACATGAGGAGAGGAGGAGAGAGTTTGAGAAATGGTGTGAAAAATGTGACGCTTTTGGAGGCTATTTATAGGATTTCTTTAAGCATAGGTTATATCTACACTTAATGATTAGTCAAAAACGTGTTTCAAAGGAGTTTTACCAGCCATTAATGTTGGTAAAAACTTTTGAAAACGTGTTTCTTATGGTGTAGACCACCAGCCAAACTATATTGATTCAGTTCGGATTACATAATTCGGAGAACTCTCATGGTTTTCAGATTATGTAATCCAAATTTTTACGATACTTGTGCACCTTCTCTGGGGTGAGGGACATCCCGGATTATGTAATCCGGAACATGATTTTTTTCATGTGGTCTACATTGCACCAACAATATATGTGGTCCAGGACGCCCAGGGACCTCTATAAAAAAGTGTCCCTGTTTTCGTAACCAATAAACCAAAAAAAGAAAGAAAAAAAACCATGGAAAACTCTGTATTTAATTTGAACACCAAGCTAGTTACAATTTACTACAACGGGGAAAAACCATCCAATCTGTTCAGGATTCGCATTGATGTCACCCTCTCTGGGTTAAAGGGTCAGCTGAATGAAATCAACCTCGAACTCAACTATAGAGACACACGGAGGGTGGTTGATGTTGAGTATTGACGTCCGTCGACCGACTCATCCGGGAGTCTACGGTTCAGCCGGATGAAGCTCATGAACGATGGCGACGTGAGAACCATGTTCTCCATTTTTTTGTTAGTACAATACTAGAGGTCCGATCGAGTTGGACACTTCGTTGGTCAGTTCTGTTGAAGAAATTCAGGAAAGTTTGATCCGGCCCAAGAACTACGAAGAGATTAAGGCACTTTTGGACGCACCAGAAGAAGACATTAGTTTAGATGATATGTGACAAAAATACCTTTTTTGTCCTTTAAGTTTGACAAAAATATTAGATTGATCATTTAAGTATCAAATGAGTCGTTTAAGTTAATTTAACGTATGTTACCCTTTTAAGGGTCTATATGAAACTTAAAAACTTCAAATAAATGCATTAAATTAACAATTTAAATGACTTATTTAAAACTTAAAAAACCTAAAAGACTAACCTAAAATTATTGTCAAACTTAAAGGATCAAGAGATGTATTTGGTCTAAATTTTATGGGTCTTATTAACGAGTGTCCCGAAACACTTTTTAAACATTCTAAAATAAGCAATTATTCTTTATATAAGTCAAATATTTCGATTTCCAAGACAAGGATTACATGCATTTTAAAAAAATATTTACTCTATCCGTTCCAAAATATAAGCAAAAAAAAAACTCAATTTCTTTGTCCCAAAATGTAAAAAAAAAAAACATTTATCCTATTTCATCTTGTTTTTTTTAAATTATCTTTTTCAAGAAAACTTTGTCCGTTCTCATGAAATTACATTCAATTTTCTCTCTCTTTTATTTTCTCCATAACCAATAGCCATTGAAAATTGTTTTTACATTTTCCTATAAAACTTATTTCAAAGAAAACACAAAAAGTTATACTCGAAATTCTTATGTTTTATTTTTCTTAATATGTGTGATTTTTTTTTCTTACAATTTGGGACGGAATGATTACTATTTATGGGTCTTAAAGAGTGCCCGGAGGCACTCTCGTTAACATTTTTCAAATTGTATTAAGGAAAGCTTATGAATAAATATTAGGTCATTCTAACTTGTATCTTAGGACCTAACTTGTGTCTTACCAAACATGTTAAGAAACTCAAAAGTAGAAATTATGCATTCTATTATCACAAATTCAAAAATTAAATTTAATGCATATATTCTAACAAAATATTACCATATTTGCTTTATTAACTTATGTCTTAGTGGTAAAAGTTAGCTTTTTCTCATAAATATTAAATTGATTTTTGGTCAAAAAAATAAATAAAAGTAGGTTGTGGTAAGTGAGATTCTTGGTTTTCGTGGATTTCATTTATGGTTCGTGGAAAAAAGTATTTTCCTTTATTTATTTTTCTATTCTTACAGATAAAAAAGAAACCAAAAAACAGAATTGAAATATCATAAAAACCAATATTGAAAGCAAAACGCAACCACACACACACCTTCTTCGTCCGATTGAAATCTCACCGGAATTAAAACATCGCCGCCGGAATGGCCACCGCCGTCTCAAACGTTTCTCGCCGCCACTCGCTAAGCCAAATTCTGGCTGATATCGTCAAGTTCGCTGTTGGCTCCGCCATTGACGGCTCCCTCAAAATCATCCCTGGTCCGTTTTTCCATCTCTTTCGCTCTAATCCAATTTTTTTGTCCGTTTTGTTTCTGAATCATCGCTTTTGTTTAATTGCTTAGAAAGAAATTGCTCATATTCGTTTTTTTTGGTTTTTTTTTTCTTCATAATCTTTATTTTCATTTATAAGAAAACATAGAATAGTTTGTATCATGGTGTGATTACTGAATTTGGTTCCTTTTTGTGTAATTGAGAGTAATATGTTTTCATGGTTGAGTAACATCATTGTTAGATTTTATGTTTTTAGTTTTAGATTAGATTAGTTATGCATTGGAATTTTTTATCTATCATTAGTAATCGAACTACGCAGCCGAGGTTTACAATAATCACACATTGCGCGCACCAACGACTTGCGCTAGACCCTGATGGTGTATTGGAGATGTTTAATTAGAAATAAGTTTTTGGTTTTTAATTTACTTAAATGGTTTATTAGTTTAAATACATGTTATGTTATAAACTTGAAAGTGAAGATTAAGTAGCTGCTAGATATGGTGGAAGACAATCCCAATCTATGGTGCATAGACTTCAATGCTCTAGTCAGTAGGTGATTCATGTGGGTAAGAGTGAGAGGTTTAGAGTTAGAAAGTGTTACCCATTTTCTGTTAGAATATAGGGTGATAGTGGGTTTGGGCCAACCCAAGTAGGTAAGATAGATTATTAAAGATATAGATTTTTTTCTTTTGGTACACATTAAATATATATAATTTATTTTTGGGACAACTTACGAGACAACCAAAGATAGACAAAGAAATATAGGTTTTGGACGAAAACCAAAAAAATAGGGAGAGAGTAGGAATACAATGAGAGTATGAGTTGTCCCAAAAAATGGTTGTACAAATATCATTTCTCATATAAGTAGAAATTTCAGAGATATTTCAACATCATTTTAACTTTTCTTTTCTGCAATTGCTTGTTTAAATTATTATCCGGAGTGAATGGGGCTGATTTGGATTAGCTTCACTGTTGTTGATTGTGGATGGCAGAAGGATGAAAATCTGCTATGTAAACACACAATTGTGACCTATGGCGTTGCCATGAGCATCCCTTCACAAATAGCCTATGGTGTTTGTCAAAAATCCATCGCACCATTTCTCCATAACTGCTATTAATCAACATTGATTAACTTCTAGCTAACACGGGTCTCAACTGAAATGAGTATTTGGTTCTTTATTAATGGGACAACTCTTACAAGTGTTTTTGGAGAAGATGAGAGAGCTTTGGGAAAATTGAGACACATAAAACTAATTTCATTTCCCACGGGGAACTGTTAATTAAAAAGTTACAGTCATTGTGAAACCTTTTCAACTTTTCTTTTGTTATAAGTAATTGAGAAGTTAATCTAATTTGTTTTGAAGATTGTACAAATGTTTTGTTGTATTATGTTGTTCCATATAGTCTATAATTTAACCAAGTGGCTTGACTCAAATGGTCGATGAACTTCAGTTAAGAATCTATTGGGAGAATCCAAATCCAATTCTAGACTAAAACAATTTTTCGTACTATGTATTACCAGTCAAAGCCCCTTCCCTCTGGGAACCGAAGGGTTAAGACAAAAATAAAATAGTTTCTAATTCTATTTATCGTACAATATTGAATAATGCGTAGTTGAGCATATGGGTAGGACAACTAAACTGCAACTTGTCCCTTGTTTGATGATGCATTGGTCACTTATTCTCATGATACATTTTTCCTTGTTGATATACTGTGTCATAGATAAGATAACCATTGACTTGTGACTATGACAACTATCTCTGTGATTGCATTTACCTCCTCCAAAACCAATAATGCACTTTAGAAGAAAAAGTGATGAGTTATATCTGTCGAATGAAAGCAACAATTGAAAAATGCGATTCAAACAATTTTCCATGTGTAATTAAACTGCTCTACGTCTGATCTTCTCACCTTACTATGGAACCTATGTGGATTATATTCAATTAAATGATATAACGCTTCATATTATTCCATATTAATTCCTATGTGGATTATCATTACTATGCTCATTGCAGGTAGAAAGCAGGTAGGTAAGATGGTGCCTGAAGGATTGATAAATATACCAATTCCAACACCATTGAAGACCGAGAAACAGCTTAATAAAAAGGTTGCAAATGAATTCAATTTTGAAACAAAAGTGGAGAAATTGACAGAAGACATGAACAATGTAAAGCAGCAGTACAAAACATCAACCAAACTTGTTGAAGAGTCACAGCAGCGTCCAAACAAAATGGACGGCGATGGTTTTAAGGGAATTAATCTTCTGCAGAAAAATGGGAGGAGAGTGTTTATTCGGTCTCGTCTATAGAATGAATTTACTTAATTGCAATAGACGAAGAGTGTTAGCGATACACTCTTTCTACTACATTGAGAATGAATCTCACATAAAATAGTAGGATTGATATGAATTTTACTCAATAAAAGAGGGAGGGTTGTGTGAATATTGCTAGCAATGATAATGTAATATGTTATGTATTTTGTTTTTCCTTTTTTTCTCTTCTGACCCACGTGCGATGGCATGGGGATAACTAGTACATATGTTGCCAATTTGCCACAACTTGTGGTGCACTGAGCAGTGATTTCCTAGCTCTTGTAATCTGTCCCTATAGTATTAGTGATATGTAATACTCTCTCTGGTCACTATTATAAGCAAAAATTCATTTTGTAGATACATTGAATAGTCTTTATTTATATTTCATTTGCAAACACTTCCTATTAATTCTTATAGAAGGGTTAGAAAATGAAAACCAAATCTTACTAACACTTTCTCTAAGCAAGTGACGCCTTAAACTTTATAAGGAGTCAATTATATGTATAAGAATGTTTTTCATTTATAATATTAAATTTAACCGATGATGAAATGATCACAATTACCTTATTAAAGAATGAAAAAAAGTTTTGTACCAAAAAAAAAAAGAATGAGAGAAATTTATCGTAACTATTTAGAAAAGTTGAGCTCAACAGCATATGAAGGAATCAGATCATTAATAATTAGCATTTTTTTTTCAAAATAAATATGAAAAATTTATCCATTTTGTTTTCTGAGTTATATCGTAACAAATATCATCAATTACACTTATTTAAAACTATTAAAATGTACAGATTATTAACGGGGATAAACACTTTCAAAAAGAACTAAAATGGATAAATAGTAAAGAGAAATGATTGACGAACACAAAAATGACATTAAACATGATATGATTTGCTTTTCAAAACACTACATCCTATTTTGTCAAAAGAAAACACTCCATATAAGGGTTGCAAATGATCACCGAGCTTGAGTAGCCATAGCTATCTCATTCATGATTCATATGACCGGATCAACCACTACTCATACCAATTGAATATTTAAGGCATTCATGTTAGAGTTTTACGGGGGAACAAACTATGATAATTCGATGTTCGGATCAAAGATAAGTAAAATATGATCAATGTTATTTTATCAAATATTTAAATTTAGGTGATTCGTCGTAAATTAAATATGATAAACACTTGAGTCAAACCACTTGTTGTAGACGTTCATGTCTTTATTAGTTAATATATTTAACTATGAGTTTAAAGTCATAATTTGTTATTTATTCTTTAAAATGTTTTTTTAGGGGAAATTTTGTAGATATGTTGTTGATTCTACTTAACAGTTTTATTAATTCTGTCATATTCATTCTTAACTACACTGAAGCTGCATGAAACATGAATGGTTTCGATCCAATCTCTCTAAATCAACAATTCAAGAGTGAGACAACTAAACCCTACCCCCATTGATTTTTTGAAAACCACACTCTTGATTTACATATCCAAGCGGGAAAAAGATATTATTTTTCTCATATCCATCTAGATAAAACTAGATAGAATGTGTTTGTCTCATCTATACTAAGGTTGAGTAGCTCAACTGATTTAGACTAATGGATAAGGAGTTGGAGGTTCTGAATTTAAAATTCAGACAAATGAGAAGTTAATCAAAAAACTAATTACTAACATTTGCAATGAAAAAAGGGATAAATCTGAACTAGGAAAAGAGTACACTCTTCATCTTAAATATCTTTTGTTAATTCACGCCAGCTACTTAAGAGACGACATGTAACAACAGTGGGAAGAGCATGATTTTTATTTATTTTTTGACAACAGTGGGTAGAGCTAGTTAAAATATGCTGGAAGGAACCATGTTTCCCATGCATAAAAGCCAGATTTAATAACAATTACAAGACTAGAGTCTCGTATAAAGAGTAATAATAATAGTGTTCAAATATTCTCTTCCATAAAATAAGCAAACCACACCAACCATGTGTATTAATGTGTAAATTAAAAAAATCCATGTTTACAATGCTTTCCTTCCACTGATGTCAACTGAAAGACACTAAACAGCAGGTGCAAATGCCAGGATCCGGAAGCCAATCACGACCTTGAATCTGAAGTCAGATACGTACATCTTCACAAAAAAAATAGATTTATCTATCTATAAAAATTACATTTTCCCCCTTCAAGGGGTATGAAACAATCATCTATTCTTAACCTCGTGGTTTACAACACAAGTGAAGCTCTATTTCTAAATAAATCGACACGCCAACTCCATCACAATGCTCTCGTAAGGGAAGATACTTTTGTGCCACTGGGAGGAAGTTGCAAGGGCAATTATAAAATCCAGGCAAACAAATCATTCATTTTTTGCTTCCACAGCACCAGATAACATGTTCAATGAAACTCAACCAGCCTGTCTATACTAAATAATCCCCTTAGAAATGCTTGAAGTTGCATTTATCTTTAGCGAGCGCTCAGGAATGTAGGTAAGACCTGTTTATAACCAGGTCCAGAATGTATAATAAACCAAACATGGTAAAAATATAGGAGTGAATATCTATGTAACAACATATGATTTGCAGAGTGCACATGTAAATACATAAAGTAATGACTGTTGAGAACAGGAAATGAATTACTACACAGAATAAATAACAGAAAATGGATCCAAATGATACTTTGCAAAGAAGTATCACAACTGGGGGAAACCGATACAATACCATATTATGTAATATGCATGACTAAAATTTACTGTATTTATCAAGTTGCAATGTTTATTGTCATACTGATGAGTGATTGACGAAATATAATGTATTGACCAAATATTTCTTTAAATACAAGCTCAACCACATATGTATGTCATTATAGTTAATTAAACAGCATGTGAATATGCGATTCATGTGCAGAGGGTATGTATCCTTTTGTACCATATCGTACTACTACATGCAGCAAAAGGCATTCGACACTTGGCACAGATACGGAGAGCTAGACTTGCCACTGTTCTATTTTTCTAACAAGGTAGCTTGAACTTTTTAAGTCCATCTATTTTTCCCCTTCCCAAAAAATCCAGAAGAATCTTTCATAGACACAATATGCTAGCCACTGAGGTTAGTATGTGGGGGGGACCAGTTTTCAGACCATGTGGGGTACTTTGAAGTGGTTCATGAGAAACTTAGAAGTAAAATTGCAAATTTTCTCAATCTCCTTCCGAGGTTACCATGTGGGGAACTAAATCTTCTGATACTTTGATGGTTCCAAATCTTAAACACGCTACAGATGATGGCAAGTTACTATCTGATCCAGAAATTCCCATTTGCATAAATGGTATTGGTAATTTAACCATGTAACTCATATGTCCAAATGTATCCTACCCAGAAAGCATCAATTAATTCATGCCATCCCCTAAAAGTTCTCATTAGGATGCAGTTTTGCATATCTTGAGATATCTGAAAGATTCACTTTTGTATCCACAGTACATGTTGGAACAAGAGAAGTTTCACTAACATCTTCACCCTGGCACTTAATTGGAGTACAAATTGGACCCAATTTAGGGGGGAGTGTTGAGAATTGAGTTTTTCTATGCATGTGATTAATATGAAAAGGGTACGAGTCGACTATATTATATTGTACAATTCAGGGACCAATACCACAATGGGTACAATTTCCCAAACATCTATACTCATGACAAGAAAAAATATCATCCAAATGTGTGGCGATCCATACCTTTTTCTTTGACATCAATTTGCAAAGAGTCAAGCGTGATTGTGCCATCAGTCAACGGGAGTAGCTCAAGCTTAATGGTTGATGTGGATTGAGATGGGATACACCTGATGTGGAGAATATACGGTTTTATATTCATCAGTGCTAGTTTAAACAAAAGTACAAAAATTAAAAAACAAGGAATAATTTATTACCCCAGTGGAACTCTACTCTGGAGCCACAGATGTGTACAACTCACACCAGAACTAGGGATGACATCATCATTCGTAGAAACTGTTTGAGGTTTGCCATCATCGTTTATCCTTCCCAAAAATTCTGTGAAACCAATAAAAGGACTCATTGGAGTGGCTGGTGAACTCAGTGAGACCACAGAAGGTGGTGAAGTAAAAGATGCTGGAGCAAGCACTGTCAAAGTTAGATCCTCGGATGTCAAATTTGAAGCTTGAAGAGTCAGAACCTGATAAAGAAGCAGCAATTAGGTTAATCTAATTGTAATTTAGTAGGGGAATAATCATAGCAAACTAAATATGAGCACTAATGTAAGATCCCAACTCAAGATAGTCAAAATTTAAACATATATTGACCTGAACGGCAAGTTGGGAATTTCTTTCACAAGGTCCTGGAGACTCTCCCGACATCTCAGATGCAACAGAAATCATGATATCCCTTGATGTACGCGGACGCCAACTCGTTGGTTGTTTAAAGAATAACTTTGATGCTTTATTAAGAACAAAACGATGGAAAGAACTACTAGTCAACACCTTAATTTTCATTGGTAACAGAACAAATAAAGGGGGCAAAAGACTTACTTGTATAATTGCATCGACATGACACCATAACTGCATACTGATCATCGACAGAAGAAATCTTACTTCTGTCAAGACTATTGGAGGAAAGACTTAATTTTGATGCCGAGTTTCCAGATTGCAACTTTGGAAAGCGGGGACCTTCATCATGAACCTTTAGATTATTCCACACAGAAGTTGCAGGTTTAAGGATAAAAGAATGCTCCTCACCTCTCCTGGAATAAGAAACTTCTAATAAGATGAAGAATACTTGTTTTAAAAAAAAAAGATAAAGAATACTAGAGCTAACTACATATACCAAATTCTGAATTTCACCAATTGTATGCAATAATTATTCCCTTCCTAACGAGCTAATAATCAGATTGATCCAACCCCAAGATACATAGCCGCGTGTTTGTGAAACATAATTTCTTATTATTTCGTGACCCCACTCCACTTAAAAGTTAAAACTTGATAAAGTTTATCCAATTGTTCAAACAGCATTATATATATGGTACATTAGGTAAATGGGAAAATAGATTCTAATAAAATTCATGACCTATCTTTAACTTACCTAGTTCCATGAGTCTAATTTAATACTACTCAGTTTGTCATTGTAATGCCTGACAAGCAGCATGAAATTCAAACTAGTAAAATAAAAGAAGTCCATTAGCCGCTGGCAAACTCAATTCCTGTTCATACCTACACTCTTCCTCTTTTATTTACTTATAAAAGATTATACCCTTCTTTTAAATTTTCCACAACTTTTCCAATGAATAAAGTTTTCACAAAATTTGTCCTAAACACAAAAACTCACCCTCAAAGTCAAGTACTTGCTTCTAGCCGGAAAAGGCCTCCGTTACACAAAATGATATGTCTAACAAATGATCTAAATCATTTCAAACCACTGTTCATCTTCATTGCATCTTATAACCCTAACCCTACATCTATCAACCCAAAGCCCAGGCACAATAACAGCATAGCGAAGTTGGCAAGGCTTTTTCAGTAAGCTAATGTTTGGATGGGGTAACAGGGGAACCTATAGAGAGGAAAAACTTTTACCAAAAGAAGAGGGGAATAATTCATATATATTAGAATTGCGAAATTTAAAAAATCAAAAAACTACTACTCCCAAATTTGCAGGAGGGCAAGGGGAGAGATTACATGGCATCTTGAAACAATTTCCCCCTCTTTTACAGGAACAGGATCACTCAGTAAAATAATATATAGAACTGAGTAATGTAGTATGATATCAGATAAGGAACAATACAAACAACATTAAGAATCATATTAAGAATAACAACCTGAGGGCTAAATTTGGTAAAGAATGGTCATTGCCAGCTTCAATGCATGAAAATGGTAATGATGATGGTGGTCCAGTTTTTGTAGCTTCTTCAAATATAATTGTAATGGCATCTATAAATATGACAATATCCGGAGCATGTGCAGGAGTAACATTCTGAAGATCAACTTGAAAATATTAATGAAAAACAGAAGTCCAGAAACAATTGACAATAAAATGGCCACTCCCCAAAAAAAGTAAGATAGTTCAAACCTTTATTTGGACACACAGAAGATCCTCTGAATTGCAGTCAGCAGAAAAAGTATGAATCTCTACCGGTTGTATTATTTCAAGTTTCCTTCTCCACCTTCTTCCTGGGGTATAGATACCTTGCAAGCCACAACAAACAGAAAATCTTTCTCGCTCCAATGAGACACCTCGAAAAGACAAAAGTTCTTCAGCCCCATTTTTTTTCTTCAAAAATTTCTGAGATGAAACCTGATCCCAGTCATCAATGTCAAAATTTGGCTTAGAACTAGCTGCTTTCAAAGAAATGGTTGGCGCACTAGTACTTTGGGGTTGGGGTAATGATGACATGGAATAACTTCTAAAATGGCTGCCAAAAGAGAATATCTGAGGGCCAGATGAGGCTGAAGAATGGGACTTCTGAGAGGTGCCACTGACTCCGGAGTTTGTAGACAATGGAGAAGGGGGTAACGGGCGAGAAGCAGGGGCGAGAACGTTATCTAATGGAAGTATCCATTTCAATAGATCTCCACATGGATCCTTATTTGTATAAACTGAATTCTCCTGGTTCTCGGAAGACAATATTTTATCTTCATACTTTTCATATTGGAGAATTTCTATACAAGGGTCTCTAAGAAAATCAACACCAACATTCACCTGTAAAAGAACCTGGATCCTTCCAAACAGGAAAAAAGAATCAGATCAGTAATCTGAGAAAATGAGATTATATAGCCATATTTAGGAGAATTTTGTGTATGCAAGATAAAGAATGCCTCAAATCAACTTATAAAAAATGCATTTCTTGATCCACATGAGTTTCACAGGAATACTTCACAAAGATCTATGAAGTATTAAAGAAACATGGGAAAAGCACATAAAATATATTGAAAATTTAACAAAGGCTCATGTTCACTGAAGAGAAACGCCAACTAGATTAATGCAACAATTTCCCAACAGAAAACATATGTCCTAGAAATTTCATTTAATTAATGATGATAATTACATAAGTTAATATCCTAGCCCAAGTACCATATATAAATTGTTTGCTCCAAATTGCCTTGAGAAATATAATGATTGTAAATGCTGATAATTCAGTTACAAGCCGAAACAGAACAAGTATGCAACAGCTCATACCACAACCTCATCTATAAGTTTTACAATCAGGATGAGCAAATGAAATGGATTTCATGTTTTGCATCTAAAAGCGTATTTCTAGCTTAATATACACAAGGAATAAGAGCATGAACACACATACAGATAGCATCTTAAAGTTACAAATGATTGTAAATTGCAAGTAAAAGATGGCTAAGCCGCTAGTATGTGTGCATGTTAGGGAAATGAAAAATTTAAATGATCAAAAGCAAAGAGGAGGAGAGCTTGTAATCTGTCTCAAATCAAACCGGAAAATAATGCACCAACAGACAGTGGAACAGAACTGAAAGAATTACAAAAATTCAGCTGAAGAAAATGCTTAATCATATTATCGACTTTCTATGGCACATACCACTATGTCTCCATTAGGTAGGGCACAACATTTAACAGAATTTCTCGCCACTCCACCAGAAATAGTTGCATCAAAATTTGCCCTATCAATAACTGCACTGATAGAAGACTCGTGTTTTGCACTTTCTTTCACTTCAATTGTTGAGATCTTTTGGCCATTTGTTTCAGAGGAATTGGACTTTTCTGAAGAACCATGTTTAGACCAAAGTGGCTCATCAGACTCACAAATCCTCACAAAAAAGTGAGAACTCTTGAATTTTTCCAACAATGACGCAGTTTGTCTTCTATGAACTTCCATTCTTAGAAGGGATTCGCCAGAAGAAACATCTGCTGGGCGATCAGCCTTTACTAGGTATTCCTTGTTCTGAACTTGACCACTAGGACTAAGTTGCTCTTCTCCAGCTACTGAATTATTTCTCTTCTCCATGTTCCCATTTTCTTTGTTAGGACTGTGACCTATGCCATTTTTACTCATCACAGCAGCAACTTTAAAGGGAGTGATAATCTCTGTATCCTGCTTACACGCAGACAAGCATGCCACAATATGAACTTGTTCACCTGAATTATAGGTATAAATTAGGTCCAGGTAACTATCCGAACGTGCTGAAAGACCAACTAACATATTTGAACACCGAGACTTGAGCTCCAAATAAGGAGTGAATCTTACCAGGAAAGAGAAAGGAACGGTCTAGAGGACGCAGGGACTGGATATCTGACACGTTATTCCAGTCTTCAGGAATGTCTTCTATTAAGAAAAATTGGAACCAGATATATCAAGTTACAACAAGCAGTAGAGAGAATCTAAAAGCAAAGACGATAAAAAACTATTCCCCTAACTTCAGATTTTAAACACTATAACTCTAAAATGAATGCGAACAAAAATTGTCTCGTGCTGATAATTTTACTCATGTCCAAGATTCAATTGTCACTTAAGTAGCATATGACAAACAGACATAACTGAATCTAACAGTTTTGCTCAGTCTCTCCTAGTTCCAACCTCGGTAGAATGATCAAAATGTTATGTACCACTTTTAATCTCATGTTCAGTGTTGTCAAATATCTGACGTGGCAAGGCCATGGCAATTTTGGGAAGGATGCGCTGGCACAGCTCCATGCTCTGATATGGCGCCACGTGTTGGCCGGTATGGCAGGTTTTTGGTATTCTGTCATGGCCTGTCATCCGCCATCAACAACAGTTCTCATGCCCTACAATATTATCTCTAAAACCGACTGAAATTCCTTGTAGTCGTGGAAAACACAGTCACGCAGTCAAGGGATCTTGACCATCGATTAAAATCAAAGAGCTCATATTCTAACTTCACCAAATCAAATTTAAAAGAGATCTCGAAATATGATGAATCTGATCTTAGTCTAACGACCAATATCCAACTGCACGAAAGCACAACTACAAAGAATCCAAATCCCTCTAAAACACAAATACAAAATAGAAATAATTGATGATATATAGTCTCACTCGAACATATCAACCCTAGGTATCATTTCATGTATAAACATAACAAAATGATAACAACCACCCTAAACTTATTCGGTTCCACTTCCACCTTTCAACTAAAACTAAAACCCACCATTTTCATTCAAACCTCTCTTCTATTTTTAGAATGTAGCACATCACAAATAGCACATATAACATATCAAATATTATAACAAGCCTACCATACACTACTTAAAGAACCAAATAACATCAATATGCAAATTTCGTTCAGATTTGACTCCTCTAAAGTGAGTAATAGGTAAAGTGAGAAACTCAAGGCTCAATATTTTAACCACCCATGATTTGTTATGCATATGCATACAATATCAATCTATGAAGCACTAACACAAACACTAACAAGTCAACACCAGTTATACATGTGTCAGTGTCATTGTCGTGTTCGCCTAAAGTGATATCAAACATTGATTTATTTTTCAACTGTCAATATCACTCATTTTACTTGCTAAACTAAATTGCTCACTTTAGACGAGTCAGATCAATTCAACGAATAAATTCGAAGACGTACTGTAAGGAATGGTGATCCATCCTTCTTCTTCATTGACATCCAAATGCTTAGCCAAAACAGTTACATCATTTTTCAAATCGCCGTTTTCGCCGTCAATCTCTCCTCCTTCAAACTGATCAACAACTCTTGGACTATACTGAGCCTCCGATAAAAGTCTCTCCAAAGAGTGGGACCCAGCAAGTGGCGGAGAAGGTGGAGGAAGCGCATCAACACGTGGCGGTGGTGGTGGTTCTGTTGGAGTTGTTGACGGAGGTTTTTCTCGGTCTGAATACACCGTTGTCGTTGAACGCATCAAGAAATTCATTTTTTCAAAGATTTTTCAAACCTGCAAAAAATAATTCAAATTGTAATAATAATTGTTATAAGTAATTGAATTTGTAAAGTTAGTTACTAGGGTTTTGAAGTTAGTTGAGAAAAAAATGAAGAGAGTGGGTGTGAGTATTGAAATGATGAAATGAGAATGTGAAATTGGAAGAGTATATCTATAGATATAGATATAGATATAGATATACCGGATTTGAAGCAAAGAGGAGTTGGTGCTACTACGAAGTACAAACGGAATCACTTCAATCTCGATCTGAATCTGTTCAAGTCTTTCACTCTATACACTGAACTCCAATTTCTTAATTCTTAATTCCCGAACTTAAAACGCACCGTTTTGGTTGGGTGTGAGTCAGTAACTGATTATTACGCTTCGCCTAATTATTTATTAGATTAATTAATTATCATTTAATGAGGTCAATAAGCAAATCTATATTTATATCTACTATTTTTGTCCACCGGTGAGCTTGCTTAGCTCAGTCGGTAAGAACAATGCATAATACATATAAGATCTGGGGTTCGATAACTGATGTATTTGATCTATATTTTATAAACCAAATAGTGCAATCATTATTCTATGAATTCGAAAATAAATATTTGTTTATACTTCATCCATTTTTAAATACATGTCGCAATTTTAGAATGTGAATTACTCAACTAACTTATTTTAACCATATTTTTTAACTAGTTAATATATAAATTCAACAATGTAAGATATTGTTTAATTTATCTTAATATTTTCAAAATATTAAATTTTTATAATTTTTTGTTATATATAATTAGAGATATTGATAATCAAAATTATATATTGACGTGTGTGCAGTGGTTGACTGCGATATGAATTTTGAAACGAAGATATTATATTGCATTTATCCCTAATTATAAGATCAGTCTCGAAAAAACGCGTGATTTATGAAAGTTGATACTTGATAGTAGTATTATTTCTAATTATTATTGTTTTTACAATTTTATGTTTTAAGAGATTTTTTTTTTTTACAAATCCTTTAAGAGAGATTGTTAGTTTATATTTTCAACATAGTATTTAGGTTAAATACCACGTTTGATCCTTTTAGTTTGACAAAATTTTCAAGTTAGTCTTTTAAGTTTCAAATAGATCCTTTTAGTTTAACAAAATTCCCAAGTAAGCCATTTAAGTTTCAAATAAGTCATTTTAATTGATAAACTATTTCACCGTATCTCTGATGTTAGTTAATAATTAATTGATGTTGATGTAGCCTTTAAGTTGTTGACTTGAATCAAAACGCTGCATTTTAAAAGCTCCAAATTGTCAAAACACCATGTTTAATGGTCAGAAATGATCATTCTAGCAATATAACTATCGTTCAATAGTGCTAGAAAGACATTTGTTGGTGTAAATAGCTGCCTTTTTAGCACTATAAATGATCATATGTGTCCATTAAACGTAGTATTTTGACACTCTGGAGCTTTTAAAAGACAACATTTTGATCCAAGTCAACAACTTAACAACTACATCAACATTAATTAAACGGAGACTGACAGCAGAGAATAATAGTGAAACAGTTTATCAACTAAAATGACTTATTTGAAACTTTTGAAACTTAAATGACTAACTTGGGAATTCTGTCAAACTAAAAAAACATAATTGAAATTTTCGAAACTTAAAAGACTAAATTTGAAATTCTGTCAATTTAAAAAGACCAAAAGTGGTATTTGGCCTAGTGTTTATTATTTATTGAAGAAAAATATATAAAATAAATAAGGTACGTTGGTAAAAAAATAATTAATGTTGTTGGTAAAAAAATATTTTCAACATAGTATTTATCGTTGATCGAAGAAAAAATATAATTAATGTTGTTAAAAATATATATTAGCAAAAGGATTTTTATTTAGGGATGGAGGTAGTCTAAAATCGGATGAAGTATTTTATGAAAATTTGTGTAATCTGTGCATTGAAAATTGAAATATTTGACTTTTTTTAGAATAATTTTTTAATTTAGAATGCTTAAAGAGTGCTCCAAGTACTCATTAGCAAGACCATGTAAAAGAACACATATTTACATAATAAATATGCCTCGTTTAGTCCAATTTAATGTGGATTGAATTCGGGTCACTGACAACCCGACCCATTTTTATAAAAACAAAACAATATTCATTTAATTGATAGAATATATCAAATATCAAGTTAATAGCATACAACAACAAAATTTATACAAATAATATGATCAACATTGCTAAAAACGTAAATGGTGACTTTGCAAACAAACTCACAGTATCAAGTTAATAACACACAACGACAACATTCTTACAAATAATATAGTAAAATCTAAATCACTAAAATATTGATATTTTCGGATTTGTAACGTTGATATTTCAGTCAATCACAAACATAATACGCCTGTTGTACACTCTAAACGAGGAAGAATGAAGAATTTTTGTGAAAACTAGAAAGAAAACAAAGTTTTACTTATGTATCATTACATTTATTTTTTTCAAGCAGACAATAACTACGTTTAGTTTGAGGAGTTGTATCATTAGACGTTTAATTGATAGAGTGGTAAATAACAGATGTTTCAATAAAGAGTTTTTTTTTTTTTGAAAGATAACACATCATTACATTGATTGTCTAAGAATTATTCAAGTTTAGATATGACACATTATAACAATTTTCTTTTAATAAAAAACACACACTATCAAAAAGTTTGTCCAGGAATAAGTCAAGTTCATTTTATATATAGATAAATAGACAGTAGACACATAGTCTAAATATGTTTTACTTATGAGAATATTTCTTTTACTATATTTGTAAAAAAATGTTGTACTATATTTTATTTTAAAGCTATGTTAGCTATTGCTTCGGAGTACTGGTTAAAAAAGTAAAAAAAAAATATTAAAAATAATAATTTTCAGACTTTAAAAAAGATGAACATTATTTCATCATTTTTTAGCGCAAATTTTCTATATTAATTTTTTTAACAATATTATCCAGAATATTTGTTTACATTTCCCTTTATTTCCTTTTATTTTATTTTATTTCTAGCATTTCCTTTTATTTTATTTTATTCCTAAAAAAAACTTGCCAGAAAAAAATAGGGAAGGAATGCAAAACGAGAAGCAATGCAATACTCAGGTAGATAATTTAGTAACTTGAGTGAAACGCAGCAGCAGGTTGATCGAAACGACGACGTCGCCTTGAACCCTAAACCCCTCAATCCATATCAATCACACACATTCAAACTCCTCGTTAGTTCTAGCAGGAGAGGAGTCTCTGAATCCATGATGGCGGAAGAGTCACCACCGAAAGCAGAAGACAGATTGAGCACTCTACCAGACTCTGTACTATGCCATATCATGTCCTTCCTCCCAACGATAACTTCCGTCGCAACAATGAGTCTCGTCTCTCCTAGGTATCTTCATCTCTGGAAGGATCTCCAGGTCTTCTATTTTGACTTTCACCGCATAACTCCGTTCAAAAAGGTGGCATTATTCGTTAACTCTGTTCTCACCCTCCGCAAATCCCGCGACATTCGAAGGTTCCGTCTCACTCTCACATTTGATGATCCATATGATCAGTTACAACTCAGGAATGCTGAAACGTGGATTCTTGCTGCCATTGGACCCCCACCTTTAACAAGAAACTCAGAAAAGAAAGGAGTAAACTGAAAAGAAAGGAGAAAATTGTATTATTGAATGAATGAATCTGTTACAATGTGCAAGCACCTATTTATAAGCTAATGAGAGTACATTATAGCTATCATACACTAACTACATAGTAGCACAACTCATCTAACTGTTATAACAGAAATACAGCTGGCATATTGAAGTTTGTTAGGGTGTGCTCAAGTTACTTGCATCGCAAGTAACTTCTTCTTCCTCTTTATTTTGTAACAGCCTCCCACAAGCTGGAGCTTGGTATATATCTACCATGTCAAGCTTGGATAACAAAGTAAGAAAAGGCTTAGGATGTAGTGGTTTAGTGAAGAAGTCAACTACTTGTTCTACACTTGAAACTGGAAGAAGCTTCATAGTTCCATCTTGTACCTTATCCCTAACAAAGTGACAGTCTATTTCCAAGTGTTTGGTTCTTTCATGAAACACCGGGTTTGCTGCAATATGTAAAGCACTTATGTTATCACAATACAGTACAAGAAGCTTAGTATTGTGAATTTTTAAATCTTTGAGAAGATAAATCAGCCATTGCATTTCACAAGCTGCAGCTGAGAGTGCTCTGTATTCTGCTTCACTGGAAGATCTAGACATTGTGTTTTGCTTTTTGGTGCGCCATTGTCGTACCCTAATTTTTGACCAGTTTATTTTTATTTTATTTTATTTTATTCGTACGTTGATCGTTTTTCAGCCGTTTGTTTGCGCGCTAATTTCCGTAATATCTGCGTTTGTTCGTATTTTTGGTCGCAGTTATTTTTCGTTCGTCGTTTATGTTTAATGTCGCTCGCGTATTAATTTCGTAATCTTTTACCCGCGTTTTGTGCGTTTTTTAGTGTAGCATAACGTTTGCGTTCGTAAAATTCATTTTATTCACGTCGTCGTTTTATTGTTTTAATTAGCGTAAAAAAGCCGCGTATCTCAGTCGTATCAGACGAATTTTCGGCAGAGAGGTATTTTAAAATACCTCATTTTTTTGGTTCCGACGGGACTTTTTTTTTATTATTATTACTTAATTTTCGTTTTATTTATTTATATATTTATTTAGTTATTTATTTTTTCCATTTATTTATTTATTGTTATTTATTTATCAGATTTTATTTATCTTTTAAGTCATTTTAGTCCACTTGTCATTTTATCATTGGTCTAGTCCAACTTTTCCTCCAAGAAACAGCAAGGATATTTTGGTCCATTCCATGCATCAGATACTTAAGGTGTCAGAATCAGTCAGTCAGGCCAGACACAGTTTTCAAGTACAAACAGATCCCAAAATCAACAATCACAAAAAACAGATCAAAGACTATTTTTCACCAAGAACACATCAAGAACAAACTCAAACCCTATTTTTCCAGAATCAAAATTAACACAATATTCAACAAATTCATCACGATTCTCAGTGATTCATCGAAGAATCATCATCATTGAACCGTTTTCTCTGCAATTCAAGTGCGAATTCATCACCATTTGGTGACAAACTCCAGCACCGATCACAGAGAATCAGTGAGAAAAGAAGAGAAAAAATCCGAAAATAGCAACAATAGATCCGTCACAACAAAAATCCGAAAATAGCAACAGATCCATCAACACAAACACCAACACAAATTTTTCGGCCAAAACATCAACACACAACACAAATCCTCATATCAACATAAATCATCAACCAACAATCCTCAAGGCCGAACCAAACATCACAAGGCAAGGCAAATCCGAACCAATACCACCAAACCCGAAGAAACACCAACAAAGTTGAACCCATAACATCAAATCCGAACGTGAGCAAGTAAGGACCATTTCAAACCAAGGTACAAGGACGCAAACGCAAGGGAAACCGAATCCGAACGGCAAAGAACAAAAATCAACAAGCAAGGCCGAGAAGAAGAAAGCAAGCAAAACAGAACCGAAAGCAACAAGAACAAAAAACTAGAGGTATCTTTTCGTGACTTTGTGTGTTTTTTTGGTAAGTTTAAATTGTAGATCTAGAGTTGTTGTGTTTAGTTTTTGAAATTCCAAGAGTGGATCCGTGAAGAGCAAGAGAAGAGGAAGAGATTGGTGAAATTTTTTTTAAAAAAAAAGGTGTTACACCGCTCCGGCGCGGCGGCTCTCCGGCCGACCACCGCGCCGGAACACCACTGCACCACCTCCTTCTTTCTCTCGCCGGCGAGGCCAGTTCTAGTGAGAGGAGAGAGCTCTCTTTTATTTTTGTTCTTAGAGAGAGGTAGAAGATGAAGGAAATGAGAAAAAAGCCAAAAGAAACCTTTATATACTCACTTATTGGAGCTGGGCGGGTCACCCATGGGTTGACCCAGTACCCGCCCCAGCTCCATTACCCAGTACCCGCCCCAGCTCCATTACCCAGTACCCAGCCCATTTTGATTCTGTTTTACTGTTTTCACCCCCTTTTTGGCTGTCTGCACCCCCCTGCCTTTGTGTAGTAATTTTTGTTTTTTTCAATTTCATGCGTTTATCTTTTTAATTAATTCACATAAGTTTTAGATTATATTTTCATGCATTTTTATTAGTGTCTTAATCTTCATATCATGCATTTTTTTTATTTGTTTATTTAAATTTTATCTCTTAGGTTTTAGTTCATTTTAAGCTTTGAAGTAACATTTTATATTTTTTCTATTTTTGTCTAAAGTTTTAATTATCATGCATTTGTTATTTGATTATGGTTTAATTCCTATCTTATGCATTTTGTTTAATTAGCATTTTAAATATCCCGCACTATATAGTTTACCTATTTAATTTAATCTCAAACTCATGCATTTTTCTAACTAATATTTTCTTTTTTTCGAAAACTTGCGTTTTATACTTTTTTAAATATGCTTCATGTCATGCATTTTATTTGGTAGTTATTCTAGTATGTGATGTTCTTTTTATGCTTAGTGTTTCGGTATATGTCATTTTTTTTTTTGCATTATCTCTAGTATAATCTCATGCATCTTTTAATTTTTTGTTATGTATTTATTGATCATACTTAGTATGTAATTAGGGAATTGATGTAATTTATTTTCGCGCATTTTTTTCTGTTGAGACCATAGAATGTATTTAGGGTATGTAATATGTAACCGGCACACGCACTGACACGCGCACCGACACACCACTTTATTTATCGCTTTACGCTATTTTTATTTTTATTCCGCCGTTACGCGATTTCATCGTTAGTTTAGAAAAAAATATTTTCTTCCAAAAAAATCAATCAAGTCAAATTCAAATTTCTTTTAAGTAAACCTTGGTATGTAATCCAAGTGTTTTTCCTTTTATTTTCCTTAATCAAATGTTAATTAATTTAATATCCACATTAGACATGGATTTCGTACAATTAAAATTAAACAACTTCATCATATTTTCTTCTCATGCCTTGAGGCCTCTCATCTCTTCTTAAAATCTTTTCAAAAAAATGTTAAAATCAATTCAACTCATCAAATAAGTTCTTTAGCCGAACTACTTGATTTTGATCCCGATCTATTTGGGTAAGTAGGCAAAGGGTTTCGACCCTTCCAAATCAATAAAAATAACCAAAAACATGCTTCATCTTTCTCCTTTCTTTCACTTAACTCGTAACTTTTTTAATAAGTAAAATCAATTTAGCGCAAGATTAGAGAATAGGTAGAAGGTTCCTATGGGATACCATAGTCGGTTCGGGTGCCTAACACCTTCCCCAATCGAAACCAACCTCCGAATCCAAGGTCTCATAAGGGTTTTTACTCACTTTTTCCCTTCCCGCGAATAAAAGTTGAGAGTTCAATGATTAAAGGTTCAAATCCGATCAATGATTTTGATACCCGAAAATCACGAGCACAGCCATGATATTAGAGAGGAGCCAAGGAAGAAGCATAAACCTGTTATGGATCTCCTTGTGTCAACACAACTTGCCCAGTCTGCATCAGTGAAACCTAAAAGTTGTTTATGTGATGACTTAGGGAAAAATAAACCTTTGCCTGGTGAATTCTTCAAGCATCTAATCACCCTACATGCTGCATTGTAATGAGTTTTGGTTGGTGCAGATAAAAATTGACTAAGTTGTTGAAAAACAAAGCAAATATCTGGTCTTGTGTTTTTCAGATATATCAATCTGCCTACAAGCCTTCTATAAGAGTAAATGTCTTCATAAGGTTGCCCCCCATCATGATGCAACTTGATAGAAGGATCCATAGGTGTGGAAACGGGTTTAGAGCCTAATAAACCAGATTCATTGAGAAAATCTAAACAATATTTTCTTTGAGAAACAGATATGCCTGTTGGAATAAGCAACTTCAAGTCCAAGGAAGTATTTCAATTTACCCAAATCCTTGATCTTAAAGGATGCATCAAGTAAATGCTTGACTCTTGTGATTTTTGGCAAAGAATTTCCAGTTAAGATAATGTCATCAACATATACTAACAAGGCAGTGAATGTATTATTGGAAGCATTCACAAAGAGAGTGTGATCTACATAAGCCTGAGTATAGCCTTGCTGGGTAAGAAAGAGGGTTAATTTTTCATACCACGATCTGCTGGCCTACTTCAAACCATAAAGGGACTTATTTAATTTGCAAACATGATTGGGTTTAGGAGAATGAACACCTTGTGGGATTTCCATGTACACATCTTCATGTAAATCACCATGTAAGAAGGCATTATTCACATCAAGCTGATGTAGAAACCAGTCATGAATTGAGGCCAAAGCAAGAAGCATTCTAACAGTGGTGATCTTTGCTACAAGTGAAAAAGTTTCAAAATAGTCAAGGCCTTCAATCTGGCTATACCCTTTAGCAACCAATCTGGCTTTGTACCTTTCAATGGTGCCATCAGAATGATATTTGATTTTGAACACCCATTTGCTCCCTATGGGTTTGATTTTAGGAGGAGAATCAACTAATGACCATGTACCATTCTTTACTAAAGCCAGTATCTCAGCATTCATAGCCTCAACCCAGTGTTCAGATTGAATGGCCTCTTCATATGATTTGGGTTCAGTGTGTAAAGTGATGGATAAAGTGAAGTGTGATTGTGAAGAAGAAAGATTATGAGAAGAAGTAAAATTAGACAAAGGATATAGACTACCTGAAGAAGATGAAGTTGATTGATCTGTGAAGGAGTTACAAGCATAGTCTTGAAGTTTAGCAGGAATGGTTTTAACTCTTTCTGATCTTCTAATAACAGGAACAGGCTCAACAACATCTATGGGATCAGGTATAGTAAGTACAGGAGGATTTTGATTGAGAGAAAAATCATTGTGATCAATAGGAATGATGGAAGAATAGTCAGAAATGGAATCATGATTAGGAGACTCTGCATATGGGACAGATACATGCAATGTATCAGTAGTGAATTCTGGGTCAGAGGGATGAGAAAGTTGATTTGCAGAATCATTTTTTTAAGGTAAAACATGTTCATAAAAAACAACATTTCTAGAAATGAAAATTTGTCTAGAATGCAAATCAAAGATAATAAATCCTTTGACACCAATTTTATAGCCAAGAAAAACACTCTTTCTTGCTCTAGCAGCAAGTTTTGTTCTATGAGAACAAAGAGTGGAAGCAAAACATAATGAACCAAAGACTTTAAAACTATCAAAATCAGGGTTTTGATTAAAGAGAAGTTGATGAGGAGATTTATCCTTTAAAATTGAAGAGGAAACTCTATTTATGATGTAGGTAGCATGCACAAGAGCATATGACCAAATTTTTTTAGGAAGTTTTGATTGAAAAAGAAGAGCTCTCCCAACATTAAGAATATGTTGATGTTTTCTTTCTACTCCCCCATTTTGTTGGGGAGTTTCAACACATGATTTTTGATGTAAAATCCCTTTTCAAGCATAAAACTGTTGTAAATCAAATTCAGGACCATTGTCACTTCTGACAATTTTGACTTTACATTCAAATTGATTTTATGCAAAAAGTATAAAATTTTGAACTTGTATTTGAACTTCTGATTTTGATTTTAATAAAATGATCCATACAAATATACTATAATCATCCACAACAGTCAAGAAATAACTATGACCATGAATAGACTTAATGGATAAAGGACCCCAAATATCAAAATGCAAAATATCCATTTTATTGATAGCTCTTTTGGTACTGATACAAAAGGGAAGTTTCTTTTGCTTAGCAAAATGACAGGTTTCACACACTAAATTGGGATCAGTTTGTAAGAAAGGAAACTGTTTATTCATAATAGCTAATCTAGAATGGGATAAATGTCCTAGCCTATAATGCCAAATAGTTGTAGAGGGAATGGTATTTGGATCAGCAATGGAGACAGACATGACCCTTGGAATGCTATTTTCAAGCTTCAGTTTGTACAACCCTTCACATAAATCAGCCAAACCAATCTTCTTGTGAGAGGTCATATCCTGCAATTCACAATACTTATCAAAGAAATGCAAAGTGCAATTTGAACTAGAACACAATTTTGATACTGAAATCAAATTAATAGAAAAATCTGAGATATAAAACTCTGTGTAAAACCAAATGGGGTGTGAGATTGATGGTGCCTGCTATGTTAGTGACAACAATGTTATTATTTGGAAGTTTAACATTGGTAGGCTCAATAGTATAATATGTAGTAAACCAGTTCAAAGAGGAACAAATATGATCACTTGCTCCTGAATCTAATATCCAGGAGTTGGATTTAACACAAGCCAGACAATGTGAAACATGTAGAGAACAATAAGCATTACCTGAAGTAGAAGCTTCAACTGATGTATGACAAGTTGAAACTGAAGTGCTGACCTGGTTTACCATATGCTGGGTGTAACGCCCGTTTCGATTATTTAATTAATTTTTCGAGTTTAGAATATATTTACATGATTTACGTGATTTATGTGTTATGTTGTGGTTTTATTAGGCGGGTTATTTTATTATTTAATAGAATAAGGTTGGAAATAAAAAATAAATACTAAAGTTGTGGGGCTGTTTTCGAATTAGATAGAGTTGTGGGGATTAATGAGATTAGAAAGTTATATAAAGAGAGAATTAGGTTAAGAAGAACATAGTAAGCGTTGTCAGAGTTTTTGGAGAGAAAGAGGAGAAACCTAGAAGAGGCAAGAACAAGAGAGAAGAACGCAGCTTTGATTCAGGATTTTATTCAGGTAAGGGTGAGCCTAGCTTCGATTATGTTATGCTGTAATTCATTATTTATGATTAACGAAGGGATTGGGAAGGTTTTAGAGGGAGTTCTTAAGTTAGGGTTTAATGGATTTTGAGGAATTGATGTGAGAATGATGTGAATTGACGTAGAAACCTGTTACAGAACCTAGATTAATCACTAGGACCTTAATTCTGAATGATTAGAGCCTTAGTATGAGAGATTGGACGAATTTTAGCGAGGATTTGAGCGAACCCGCAGCCTGTTCTGCGACCGCTCGCCGTGGCGAGCAGACCTACTCGCCGTGGCGAGCAGAACAGTTTAACTCGCGAGGCGAGCGACATCACTCGCCGTGGCGAGCAACCCTTTAGTGCTCGCGAAGCGAGCAACATCACTCGCCGTAGCGAGCAAGTGGCAGAACACAATTTAAGTAGCTCGCCGTGGCGAGCAGTCCCACTCGCCACAGCGAGCAATGTGGTCTCAGACCACTATAGCTTGAGTTTTATAACTCTGTTTTGAGCGAGGCTTTGAGGGTAGACTTTTGGTTATCATTAGAGATGTTTAAGACCTAAATTATAACCTGTAATGATGCTGTAAGATGATTCTTAACTATTGACCTTAATCTATGATTAGATGCTTACTAAGTGAGTTATATGATTGATGTTTAAATGATATTTGTGACGATGAATATGTGCTGTGAATGTGTTAAATGTGCTGAACTGCTGCCATGTAAATGTGTTATAATTGCATGTGTCAGTCAAGAGTCGTAAATGATGTTAAGATGTTGTATGTAACTTGTTTAAGTATAAATAGTCGAGTTCATGCATTTGCATAATTTGAGACGGTGGAGCTTATGCTCAAAGCGACGGTGGAGCATTTTGCTCAAAGCGACGGTGAAGCTTATTTAAGCTTAAATATTGGTACCACATGCATGATATTTAAGGTGTTAGAGTTGCATAGTCGAGTTGCATTGTCGAGTCTTGTATTTATGACGTTATGAGATGATTTGTTATGTGAAGATGTTTTAAGATGAATTGTGTATTTGGATGATTTGAGACGTTCTTGTTCTATGTGATGAATGTTGTTGTTGTTGTTAAGCATAGATATTTGAGTTATATGCTAATATAATTGATGTGAATCTCACCCCTTCTGTTGGAATTGCCGCTTCGTGGGCAAGTGCAGGTGACCAAGTGTAGGATTGACGATGTGAGAGGTCCTTGTGAAGTCTTAGGAGCTCTGATACGTAACGGGATGGGATTTACCTTTTGTTTCTATTCCTTTATGTATCGCTTTGAAATTAATTATGACATTGGTGCGAAGAACTAATCTTTTAAAGAGTTTGAATTATGTTTCCGCTGCTACATTTTGAATAAAGACGAGGAATAAATTATTATTCATTTTGTTTAAAGATTTTATGAAATGTGACACCCTGATTATTGCGATATACTCTGATTATTTAAATGAAAATTTTAAGCTGGGATTTCGGGGTGTTACACTGGGGAGATGCAATCTTAGAAGATTGAATTAAGGCAAGAATGCTATCATACTGTTCTTTAGTAAATACAGGCAATGAACCAGAAATAGTCATCTCACCAGATCCTTTACAACTTTCATCAGGATCTTCAGTTTGCACAGAATTTGCATTAGAGTTGAATTTACCATTACCATAGTTGGGAGGAAAACCATGCTTCATGTAACAGATCTCAATAGTATGTCTTGATTTCCCACAGAAACTGCATTGTCTGCTACCTTTCCCTCCCTGAGGAGTGGATACCTTTCCTCTACCATATGGTTTCTTGGACTCAACAACATTAACCAAGACTTTACTGTCATCAACTACATCAATACCTTCATGACTCTCTTCTTGAGCCACTAATGAATATAGCTTGTTGAGAGGGGGTAATGGATCCATAAACAAAATTTGAGTGCGAACAATGGAAAAACTTTCATTAAGACCACTCAAAAACTGAATCACTTGATCCTCATGCCTAAATTCTTTAACATTTCGCATGGAAGCACACACACATCTCTGAGGACAAACACATGCAGGTGTAGGTCGATGACTATCATACTCTTCCCAAAGGGATCTCAATTCAGTATAGTAATCATTAACAGAACTAGTACCTTGCTTGAGGTTATTGATCTCAGATTTGAGCTTCCAAACACGAATATGATCAGCTTTGCTGAAGCGCTCCTTCAACTCTTTCCAAACATTAGAAACGTTATCAATATACACAATGCTCTGTGAATGTTATCAGAAACAGAGTTCATAATCCAGGAGTGAATGAGATTATTGCAGCGTTCCCATGCAGAAAAATTCAAATCATCAAATGTAGGAGGAGGAATTGTGCCATCTACAAACTGATATTTGTTCTTGCCGCCAAGACCTCTACGCATAGCACGCGCCCAAGCTTGATAATTGGACGTGTTCAATTGAGGCTTGATTGAAACCGAATGAGGTCCATCACTAGGAGGAACATAGTAAGGTGAAGAGAGAGATCTTGTGTCGGATCTTGATTACGCACCATGATTGATCGATGAAGAATAAAAAATGGAAGATGCAGGAATCAACACAAAAAAAAACGAAAGGAAAGTAGAGAAGATTGAAGAATCTTCAACAAGAAGGAAAAATGAAGAAGAAGAAGAAAGAAGAAAGTAGCTTGAGAAAGCTTTAGAATCACGCATCATGGCGTAACTGAATCGTAACCACCTTCTCCAAAGAGAAGGCTTCTGATACCATAATAAGAAACTCAGAAAAGAAAGGAGTAAAATGAAAAGAAAGGAGAAAATTGTATTATTGAATGAATGAATCTGTTACAATGTGCAAGCACCTATTTATAAGCTAATGAGAGTACATTATAGCTATCATACACTAACTACATAGTAGCACAACTCATCTAACTGTTATAACAGAAATACAGCTGACATATTGAAGTTTGTTAGGGTGTGCTAAAGTTACTTGCATCGCAAGTAACTTCTTCTTCCTCTTTATTTTGTAACAACCTTCAAGAACCCTTTCTCGGTATTAGCGAGGTTTGTATTAAAATCCCTCGTTCACTCTTCATCAATTGCACTAACCTCGTTTCCCTGAGGTAACTTCTGTATTAAAATCCCTCGTTCACTCTTCATCAATTGACTTTCGAATCATACTTTTTCTAACACTGCAGTCTTTACGTTTCAATCGAAACCGCACACTGCAATCTTAAGGCTGCAAATTCCGTTTATTTTCCATCACTCAAGATGTGTTATCTCTCGACGAAGGTATCGTGGGTCCAAAAGCATTAGTTTCCTTTATCTCTGGCTGCCCTAGACTGGAAACTTTGTATGTTCACTTCTACATCGTCTTTGATGACATGTATTTCACCAAAGTTCTCGTGTAACCTTCCTCCAATGATGATTTCACTTGGACTTAGGATACCTTCCTGGGCATTGTTGGTAACTTTCACGGTATGGTAGAAGCGTTTCTTGATGTCTTTTCCATGGCTGAAACTGAATTTGTAGACCCTATTCTCAACCTCATCCTAGATAACATGAGTGAATTTCATATCGGCCTCCTACTTAATGAAGAGGATCTATATCTACACTTGCGTCATCCAACGTCAAAGGTGAAGTTTTACTTTTATGGTTTATATTACATGTGTAGTTTGGTTCTAATATTGTGCCATTCACTTGTTGTTATCGTGTACGTGTAGTGGCCAACTCATGCCCCTGTTCTAAATTATCCTGAATTTCGCGATTTACATCATCTGAAGTTCATCCTTCCATGTTTCAACTCAAATATTTTGGTCAATGTTCTTGAGAAATGCCACATGCTTCAAGTTCTCATAATTCAGAGCGACAAGGTTTGTTGAATTTTCAAATTTAATTCAAACATTCTTTGGTAGGTCTATATACATGCATGTATGTCTGTATATGTACACAAATATATTTTTGAGTCACGGTATGGTGTCCGTTGTTGGTTATAGGAGGACCCAATACCATTGAGAACATGGCAACCAGAGTCATCAACAGTTTCTGACCGTCTCAAATCCCACCTGACCTATGTTCGTATAGAAGGATATCGAGGACTTGAAGATGAATTGGCATTAGTTGAATATATTTTGCGGAACGGAGTTGTTTTGAAGACAATGCTTATTTTTGTTGATATTTCAATGAACAAAACAGACAAGGATCGTTCTCTCAAACAATTAAGGGACATACCAAGGGGCAGTGACATGTGCCAACTTATATTTGACCCAGCCGTATCTTCTTAAGGTGAAAAGGCTTACTGTCTCTTTTTTATCTGTCACTTTTACCTCATTTTCAACTATACGGTGGCAGAACTACGTAATTCCGTTCCCCTAATGTATCCAAATTATTTTTGGTCTATTTTTTCCTCATAACTATGCCTAATTGAGATTGGCCCTTTATAAAATTACTCTAGTCTTTCCCGTGTAACAATGTTTGATTTAGGATTTTGATCTGTGCAAGAGTTGAAATTTGCTAAATTTATAAGGTTGAGGAAGTGATGATCTTTACATGCTTACAAATATTGTTGGAAAAGTTTCTAGATTTTATGTCACTTATGCTAACTTAGTGATTTTCTTCTTTTTACTCTAGTTATTATTGCTAACTAATCTTTATTTATTTCTGTAATCTTTATGTTGGGATAACAACATTTTCAATTCATTGTATACTATAGTCTGAGTTTTTTTTTTGTTGTCGATTACCGAATTACTATTTTGTGAATTCTGAATTCTAAATGAATACCAATTATATTAATAGTATACGATAAAATTTATAGTCATACATGTGAGGACTTCTATACTCATTTAGAAACTTAAATTTGAAGCTCCCTCATGTTTGTAGTCATACACCTATGCGATTAATAAGTTTGACAACTTTTTATGTTGGTTTTCTTATTTTGGAGTGGTCTCTGCTGTTGTTGGCTTTGTTTTTGGTGGATTTTGTGGGAGTATGGAATTTGGTGGGGTTTTGCTAGCTTTCTCTAAATGATTGTGAATTTTTGTTGTCTTAGTGGTTAGTGTGTTTTATTCAGATATGTTCTGAAGTTGACTGTTAGATGTGGAGTATAGAAGTGGTTTTGGCTTTGAACTCATTACATTGTCTTAGATGGGTGTTTTTTCTTTTATCCACTGTCAATGGGATGAGCAGTGTGGATTGTGCAATAGTTGGTATTGGAGAGTGTTGGTTTCAGGCATGGTGTTGAACAAGTTCTTTTTTCCACTGTCAATGGGACGAGAAGTAGGGATTGTGCAATAGTTGGTATTGGAGTGTGTTGGTGTGAGGCACGGCGTTGAACAAATGTATATGGAAGAGTGATGGATAGTTAATTTGTACAGAATATCTAATCAAGCTTAATATATAGGCTCTTGCGATTGTTTCTTTTAGAGGCGATTTGTAGTATATTGGGGAATCGGAAAGCGTATGTCAATTATTTATTTCACTTCCTGCATAGTTATGCAGCAAAGTTTGGGGGTTGGTTTCTTATTTTTGTTGGGTTTGATTATGAGCTTGTGTGGATATACTCTTCTGTGCTGAGAACTTGGTTGGATTGTTCTTTCCATAGTGCAGTTCTATTGCCTATGGTCTTTTTCTTTTATAAATGAAATGTTGTTTTACCTTTGCAAAAAAATAAAAAAAACCTTATTGTTGGTCAGTTAGTTAGATTAATAAGCTATAGACATGGCTTACCAATTCATGGAAAATTTGAGTACAAAGTTTACAAGTTGTGTTTCATTCGATCGTTTCTTGTGTTAGACGGACATAGCTATAAGGTAAGGCCTATGTTTTGTTCTTTAATTAGGGTAGGTGTTTGGTCACTATAATCCCATGTTTTTTGTGTTAGGTCTTCTAGAAAACCCTATGTAACTCAAAATGTTATCATGTTAACAAATATTGAAGAGAACAACCTACCTTATGTGGCATTCTCATACATTCAACCGTATTTCATTGTTTCATTAGTGAATTTAGGAAATTATATTGTATTACGAATTTTTGTTACCGACAACAGTAGAAATAGTTGGAGTACATATTATGGAAGCATATTTTCTTTATCTTAAAAGGAAAATAATGTAATTCACATCTGTTAGGATCATAGGGAAATACACTAATGCATAGAATGTGCCTGATATATTGCATGGTTTAGCAGGTTGTTGGAAACAACACATTTGACCCCCCCCCCCCTTTTGTTATTGTTTTGTCTGCTTTGAAGGTATCCATCTATTTTTCTTCAAATGTTACTACTTTGTAATGTTTTTGATTTCTTAGAATGTCATTGTCATATGACTATAAGTGATGCAGTTGTTTGGCTTTAGTGGTGAAAATAATTAATTAATTAAGATGTTAAGCAATTCTATGGTTGTAGTAAACTTTATGGGTTTTGAGTAACATTTTCCGCTACATGTTTCGCAGTGTGCATTCGAAGTGTCATGATTTCTTAAGCTGGCGTCAACATCTTTGGTCATATGCTCGGGGCTTTGTTAAAAAGAGACATTGGGAGCAAGCAGATAAATATGTGTTTTGCAATTCAGTTAGTAATGTCTTTTTTATTGGCAAATATCAACATATGGTACACAAAAGATCATAATTGTGATCAATATTACAACTAGTTGTCCTAGTGATGCTCTTAAAAATTGCTATTTGAATTTTTTTAGATGTCAATTTATATGTTGCTTAAGTTTCATTCATATCACCTTTAAATATGGCCTTCTCTGTCACTTGCTTAGATGTCACAATTTATCTGATGCTTATATTTCATGGTTTTTGAAAAGTTGAGGATGCTATTAAGTTATTCCCCATAAGATTTTTTTGAAGTGCAAAACAAGAATATGCTACATATTTTAATCACAAGAATTTGATTTCCTTTACGAAGCCTTGTTCCTTGTAGTCATTCTAGTTTTGGATATGAATCATAATGTTAGATTTACTACTAAGTTTTAAGGTTCTTACAATAAATATAATTAAATCAATTTAGAGTTGTTCCTAGAAGAATGAAGAAATATTTATACATAGATATAGATATGAGGAGTAAAACTTGCCTGAGGAGCCTTGCTTGAGGGAACATGGACGGCGGCGATTAATAAGCGGCGGCGTCAGAGATGGTTTTATAGTGGTGGTTAGGGTGGCTATAGTTTTTATGTGTTTCAAGTTGGTTGAAGGGACAATGATGTTTGGGATGTTTAACAATTTGAAGGGTGTGGTAAATTTAGTGTGGATACCGGGACGGGACACATGGGCAGGTTTAGCTACTTTCGAAGCCTCAAATAACTTGGCAAGGTGAGCGCCGTGATAATACTCAAAGTGCTTGGGTAAGATGGATACCTTGGTGAGAGCCAATTCAAAAGCATCAACTTACGCAGTCATGGTGCCTGTGTGTTTCACCTGGATGAGCGTCGCGAGCGGGTCGTCATACAAATCCCCAAATCATTCAGCGAGATTGGAGGTATACTGAGACCAAGGCGGAGTGATGTCGAATTTGGTGTGCATGTAATTTAAGAACTATCTGCGGACTATCTGAGTTCCTTTGAAATACGAGTAGCAAAGGAACTAGAATCCGTGTAGGAACTATTTGAGTTGGCCCACTGGAATTTCTGTTAAATAAGAACTATCTGCGGTGGTTACGTTCTGAGCTAGGAGGTACATACAAATTTCCTCCATACCCGCGTTGAGTGTGTCTAGGCAAGATAGATTTGAGCTCAGTTGCTCCAAACGATTGGTAAATTCTTCATATTTCGTCTAGAGATCTTGAAGAGTTAGTTGATTTTTAGTCATCATTGCCCAAGATCATAGGATTGCTGAAATCAATTGTAATAATATAAATCAGAAATTACCAGAGAGCTATAATGCTACCTACATTGTCCCTAATTAGAGAATAAGGTCCAATGTTATTAAGCACAAATCACACATGTTCTCTAGAAATATTTAGAGAAACAAAATAGAGAGATGGAGGAGAAATTGATTTGCTCAGCTTGAACGAATATCTCATCAAGTCCCACCAAGGGATGGAAACAAACATAATTCTGTTACAAAAGAAATAAAATGTCAGTTAAATCCTAATGCATAACAAGAATTTTATTTTAGGCATGATAATAGTAACAGATACTCAAAATTCATTCTCAACATCAGGTAAGTAAAATCCTTTAATTTCAATCTTTTAGATAATCCCTTTAATTTCATCTTCACAGGTAAGTAAAATCCTTTAATCCCACGTTCTTATTCTTCGATGTTCTCCACTTCTATGAATTTCCTTTTTTTTTTTTTAAATTGTCCAACAAAGGGGATAGTTTTAAAATTAATTTTGTCTTGATCATAGTTAAGCATAATTATGAATTTCTTAAATAATTCATAATTAACTCGTCACTCGTTTAAAACTCTAAAACTTCATGGTGAAGATTCTTATGATGTTATAAACGGGCTAGCAAAATTAAGGAACAAAATTTTACGCGTAAGTATATGCTTACTCTTTAACTCTTACACCTCACCAAACCAACCTTATATTCCCTACATGTATTATATGTTTTTTTTTTTTGAAGAAATCAAAATGAGATTATATACCACAACACTTAGCAGCTCCCACGCACAAGGCATGCCTAGGAGACCACTAAAAGATACAAGAGTTCAGGTACAGCAAAAAAAGAAACAAAATACAAATTAGCCAATGCCCAGACACTTAAGGGGGCTAGACCACCAACTCTGCGTACCATAAACAAACATAACCTTTTTAGCTTTCAGCCATCCTAATGCTAGCAATTTAACCTTATCTAATAGACGAGGCACAGCAGTAACAGTATCACTGAACAAACGATTATTACGCTCATTCCACAACACCCAAGTACACAAGAGCCAAGTGAGCTGCATGAATGACCTTCTAGCTTTACCGACACCTGCCAAAGGAGAAAACTGCACCAGATGATCGACAATAACATTAGTGTCCGCCCCATCACAACCTATCCATCCGCGCACCTGCTGCCATAAAGGTGCAAAAGAAGAACACGATAAGAACAAATGATCGGCCGTCTCCACGTTACCACAACCAGAAACACAGAGAATGTCATCAGCAAGAATAACTCCGCGGAAAGCCAGGTTAGCTTTCGTTGGAAGTCGATCCTGAACCAGCCGCCACGCAAAAACCGAGACCTTCACAGGAACCTGATGATGCCAAACCATCTCCACCGGCAAACCCGACTGAGAATCATCACCAACCGTCAACAGATCATAGGCACCCCGCACAGAGTAACCCTCTGCACTGTCAGGAAGCCACTCCCATGTATCTGAAATATTAGGAACCAAAGAGAAATCAACAAGTAAAGCCCTACACTCCTCTACCAAAGCCTCCTCCCACGCCCGTAGACGACGGCGCCACCTCCACCCCTCTCCAACCAGATCTAAACCCCTAGAGACTGCCTCAGCTACCGAAATGGATTTATCCTCAGTCAAGTCAAATAAACGAGGGAAACGCTCGCAGAGCGGGATCCCTCCCAACCACCTATGCGACCAGAAGAACGTCGCAGTCCCCTCACCAACCCTCCGCCTAACGCTACCACCGAACCACCCCCTCCTATATCACCTTCCCCATCCCGAATCCTACAAACCTCCCGCCACCACGAAGAACCACTCCGGCCCCTACCTCCAACCTCCCACCTACTTCGCCATAACAGGCGACTAAAACATGGAACCACAGTCCCTCTCTATCCACTAGCATCCTCCAACACCACTTACCTAATAAAGCAACATTAAACTCCTTCAACTTCCTCACCCCCAATCCTCCATGCTCCTTTTTAGAACATAAGGTCTTCCAACCTATCCAAGTAATTTTCCTGCAATCCTCACTCCCCCCCCAAAAAAAAATATTCAATAAAGAATCAATAGAAGAGATTATACCTGCTGGAGATTTGAAGAAAGAAAGAGCATAGACAGGCAGAGAAGTCAGAACAGATTTGAGGAGAATCAAGCGGCCGCCGAAAGAGAGAAATCTACTATTCCAACCCGACAATCTAGCTTTAACACGATTCACGATAGGTTCCCAGAACGAAAGCCTCCGCGGGTTACCACCTATAGGCAAACCCAGATACAGAAAAGGAACTTTTCCCACTTTACAACCCAACACCAGCGCAGCCTCATTTAACCAAGTGTCTGAAATGTTAACACCCACCAAAAGACTTTTGTGAAAATTCACTTTCAAACCAGACATAGATTCAAAAATCACAAGGGCTGCTCGCAGGGCCCGAACGTTCGCCCAACTTTTATTACCTAGTAACAGAGTATCATCAGCAAATTGAAGGTGAGACACTACAACCTGGTTCCCCGTCCCCACAACGTACCCTGTGAAACGACCACTCTCCACCAAAGCTTTCATCAAGATATTGAGACCTTCAGCTGCAAGCAAAAACAAAAAAGGAGATAGTGGGTCCCCCTGACGTAAACCCCGCTGCAAGTGGAACTCTTCCATAGAGCTACCATTAACCAGAACAGCGGCCGTAGCAGTACTCACACATTCACGAATCCACTTCCGCCACAAAACATACATGTATTATATGTTAGACTATATAATAATGCTAATGTGGACGGACTATATGTTTTAGTATGGTAAATGTTTCTTATGTTTTATTATTTATTCATCTTTTTCTTGCTAAATCAGATGCACCTAATCACCATAGAAAATATTTGACAGGCTCGAGTGAAAAACTGATGGATCAAAATATCTAATATTTGTAATTTCTGATATACAAATAAAACAGAAAAACTTGAAAGACTAAAGGTCAAATATTTATAACTTATGAAAAAAAACATAAAATACAAAAATTAACCTGTCATTCTAAAATATTATTTATAGAATAGCCACATTCTACCATAGTGAGAAAGACCAAGTTATCCTAATTTCAACCTTGAGAAAGGTTGTTGTCGATGGGGAGAGTAGTGTAAGAAGATGCATGATTAGAAGAATCCCACAAATGCAGCAAAGAAGACCCACAAAAAATGTGTAAGCTCATGGAAGCATGAAAGTACACATGGAAGATAGAAATAACTCGGTTATAACACAATATCCCTGAAATCAAGGAAGAGGCAAAGATTGAAGAGATGAGAGCTCATCAGAAATCTTACACATTATTACAACCTATTTACTCCCTACGTCCCACTTCAGTGATTATTTGGTCTTCTGATGCAGATTAAGTAAAGTGTTAATCAACTTGTGCCACCAAGGATGATACCTATTGTCAAGTGTATAACTCTGTCAAGAACATTCTCATCTTTGATTTTATTTTTTTAAAAATCCTAGTGTTTTAGGTTATATAATTAACCTCCACCATTGATGTAGTATGTGTTTGGTATACAGTTTGCACTCAAGAATCACGTTTAAACACATCTCCCAATGCAAATTTTAACGCTAAAGCCAAACTCTACATATTGTAGCTTCTTTGCAAAAGGCATTTTTTCAATTCCACGGCTACAACAAAGACAACAGTAATATATTTACTTCTACCCATTGTGAAGCTTCACGCTGATTTCATCTAATATTTGTGTTTAATTTTTGTTTAAAAAGTGAAGTACAATTTTTATTGTTTATAAAATTATAAATTCTTGAAATTGAAGGTTGATTCTTGCATGCCACGCATCAAAGGACGGGGTTTTTTGTATGACTGTAGAGTAGCGTCAGGGAATTTTATTATATTTTGATCCAAGGTTGGGTCTTGAGCTCTGAAGCCCCGATACTTTAAAATGGATGACATATCGTATCATCTGCGTATCCGGCACCGATACATGGTTAATATTTTCCGATACGTATCAAAAGAGTATCCGAAGATTAATTTTTTATTTTTTTTTAAAATAATTACCCGATACTTCCCGATACGTATCATGAGAGTATCCGATAATTATCATGCACCGATACATGCCCCAATATTTCTCAATTAATGTTAACTAAAATAACTTAACTCTTGAGTAGTCATGTGTTCTTTTTTGGACATAGTGCTTCTTTTTTGGATCGATAAAGTATAGCATTAACAAATATAGTATAACATTGATGATGCTCTTTTTGGGATATACTGTGTATGTAATTGACAAATCATCACTCTCTTAATCGTCAATATTATTTATATTTATGCTGATGTGCTACAAGCCTATGACTGATTTCTTTTGTTTGTTAATATATTTGCATATTAAAAAAATGGTTATAATTATATTGTACATTTAATTATATAATTTTTTTAATTAACGTATCCCAGCCGTATCATATTTTGATTTATGAAATTTTTCCATATCGATGTATCGGTGCAGTATCGTATCCGTATCATATCTCGTATCCGGGATTCACAGGTCTTGAGATGTATGGATAATGAAAGGATGGTGGTCTGGGTAGATACAAGATGAGAATGAAAACATTAGGAAAAGGGATGGTGTCTGCAAGTGAGACCGTCTAATGTGCACAAGTAAAATAATCTTGTATTATAACAAATGTGTTTTTGTATTAGGTCAATAAGTCTCATCACATCTTATTTGATCTGGTTGTAGAATTTATTGACTAAAATGGTGGAAATTAACTTGTAAATGATGCGATAGATATCTCACTTGTGCACCATAGATCACACTCTACAAAAGACGGTAAAAGTAAAAAACTCACCCGAGTCATTAAAATTGCCATTTAAGCCATTTATTTTAATTTAATCGCTAACAAAAGCCCCTCTCACTCTCATATACAAACTCAATCTTCCTAAATTTTTTTTTGGTCAAGTAGCCTAATGGCTAAAATTCACCTTTTTCAAGGTAAATAAGTGGGGTGTCCGGGGTTCAAATCTCCTAAATGCGGGGCACCACACAATTCCACTGTCGATGGGGTTATTACGCAACGCCCGCGAAAGTTAGTTGAATAGGGGTTACGTACCGTATATCATGATGTTTGACTAATAAACAATAGTTTTACTATAAATACTATGTTCATAGATTGTAATTAACACATCTAATCAATCAAACAAGCTAATTTTCACAATTTATCCCTTTATTTTTTTTGCTTTTATTTATGCATTTCTTAGTGTAGCTAAAGCAAAATGAGGTGGGCAAGAATATCATTTCTATGCTACTAAACGAATAACAGATTGTAGACACCCATTCTCATCCCTCTATATATAAAAGGGATCATAACCAACCAACATTGTAATTTGCCAATAATTCTTCCAAAAATTTCAAGTATGGCTGAAATGCAAGACTATATCCAACTTTCACTAGTTATGCTACTCTCCATGATTGTAATTCGAACCATACTAACAAGAAAAAAGAACAAGAATCATCTTACTCCACCCACTCCTCCTTCCCTACCTATCATTGGACACTGTCACCTTATGTCTAAGTTTCCCCACAAAAGTTTTCACAAGCTTTCAATTCAATATGGACCCATAATTCAACTTTTTCTAGGTTCTGTACCTTGTATAGTAACTTCAAATCCAGAAATAGCCAAGGAGTTTCTTAAAACTCACGAAACTTCCTTCTCCAACCGCTTCAAAAATGCTGCAACTACCTACATATCATATGGCTTAAAAGGTTTCATAATTACGCCTTACGGAGACTATTGGCAGTTCGTGAAGAAGATGTGCATGTCAGAGCTTCTTGGTGTAAGAACGCTTGATCAACTCCGTCCCTTGAGGCAACAAGAGACTCTAAGGTTTCTTAGACTTTTACAGAAGAAAGGAGAAGCCGGTGAAGCCGTTGATGTTGGGGGCGAGCTATTGACTCTCACCAATAGCATTATAACAATGATGACAATGAAAAAAACTTTTGGTTCTGAGAATGATATTAGCGATGTTAAAGAGATTAGGAAGATGGTGACAGTGACTGCAGAGCTTGTAGGGAAGGTTAATGTGTCAGATTTTATTTGGTGTTTTAAGAATATAGATTTTTATGGAATGAATAAAAAGCTGAAAAGGATTCGGGATAGGTTTGACACAATGATGGACAAGGTAACAAAGGAGCATCAAAAGGAAAAGAAGAAAAGGGGTGAAGGTGGTGATCATGTTAGGGATCTACTTGATATTTTGCTAGAAATACAAGAGGATGAGAGCAGTGAAATAAAATTGACTAGTGAGAATGTCAACGCTTTCATCTTGGTAAGTCATCTTGCATACTATTCATTAGTCATCTAATGAACTAATATAAATTGGAAAATGAGGTTAATGGCGTTTAAAATCGTGTTTAATTGTATTTAACAGATGATGATTAATAAGTCGTGACATACAAAGAGCTAGTAAAAGTATAATTATGATAAGTTTAACACCTTGTGTCAACTAGTCCCGACTAATATCGACAATGTGCCAACAGCTTATATAGACGTGTAACGTGTTCCTTTCAAAACAAAAAAGCTTATTTAAATGTGTTATAACCTAAGACTACGGTTGATGCAGGACATATTTATGGCAGGAACTGACACATCTGCTATAACAATCGAATGGGCTCTAGCTGAGTTAATAAACAATCCACATGTGATGGAGAAAGCAAGACAAGAGATTGATTCAGTAACTGAAAAGAGTAGATTAATACAAGAATCAGATATTCCCAATCTTCCATATATCCGAGCTATAATCAAAGAAACACTAAGAATTCACCCTACGGTACCCGTTATAGTGAGAGAATCATCGGAAAGTTGCAAAGTTTATAGTTATGAGATCGCAGCAAAGACCGTTTTATTTGTTAACTTATGGTCAATGGGTAGAGACCCCAAATTGTGGGAAAATCCACTTGAGTTCAGACCAGAGAGGTTCATGAGTGAAGAAAATAACAAGTTCGATATGAGGGGGCAAAATTTCCAACTTATGCCATTTGGAACGGGAAGAAGAGCTTGCCCTGGTTACTCATTAGCACTTCAAGTTGTTCCCACAAATCTTGCTGCAATGATTCAATGTTTTGAATGGAATGTTGATGGTAATGGGAAAGTTAGCATGGAAGAGAAACCAGCTGTGACCCTTCCAAGGGCCCATCCTTTGATTTGTGTTCCTGTGCCCCGTTTTAATACCATTCCTTCCGGTGAATGAATACGCGTGTTTACATGTATTTACCACCACAGTCGTCATATTTATCGATATTAGTATATGCACATGTCTCTTATATTTATTTAGTATGTGTCTTTGATATTTGGTAACATCTTGATAGTTAAGTTCGTAACGATTTGATTGCTAATCCTCTTGGTTGTAAGCATAGCAAATGCAAGTAAGAAAATTACAACCAAAACCGACTTAAACAAAATTTTGAACAGCTTAAAAAAGTACATATTATTTAGCACCGTTTGAAAATTTTCATTTTTACATTCTAAATTTCCATTCATCAGTAATGGTTTCCTGTTCCTCTATACTTGTACCTAATTGCCCAAAACAAGTAATGCAGAAAATTCAACCCAGTAAGCACACACATAAGCCAATAAAACCTCTCTAAATGATAATGGTTAAGGTTAGAACCAGATAACCAAGGTTTATGAGAGGAATTACCAGTAACACTATTAACTATTGATATAATCACTGAACTTAAGTAATAACCTAAAGCCAAAGAAGCCCAAGTAAGTGATGTAGCCCAAGATCTCATTTTAATTGGTGCTTCTGTGAAGAAAAATTCCAACAAACCAGCCATAGTGAAAAGATCAGCTGAACCAAGAAACAAGTACTGAAATGCAATCCAAAAGAATGTTATTGGTATTGGTTTTGTTGCATCATCTAATAGTCCATGATTTCTTGCTACTCTTTTTCTTTTCACTTCAACTATAGCTGCAACTGCCATTGCAACTATAGATAGGACTAATCCAATTCCAATTCTTTGGAGATGTGTTATTCCCATTTCTGATTTTGTGTATTTTCTTGCAAAGGGTATAATTATGTGATCATAAATTGGTGCTAGGATCATTATGAAAAGTACTGGGAAAATTGGTAATGAGGCTGGTGGTACTTTTAACGAACCGAATTTTGTGTTCATTGTCGCGGCTTGTTCGACTGAGAATGTTGATAGTTGAGCTAAGCAACAGTTGAGGACAATTGTGCAGGCGAAAATTGGGAGGATTTTTAAGACTATTTTTACGTCTTCGAGTTCTTCGACAGAGCATTTGATTTTTTCGTTTTCGATCGCGCTGTTGAGGAATTGTAGTGTGTTTGTTGGGGCTTGAATTTCCTTTGGTTCTTTGGATGTTTCTCCTTCCTCTTTTGGTTTTCTAACATTGTTTGCATTTGTAGGGCTTGATGTCATGTTTACCACAGCACTACTGCTGGAATTTTTGTAGATGCAGTTGTTCATTGTAGCAGCAACCAAAACCTGCTCATTCAATAACCATAGGTTACATTAGTCAATGATGTCTCATTTTATTTGATGATTAAGGTAATGCATTGTGTTCATTAATGATACTATTTTTCAAGGTAAAATTATCTTATTTTTTCTCTTTTTACTAAAATGATCTTATTGGAGTTAGAGTTTTGCAGAAGGACTAATCAGAGAGAGTTTGGCATAATCACGATGTGTCAGTGTAATTTCGCCAAACTCATCTTGTGCAATGCGATATTAATGAAAAATAATAATATACCATTTCGATAGTAATTAATTTAAAACAAACTTATATTACAGATTGAACAAATTAAAATTAATATTTTAAAAACTGAACCGTAAATCGAACCAATAGTAAGATATTTAGGTAATGGTTTAATTGGTTCAATCACAATTGAGCCAGATAATTAATAATACATAAATAAAAAAGTAAAAAATAGTTAAAGATGCAAAAACTAAATTTTGGTTGAACCAATCGCAGTTCAACCGATTTGATTTGGTTTAACCATTCCGCAATATAACTAAAATCAAACCAACCGACGACTTTGTTAGTTTTCAGTTTGGTTTTAAAAATATTGATTAAATTGAAAAGAAAGGGAGATACCAACTAATCATAGAGCATGAGATGTTTACCTTCAAAATGGTTGTAAGAGGACTTCCAGTAGGAATTTTATTCCTATATTTAGTAGAACCAGCCAAGAACACAGGAATAGAAACAAATATGCTAATAGTAGCAATTCCAAAACCCCATTTCCACCCAATATTATCTTCAATCCACACAACAAAAGTAACTGCAATAAGTGCACCACATGCTAAGCTAAAGATGAAGTAGTTAAAGAACGTTGATCTATTCTTCCTTCCAGATACATTATCCTCATCAAATTGCTCAGCACCATGTGGTGCCAATGATCCCTTAATTCCTCCAACTCCAAGTGCAACTAGATATAATCCACCAAACAGCATTAATGCTTTTGCACCATGAACTTCATGGCATACACTTGTTGGGTCACATGATGGTGGCTGAAGTGAAGACACACTTGCTTGTGTTGTGAGCACAATTAGTCCCTGCACATGTTCCAAAGCCACTTCAGTACAACTTTGCAATTGAGTACTCAATTTGATTTCTACTTATAAAAATCGCAACAAAATATCAATTGGGTCACCATAGTCAAAGTTACTACAATTAGTCACTACATAAGAATTGTTTTGCAACCATGTTTATATGCAATATCATTACTCCTTACGATTCTTGCATCGATGAAGAACGTAGCGAAATGCGATACTTGGTGTGAATTGCAGAATCCCGTGAATCATCGAATCTTTAAATGCAAGTTGCGCCCAATGCCATTAGGTTGAGGGTACGTCTGCCTAGGTGTCACATAAAAGAAGAAAAAAAGAAAATCTACTCCTTCCGATCGTATTTATAAACAAATGTTACTTTTTCAAATTTATTGAATGATTGATCTATCTTTATTATAATATAATCTAGATACATCAGTTGCTCATAAATGTGATCAGAGAGAATATCACCGTGCTACCACAAACATTAATGTAAAAGCGATTTAAAACATTCACCAAAATTCTCATGTGACATTGCAATGCTTGTGTACACATTAATTAATGTTTTAGTAGCAACATTCAACCTTATTAGGCCACTTTTTTTTTTGCCAACAAGTGAATATCACATCATCATTTTTTTTTTGACAATCAAATATCACATCATCAAAGTACCAATTGTTTTGTACCATTCCAAAAATGCGATCTATAAAGACACGTCCACATCTTTAGATAAAGGAAAAGCACTTAAAATGACTACCATTTATTGTATTCTACTATCAACTACTAGTACTAGTAAGGAAAGGATACCCTCATTGTTTATTTTGGGCCTTTAAGTATGGCATATTTTTTTCAGAATGGTACATGTACTAATCACAAATTAAGCATGGAATTTTAAAGCTTATTTATGAAAAATCTAACCCCAAAAAAATCCATTTACAATATAGAACCTCCAATTGTGAAGTTGTTATTATTCCTTAGCATGTTTTTCTCGTTTTTTTTATGACATTCACGCCCATGAGACATGAATCATGAAACTTCTTTTGGGAAACCTAAAACTAGGGGTTATGTTTTATTCGAATAATTTAACTAGGGGTCCTTATTTTGGGTTGTTTGATTCCAAAAATCTTGATTGCGTTAACCTTTAGATCTAAACTTTACAATAATTAATAATTAGTGTAATCATAACTAAGTTAACGGTTCTGAGCAAAAGAAACTAGAGTAACGTTAGAGCAAAAAGTAGGTATAAAATGAACTGCAAAGTTTAAAGTTCATTTTAAATGAAGTTTAAAGTCTAATTGAGATATTATTATTTTGCCTAGGCATAGCCCATTCTATACGGCTGGTTAGCTAGATCTTGTACAGATATTCAACAACAACATTGATCACATTCATATTATGATACTTAGAATAATATATTTTAAGATAAATTTTTTAAATACCTTTTAGATCACGAAATAATCTTTCCCAAAATTATATAATAAAGGTTAAAATAACTTTTCTATAATTTTGATCCTAATCAGTTTTAACTACTTTAATTTCATACCTCCATCCCATAATACATGACACAGTTAACCCTACTACGTATGCCAATGCATAATTTTGAGCTTAAATATCTTGAATAATATTAGAAAAATTATGAAAATTTGATATTTTGAAAATATTCATCGAGACGAATCTAACGACATCTTATATGATATTAATTACTCACTCCGTCCCTTATTATATGACCTAGTTGACTCTGTCACGTGTATACCAATGCATAATTTTAAACTTAAATTTCTTTAATACTTTAATAATCTAGTAGAAAAAATTACGAAAATTTGATATTTTGAAAATACTCATTGTGATGAATCTAACAACATCTTATATACTATATTTTGTCTTTATATATTAGTAGAAAAATAAGGTGAAAGCATGTTACATGAATAATACACATTTTTAAACTAAGTCATTTAAAATGGGACGGAGAGAATATTTTTGTATATTAGTAGAAAAATATGATCATAGTAAGTTAGATCAAAATTATACATTTTCAAATGGATCATCTATCACAGGATTACTAATATACTCCCTCCGGTCCTATATATAAGAGACAAGTGACTTTTTAGATACATTGAAAAAATTAATGTATTTGGTCTATATTCTAGACTGGATATATTAATTAATCAATGTATCTAAAACATCATTTGTTTCTTATATATATATATATATATATATATGATTGGAGGGAGTAATTATCTTTGATGTTATGATGGTCAAAGCATGACACAAATTTTTGAAAATTAGAGTATGTTATGACGGTCAAAGCATAACTACTTTAATTTCATTAATTAATTTGGACCATATTATGCATAGCTAAGCCTACTCTATGACCATGGTCGGTCAAAGCATAACTACTTTAATTTCATTAATTAATTTGGACCATATTATGCATAGCTAAGCCTACTCTATGACCATGGTTTTTGAAAGGCAAAACTACGTGTACTCAAAAGACAACATACAAATGTTGCTTTCGAAGGTAAAAAACATGGCAGAACGAAGTTTCTAGTCCACTTGTGCAGTGGCACAGAAATATAGGGTCCTAGGTATTCTCGAGGAAACTAAATACGTGTGCATGAATTGTAAATAATGTGGGGTTCTCTCCTAAATATTTTAAATTAATTCTCTAAAGTCTTAGTACCTTCTTTCTTTTTCACTTATACGACATACCAACATAAACAACAAATAATAATACATTACTACTATAGTATATAGGAAAAAAGAAAAATGCCCCACTTAAAATTATTGTTATTTTGTCTCATATACTCTTTGTATAGCCACTTTCGTTTGTCTTTGTTATTTTTGGGAGTTCAAAGTTAACATTATCTATGGTGTGATTAGCAGACATAAATAAAGCTACCTATATGCTTTTCGTTTTCTTTATTTATTTTTCCCTCAACTTTTGCTTTTGCATTCACGGCCTAAAAACGGGGTAATTTTTTTTCCAACATGATTCAATGAACATACTCCATCCAGTCCTATATATAACATAAAATATTTTACAAAAATTGATATAGATCACTTCAAAATTTATACATATGACCAAACTTTCTTTTTTATATATAGGATCAGAGAGAATATTAAAAAAAAAATAATTTATATCTCTTTGAAGCATATTTTATATAAATTATGTGGTAAAAGAATACACTTCTAAAAATATATATTTTATAGAAAAGTGGGGTGAAAAAGTATACCCTGAAAATGTGGTTGAATTTTCAGAACAAACGTAATTTGCTAAGAGTCGTGCATTAAATGAGATAAATTTTGAACGACAATTATCATCTTATAAGACCTAACCCAAAATTTGAAATAACATCAGAGTCTATTTAAAATATGTTTTACTATCAAATTATCCACTATGGACCTAATCAAATTGAGCTTCAAACGTCAAGTTCTGAGCGTGTGGAGTGTGCTAACATTCTAACAATGGACATGCATATAAGTTTATAATCAAGTGGATACAATCCTCACAACTTACAAGTCAATTTCGTAAGATTGAACTGGACGCGATTCAAATGTTAAAAATTTCGATGACAATTTAGGAGTTGTTATATTACCGTAAAAAAATATAGACTTCATGAACTCAATCACTTCAAATTTATGTACATTTTAGTTTCCATTATTCAATAACCTATTTTTGTATGAAAAAAAAAAATATGTTGATTCCTGACTTAGCGAGGCTGGTATCTTATTAGTGGGTGGGCGTTTGCTCATGCAATTCATGAGGTTTTGGAAGACCAAGTGGGAAGAACCAATACATCAAAAAAGAAAAAGATTCACAAAGGGATAGATAAGACAGTTTTATTTCTTTTCTTTAAAGAAAATATCATTGACATCTTTTCAATTATTTTTTAAGGATTTATATTGGTTGCACCATTTGATGCAACCCCACCTTGCAAGTTGGTGTTTTGCAACTTGAAATTGACTCAGATTCTGGTTATGACATTATGGGTTTGAAAGACACCTTTTTCTTTGAAAAACCCGCAATATTAAATTATATCATAAAACAGCCCTTCTATTTTATAAAAAAGCACGATTTTTTTATTTAAATAAACGTGCAAGGAGATAAGTGTAACTTCTCTTACAAATAAAATAGTTGAGTGTTTATTTATTTATTTAAAGTTAAATAAAAGATATAATTTTACATCTACCAAAAAAAAGATATAACTTTAAAGGAGATAGATTTAACCTCTCCTTAAATTTCATTGTATTATTAAATTAATTGTTGAAGAACAATTAAAAATTAAATAATGAAAACTAAAATCCTTTCAATAAAAAAATAATGAAAACTAAAAGGATCATAAATTTAAAGTGTTTGACTTTGACCAACTTAAAATTTTTCTATATTTCCCTTTTTTGCGATGATAAAAATATAATAAATATTAGTACATCTTAATCCAAGAAAAAAAAGAAAAAAAAATTGTCTTTTGCCTCGGTAAGAAAAAATATCTGTATTTTGTTTTTTGCATCAGACAAAATATATTTTTCAGTTTGTTGACGGTAGATAATCACCAGTGTAAAACTAGAACTCTCTCACTGTAATTTTTTAAATATGTAATGTGTAAAGAAAAGAAAATATTAGACTTAGTCACTCATATCTATAATAATTTGATCAGATATAATCTTTGTCATACTCCACTAAAAATCTCTTGGATGGAATAAATAGTCTTGGTCAAATTTCATCCCTTCTTCATACACACGCCGAAATACACAAACAAATGCACATATAGACACCGTCTCTATTAAGCAATCGTATAAACAACATGATGAAGTGAAATAAATAATTAGTTTAAATATATTTTCGATGCATGCAAATATAATATTTGTAGTTTCTTGTCCTTATAAATTCATGTTTATTTTATTTTATTTTAGTTCTTATGAATATACCACTTTTTTTCTTTCTTTTCGTATTTTGTTTTAGTCCTTATGAATTTTTTTCTTGTAATATGTAGAATATTTTATATCTTCAAAGCCAAAACTCAAAACCAACCGACTAAAATGAATAATACACGGACTAAAATGAAACACCAAAACTCAAAGTGTGTATTTCCAAGGAATAAAATCACATTGAAACCTAAATAGTAAATGGAAAAGTATGGTGCTTGAAGAAGACTAAAGTAAATAGAGAAGTGGTGAGAAACAAAGTTTCATGACATTCACATGTGATCCCACACATAGAAAAAAGAGAGATGAGGAAAAGTAAGAAGTAAAGGTTCATACCAGGAACTCAATAACTGCACTTATCAGGTAGATGTGATAAGTTGTGAAAAATGCATCAGATAAAAAACCACCAAGCAAAGCAAGAAGAAAAGCTGTTCCCATGAAATTTGTGACATTGTTAGCAGATTTTGATGGTGAAAAGTGCATATATTTTCTTAGATATAACACCAAGTTGCTTGCATTTGCTAGAAATGCAAGATTCTCCAATACCTCCACCACTGCACAAAAACATAAAAAAATAAAAATATTATTGATTAGTTATATACATCTCCAAAAGTAAATTAAATCAAACAATCTGAGTTGGCGAATTATAATTGTAAATGAAAATCAACAGCGAGTCGCTGTTGATATTTTTCATAAAGAAAGAAACAATTAAGAGTGATGAAAGAGAGAAAATTGAGACATACCCAAAACAAAGGAGGCTGCAAGCATGCCACCATGCCTGCCTCTATGGGCAGGTCTGTTCCTCCAGTCAACATAGCCAATCCATCTTGTTCCCTGTTGTTGTTCAACTTCCTGCAAAAAAAGTTTGAAAGTTCAGTTTTTAATTAATGAAGCATTGATGATAAATATTGTGAGAATAATGATATAAGATGAAAAATAAAGATTAAGGAATATGGTTGTGTAAAGAAGAATTTTGTTACTCACCATCTCTTGTCTCTTTGGGTTTGGATCTGGAGAGAGAGATTTATAAGGTGAAAAAAGAAGAAGAATGTGAGAAGATTTAAAGAAAGTGTGAGGGAGAAGGGAGGAAAAGATCCAGCTTGGACATAATTGTCTATACACTGCACCTTTTATATACTATATATCAAATTGACCAATCTTCCTTTCAGAGACTTCTTTTTTATTTTTTATTTAAACAACTTTCCTTTTATTCTAATCATTTATATTATTATACTATTATTTTGTCTTATTAATTTGTTAAAATAAAAATAAAAATAAGCTTTAGAAAAAGATTTTTTTTTCCTTCTGTTCATACCTATGATATATGGAAATATATTCTTGGGTTAATAGGTCTTTACCTCCTGTAATATAAGTCATTTCTAGTTTTTTCCCCTGTAAAATTATTTTTTTGATTTACCCCCTGTAAAATATTTTTGTTTTGATTTACCCCATGTGAAAATGAGTTTTTGGAGGATAAGTTGTTTTGGATGATAATTAAGTTAATTTGATAATGAAAATAAGTGGAATTAAGCTGATTAAGGTGTAAGTTGTAACGCCCGTTTTGATTATTTGTTTATTTGGTTATTTTTTAGAAAATATTTAAATGATTTAATGCGATTTGAGTGATTTATATGATTTATGAGATGTGTTGTGATTTTATTAAGTGACTTATTTTATTGTTTAATAAAATAAGATTTGAAAATAAAATAAATATTGAGTTGTGGGGCTGTCTTAGAATTAGATAGAGTTATGAGGGAATAAGTGAAATAAGATAAATTAGTTAGAAAACATAAAAAGGGAAAACCTAGGTTTAGAAACTGTCAGAACGTACAATTCAGTTTTGGGAGAAAAAGGGAGAAAATGAGAAGTGAAGAACCAAGAGGCTGCTGCTCAATTTTCTTAAGGTAAGGGTGAGCCTAGCATTACAATTCCATTAAAACATGTAATTCATGATTGTAGTTAACAGATTATAAGGTTAGTTTATGAGAATTTGTGAATTTGAGAACTAGGTCAAGAGTGATGAATTGATGATTAGATGGTGAGAAACTGTATCATTGATGTAGAAAACTGTTTACAGATCATAGGGTAACCTTTATACATCATTGTAGTTGAATTTGGGAAGAAACATGGTGAAAATTGGGATTTTTAGTGAAAACTGTCGTATTCTCGTAACTGTTCTGTCATCGCTCGCCACATCGAGCAGTAAGCTCGCCACGGCGAGTATTCATCATCAGCTCGCGAGGCGAGCAACCTAACTCGCCATAGCGAGTGACCCTTAATGGCTTGCAAGGCGAGCAACCCAACTCGCCATAGCGAATGACCCTTAATGGCTCGCAAGGCGAGCAACCCAACTCGCCATAGCGAGTGACCCCTAAAGGCTCGCAAGGCGAGCAACCCAACTCGCCATAGGGAGTTACCCTTAATGGCTCGCAAGGCGAGCAACCCAACTCGCCATCGCGAGTGACCCCTAAAGGCTCGCAAGGCGAGCAACCCAACTCGCCATAGCGAGTAATGTAACGCCCACTTTATTTATTTAATTATTTTATTGGAGTATATAGTATATTATTATATATTATGTGATTTTAATGATGTTTGCGACGTATGAGATGATGTTGTGGTGTGACGTTTATTTTATTGTTTAATAAAATAAAATATGTGATGAAAATTAAGATGTGATATAATAACAAATATTTTGAGAGATGGGGTTGTTTTCATAAATAAGATAGAGTTGTGGGGATAAGTGAGAATAGAAAGAATTATATAAGGGAGTTAGGTTTAGAAGGAAGCAGTCAGTACGTTACAGACTTTTGCAAAAGGAGAGGAAAGTGGCCGGAGAAGAGAGAACCTCAATTCTGCGAACATACCAGGTAAGGGTGAGCCTAACTCAATTATATTATGCTGTAATTCATCTGTTATGATTAACCTAAGGATTGGAGAGAGTTTTGAGAGAATTCCAAAGTTAGGGTTTAATGAATTTTGTGATGAATTGATGAGAGAATGATGTGAATTGGTGTAGAAACCTGTTACAGAACCTAGATTAATCACTATGACCATAATTCTGATAGATTAGAAGCATAAAACGAAGAATTGGACGAGTTTTGGCGAGGTTTCGAGCGAACCCGTAACCCCTCTGCGATAGCTCGCCGTGGCGAGCAGTTAGGTATTCACTCGCGAGGCGAGCAGCTGAGCTCGCCGTGGCGAGCAACCCCTTTAGTGCGTGCGAGGCGAGCAACTTCACTCGCCGTAGCGAGCAAGTGGCAGTATGCAATTTAAGTAGCTCGCCGTGGCGAGCAGTCCCACTCGCCACAGCGAGCAATGTGGTCTCAGACCACTATAGCTTGAGTTTTAGAACTCTGTTTTGAGCGGGGCTTTGAGGGTAGACTTTTGGATAGTATTGGAAATGTTTAAGACCTAATTAGAACCTGTAATGACGCTGTAAGACGATACTTAAGTGTTGACGTTAATCTATGATTAAATACTTAATAAGCGAAGTTTACGAGTGAAGTATAAATGATGATTGTGATGATAACTATGTGCTGTAAATATATATATATATATATATATATATATATATATATATATATATATAAGTGTGCTGAGCTGCTGCCAGGTATTGTATAATTGCATGTGTCGATAAAGAGTCGTATTTGACGTTAAGACGTTGGGATAACTTGTTTAAGAATAAAGAGTCGAGTCCATGCATTTGCATATTTTGAGACGGTGGAGCTTATGCTCAAAGCGACGGTGGAGCATTTGCTCAAAGCGAAGGTGAAGCTTATTAAAGCTAAAATATTGGTACCACATGCATGATGTTAAGATGTTAGAGTTGCATTTGTCGAGTCATGTGTCTGAGATGTTTTGAGACAGTCGTTTATGAAGATGTTCTAAGATGATTTGTATATGTGGATGTTTGAGACGTTTCTGTTCTATGAGATGAATAATGTTGTTATTGTTAAGCATAATTATTTGAATTATATGTTAATATAATTGTTATGAATCTCACCCCTTCTGTTGGAATTGCCGCCTTGTGGGCAAGTGCAGGTGACCAAGCTTAGGTTCGTCAATGTGAGAGGTCCTTGTGGAGTCTTAGGAGCTCTGATACGTAACGGGATGGGGATTATTATTATTTCTATTCCTTTTATGTATCATGTTGATTAATTATGATGTTTGCGACGTAACTTGATTTGAGATGTTTTATGAGGCTTTTGTACCGAGATTTATTTATTTAAGATTTTGAGAAGTTTATGAATTCCGCTGCTATGTTTGAATATTGTTTAAGAATAAATTATTATTCAATTTGATTTTAAAGATTTTATGAAATGTGACATCCTGATTTAGGTGTTATACTCTGATTATTTGAATGAAATTCTAAAGCTGGGATTTTCGGGGTGTTACAAGTAACCTGTGACAGACTGCCTTCTTGGTGTTTTGTGACTCTTCTCGTACGAATAGTTATGAGTTGATCCCTGGATTAGAATTAGGAGTTAATATAATATTAAAGATGACCTATGAAGCTTTTAATAAATGCTGTGATTTTGTTGCTAATGGTATATATAATTGTATATACTTTCTTTTGAACTATAAGTGACGAATTATGTGATTATTTAAGATGTTGTCATAATCTGAAATATTTGATGTGCTGTCATGTTGCTGTCGATCCTTGATTAAAAAAAACTGCATGTGTCAGTCTAGGATTATGAGTTGTCGATCCAAATTATTGGAGTCGTTATGATGTCTAAGCTATAAGAAGTTGAGTCCATGCATATTCATTTGAAGACGAGGCCTCATGCCCTAGGAGCTTTTGCACAACAGAGACGAGAGCTTATGCCCTAGGAGTATTTTTATGCTCAAATAGCGACGAGGGCTTATGCCCTAGGAGTATATTTATGCTCAATAGCGACGAGAGCTTATGCTCTAGATTGGTACCACATGCATGTGTAAGATGTTTAAGTTGCATAGTCAAGTTAAAGTTGCATTGTCGGGTCAAGTCGTCAAGTGAATTTGAAGTTGAATAAGAAGTTGATTAATATTATGATGATATTACCTGATACTTGTGATGATTTGTTCATATTATGTCGTTAAATATAATTGTTGAATTATATGTTTAATGTTATTGTTTTGTGAATCTCACCCGTTCTGCTTGGAAATGTTGCTCTTCATATGAGTAACTTGCAGGTAATCAAGATTAGGTGATGTCGTTGAGGATTTCTCTCGTTGTGACTTAGGAGCTCTGATACGTAACGGGATGAGATCTTTGTTATCGTTTTTCTATTCCTTACGTATTATTTATGATGTTTTATGATAATAATGTTGACTTGTTTTATGAGACTTTTATTGAGGAGGCCTTTTGTGCCAAAACTATTTTGTTAATTGAATTTTAATCCGCTGCGAAGTTTTGAACAATTATGATGATTACTTTGTGAAGGATAAATTGTTATTTATTCCGTTTATGATTTTAAAGAAAGAAATGTGACATTCCGTTATATGAATACTCTGATTTATTTATGAAATTTTTATGTTGGGAAAACGGGGTGTTACAATTGGTATCAGAGCAGGTCGGTCCGTCCGGCCAAGTAGTCGAGTCGAGTTGTGTCGTGTAATAATTTAGAATACCATTATTATGTTGTTCTGATTGTTGTATGTTGTGTAGAGAACTAAAATGGCTGGAAGGAATGAGGCTGCTCTTGCTGCTGCATTGCAAGCGATGGCTCAAGCTGTGGGTCAGCAATAAATTGCTGGTGGTAATGATGGAGTGAGAATTTTGGAGACCTTCCTGAGAAACCATCTGCCTACTTTCAAGGGAAGATATGACCCTGACGGAGCTCAGACGTGGCTCAAGGAGGTCGATAGAATTTTCAGAGTTATGTAGTGTTCGGACATTCAGATGGTGTGCTTTGGCACGCACATGTTGGCAGAAGAAGCTGATGACTAGTGGGTGAGCGTCCAGCCAGTTTTAGAGAATGGAGGTGCTGCTATTACTTGGGCTGCGTTTAGGAGAGAGTTCCTGAACCGATACTTTCCAGAAGATGTTCGCGGGAAGAAAGAGATTGAGTTCCTTGAGCTGAAACAGGGGAACATGTCGGTGACATAATATGCTGCTAAGTTTGTGGAGCTAGCTAAATTTTATCCACACTATACTGCTGAAACTGCTGAGTTTTCCAAGTGCATCAAGTTCGAGAATGGCTTGCGTGCTGACATCAAGAGAGCAATTGGTTACCAGAAGATCCATAACTTTTCCGAGCTAGTGAGTAGTTGCAGGATTTACGAGGAGGATACTAAGGCTCATTACAAGGTTGTGAATGAGAGGAAAGGTAGAGGTCAGCAGAGCGTCCTAAGCCTTATAGTGCCCCTGCTGATAAGGGCAAACAAAGAATTAATGATGAGAGGAGACCTCAAAGAAAAGATGCTCCTGCTGAGATTGTCTGCTATAACTGTGGTGAAAAAGGCCACAAGAGTAATGCTTGTACCGGAGATGTGAAGCGGTGTTACCGTTGCGGTAAGAAAGGGCATGCTACTTCGGCATGAAAATATGATGATGTTGTGTGCTTTAACTGCAATGAAGAAGGTCATATTGGTTCGCAATGCAAGAAGCCTAAGAAGGCTCAGACTACTGGGATGATTTTTGCTTTGACTGGTACTCAGACAGAGAATGATGATCGTTTGATCAGAGGTACTTGTTATTTTGATAGTACTCCTTTAATTGCTAGTATTGATACTGGTGCTACGCATTGTTTTATTGCTATTGATTGTGCATCTAAGTTGGGTCTTGTTATGTCAAATATGAATGGGGAAATGGTTGTCGAAATCCAGCTAAGGGTTCGGTGACTACTTCTCTTGTGTGTTTAAGACACCCTTTGTCTATGTATGATCGTGATTTTGAAATTGACTTAGTTTGTTTACCTTTGAGTGGTATGGATGTAATTCTGGGAATGAATTGGTTAGAGTACAACCATGTCCATATAAATTGTTTACGCAAGTCGGTGTATTTCTCTTCTGCTGAAGAAGAAAGTGGAGCAGAGCTTTTGTCTACTAAACAGCTGAAGCAGCTAGAACGTGATGGAATGTTGATGTTTTCTTTGATGGCATCTTTATCTATTGAGAATCAAATGATGATTGACAAGCAACAAGTAGTATGCGATATTTCAGAAGTTTTTCCTGATGAAATTACTGATGTGTCTCCAGAAAGAGAAGTTGAATTTTCGATTGATCTTGTTTTGGGAACGAAGCCTGTGTCTATGACACCTTATCGCATGTCAGCTTCTGAGTTGGCTGAGTTGAAGAAACAGTTAGAAGATTTACTTGACAAGAAGTTTGTTAGACCAAGTGTATCACCTTGAGCAGCGCCAGTATTACTAGTGAAGAAGAAAGACGGTAGTATGAGGTTGTGCATTGATTACCGACAGTTGAATAAAGTAACTATAAAGAATAGGTATCCACTTCCAAGAATTGACGACTTGATGGATCGGTTAGTGGGTGCACGAGTGTTTAGCAAGATTGATTTGAGATCGGGTTATCACCAGATTAAAGTGAAGGATGCAGATATGCAGAAGACAGCCTTTAGGACACGTTATGGACATTACGAGTATAAAGTGATGCCTTTTGGTGTTATGAATGCACATGGAGTGTTTATGGAGTATATGAATCGCATCTTTCATGCATTTTTGGATTGTTTCGTGGTGGTATTCATTGATGATATTTTGATTTACTCCAAGTCTGAGGAAGAACATACTGAACATTTGAGGACAATATTGAAAGTGCTGAAAGAGAAGAAACTGTATGCTAAATTGTCGAAGTGTGAGTTCTGGTTGAATGAGGTGAGTTTTCTTGGGCATGTTATTTCTGGTAATGGTATTGCAGTTGATCCATCTAAAGCTGATGCGGTATCGCAATGGGAGACTCCTAAGTCAGTTACAGAGATTAGAAGCTTTTTAGGATTAGCTGGTTATTATAGAAGATTTATAGAAGGATTTTCTAAGTTAGCACTTCCGTTAACGCAATTGACTTGCAAAGGTAAAGCCTTTGTGTGGGATGTTCAATATGAGAATAGTTTTAACGAACTGACGAAGCGTTTGACGACGGCTCCAGTCTTGAATTTGCCGAAGCCCGATGAACCTTTTGTTGTATATTGTGATGCGTCCAAATTGGGTTTAGATGGTGTGCTTATGCAAGATGGTAAAGTGGTTGCTTGTGCATCAAGACAGTTGAGAATTCATGAACGAAACTATCCTACTCATGATCTTGAATTAGCTGCAGTTGTATTTGTGCTTAAGATTTGGAGACATTACTTGTATGGTTCGAGATTCGAAGTGTTCAGTGACCACAAGAGCTTGAAGTATTTATTTGATCAGAAGGAATTGAATGTGAGACAACGAAGATGGCTTGAATTATTGAAAGATTATGACTTTGGTTTGAAATACCATCCGGGTAAAGCTAATGTTGTTGCAGATGCCCTAAGTAGGAAGACTTTGCATATGTCCGCTAAGATGGCTAAAGAGTTTGACTTGCTAGAACAGTTTAGAGATTTGAGTTTAGTTTGTGAATGGTCGCCTCAGAGTGCAAAGCTTGGAATGTTGAAGATTGATAGTGATTTCTTGAAAAATATTAAAGAGGCGCAAAAAGTGGATGTTAAGTTTGTGTACTTGTTAGTCGTTGGTGATCAGACTGAAGAGAGCGACTTTAAGGTCGATGACCAAGGTGAGTTGAGATTTCGAGGTAGAATTTGTATTCCAGACGACGACGAGATGAAAAAGATGATTCTAGAAGAGAGTCATAGAAGTAGCTTGAGCATTCACTCGGGAGCTACGAAAATGTACCATGATTTGAAGAAGTTCTTTTGGTGGTCTGGATTGAAACGTGATGTTGCATAGTTTGTGTATTCTTGTTTAATTTGTCAGAAGTCGAAAGTGGAACATCAAAAACCTGCTGGGTTGATGACACCTTTAGATGTGCCAGAGTGGAAATGGGTTAGTATATCCATGGATTTTGTGACGAGTTTTCTAAATACGCCTAAAGGGAATGACGCTATTTGGGTGATTGTTGATAGATTGACGAAGTCGGCTCATTTTATTCCGATTAACATCCGTTTTCCTATAGCTCAGTTGGCAGAGATTTATATTAGAGAAATAGTGAAGCTGCATGGTGTTCCTTCGAGCATCGTATCCGATAGAGACCCGAGGTTTACTTCTAGATTTTGAAAGAGTTTGCAAGAGGCTTTAGGTTCTAAGTTGAAGTTGAGTTCGGCGTATCGTCCGCAGACATATGGTCAGTCTGAAAGAACGATTGAGTCGTTGGAAGATTTGTTGAGAGTTTGTGTACTTGAGCAAGGAGGAACTTGGGATAGTCATCTTCCGTTGATAGAGTTCACGTACAATAACAGTTATCATTCTAGTATAGGAATGACACCTTTTGAGGCTTTGTATGGTCGGAGATGCAGAACTCCGTTGTGTTGGTTCGAGTCAGGTGAGAATGTGGTTTTAGGACCTGAAATTGTTCAACAGACTACAGAGAAGGTAAAAATGATTCAAGAAAAGATGAAAGCGTCGCAGAGTCGACAAAAGAGTTATCACGATAAGCGTAGGAAAGACCTTGAATTCCAAGAGGGAGATCACGTATTCTTAAGAGTTACTCCCATGACCGGTGTGGGTCGTGCATTGAAGTCAAAGAAGTTAACTTCGAAGTTTATCGGTTCGTATCAGATATCAGAAAGAATTGGAACGGTGGCGTATCGAGTGGGTTTACCGCCGCACCTTTTGAATTTGCATGATGTGTTTCATGTGTCACAACTTCGGAAGTATGTTCCGGATCCATCCCATGTAATCCAAAGGGATGAAGTGCAAGTTAGAGATAACCTTACGGTTGAGACCTTACCAGTGAGGATCGAAATCCGTGAAGTGAAGAGGTTGAGAGGCATGGAGATACCTCTTGTGAAAGTTGTTTGGGACAGAGCGACTGGTGAAAGCTTGACGTGGGAGCTAGAGAGTAAGATGCTGGAATCTTACCCAGAGTTGTTTGCTTGAGGTAAAATTTCGATGACGAAAATCATAAAAGTTGGGGAGAGTTGTAACGCCCATTTTGATTATTTGTTTATTTGGTTATTTTCTAGAAAATATTTAAATGATTTAATGCGATTTGAGTGATTTATATGATTTATAAGATGTGTTGTGGTTTTATTAACTGACTTATTTTATTGTTTAATAAAATAAGATTTGAAAATAAAATAAATATTGAGTTGTGGGGCTGTTTTAGAATTAGATAGAGTTATGAGGGAATAAGTGAAATAAGATAAATTAGTTAGAAAACATAAAAAGGGAAAACCTAGGTTTAGAAACTGTCAGAACGTACAATTCAATTTTGGGAGAAAAAGGGAGAAAACGTGAAGTGAAGAACCAAGAGGCTGCTGCTCAATTTTCTTAAGGTAAGGGTGAGCCTATCATTACAGTTCCATTAAAACATGTATTTCATGATTGTAGTTAACAGATTATAGGGTTAGTTTATGAGAATTTGTGAATTTGAGAACTAGGTCAAGAGTGATAAATTGATGATTAGATGGTGAGAAACTGTATCATTGATTTAGAAAACTGTTTACAGATCATATGATAACCTTTATACGTCATTGTAGTTGAATTTGGGATGAAACATGGTGAAAATTGGGATTTTTAGTGAAAACTGTCGTATTCCCGTAACTGTTCTGTCATCGCTCGCCACAACGAGCAGCCAGCTCGCCACGGCGAGCATTCATCATTAGCTCGCGAGGCGAGCAACCCAACTCGCCATAGCGAGTAACCTGTGACAGACTGCCTTCTTGGAGTTTTGTGACTCTTGTCGCACGAATAATTATGAGTTGATCCTTGATTAGAATTAGGAGTTAATATAATATTAAAGATGACCTATGAAGCTTTTAATAAATGATGTGATTTTGTTGCTAATGGTATATATAATTGTATATACTTTCTTTTGAACTATAAGTGACGAATTATGTGATTATTTAAGATGTTGTCATAATCTGAAATATTTGATGTGCTGTCATGTTGCTGTCGATCCTTGATTAAAAAAAAACTGCATGTGTCAGTATAGGATTATGAGTTGTCGATCCAAATTATTGGAGTCGTTATGATGTCTAAGCTATAAGAAGTTGAGTCCATGCATATTCATTTGAAGACGAGGGCTCATGCCGTAGGAGCTTTTGCTCAGCAGAGACGAGGGCTTATGCCCTAGGAGTATTTTTATGCTCAAATAGCAACGAGGGCTTATGCCCTAGGAGTATATTTATGCTCAATAGCGACGAGAGCTTATGCTCTAGATTGGTACCACATGCATGTGTAAGATGTTTAAGTTGCATAGTCAAGTTAAAGTTACATTGTCGGGTCAAGTCGTCAAGTGAATTTGAAGTTGAATAAGAAGTTGATTAATATTATGATGATATTACCTGATACTTGTGATGATTTGTTCATATTATGTCGTTAAATATAATTGTTGAATTATATGTTTAATGTTATTGTTTTGTGAATCTCACCCGTTCTGCTTGGAAATGTTGCTCTTCATATGAGTAACTTGCAGGTAATCAAGATTAGGTGATGTCGTTGAGGATTTCTCTCATTGTGACTTAGGAGCTCTGATACGTAACAGGATGAGATCTTTGTTATCGCTTTTCTATTCCTTACGTATTATTTATGAAGTTTTATGATAATAATGTTGACTTGTTTTATGAGACTTTTATTGAGGAAGCCTTTTGTGCCAAAACTATTTTGTTAATTGAATTTTAATCCGCTGCGAAGTTTTGAACAATTATGATGATTACTTTGTGAAGGATAAATTGTTATTTATTCCGTTTATGATTTGAAAGAAAGAAATGTGACATTCCGTTATATGGATACTCTGATTTATTTATGAAATTTTTATGTTGGGAAAACTGGGTGTTACATAAGTAATTAGGCAACATTAGTTTGAGGTTTGAGATGTAACTAATTAGATAATGATGTTGATAATGTGTGTTGTGTCGTATGAGTATATGCATTGTTGAGTCATATGGTCATGCATTCATGTTTGTCCAAGTGAAAATGTTAAGTAACGATGGGATCACTCGGTAACATAACTTCTATATCCAAAACGGTACTACATGCATATAGAGTCATGTCTAGAAAATAACATGCATATGAGTCTATATGAGAGTCGTGATTTGATTATGTGGATATATGTGAAAATGTGTGCATGGCTCTTCGTGTTTGTGATATTTGGTGATGGTGATGAAGTCTGAATGATGTATGTTTGATTTGGCGATAAACTGATAATGCGATTAGTTGTTATATCTTGTGTTGATTATTTGAAAATTAATGTTTGTTGATTGAATAATAATGAATGTAATGATTGTAATTTAGAAAATGAATATGTATATCCATATGTGATATTCTAATTCCTAAATATTATGCTTAAGTTCACATCATCTTTATGTTGAATGTATATTTTACCCTCCCGTGGTTGTTTGGCCTCCTACATCATTTGTTGTATAGACGAGCAGGTTGAGGACGCTTGATCAGCCTGAGTACCCGAGGACGACTTGATGTCGATCCTCATTTTCATGATTTTTATTTTTGGAGTCTTAGTGATGTACTCTGATTAGGGTGTCTGGGAGTCTATTTATATTTACTTTTGGATTGTTATGTTTTAAGGAACTTTAGACTTCTCATGATGATGTATATCAGAGGTTGAGATGATAACTTTATGATGTTTTATGTTGTGATTCTGCTGCGATTGTTTTATGATTATGAGGAATTTATGACTATTTTGGATTAATGATGAAGTAACATCTTGAACCTTTGTGATTATTTGATGAATTATTATTTAAATGTCGTTTTGGGGTTTGATGGTGTAACAGAAAACAAGAAAAAAGCGCTTTTTACCCGCATCTGGGCGCCTAGGACACACTCAGAGGCACATGAGCCAACAAGGAATGTTGTCCTAGGCGCAGGTGCGCATAGTAGTAAAGGCACAAGAGGAAACCCGTTAGGTGCGATTTCTTGCGTTTTTGGGAATTGATCTGTAGTTGAAAAGTAGGATTGACAACCCAAAATTCCTTATCCTTTCTTGACAGTACCAATTACTTATTTCTTTATTATGTCAATAAAGTTTAAGTTTGAAATCAATGGTTTTCTACTCTCTTCTTTTGGGAACGACGCAGTTTAAGTAGGTTAACTCATAACATACGTTGTCGTATGATCTTTTAATGGAGTTTTAAATACTAGTTTTGTAAATCATCATTAGACACCACATAGCTGTTGTTTTCTAAGTTTATTCCCACAAAATGGAAGGGAAATTAAACATCTGAATATATCATAAACCTAATCTCGCAATGGGCAGGGCAATTTAACCCTTTAACTCTATTCAAATCTCTTTTAATTTCACTCTTTAAGATAAACTTACTATTTTATAACATGTTACGATTTGATGCGCGTGCTTGCCGATTTCGTCCATCAGTTAGCAAGCTTAAACTTGTGAAAGGCTTACCTGATCTGAACTATAAATTAGATGCTCTTTATGAAGCATGTCAAAAAGGAAAGTTGGTTCAAATACCTTTTTAAATCAAGAAACATATTTTCTACCTCTAGACCATTGGATCTTCTGCACATTGATCTATTTAGGCTGTCCAATTGGAATCCAATGTTGTGAATCCATCCAGATCATTACAATTGTCGCTAAGGGACAACTGTCCCGATGAAGTCCTAACGGGCAAAAACCCAACTTACCCTAGGTATGTCACATTTATCCTAAATTTATATCGCTCTGTTGATCTCTCACTTATTTGAACGTCAAAACACATGCAAGTACACCATCCCCTCTAGTGGAGAAGGACGTTGCGGCATACTACGGCATACCCACAATAGAAACCTCGGTCTTTGTTGCCTTTATCAGCCACACACCATCTTACTTCGATCCAAAAGGGCCAGATTCTAAGGTAAAAGATCTCTTACAATAAGTTTCATACAATCTTAGAAGAAACATAAAAATAATCTTAGCGAAAGTTAATGGTAAAACTTAATGATAGCAGAAGTTGATGCTCATGAGACATATTAGCTTAGATAAGTCTACTTGTGATGCATGCAAAATTAAAAGTGCATTCTTCTAAATGAAATGATCTTCTTCGTACTTTAATTGAATAGTGTTGCAGTAAAGTTATAGTTAGTTTTTTTTTTTTAATCAAAAGTTATAAGTAGTTGAAAAAGTTGAGGGGTATTAGTACTAATGTTTATTCCAAGGAGTTCATTTTTTTTTCCTTCATATTCTCTGGTGTTCTATACAATTTTCTCGCAGAGAAAGAAGGTATATGCGTGAGTTGATTGTTCCTGCCAACGCAACCACAACAATGCCACACAATTTTTTTATTAAGAAGCTAAGCAAAACTTTATTAAAAAAACAGACAGTTTCTCAAGCATAAAGTGTGCTGAAGAGAAACTGTTAATGAAAATTTACAACAATGTTAAGTCATCACTGGCCGAAACTGAATATAAAAGAATTACATTATTGCTTGAAGACAACATAATGGGATGAGTCTCTAACAGGGATAATCAAAATTGAACAATGCCACACAATTAACAATTCAATTATATCATTTTTGGTGCCGATCGGGTCAACTAGACCGTAATTTCAATCTCCGGCGGTGATTTGTTTTGCAAATCGGAAATGCAAATGTCAAGAACAAAATGTGATTGTTGTTCACAAAGAATCACCTAACCAGTTCTTCCTCCGTAACCCTTTCACTTCCGCATGCCCTCCCCCACTTCTCACTATTACCCTCTTTTTTTTTTGTTGTAGTTTTATATTTTAAAGAACTACTTTATTCAGTAAAATCACTTGATCGTATCAAGCTTTTTTATTTCTGTGATGGTTGAAAACTCAAAAACAATTTTATTTTTCCTTTTTTTTCTTCTTATTGATTCAACATTTGTTTGTGCATTTTGTAACCTTGTTTTGGTTCCCTTGTAGGAACACTTTTACTTGATTGAGAATGTCATTTTTTTTATATTCTTTCTGACTTCTTTAGAGAAAGAAAAAAGTAAATAAGCAACGTATAAACTTATTTAATTTAAGCAACGTATAAAAATACTCTTGACCAAAAAAATAAAATAAAAAATACAACAACCGCGCATCAGGTGGGTGATAATCGTGTGTATATATAATAGGCATATTTTTTACCTTACAAAATAGTAGGCGGCTTTTTATTATTTTTATAGACTTAAATATTCGATTAGTCCCTTAATTTAATTTCAAGTATCGGTTTAGTCCCATAATTAATAGAAGGTCTATTTAGATCCCTTACCTTTATTTAAATTAACAATTTGGTCCAGTATGTTATTTTAATTCACAAAAACGTTAAATTTTGGTGCCTTAACTTATTTAATAAGTATTAGTTTGGTCCCTTAACTTATTTAATTAATATTAGTTTGATCCTAAACTTAACGTGTTTTTGAATTAAATTAACAGAAGGGACCAAACTGATACTTTAAATAAAGTTAAGGGACCTAAACATACATTTTATTACTTATGCCTCGTCTGTTAGATAAGGTCAAATTGTTAGCTTTAGGGTGTCTGAAGGCTAAACATGTTGTGTTTGTTCATGGCACGCAGAGATGGTGGTCAAGCCCTTTAGATTGTCTGGGTATTGGCTAATTTGCTTTTGTTTTGTTGTTCCTGAATCTTTGTATTTTATAGTGGTTTCCTAGGCACTCCTTGTGCTTGGGCACCGCTATCCCATGTTGATATATAATTCCATTTTGATTTCTTCAAAAAAAGTTAAGGGACCAATTGAATATTTAAGCTTATTTTTATATGAATAGGCATATTTTTTTGACAAAACATGAATAGGCATAATTTTTACCTTAAAAAAATAGTAGGCGGCTTTTAATTATTTTTATACCAGCGAAAAGATGGGCACTTCGTTTTTCCGCTCTTTTTATTGCGCTAACACGTGTAAATAATGAACGATATTTTACTTTTGAGTAAAATTATAAATACAAATATTTGTGACTTTCAAATTGTAACAAACCCAAAAAACCATGTTTATTTTTTCAATGACAATGATAATTTAACAATTATAAATCTTTATTTGTTAATACCATCAACAATATAACATTAATATAGAAAAATTTGTTTAAGGGAAATTGATATTATAAAATACTAGCGAAAAGACGGACACGTGAGTGAAAATTATGAACAATTTTTTTTATATGAAATTTTGATTTTGATTAAAACTAAAATATAAAAGTTTGTTTCTTTCATGTTATAACAAATCAAACTAACCATGATTATCTATTTCAATGACACCAACAATATAACCAAAAATATAATCGAAATTCTTTTTTTTAATGACACAAACAACAATCTTTATTATAGAAAAAGTTATTAAGGGTATAATTGAAATAATTAAAAAGTAAGTATAAATATAATCTGTCATACCCCAATTTTTGACCCAAGATCCCACAGACACGTGTCATTTGACCCAAATCGGTCGTTGACTTTTCAGTAAAAAATTCGGTAGAGAGGTATTTTAAAATACCTCATTTTGGTTCCGATTCGAGTCCTCTTCACACTTTTTTTTTTTTTTTAGTCTTTTTAATTTTAATTTTTAATTCATTTCCATCTTTTATTTTCTATTTCACTTTTTAATTTAATTTTAGTTTAAACATATTTATCTTTTATTTATTTTTATTCATAGATGATAGGTTCAATTATTTTATCTATTCTTTTTCTATTTTTAATGTCCGATAAGTCCAAGAATTACAACTGTTCACGGCTCATCCAAATCCAGAAAAAGGTCTTGTAACAAACTCCTTTTCATCTCAGTCCAAAGCTAGTATTTTTCTCCTCACTAACAAACCCTAATCCCTAATCACTTCCCTATAAATACAACCTGCAAAACACACATTAGGGGAGCCAATTTTTAACAACACAATTTACACACACACATATTTCAAAAATCTTGCAAATCAAAACTCTAGCAGCCGCATTTTTAGAACCCTAGTTTTTCAATTTCAGTTTTATTTTATTTTGAAACCTTTTAGTTACCGCAATTTTGAATACAGTTTCCGCATAATATTTTTCTTTTCAATTTAATTCAACTTCAAGTTTCACGTTGTTTCTTTTATTTTTATCACTGCTGTTCTAAATTCCAATTCATTTGAATTCAATCTGCAGCCGCCGTAACATAGTATAATATAAATTTGAGAAACCTTGTTTCCAGCGAATTTTGAAATTTCAATTGTCCTTCGTTACGTCTTTCAATTTGTTGTTCTCATTATATCATTCTATTACCTTTGTTACTATTCTCTTTATTTCAAGTGGCTCTCACATAATATTTTAATTCCACCTTCAATCTTGTTGCTGCGCCTATTTCAATTGTGGATTGCTATATTGTTACTTTTGATTGCCTTGTTCCACATACATACATATATATAAATTGCTGCGTGGCTTTACTGTTCTCAATAATATCAAATTGCTTTGAATTGTTTCTGGCAGCAGCTGCTAGAGAATCCATCAATTGACAGGCCGTAGTGTCTTTATTTCTGGTTAGAGTTTCCATCATTAACAGGTGTTTGCCGTGGCTGTTCTATTCCATTCCAATTGTAAGGTTGCGGCTGCTCTCCAAAGTTAAAGAAGATTCCATCATAAAGAGAACCGGTGACTCTTTGCATTTCTTTTTTAATTTCTTCTTCATGCATTTTTATTTTCTCTAGCATTTTACTTTTCTTTTCTCATGCATTTTTATTAGTTTAGGTTTATTATTCTGCACTTTATTATCATGCATATTTTATTTTATTTTCGTCGCACAGATTTTAGAATGTATATTTAGGTTTACTGTAATTTATTTATTTTTCCGCAGACTTTAGAATGTATTAATAGGTTTTTATGTAATAGCTTTAGATGCAGGTGTGCGTGTGTGGGTGTATGTTTATTTTACGCTCGGTAGTTTAGGTTAAATGTCTCCGTGGTGGTCCAACGCCACCATGTGGTACCTACGCTTTATTTTTCCGCTCCGTTAGTTTCTTTTTTAGTTCAATAATTTAAGAAAACAACAAAAACATGCAAATAACAAAATCACAAAAACATTTTCAAAATAAACCTTGATTTTTAAATCAAGTGATCCTTTTATTTTCTTTTTTCTTTCTTAATCAAATTTCAATCAACTTAATTTTACTTTGATTTATTTTCTTTTAATATCAAAAAACACAAACAAATTCTTATTTGCCATTTGGCTTTTCATTTTAAAACCTTTTTCATAAACTAATAAAAAATACAAAACCAATCAAACGGAATTTTTTACCCCGAACTACGAGGTTTTGATCCCTCACGGGTACGTAGGCAAAGGACCTTGTCCTCTCAACAATAAAAATGTAGATAATTAGGTTTTTTTTCTTAATCATTTTAAATTTCTTTTTTTCAAAGCAAGTAAGTTATAGCACAAGAATTAAATAAAACCAAGAGGTTCCCGTAGAGTACTACGGACATAAAGGGTGCTAATACCTTCCCTTTATGTAACTAACCCCCGAACCCTAAATCTTTTTTTTAAAGTGGTATTTGAAACTTTTTCCACTTTCTTTTAAAAAAATAAAATGTTCAGTCGTGAAATAAAATAGTGAGTCAAACGCTAATCAAATAGCATTGATCTCCAAAAAATGACGCGACAGAAATGGCGACTTCACTGGGGACACCCCTAAGAGGGTTAAGCCTAACTTGGCTTTATTTAAATTTTGTTCTATAAACTTGCTTAAAAACAAAAAAACAAAAGATGGAAATGCGCGTATATATGTTCTTCCTTCTTCTTTCTCCTTTCTTAACGTGTGTGGTGAGATAAGTCCCCCACCCGGGCTTGAGGGAAATATAAGATAGGAGTGGTAGAATCATAGTGACATACCGAGAGTATTCTTGTGTTTTGGAACATGTGATATAACCACACTTAGCGGAGGATCTTGAGGTGATGTATGTCGGCGTGTGTTGTCACGTTTAGACGTTATTACTTTTAAGTATCCGTCGAAGCTAAGGACCTTTAGTTACCTTTAACCCATCTTGGCCTTTAGGACGTAGTGCGGTGGCTAACCAAGTGTTGTCTTGGAATTAGTCGACATGCGATACTACACTCAAACGAGACTTTCCTACGAACGATGTTGGACCGGGTGTTGTCCCGGGCATCCGACAAAATTCGGAGGGGGTTGGACTTTGGGAGCTTGGTAGAACCCGTGATAAAGGTACACATGAAACCATAGTCCCTACCAAAATGGCGCACTTACCCTTGACTCCATCATTATGGACCTAAAACCTCACAATGTTTTCCCCGTTCTTGTAACATAATCATGCATACATGCATTCATTCATAAACTTTTTCTCATTAAATATCGAAGGACAAGATAAGGTATGGACCTTGCAAGAAAGAACAACATGAAATAAAATTTCAAAAAAATTTAAACTAAGATTTTGCTTTTGCAATATCTTTACAAATAAAACTATGGTCCTTACAACGTTTACAATTACCTTGACATATCCTTCGATAAAAAAAAAAGTGTCTTTTTGCATAAACATCATGCATCATCTTGCATTTCATGGTCTCAAATCCCAAGTCTCACACAAATCTTTCTCTTCCGTAGAAGGTCAGCCCGTTTGAAAGGTGGCCCGACGCACACTCTACAAGTCTACTTGTACTCACTACACTCAGGCATTCGTAAAGAAAGAAGATGGACTTTCTCGAACAAGAAAACCAAGTACTCCGGGAGGAAAATGAAACCATGCAGACTAGGATGGACAAGATGACCGAACTAGTAAAGACACTAACGGCTGCACAAAATCAGCTACCACCACCACCTTCTCCCCGGGTCAGCACTCAGGCTGGGGCAGGTCCTTCTACTACCCTTGGTTGGACAGTGTCTACCAATACTTCACAGCAAATTATACCAGAAGGACATCTTGGGGGTGTACCTCTTAGCCTTGGTGAAGTATTCCGTCCTTATGTCTCAGAAGCTCCAGTGTCTACTGTTCAAAATGCAATTCTCGTTCCAACCACGACCTACTCAGTACCTCTGGTTCATGCTATTCCACAAACGGAAGAACTCTTCGTCCCTGCAGGAAGTACAGGGGCCTATGACAAAATGATTGACTTACAGAAGAAGTATGATGAGATGTACCGTGAAATGAAGGCTCTCCGTGGAAAAGAAATATTCGGGAAAGACGCTTATGATCTCTGCTTGGTACCAAATGTCCAGATACCCTACAAGTTTAAGCTCCCGGACTTCGAGAAATACAAGGGGACTTCCTGTCCTAAAGAGCATCTAAGGATGTATATGTGAAAGATGTCCACATATGCCGGTGATCATCAGGTCCTTATTCATTACTTTCAAGACAGCTTAGCCGGTGCCGCACTGAAGTGGTACATAAATCTGGACCGTACAGAAGTCCGAACTTTCAATGATCTGTGTGAAGCCTTTGTGCAACAATACAAATTCAATGTGGACATGGCTCCAGACCGAAGCGATCTCCAGGCTATTACCCAAAGAGACTAAGAAACGTTCAAGGAGTATGCCCAACGATGGAGGGATGTTGCTGCCCAAGTCAGCCCGAGTATAGAAGAGAAAGAGATGACCAGACTCTTCTTAAAAACTCTCAGTCAATTCTACTATGAGAAGATGGTCGGAAATGTGCCCAGGGACTTCGCAGAGATGGTTGACGCGGGTGTACAGTTAGAAGAAGGAGTCCGGGAAGGACGATTAGTAAGAGAAAGTGTACCTACCAGCAATGCAAAGGAATTCGGAAACAACTTTCCGAGAAAGAACGAACAAGAAGCAAGTATGACGGCTCATGAGAGTCCTCAACGAGATTATCCGGCTTATCAACATGTTGCTGCAATCACTCCCGCTCCCAATGCCATTCAACAACCAAGTTATCAGCCACAATTCCAACAGTATCCTCAACAACAGTATCCTCAGCAACAATATCCTCAACAACAATATCCTCAACAACAGTATCCTCAGCAACAGTATCCTCAGCAGCATTATCAGCAACAACAAATCTCAAGAAAACAATTTATCCCAATCCCTGTGAAATACGAAGATTTGCTTCCACAATTGCTAGAAAAGAATCTGGTCGAGACTAAAGCGCCTCCCCCAGTACCAACAAGATTGCCAGCATGGTATAGACCTGACCTTTTCTGTACTTTTCATCAAGGGGCACCTGGACATGATGTCGAGCATTGCAACGCACTGAAGAAGGCAGTCCAGAACTTGATCCGGACCAACCGCTTGACCTTCTAAGACTCTAAACGTGCAAGTCAATCCGCCACCAGAACATAATACTTAGTGTTTGTGACATCTGGAGGGGCTAGCCGCAATCGGGTCTTTGCTGATGTTTTCTTCCGCTACTCATCTGTTCAAATAATGTTTGCTTGTTGCTTTCCGCTTTTCAAAAAATATCCTTTTGTTCCGCCCGTGACAAAAGTGAACTTGTGTAGGGCTTTTTGCTTTAAGTATTGTCATCATTAATAAAAATGTCGTTTTGATCCCGACTTTGTTTTTATTTTTCGCTTGTTCTGAAAAAATGGTAACACAAAAAACCAAAATTCTTTAATCATTTTCAAACGTCTGCATACAATCATTCACTCTCTAAAATCAAACATAAATGCAGATTAAACATAAGTAAGCCCGTTGAACACGTTAACTCTATACTCTTTCTTGACTTTGAATTCACTGTGTCCAAAGATGGAGGAGAATGAAGTGATTCCCGAAAAAACCACTCTCATACTGAGGCATCTTAGCCGTCAAAGCTGCAAACAAAATCAAGAAGATCGCCAAGAGAATGGCAGTCACTTACAAAAGCCAGCATGAGATGGCGCCGTTGCCTCACATGGGCATCGTGTTTCAATAAACATTTCAACAGGGGCAACCCCCCTCCTTCTATCAGTATACGACATGAAGGGAGGACTCCTCATGGAGATCAAAATCCCGTCAACAGGAGTTCTGCTAAAATCTCAAGTTTTGATTGAACTTACAATGCATGATGATCCTGTACAACTACATCAAAAGAGGTTGAAACAAACTTCTAACAAGAAGGTTCATCCCTGTAAGACTCAAGAAGAAGACTTTGTGCAAAAAACACTCTTTCCAACCTTACTCCAGGGGCAAGTGGACGCCTAACTATGAAGGCTCGTGTGCAATGACTTCTTACAACTACGAATGGTGACAAACTCACACGTCCTACGAATGTTGATGCAGTCAAGAAATACTCTGTCAAAAATAAAAGCTCGATAAGTCGCAAACCTGAAAAAGGGACTTAGGCAAAAATGAGCGTCTCGGTGGACTGAAAACCCGAAAGGGCGGTCCAGGCAAAAATTAGAGACATAAACAGAATGATCATCCTGATAGATTGAAAACCCGAAAGGGCGATCTATGCAAAAGTTAAGGATCACGACAAAGTAACTGCATCAAATCGAGCACAATCCACTTGGGGCATCCAATTATCAAAAGATCTCTGATTCAAAGCATCTGCAAATCAAAGACTCGGAACAGGGGCATTCAAAGTTGTTAGGGAGAATAGCGGTTATCGTGTTCAATGTACCCTTCCCATTACATTTACCATTTTCCAAAATATTTCAAAGATCCATGGAGTCGTGCCATTGGCATGTCGCCATTCAATTCATCAAATTTGAGCCTGTGCCCATTTATTTGGAACTCTCATTTATTCAATTTACAAAATTTCTTCTATTTTTTATGGCAACACTCGAAGCAAAAATTTCAAAATACAAAACATTTTTTTACATCTTTTGAAAAGCGTGAACAACAAACACACTCTCTTTGAGCTCGTGAGTAGGTGAAACATACATCAGCAGCTGCCTCGAGAACAGTTACGCTCTGGAAGGGAAACATGTCTAAGTACTATGAAGAGGACCTCTGCTTTGTGCAAGATGCAGTCACAATCCAAAAATACAAAAAAAAAATGAAAGCTCGCTAAGTTGAAAACGTGAAAAGGCGACTTAGGCAATAGAGAGCGTCCCGGTGGACTGAAAACCCGAAAGGACGGTCCAGGCAAAAATTAGGGGCACAAAAGAATATACTCCCGGTGGACTGAAAACCCGAAAGGGCGGTCCAAGCAAAAGTTAGGGATTTCAAAACAAACAAACAAACAAGCAAAAAACAAAAGGAACGTGACTGCTGGGGCATACCAATGGTTTAGCACTCTATGCGAAACGGTGACTTCTACCCAAAGTGTTGGTCAATAACGGGTTTTCTCCCCATGAAGCATCAATGGCTACCTTATACTGGCTTTTACCCCGTCAACGTCTCGATTTGTTCACAATAGTATCATCTTCAAGGAAGTTTGCCGAGTGTCGGTATTGTGATGTCGGTCCACCTTCCATCTTAACTGTCTTGTCTCGAGTCACCTGTCATATCTAGTTTACACAGTCGTACAAGTTACATTCATACATTCATACATCATTACGTTCATGCCTACACAACATATACACATTATCATTCATACATGATTACGTGGGTCACCTAGAGTTTTGTTTGGTTATGTCTTTCAGTCGATCCTCATCCATAATTAGTCAAATGGCAAGTTCCAACAAACGACCAACTTGCATCTACCTTTAAACATTTTTATCAAAGGCCGAGTGGATTCTCGCAAACCTTTTATCAATGCCGAGTGGATTCTCGCAAACCTTTTATCAAAGCCGAGTGTATTCTCACAAACTTCTATAAAGCCCGATGGATTCCGACAGTCCTAAACAACGGACCGCTTACATTTTTACTGCTTTCAAGCCGACAATCCTAAACAACGGACCGCTTACATTTTTACTGCTTTCAAGCCGACAGTCCCAGACAATGGACCGCTTAAGTTTACACTTTTATTTTCTTTCAAGCCGACAGTCCTAAACAACGGACCGCTTACACTTTTATCTGCTTTCAAGCCAACAGTCCTAGACAGCGGACCGCTTACATTTTTTGCTTTCAAGCCGACGGTCCTAAACAACGGACCGCTTAAGTTTACATTTTTTTCTTGTTTCAAGTTGCTAGTCCTAAACAACGGACAGTCTGCGCCTACCTGTCATTCTCTCGACCCTCATCCCTAGTGCGTCTGGTCCAGAGATGTCATTAAAAGTTTTGTCTTCATTAAACTCTTGTTCCAAACAACCACAGTAAGTAGACGATCGTTTTCCCCCAGTGAAACTACATTCCATTAACAGAGTCAGATCCCTTTCTTCAACGAATTCGGGCATCCCGTCGTTATTACTCGTCCCAGTCAGTCATCCATGCCGTCTTGCATTCATAATTGCGTCACATGCATTCATAGTATCTTAGGATCAAAAATAGGTGTACTTTGTATTTAAGTCTCTTCGGCCCGTCAAATCAAAGATTCCATCTTCAAATCTCCGGACGAAGAAACTTAAATAGGGGCATCTGTCATACCCCAATTTTTGACCCAAGATCCCACAGACACGTGTCATTTGACCCAAATCGGTCGTTGACTTTTCAGTGAAAAATTCGGTAGAGAGGTATTTTAAAATACCTCATTTTGGTTCCGATTCGAGTCCTCTTCACACTTTTTTTTTTTTTTTAGTCTTTTTAATTTTAATTTTTAATTCATTTCCATCTTTTATTTTCTATTTCACTTTTTAATTTAATTTTAGTTTAAACATATTTATCTTTTATTTATTTTTATTCATAGATGATAGGTTCAATTATTTTATCTATTCTTTTTCTATTTTTAATGTCCGATAAGTCCAAGAATTACAACTGTTCACGGCTCATCCAAATCCAGAAAAAGGTCTTGTAACAAACTCATTTTCATCTCAGTCCAAAGCTAGTATTTTTCTCCTCACTAACAAACCCTAATCCCTAATCACTTCCCTATAAATACAACCTGCAAAACACACATTAGGGGAGCCAATTTTTAACAACACAATTTACACACACACATATTTCAAAAATCTTGCAAATCAAAACTCTAGCAGCCGCATTTTTTAGAACCCTAGTTTTTCAATTTCAGTTTTATTTTATTTTGAAACCTTTTAGTTACCGCAATTTTGAATACAGTTTCCGCATAATATTTTTCTTTTCAATTTAATTCAACTTCAAGTTTCACGTTGTTTCTTTTATTTTTATCACTGCTGTTCTAAATTCCAATTCATTTGAATTCAATCTGCAGCCGCCGTAACATAGTATAATATAAATTTGAGAAACCTTGTTTCCAGCGAATTTTGAAATTTCAATTGTCCTTCGTTACGTCTTTCAATTTGTTGTTCTCATTATATCATTCTATTACCTTTGTTACTATTCTCTTTATTTCAAGTGGCTCTCACATAATATTTTAATTCCACCTTCAATCTTGTTGCTGCGCCTATTTCAATTGTGGATTGCTATATTGTTACTTTTGATTGCCTTGTTCCACATACATACATATATATAAATTGCTGCGTGGCTTTACTGTTCTCAATAATATCAAATTGCTTTGAATTGTTTCTGGCAGCAGCTGCTAGAGAATCCATCAATTGACAGGCCGTAGTGTCTTTATTTCTGGTTAGAGTTTCCATCATTAACAGGTGTTTGCCGTGGCTGTTCTATTCCATTCCAATTGTAAGGTTGCGGCTGCTCTCCAAAGTTAAAGAAGATTCCATCATAAAGAGAACCGGTGACTCTTTGCATTTCTTTTTTAATTTCTTCTTCATGCATTTTTATTTTCTCTAGCATTTTACTTTTCTTTTCTCATGCATTTTTATTAGTTTAGGTTTATTATTCTGCACTTTATTATCATGCATATTTTATTTTATTTTCGTCGCACAGATTTTAGAATGTATATTTAGGTTTACTGTAATTTATTTATTTTTCCGCAGACTTTAGAATGTATTAATAGGTTTTTATGTAATAGCTTTAGATGCAGGTGTGCGTGTGTGGGTGTATGTTTATTTTACGCTCGGTAGTTTAGGTTAAATGTCTCCGTGGTGGTCCAACGCCACCATGTGGTACCTACGCTTTATTTTTCCGCTCCGTTAGTTTCTTTTTTAGTTCAATAATTTAAGAAAACAACAAAAACATGCAAATAACAAAATCACAAAAACATTTTCAAAATAAACCTTGATTTTTAAATCAAGTGATCCTTTTATTTTCTTTTTTCTTTCTTAATCAAATTTCAATCAACTTAATTTTACTTTGATTTATTTTCTTTTAATATCAAAAAACACAAACAAATTCTTATTTGTCATTTGGCTTTTCATTTTAAAACCTTTTTCATAAACTAATAAAAAATACAAAACCAATCAAACGGAATTTTTTACCCCGAACTACGAGGTTTTGATCCCTCACGGGTACGTAGGCAAAGGACCTTGTCCTCTCAAATCAATAAAAATGTAGATAATTAGGTTTTTTTTCTTAATCATTTTAAATTTCTTTTTTCAAAGCAAGTAAGTTATAGCACAAGAATTAAATAAAACCAAGAGGTTCCCGTAGAGTACTACGGACATAAAGGGTGCTAATACCTTCCCTTTATGTAACTAACCCCCGAACCCTAAATCTTTTTTTTAAAGTGGTATTTGAACCTTTTTCCACTTTCTTTTAAAAAAATAAAATGTTCAGTCGTGAAATAAAATAGTGAGTCAAACGCTAATCAAATAGCATTGATCTCCAAAAAATGACGCGACATAATCATATAGTTTGCTACATTTTTTAAGTGATAAAGAAAAAAAAAACACACACACAACATTTTTGGAAAGAGAAAAAGTCAGCCCAAATAGAGCTGAAATGAGTTATTTTCTTTACATATAATATGTATGAATATACATATTTACCTTGAAAAAAATGAGTAGGCGGCTTTTTATTATTTTTGAAAGAAGATGCTTTAATCATTTCATTATTAATACTAGTGAAAAAACGGGCACGCACATGCCTGTTTTTTCACTCTTTTTATTGTGCTAATCTTTGAAAATTATGAACCGTTTTTTTTTTGTTGGTATAATGATGAACAGGTTTTTATGAAATTTTGATGTTGATTAAAAATAAAAATATAAATGTTTTTTAATTTTAAATTATAACAAATCAAACTAACCATGATTTGATTATCTATTTCAATTAATGACACAAACAATATCACAAAAAAATATAATATAAATTATTATTTTTTCAATGACGCTAACAACAATATTTCATAAAAAAATATTGTTTGACGGTAATTGGGATGATAAAAAAGTATGTTTATATATACTCATCTAGTTTGTTATACTTTTTAAAGGATAAAAGAAAAAAAACTGGACATATATATAATCATATCGTGTTTGTTACATTTTTTAATATTTAAATTTATTATTATCTATTTGATTCATGTGTTATTTGTATGGAAAATTGAGGACATTATTGGAAAGAGGAAAAACCAGCTCAAAAGTGTTGAAATAAATTATTTTCTTATATATAGTATAGATAAGAGATTATATCAAAATAAGTGTTGGGATTGATTGATAATATGACTGCTTCTAAAGGCCTTGAGCAACCACATTTACTTTTTGTCTATTAAACTTCACCCGAAAGTTTATAAAATAAGAAGCAAAAATATTCTTAAAACTGAGATAATATTGTCAAAGTCCGTAGCAATTACTTCGTTGGCATTGACCTAAAAAAATATATTATTTATTTGTCATTAATTCGAAAATGCACAGATGTCATATATTACTCTATACTTGACCTTATACTATATTTTGCTTTAATCCTAAAAATATAGGTAAAAAAGCATATATTTTTAGGATTAAAGCAAAATATAGTATAAGGTCAAGTATAGAGTAATATATGATTTATATGCTACACCTGTGTTTTCAAATTAATGCCAAAGAAATAATATTTTTTATTTTTTGAGGTCAATGCCAACGAAGTAATTGCTATGGAGTTTGATAATATTATCTCATCTTTAAAGAATATGTTTACTTCTTATTTTATAAACTTTTGGATGAAGTTTAATGGATAATAAGCGAATGTGGTTGCTCACGCCTATAGAAGCAGCCATATTAACATATCAAGCAAATGTTAATTAACATGGTATGGTCCGATAATAGAGGCTTACAACCTGTTATTACATATGACTATCTTGATTAGACCAATGATTTTATAATTGTTTGTCGAGATAATTGTACGACTTTCATAAGTGACATATGGTCAACTTATTATTTTATTTCATATTTTGTTTATGAATTCTGTATTGTTGGGAACGTTATGTTTTTAAAAATCATGACCAATAGTTTCTTTACACCAAGTTTAATTTGTTGAGGTATTCAGAAAGTAACATTGAGAAGAAAGTTGACTTGAGATTTGTAAGACCTACGTTTTAGTCAGTAGACTTGATATAGAACCGGATTATTCCATGCTTGACTATAGCCTTCATCTAGTCTTCTCTCGGTTAGGGCGCATCCTCGCATAATCGATTTGTAAGACCTACGTTTTAGTCGGTAGACTTGAGATAGAACCTGATTGTTCCTTGCTTGACTGTAGCCTTCCTCTAGTCTTCTCTCGGTTAGGGCGCATCCTCGCATAATCTTTAATCGCATATCTGTCAATTTCGGGTAACACAATAATTATTTTTTAGATTTAAAAAGTTATATCAAATTGTTTCTTAGACACTACCCTTTTTTGTATGATTTCCGAGTTGTGGAATAGCGTAATTCCTTGAAAGGTATATAACGGGAGATTCGTTTTGAAGTATTTAGATTTTAAGGTAAATCTGAAGAGGCTTTGACTTTGGAAGTATGGAAACGCTTGAAGAATACCTATATAATATTGGAGTGGAAGATTAAATTAAGAATACTTATTAGCCTGATGATCAGTCATGGAAAAAGACTACACGGGGAAAGTCTCGTTAGGGGCATAGTTAAGAATCCTCAAAGCGTTGGAAAATATTAATGTTAAGAATATTTATATTATATTTGAAAAAGGGCATGAAATTCTTCAAATAAAGAAGACAAAATCACTATGTAAGAGGAGGGTTGTGGAAATGTATATCAAATCATTACGTGCTTTCATATTTTCCAATTCTCTTTACTTTAAATGTTCTTTATGTCATCTTTTCTTTACATCTTTTAATTAAAAGAGAACATAAAACTTTTGGTAAAAACTTAACGATTTCTTTTTTTTAAAATAGATAACACAATTTAAACATCTTTTTCTTGGTAAGTTCCATCTTAACTAGAAGTCATGTGTTCGGATTCAACTCTAAAAATGCAACAGTTTTAAATCTTTTGAGAGATTAATCTTTACGGGTATAAAATATCTTTTCAAAAAAAAAAACCTTTCTTGTGTTTTTTTTTTATCACATTCACACCTTTCTCTCCTTCCATCCCTTCCTCCCAATCTTCCTCTTTCTCTTGTAAATATGTTATTGTCTAACAAAGTAAAATGGAACATGTTATTGTCTAACAAAGTAAAATGGGACGATAGTTATTAAAGATAAACATTTAGACTCTGTTTGGTAAAAATAACGGATAACTGGTAAGCTAACTGATAGCTTATAGCTGATGCTGTTGACTGATAACTTATAGCTGATGACTGATGACTTATAAGCTAATTGAAGTGTTTGGTAAAATGAGCGGTTCAACTAGTTGATAAATGTAAAATGACATAAAAGGGTATTATTAATTAATAATTAAGTTTATATAAACTGATATGTAACTCTAAAATAAAAATTGATATTAAAGTATTAAGGAATTCTTAGTTTAACTTTTTTTTTTAAAAATTAATTTAAATTTATAAATTTAAGAAAATACTTAGCTACAATGCCTATTTAATATATCTTCTATATTATAAATCAAATTTTATTCACTAAAATTTTATTTGATATTTATTTTTATTTGAGTGTTTATACTTTACCCAACAATTGAAGGTTATCATAATTCTTTAAAAAAAAATTGACAGCTATCATAATGTATTATTAGTAACACGAAAAAATGTATTATTAACAATAATTGATAGATATAATGAATAATGTCTTTTTGATTTTTTTTTACAGGACCTTCATGAAATTTATTTTACTGAATTATTAAATGCATTAACAATCAAGGAAGGTCTGAGTAGACATAAATCATTTTTTTTCACAAAAGGCTTAAAACAATTTTATACGGCTCAAAAAATAATTATACAGTTCAAAACAAGGGGGAAAAAAACGAGGTATATTATCATTTAAAAAAAACACACACACACACAGCGCAGAGGTATATATATGTCACTGCAATGTGCTAAGGGTAAAGATGTTAGTCAAAACAAAAACATTAAATAAATTAAAAGGGGCTATAAATGGCTTTTAGATAAATCAATAAGTGTAAAGATGGAAAAAAAATATAAGCTATAAGCTATAAGCTCAAACGCTACTTGAAATAGCGTCTGAAAAATAGCTTATAACTCGTAAAATAAGCTCTAAGCTCGTTGTAAAAAACTGTTACCAAACAGAGTTTTTCTTGTCAGACGAGCTTATAAGCTATCCGCTTGTTTTTTGGCCTCGCCAAACATAGCCTTAGTTGGATTTTAGATATTTAAAACTGTTACATATATGAGATAAAAATCTTATGTAATAAGGGAATAATATCATACAAAAATAATATTTGTTCTTAGAATAAGGAAACAATTTTGCAAGATTCTAAAAGAAAACAAAGCATATAATAGAAGGTTAGAATATTATCTCATAAAAAAATTATTTGATCAAATAATGGAATAAAAAAATAAATTTTTGATTAAATATTCATTCACATCTTATCTATAAGTTCATAATAATGAGATTTTATGGCCTTAGACATATATCATATTAATAGTAATATCTCCTAAATCAATTACCATAACCACAAATTGACTATACAAAACAAAAAGCATGAACCATTCACTTTTCGAATAACCACTTCTTTTTTTTTTTTTTTTGGTTCAACAAATAACCACTCTTTATTCAATTATAAATGTGACAAATCTTCTAAAAATATTGATTGGGAATGAATTTCAAATAACCGCTTTTTGTTCAACTATAAATAGGACTAATCTTCCAAAAATATTGTAGAAGATGTTTTTTCATATTTTGCTACTTCAAAAGCGTATTCGAGTGGTGTAAAAATATGCATATATTGTCTCTTAATTTTCTCTCTTTTTCTTTTCTTTCTCTCAGATCAATACGAACATCAAATAGATATTGTCAATGAACTTGTGATCATATTGATACTTTTATATACTTAGAAAAACAAAAATAAATCAATTTTGTTAAGAAAAAAAATTAGCAATCCAAAAATAAAGGAAACATTAGGTTGTTCCGTAATGTTCTTAACTAGTATGATACCAGTGCTATGTATGGGAAATTACTTAACGACAAATTTTTTGTAAGAAATTAATATTTTAAATTAGATGGATAATTAATTAATAATTTTTTTTATAAGGCCAGAGCACAATAACATTAAGAAAGAGAATAGATGATTTCTTAACTATACTCTAATCTTGTGTTAAGAGCTCATAAATATTATTAAAAAAAAGAAGTAAACACAGAAAAAAAAAAGCTAGGGGGATATAAACCTAACCCAATATAAACACACAAATGTGCAGGACACCCAAAACGACATTACAAACATTTTAAGCCATACAAATGACCCAACCTCTAATAATTAATCCTAAATAAACAAAGGTTAGCTATCTGGTGTATGAACCAACCGTCAAGATAAAATAGTCCAAGAACCAACAACACCTACAACGAGGCAACAAGCAACACCCACTCTTTCGAGTCCAATTAGTCAAATGTCATTCATACGAATGACTAAGATTTCAAAGCAGTCTGAAGTAGTAAAAAACAATTTTGCTCTGCTAGGGTTTCATGACCTTTTGTGATCTCCCTTACTTCTTCCTCGCAAGCTTTCTTTCCACAACAGATTCTGCTTCTTGTTCGATTTCTTAACCTTGATGCGGCCATGCCGTTTGATTGGCAAGCCGAGCTGGCTTCTCTGGCCGCTCCAACACCTGCCTCAAGTCTGCAACCGCCGCGATTGACTGCACCTCCTGTGCGCCCTCTATCTGCACCTTCCTTTGCTTAGGTGCTGACCTCTACTGTTCCGTCCCAAACGACCGATGATCCAATACCACAACCCTCCATTAAAGGTGAACAACTCATTATTCGAATTTCACAACCAATTTATGAAAAAAGAGTTGATTACTGTAAGAAAATCTCCGCGGGAGACTGATATTGAACAAGGGAGACAAGCCGTATACCTCCTCCAAAATTCAATAACGACTACATAAACATTGGAACACGTCTGCCCCGTGGTCTCTGCTCTCGTTGGGTAGTGGTTACTACGAGTTTTATTTTGCTTCAGAAGCTGACATGCGCTCCGTGTGGGCAAAGGGAACCGTTATTTTGAAGCCTGGTGTTTTGCGCCTCTTTGAATGGAAGAAAAATCTCAATATGCACAAACAGAAAAATACCTATAACGCCCGTTTTGATTATTTAAATTATTTTATAGAGTATAGAGAATATTTATATGATTTTATGTGATTTAAGTGATTTATATGATTTATGTAATATGTTGTGGTTTTATTAAGTGACTTATTTTATTATTTAATGGAATAAGATTCGAGAATAAAATAAATATTGAGTTGTGGGGCTGTTTTTGAATTAGATAGAATTATGAGGGAATAAGTGAAATAAGATAGAAGTGATATAAAAAGGAAAACTGGGTTTAGAATTGTACAGAACGTACAATTCAGTTTTGGGAGAAAAACTAGAAGTGAAGAACCAAGAGGCCGCTGCTCCAATTTTCTTAAGGTAAGGGTGAGCCTAGCATTACAATTCCATTAAAACATGTAATTCATGATTGTAGTTAACAGATTATTGGATTAATTCATGAGAATTTAAGAATTTGAGAACTAGGTCAAAAGTGATAATTGATGATTAGATGATGAGAAACAGTACCATTGTTGTAGAAAACTGTTTACAGACCTTATGGTAACCCTTATACATCATTATAGTCGAATTTGGGGAGGAACATGATGAAAATTGGGATTTTTGGTGAAAATTGTCGTAACCCCGTAACTGTTCTGTCGTCGCTCGCCACAGCGAGCAACCAGCTCGCCACGGCGAGTGTTCTTCATCAACTCGCGAGGCGAGAAATCCACTCGCCACAGCGAGTAACCTCTAGCTGACTCGTGAGGCGAGCAATCCCACTCGCCATAGCGAGCTGTAGCACCCCTAATGCTCGCAAGGCGAGCAAACCAACTTGCCACAACGAGTGACCTTTGATGGCTCGCAAGGCGAGAGATCCTACTCGCTATAGCGAGCAGTTCTATAACAGATTGCCTTCTTAGAATTATGCGATTCTTGTCGCACGAATTGTTATGAGATGACCCTGGGTTAGAATTAAGTGTTACTACAATATTAAAGATGACCTGTAGAGCTGTTAATTAATGTTTGATTTTGTTAGTAGTGACATATATAATTGTGTATGCTTTACTTTAAACTATAAGAGATGAATTATGTGATCGTTTATGATATTATTATGTCTTGAGATATTTGATGTGCTGCGATGCTGCTATTTGTTATTGATTAAAAGCTGCATGTGTCATTCTAAGATTATGAGTTGTGATCCAAATTATTGGTGTCATTTATGTTGTCTAAGTTATTAGATGTGGAGTCTATGCATAATCATTCAGAGACGAGGGCTCATGCCCTAGGAGCTTTTGCTCAACAGGGACGAGTGCTCGTGCCCTAGGAGTATTTTTATGCTCAAACAGCGATGAGGGCTTATGCCCTAGGAGTATATTTATACTCAAGTAGCGACAAGGGCTTATGCCCTAGATTGGTACCACATGCATGAATAAGATGTCTAAGTTGCATAGTCGAGTTGAAGTTGCATAGTCAAGTCAAACCGTTAAGTTGAACTATGATGTTGAATTATGATGATGATTATGATGTTGATTAAGATGTTACATGACTATTGTTATGATACTTATGATGATGTTTACGTTGTTAAATATAATTGTTGAATTATATGTTTAATGCTATTGTCTTGTGAATCTCACCCCTTCTTCTTGGAAATGTTGCTCTTCATATGAGTAACTTGCAGGTAATCAAGATTAGGTGATGTCGTTGAGGATTTCTCTCGTTGTGTCCTAGGTACTCTGATATGTAACGGGATGAGATCTTTGTTTTGCTTTTCTATTCCTTACGTATTATTTACGAAGATTTATGACAATGACATTGACCTCTTTTTATGAGACTTTTATGATGAGGCCTTTGAGCCAAAAACTATTTTGTTAATTGAATTTTAATCCGCTGCGAAGTTTGAACAATTATGATGATTATTTTATGAAGGATAAAATGTTATTTATTCCGTTGAAATTTTATGAAAGAAATGTGACATTCTGTTATATGAATACTCTGATTTATTTATGAAATTTTTATGTTGGGAAAACGGGGTGTTACAATTGGTATCAGAGCAAGTTGGTCCGTCCGGCCAACTAGATTGAGTCGTTTGTGTCGAGTGTTAGCTTAATTCTGTTTTGAATTTCCCTAACTTGTTCTCGTTATGTAGTGAACTGAGATGGCTGGAAGGAATGATGCTGCTCTTGCTGCTGCATTGCAAGCGATGGCTCAAGCTGTGAGCCAACAACAGAATGCTGGTGGTAATGATGGAGTGAGAATGTTGGAAACTTTTCTGAGGAATCATCCACCTACTTTCAAGGGAAGATATGACCCCGATGGAGCTCAGACGTGGCTTAAGGAGGTCGAGAGGATCTTCAGAGTTATGAAATGTACGGACATTCAGATGGTGCGCTTTGACACGCACATGTTGGCAGAAGAAGCTGATGACTGGTGGGTGAGTGTCCAACCGGTCTTAGAGAATGTTGGAGTTGTTGTTACTTAGGCTGTGTCTAGGAGAGAGTTCCTGAACCGTTACTTTCCGGAGGATGTTCGCGGGAAGAAATAGATTGAGTTCCTTGAGCTGAAACAGGGGAACATGTCGGTGACTGAATATGCTGCCAAGTTTGTGGAGTTGGCTAAATTTTATCCACACTATACTGCTGAGACTGCTGAGTTTTCTAAGTGCATCAAGTTCGAGAATGGCTTGCGTGCTGATATCAAGAGGGAAATTGGTTACCAGAAGATTCGTAACTTTTCTGAGCTAGTGAGTAGTTGCAGAATTTATGAGGAGGATACTAAGGCTCATTACAAGGTTGTGAATGAGAGAAAGAGTAAAGGTCAGCAGAGTTGTGCTAAGCCTTATAGTGCCCCTGCTAATAAGGGCAAACAAAGAGTTAATGATGAGAGGATACCTCAGAAGAAAGATGCTCCTGCTGAGATTATCTGCTATAACTGTGGTGAAAAAGGCCACAAGAGTAATGTTTGTACCGGAGATGTGAAGCGGTGTTACCGCTGTGGTAAGAAAGGGCATGCAACTTCGGCATGCAAATATGATGATGTCGTGTGCTGTAATTGTAATGAAGAAAGTCATATTGGTTCGCAATGCAAGAAGCCTAAGAAGGCTCAGACTACTGGGAGAGTTTTTGCTTTGACTGGTACTCAGACGGAGAATGAGGATCGTTTGATCAGAGGTACTTGTTATTTTGATAGTACTTCTTTAATTGCTATTATTGATGCTGGTGCTACGCATTGTTTTATTGCTATTGATTGTGCTTCTAAGTTGGGTCTTACTATGTCAAATATGAATGAGGAAATGGTTGTCGAAACTCCGGCTAAGGGTTCGGTGACTACTTCTCTTGTGTGTTTAAGATGTCCTTTGTCTATGTATGATCGTGATTTTGAACTTGACTTAGTTTGTTTACCTTTGAGTGGTATGGATGTAATTTTGGGTATGAATTGGTTAGAGTACAACCATGTCCATATTAATTGTTTTTGTAAGTCGGTTTCTCTTCTGATGAAGAAGAAAGTGGAGCAGAATTTTTATCTACTAAACAGCTGAAGCAGTTAGAACGCAATGGAATGTTGATGTTTTCCTTGATGTCATATTTATCTATTGAGAACCAAACGATGATTAATAAGCAGGAAGTGGTATGCGATTTTCCAGAAGTTTTTCCTGATGAAATTCCTGATGTGCCTCCAGAAAGAGAAGTTGAATTTTCGATCGATCTTATTCCGGGAACGAAGCCTATGTCTATGACACCTTACCGTATGTCAGCCTCTGAGTTGGCTGAATTGAAGAAGCAGTTAGAAGATTTACTTGATAAGAAGTTCGTTAGACCAAGTGTATCACCTTGGGGAGCGCCGATATTACTAGTGAAGAAGAAAGACGGTAGTATGAGGTTGTGCATTGATTACTGACAGTTGAATAAAGTAACTATAAAGAATAGGTATCCACTTCCAAGAATTAACGACTTGATGGACCAGTTAGTGGGTGCACGTGTGTTTAGCAAGATTGATTTGAGATCGGGTTATCACCAGATTAAAGTGAAGGATGAAGATATGCAGAAGACAGCCTTTAGGACAGGTTATCACCCCTTCTGCTTGGAAATGTTGCTCTTCATATGAGTAACTTGTAGGTAATCAAGATTAGGTGATGTCGTTGATGATTTCTCTCATTGTGTCCTAGGTGCTCTTATACGTAACAGGATGGGATCTTTGTTTTTCTTTTCTATTCCTTACGTATTACTTACGAAGATTTATGACAATGACATTGACCTCTTTTTATGAGACTTTTATGATGAGGCCTTTGAGCCAAAAACTATTTTGTTAATTGAATTTTAATCCGCTGCGAAGTTTAAACAATTATGATGATTATTTTATGAAGGATAAAATGTTATTTATTCCGTTGAAATTTTTATGAAAGAAATGTGATATTCTGTTATATGAATACTCTGATTTATTTATGAAATTTTTATGTTGGGAAAACGGGGTGTTACAATTGGTATCAGAGCAGGTTGGTCCGTCCGGCCAACTAGATTGAGTCGTTTGTGTCGAGTGTTAGCTTAATTCTGTTTTGAATTTCCCTAACTTGTTCTCGTTATGTAGTGAACTAAGATGGCTGGAAGGAATGATGCTGCTCTTGCTGCTGCATTGCAAGCGATGGAAGGGACGCAGCCAGTGAAGGATAATGCAGACAACTCATTTAGGTTTGCCTTGCAATATGTTGTGGACCAGGTTCCTCAAAGAACATTGCCTCAGGAAACGGAACCTATTTTGACGTTGGTTACGAATGAAGTGCAAGATGATGTGTTATTTGTTGAGGGCGATGGGGAGCATTCGGGGTCTATTACTCGTTCCCTGGTTGTATCTGCGATACCATTGATCTTGGTTGAACAGAATATTGAGCAGGAACAATTAAATGATGAGGTTATGGCTACAAATTTGCCCGAGCATGGTGCAGGCTTGAGTGCTGATGTTTCCATTGGTGGTGAGGTCTTAGCTACTGATATACCTGAAAGTTCAGATGATTATGTTGTTGTTATTGATGGTGACACCACTAACACATATATTGATGGAGTTACCAACTCTTCTTTCAACTTGCCTTCTTCCTCACTAGATTTGAAATGCACGATCTCATGTTCATGTTCCTTTAGATTTCCAAAGAGTGTGATCATACTAAGAACATTGAGATTTTGCGATTCCTTGATGATGAGTAAAACCGCAAGTGCACGGTTCTACCGAAGTAGTAAAAAGAGAGTATCGTTCCAACATGGAGTTGTTTAATTTAATTAACTTTTTAGAGGATGATTAGAAGAAAGTTCAGTTGTAAAGGTTTGATTTTTAACGGAGAAAAATAATAATATAAGGCGCCTTGGGATTATTGGTCCATCTTAATAACAAGTCCTTCACAAACAAACCCTAAACCGTTAATTTTATATTGGACCCACTTTCTAAAGACAAGTTTCTCTTAAGCGTATCAAAGCTTCTCTCGAAGTCATTGAGTGTGTTCCTCTAGCAATCACGCCTATTCTCATGGTTGATTGCTATTAAAATCCTTGAAGAACGAAACTTTATGTGTCTCAAAGTTTGCTAGACTATTCTCATGTTTCGTAATCCTTGTCTAATTTCACTTGTTCCAATATCAAAGCTCCGCGTTCGCTTTATGAATTGATATTTATGATGATGAATTAACAAATATCAACCCTCCGCGTTCGCTTTATGAGTTTGGTATTTGTTAATTCATTATAAAAACGGTGAAATTAGATTAGAAGTTAGATTTATATAAAATTAGGGTTTATGGTTTGGTTTGATTAGGATTATGTCAATAAGACTTATCCAACAATCCCAAGACAAGAAGAGTCTACTCACACATGTTCATCATAGACATTGTAACGCCCTAATTCTATTAAAGCAATAAACATGCAAATATAAAAGATATTCAAGAATTAGACGCTACGTCTTCAACAAGTTTCCAAAAACAACATGCATGCATATATAAAATTCTCAACAGTCGCAGCGGATATAATTCATACATCAAGTAATTCAACATATAAATACATATAAGTCTCCAAGTCCCAACATATGGGCAAATAACAACATGATCCAAAGCAATAAATATAAAGATAACGTCTTAATCAGTGCCTAAATCTAGACTCGACTGAAAGAAGAGGAAGCATCCGCTATCCTCAGATCAACTCACCAAGCAAGCAACTACTCCTGCACTCCGTCTACCCATCCATAAGGAAAGGCAGGAGGTCAAAACCACTAGGGGTTAGCTTTACATCAAATATAATCAACATATGTAAAAGGACATGATGAATTAACTTTAATAGTTCATTTCAAGTTACAAGTTCAATCAACCATGCTTCAATAACATCAACAATTCATCACGTCACAATTACGCAAACATCACTTATAAGGCACCAAGTGTGTCAATCACCAAATACATCAATCAACAAGCATAACAATCATAAAGACTCATGCTACATCTTGTATGCACCTAAACATGATTCTAAATGCATGCGGTACCGTCACCAACAACAAAGGCCGTCGCCCATGATGCCAACTGCACATCATATGTAAGAGTACACCTCCTCCTACATTAACACCTACGTAAGAGTCCTTCCCTTACGCCACATATGAGACTATGATGCATGGACATACAAGTAAAGACTCGGTAATGCAAACCAACTCAATCAACAACAATGTAAAAGTTCACCTCCATTTACATTGAACAACATCAACAACAATTGCATTATCAAGAATTCACATCCATACAATCAACCATTCACAATTCAAATAGAATTCATCACCACATCATCACAACTTCAAATAGTTTCTCACAATTAGAGTAAAGGAGAACATTCACCAATCCAAGATAATCATCATATTCAACAATTGGCAATCATTCACGTATCTTTAATTATTCATACAAAGCCATATATAGAAGGTTTCCGAGATAATCGGTCTTAATGATTAAATTTGACAAAGTTCGTCTATGATTAAACAAAATAACCAACATATACTTTTCAAATCAGCTCCAAATCCTCTTTCTTTTGCTTCAAGACTGAATCTTTAGAATATTTGTTTATGAAATTAAATATCTTGCAATTGAAGTAAAATAGATCTAAAAAGGAAATAATATTAAATAAAATGAAATCAAATATAAATAAAACAGACTCAAATGTTATATTAAAAACACTAAATATCGACTCATCACTTGATAGCGGTAACTTTGGGCTGCCATTCCCTTGTCATACATCTCAAAATTTTATTAGTGCAATCTTGGTTTGAAATGTCCTTACCAAGGTTTTTCAACTTGTTGACAATATGAGTGAATCTCATTTGCATGGAGGAGATGGATTCACCATCCTCGATGCAAAAAAAAAACTCATATTGTTGCACAAGGGTATTAATTTTTGATTGTTTAACATCGTCGGTTCCGTCATGAAGGGTTTCTAACGCATCCTACATAGCCTTAGCGGTCTTACAATGAGAGACAAAATGATACTCAATTACTCCAAGAGAGGAGATGAGAATGTTTCGTGTCCTTAAATCAAGTTGGACCTTATTTTTGTCATCATCACTCCAATCGGCTTTAGGTTTGTCGAGGACGATGCCATCTTTGCCTTCGGCGACAATTTGCAGTTGAAACCGCCCATTAACAACGGCGTCCCAAACATCCATGTCAACCGATTGGATATGAACCCTTGGGCTCCTTATTTGCCATATGGATCAACTCTTCCGGTAGTTAACCGTTAGTGAAGAGACAAGCTCTAGATACCACTTGTTGGTCTACATGGCCAATAAGGTTGCGCGCTAGAGGGGGGTGAATATCGATTTAATTTTTTTTACGGAGTTTTAGCGAAAGCGTTTGAAATGTTTTGAATAATTGGAAACAAGCTTGAAAAATCACAACAATTACAAAGAGTTAAGACTATGTGCTAATAAGATTCACAATAGAATTGAGAGGTTCACAAGATAAATCTTATTACAATCAAATATTAATAGTTTTGAACAATTTCCAAAACTAGAAAATTTCAAATCCAAACCTATAAGAAATATAACAAGCTATCAATAAAAAACACAATGCATATGCAATTGATGAATTGGATAGTAATTGAACTAAGAAAATTAGTAAAAACCTAATTCAAGGAATTAGATCAATTTTTATTAAAAACAACTTAGATCAAAATTAATTTCTACTCTACTAATTAAACAATTAACATATACAACTATCAAAATTAAAGAGGATGAGGAAAAGAGAACGATGCCATTATTTTTATAGTAGTTCACCCTTTCGTCCTCGCTTTGGGCTACAACTTCTCTTCTTGGTGAAAAACGCCTCCACCAAGGTCATCCACTAATAGTAACAATGTTGAATACAAATGTGATTACAAGAGTTCCTTGAATCTATCCTAGTTCTTCAACCCCTATGTAAGCACTACCCCAGACTTCAAATAACCTTTGAATTTGGTGCTTCTTGATGTCTTCTAATCCTCAATCACCCATGCAACCCTTCAAATTCTTCACACAAGTTTTTCGATGCTACGTCCGACAATTGGATCCCATTGAACACAAGAACAATTTGAAAGAACCCCCAAGACCTTTGGAGGTGGAATGAGATTATTCATTTCACTTTGGAACCTTGATTAAGCCCAACCAATTTCCTTGAAAGAACCAACTTACAATCCCTATTAGCACCCTAGTAAATAATATGAATCAAAGTACAAAGTGGTTCTAAGAAAAAGTGTTTAATTTTGAAGAATTTATGAACGATGAGTTTTTGAGACCTAAAGAGAATAGATACAAATGATTAAATATTTTGGGAGTTATGAGGAAGTGAGTGTATATAGAAAGGGGTGGTAAGTGTAAAATTTCTGCCAAAAACAACATAGTGAATCGATTCATTAAATGTGTGAATCGATTCAGACAGCAAAAATACAAGCCGAAAACCTATGAATATTGATACGATTCAGTGTAAATGTGAATTGATTCAAGTGAGCCCAAGATGAAGAATGAAGCGATTCAAACTTTTATGAATCGATTCAGTGCGAGTCAGTAAAAAGTCATGATGCGGTTTAAACAAATTTGAATTGATTCAAACATGATGCGATTCAAATTCTGGTGAACCATTTCGTTGGAAGTTAGAAACTTCTGATGATGCGATTCACAATTTTATGAATCGATTCAGTGAGTAAAAAGATGAGGTATTGGCTAATTTTCAAATAAGCTAGAAATGCACATGACACAAGTGAATCTTAGGACAATGAAACATAGATGATGGGTGCTTTAAAAATGCTATATGCCAGAAAACGAAGAACAAGATGATCATCAAAGAGTAAACTAAAGAACATCATCAAAAACACAAATTAAAACTATACAGGCTTCAAATCCTAATCCTAAATGCAAAATGAACTAACTACTAATATTAAATAATGTTAACTAGACTCGATCTAATGACTGTAGTTATTATAACAACTGTTATTTTTACTACGACTCTATAAAATGTATGTAAATTAATTATTACCTAAAACTACAACTCTAAAAAAAATGAAAAGAAAAATAAAAAGGTTAGTTCCTAATGAGAAAAGAAAAATGGGTAGTATTAAAAAATAAATAAATGCAAAAATAAAGACACTATGTTAGTAACATCTAAGAAAAATAAACTAATGAATGATAACTAGACTCTAAAAATAAACATATTTTTTTTGTATTTTTGAATTTTTAAAACAGAAAAAATAATATGCGGAAAAATAAATGACATAAAAATAAAATGCAGAAAATTAAATAAACAAATACGAAAAATTTAAATTGCTTAGTTGAAATATTAACAATCCCTGGCAGTGGTGCCAAAAACTTGATAGTAGGATTAGGCAAGTGCACCAAATCGTTTACCAAGTATTAAAATGATAAGTAGAGTATCGTATCCACATGGATTTTTGTTTTGTCTAAACAATTCACATTACTTATTTGGGAACAATAAAATAAATAAAGAGATAAAGGTTAAGAGTTTTACAATTTAATTTGTTTGCAATAGAGCAAAGTTTACCTGTTTGATTGCAGAATGTTAGCGGCGGTTAGGATTCTTTGAATCCCCTCTATACATTTGTTGGAATTAATTTACAATCAAGTCACATTCAGTATTTTAAGTAGACTATCTAAGTGATGCGTTCGTTGGGACATGATAACCTAATCAGCTGTCAAGTTGAACCTGTTGGTCGCTCGATGATCCTTAAGTGCATGGTATTACTCTCTCATATATTTCGATTTATCCCTCCGTCTGTTGAATTGGACCTTCTAGTCACACGATGATTCTTACATGTGGGGTCTTACTCACTCAGAGGTAATTGCAACATAAACTTAAATTAGAGATCCTAATCTTCCATAGGTATGATTTCCCAGTGTTCTTAAAGGTTACCTAATCTATGAATCTTAGAAGTACATAGCATACTCACCCTTCGGTAGTTCAACGAACAGGCAGCCATATCAGTGTCTACCTTACCAAGTGATGTACGGATTAGCGTAATTGCAAAATGGCAAGTGTACCAATCGATTACCAAGTAATAAAGTGATAAGTAGAGTATCATATCCACATGGATTGTCCTTTTTCCCAAAAAATCCGCGTTACTTATTTTTATTAAGTTGACAATATAAAAGTTAAGGGTTAAAAATACTTGCAATTTTTATCTGTTTGCAACAGAGCAAGTTTACTTGTTTTGGTTGCAGAAAAGTAAGTAGCGGTTAGGATTCTTCGAATACCCTCTGTATATTCATTGTTGGTTAATAAGTAAAATATATGTCACATTTATTTATCTAAGGTAGGCTATACAAGTGATGAGGCCGTTGGGATGTTCCTAATTAGGTAAGGCACCACCTGACCCAATGGGTTCTAATCACTGATTACCTATTTAGGCTTTTCCCTCCGATGGCTAATTGAACCTGCTGATCGCACGGTGATCCTTACATGTGGGGTCTTGCTAATTCAAAGGTAATTGAAACATAAACTTTATATTGGCTTTCCCGTGTTTCCTAAGGTAATGAAGGTCAAGGTTCCCTTAGGTCTGCCCATCTATGAATCTTAGGACACTCATAACACACTCTCTATACGCTTTCTTAGTAATTCTACAAATGGGCAGCCCTAATCTACATCTACCTTACTAAAGGTTTCAAGAGAATGGTTCTATTAGGCTATAGTTCTAAGTCGGACAGCTAGGTGCTTGTTTCCCTAAATACTAAACAGTTAATTCCTAGGTTCGGTAATGCACCACACGACCCAACAGTTTATAGCCAGTGGGTACCTACACCTAAGGTCGACAATTCCTATGGTATCTTTGACTAGTTAATAATCACTTACTTCCTAGACACTAAAGTTATATAAATATCAAGATATAAGCATCCGGTTAGTGATATCAATATTAGGCCTTGTCATAACCTAAGTACATAATCTAGGGTTGCACCTCTCACATAAATAAAACTACATACTAATAAAACTTAATAGCGAACAAAAGAATAAATAAAATAATAAACGACATATTAAAATAAATAAATATCCAACAAAAATATACAGATGTTCATCTTAAAACTCTAACCTAAAAAGATTTAGTTACACATGGTAACTAAAAACAAATTACTAAAGATAAAAACATACCCTAGAAAATCAAGGAGAAGATAGAAACTCTCCTGAAGCTCGAAAGTCGCCTTATTCTTGAACTTCTACAGTTTTGAATGAGGAAGGCTGATATTTATAGTGAGAGTTTCTACCTGGCTTTGGGCTAAAAGTGCGAGCTTTACCCAATATGGAAGCAGGAAAAGATAGTTGCTCCCCAACTTTTTGCATGCATGGGGCGCATGATAGTGCACCCCTTTGCATGCCCTAGGTGCATGAGAAATGCCTTAGGCGCATGGTTTATTAAATCACGCCCTAGACGTTTTTCTCATGCCCAAGGCATATGGTGTCTTCCTTCCGGGCCCAATCTCTGATTTTTCGTCGTTTTTAGGTCTTCGTCTTCAAATAACTTGACTCGATACTTTAGGAACAAAATTCCTCCCATTTGTAAGTCTTCTAAAGCCTCTTGGATCTCCATTCTTATTTCTTGAATCTGCATAATTCTTCGGATGTTCTTGATTTGCCGATTTACATGATTTCTTCGTGAATTACTTTAAAAATCCCCTAAAATTGCTATGTTTCGGGAAAAGTAGAATTACAGACTCAAATATAGAAAACATTATAAAAGTCCCGAAATCATAGACTATCTTTATAATACTCTTCCTTTTTGCTGCTAAATCCTACTAAAATAAACTGAAAAACATGTTAAGAATAACGTAAGATGACCTGTCATCACCAAGGTGAAAAAAGAGTGGAGTTACTAGTGACTATATAAAGTAGTGACTATATAAAGATAAGAACATGAGCGGATATGGGTTCATGGCAACATTTGCTGAACATGAGGAATCAGAGAAAAGGAAGAAAGGGGAGAGGGCAAATCATATCTAAGGAGTAGTGGACCAAAAGCTGCGTTTATGCGGAATTTCGAGGTGAGGGGGGAGTTATGTTCATTAATAAGGGTTGTATACTCATGTGGATTGTGAGAGGTTTCTAATTCATTGATGTTTTAATAATTACTATGTTGAATCCTAGATTATTCTTTATCCTTTTTGTGTTGTTATAACCGTAAGATTATTCGTAGTTTTGATTCTGTGAAAATAACGTCGTTATATTTGTAAATTGCATGTAGCTATGATTCTATAATTTTGATGTTACTGTAAGTTGAATTGTAGTTATGATTTTTATGATTTTTGGTGTTGTAAATATTGAATGTATGTGTTCATATGATGAAACTCATGATGAAAGAAGAATAAGAATAGACGTAGAATTGATGTTGTAGTAGGAAGATTAGAAAGAGAAAAACAAAACTAGGATGAATGAATTGGTAATTTAACCATGGAAAGAGTGGATAATTGGATAGGCTAATGGAGAATTAGTGTTTAAATGATAGGGTATTCATAGGAGGATGATTGGGGACAAATTTGACGAGTATTAGGTTGAAAATGGAGTCGGCGAAGGTTCCTCAAGGCGAAATCGCAGCAAAACTGTGATTTTGCTGTCACTGGGCAAAAAGCACGGTTTTCCCTCAGAAAAGCATAGACCGTGCGTTTCTTGTTGTCCAGGAAGTTAAAATTTTCATTTTTAGGGCGCACAACCGTGGTCCCGAAGAGCACGACTATAAACCCTTCCTAAGATTAGGAAACCAAACTTTTCTTCCGAAAATGAGTCCCAAATGTAAAGGTAATGATTCTAGACTATTAAACAAATAATAGGAAGCATGTCTATGCATAATTGAAAGGTGATTAACTCAAATCAATAGGGAAACTAAAGCTAGAACCGAAGAAGAGTGGATGAGAGAAGTAAAAGGGATTGTTAGAAGTAGTTCTTAAACCAACATAGGAGATGATATGATGACCATAGGATAAAGAATAAGTTTGATATTATGAGTTAAGTTAAAGAGTACAAAATTGAGTAAGACGAGTGTATGATGTCAGTATCTAAGGTGATATACGATAGTAACACCGAAATAATATGTGCGGATAGAATCTTATAACTTAATGTGCTTAATCGCGAAAGATACTATGAGGAATATTGAAGGAGAAGTGAAAATATTAAATTGAGAGCAAAAGATAAGAAATATCTAGGTCTAAAGAGCTGGTTTTGATGCATAAGTTTTGTTTCCATCAGGCATATGAAAAGATTTCCGTTTAAAATTGACAAGATTTCCAATAGTATCAATTAATGATGAACTCTTTCCTATGTCTCTCACCATTAGTGTATAAAATAAAAAATTTAAAAATAAGAAATAAAATTAGGAGCTAAATAAAGAAACATTACCGATAATAGCTAATTTAAAATAAGTAAGCATTCTTAAAAGATGGCAAATGGTAAATTTGCCAAAATACTAAGCTTGCTTTATTATTATCTACAGATACCTATTATTTTCATTTATACACGTGTCTATATTTAACTTATATATTAATATGAGGGCTGATTTTTTTTTAATATATACAAATGTCTATATTTTCTCATATTTAATACGGAAATAATTTTTTCTACAATTTGTACATTTGTCTATATTTTTATTCTTATATAAATACAAAGATTTTAATTTTTACGCAACTACGACTTGCTTAAAAAAAAAGCACAACACGCTCATCCTGAAGCCTCTAGCTAGATTTTGATAATGTTGGCTTGTTTATCAATTTTATGTTTTATGCTTAGCATGTTTGATTAGTTGATAGGTATATCTTAAAATGTGTTAAAGCATCCAAGCTTACGCGTGTCTCAAGAAAAGTCATTCTCATCACATATCATCTTTCAATTTCTATAATTCTATTGCATGAATTGATTCATACATGCCTGAATTGTATCACAAAAGTCGCTGACTTAGTGTGAATCGATTCATGACATTTGTGAATCGATTTAGTTTGAATCGCCTCAAAAATACATGAGTCGTCCTGGACATTTTGAATCGTATTGATTGCAAATTCTATTTAATTATTCAATTTCATATTGATTGCAAGTTTTATTTAATTATTCAATTTCATATGAATTGTATTTTCAATTGATAGCTTTGTATTATTGTTCATATATGTTTGATTTTGAAATTGTCTAAAGTTTTGTAAATTGTTTAAGGCTCATTAAAGTTTGATTGTATATAAGATTTGTATTGTGAATTACTCAATTCTATATTGAATCTTGTTGCACATAGGTTTATCTTTTTGCTTATTGTTGTGATTGTTCATGCACGATTCCAATAGTTGATTTAGTAAAATTCACTTTTTATCAAAACTTCGAAAAAACTTTTCAAAAAGCTATTCACCCCCTCTAGCTTACAATCTTATTGGCCATATAGACCGACTCACCCGTCCGTATGCACGGGTATACTGCTAAAGCATTTGATTCATCTCTTGTAAGGTATATAGAAAGATATCTTCTTGTGGTGGCTCTTGGAGCAGTTTTGGTTGCATTGATCCATTTTTTAAGAGTTTTGGTATTGAGACCAAAATCACTGAGAGCAAACCTACATATGCAGGGTTTATATATTGTTTATACAATAAAACAATATTTAAATAATACTTTTTTTAAGGGTAAACAATATTTTTTATTGAATTTTCTAAAAAAAGGAAATTATTTAATAAAAAATTATTTATTGAAAATAATTAATTGAATTCATTTAATGAGTCAATGAAACAACTACCAAGAAAAAAATATGGTAAAAATATAAATTAAATAAACTATAAGGGGTGGATAAGTAAAATGTTTGAAAATAAGGTTGACTCTTTATTATTATTATATTAAAAATCATTTAAGATTAGTTTTTTTTAATGATTAAAACCATAAAACTTTTCATTATCGTTAGACTTTGGAACATTTTTTGATACAAAAAAGAGAACAAAGAAAATTAATAGTAGGTACTGAAAGTAGCAGGCGTTGAAGAATGAACATAAGTGTTGAAGTTGTGGTGGCTCTTGGAGCAGTTTTCATTGCATTGATTCATTTTTTGCATGTTTTGGTTTTGACACCAAAATCACTTAGAGCAAAGCTGCATAGGCAGGGTATTCATGGCCCTTCTCCTCACTTTTACTTGGGTAATATCCAAGAAATGAAGACCCTTTTACTCCAACAACAACAATTATGTGTCAAGCAGAAAGAAGAACAAAAAGAAGATATTTGTAATACTATATCTCATAGTTGGACTTCAAGATTGTTCCCTCATATTCAGAAATGGAGAAGTCAATATGGTTAACTACTCTCTCCTTTCTCACTATTAATATGTTTTTTAATGTTTAGTTCTTATTAAGTGTTGAATCTAAAAAAAAATCTCTTTCTCACTATCATATCTTACCATGTTGTGAAATGTTAGATTAAAATTGTTATGAGACCTTGTATTCCATGGATTTGGACTGTACCTACTAAGAGCTTGATGCTTTATTGTTGAGTTCATTTAACTAGGTGAAACTTATTTCACAATTCGTTCCACTTGATCTCAATTTAATGTCTGAGATTGCTTACAGGATGAAACTGTATATCATAATAACTGTAGCAAATATTAATCTATTTTCCATACCACAATTTTGGTTTGGTATGTTACTTGTGACACTTTTAATTTTCATCAAGTTCATAAAACTCATGTAAAACTAAATAGATTTATCCTAACTAACATTCCGATTGAATCGGTTAGACACAATGATGTGTAATAGTTATATATATATATATATGTGTGTGTGTGTGTGTTTTTGTGTGTCTTAATCATTTAATTCCCAAAACACCTTGATATTCTGGATTTCAATACGTAGATAAGTAAAGTCTAATCAAAGATGGTTCCAATAGGATTTGAACTCGTGTTCTCAAGAATGAATCGTCTGTAGCTAGAGTAAATTAATCACTTGAGGTCAATCATTTAATTAAACAACAAATTTAAAATTGCAATAATAAAATCTATGAGAAATATATAATGAAGGCATCAAAAGAAAAAGCAAAGAAAACTACCATATTGCATGAGTCGGTAATATTGATTAGTCCTATGGAATATAACAAAAGAAGGTTAATATGTGTTTAACCTAATTTTTGAAGTTCAAAACTTTCATTTGATTCATGCAGGCCCACTATACTTGTTTTCAACTGGAACTTCTCAATCGTTAATGGTGATGGATATAGGGATGGTGAAGGATATCCTCACAGACACCACTTTGAGTCTTGGAAAACCTTCTTATCTTTCAAAAGATATGGGACCACTTTTAGGCCAAGGTATAATATCATCAAGTGGGCCAATTTGGGCTCACCAGAGGAAGATAATCACACCTGAATTATACCTAGACAAGGTGAAGGTAAGTCTACAATACCCAAACAATTCTCTTCTCAATAGAATTTGAATAATGCATAGAAGGTAAAATATGTGATTTAGGAGCTATTGGTAGGTATGTATGTAAGAGTAATGGTATTCATTGTTGTCAAATAGAGGCTATAACAATATTATAACACTGTAATATAGTGGAATTTTAACAAATCATCGTTGTTTTATGATACAGTATTCAATATAAATTGTTATCAATAACTAGCAATAGCACTGTATTATATTTCATTTTGCACTAAACGCTATTTTCTGTTATCCAAAACTGATGGTATTTATGTCAAATACAACTAACTTCTTTTAAATGTTGATTAAAATTACATTTTAACAAATTTCTTTTTATGTAAATAATGTTGAAGGCAATGGTTGGGACAATTGTTGACTCCACAAATATAATGGTAAGATCTTGGGAGACTAAAATAAAAAGAGATGGGGTAATTTCAGAGATTAAAGTTGATGAAGATTTGCGAAGCTTGTCGGCTGACATAATTGCTAGAGTGTGTTTTGGGAGCAATTATGTCGAAGGAAAAGAAATATTCTCAAAGCTTAGAGATCTTATAAAACTCCTCTCCAAGATAAATCTTGGAATTCCAGGCTTTAGGTATGCATGATCATTGAAATATTTATATTCTCATGAGTTGTAAGCAATAGAGTGTTCTGCTTTTCCATCATAATCTTTTTAAATTTGTTTTGTCTTTGTTACATATTTCTAAATTATTTTCCTCTTGTTTACTTTTTTTGACAATTTTCTCGTTCTTGTTAGTAATGATACTAATGTGGAAAATGGTGTCATAATCTTATTTAGGTACTTGCCAAACAAGAGAAATAGACAAATATGGAGACTGGAGAAAGAGATAAACTCAAAAATATTGAAACTTGTAAAACAATGCCAGGAGAAAGGTAGTGAACAATTTCTATTGCAAACGATACTTGAGGGTGCAAAAAATTGTGAAGGAAGTGATGGCCTCTTAGCAAATTCAACTTCACAAGAAAGGTTTATTATAGATAACTGTAAATCTATATTCTTTGCTGGGCATGATACTACTGCAATTACATCAACTTGGTGCTTAATATTGTTAGCTAAATACCAAGATTGGCAAGACCGTGCTCGTGCAGAAGTACTTGAAGTTTGTGGAAATGGTAATCTAGATGCAAGTAACCTTAGAAAAATGAAAACGGTATGTTTTACACCAAAGTTACATGTCTCCATAAAATATATTTCATCCCTTGCACTTCATATTAATCATCTTGACCATAGACTTTAGAAGATTGAATCACATATATTAAATTCAGTATTGTCTTTGTGTAAGCTAAACATTATGGGTCTAATTGAAGAAATTTCATTACAATATTTTTCTCATGTCAATTATTAATTGTTTTCGATAATTTTTTTCACAATTATCAATATAATTGTATTACATCTTTTCAAAGCTTCATTAACATTCTTATGCATCCAGTAAATAAATATAAAAAATTTGTTTTATTTTGCAGTTAACCATGGTGATTCAAGAGACTTTAAGGCTTTACTCACCTGTATTGTTTGCCGCAAGAACAACATTAAAAGATTTTAATCTAAAAGGTATCAAAGTTCCAAAAGGAATCAATATTCAGATTCCAATCCCAATATTTCATGAAGACATTGATATATGGGGGGTCGATACACACAAATTCAAACCTGAAAGATTTTCAAATGGTGTTCTTGGATCTTGCAACTTTCCACAAGCTTATATGCCATTTGGAATCGGTTCACGTGTATGTCCTGGACAACATCTAGGCATGATAGAATTGAAGGTGATATTGTCTCTCATTTTGTCAAAGTTTCGCTTCTCTCTGTCGTCAACTTACTGTCATTCACCGACCCTTCGTATACTTATAGAACCTGGTCATGATGTTGTTCTCAAAATGATAAAAATTTAATTAAGAAACCATTTAACTAAAATGCATTTCCCCTTGTTCATTGGGGTTTCTTTTTCATCGCTTTGTTGATGGTTTTGTAATAAGCCTAGTTTTCTTTTAAACAGATATTGAGAACATGTTCAGTGTCATTTCTTCCTAAAACTTATGAACTGTTTGAACTCTCTTTTTATTTTTCACATTAAATTAAGATTGTTCTTATTATATTCCTTGCACAAAAATCCTTGTCTATTTCCTAGGCATTATAAAACAAGGTGGCGCTAATGTTCAATTTACAACCGTCCTCGTTGGGATTTTAATTCCGTCCATTCATGTTACATGATCAAACTCTCAACACTGAGTTGATACCTCATCAATCGTTATTGCCTACCATCATTGTTTAAATGTAATAATAATAATAATAATAATAATAATAATAATAATAAAATAAAATGTTGCTTAAAACCTATTACAAATTATTCATGTCTAATGATCGGTTTGTTTTGCAGAGTTATACAATTGTCCCTTATGCATATATATTTGAAAAGAAGGTGTGTAATATTATAACTATACAAAGATGTCCAATTGTAATATATTTTTTTGATTATTTAATGGAAAAGGAGTGGAGGACAATGTGATGAGAATGATATGGGTGAAGACACTATTTAGTGTAGTTATTTGAAAAATTGAAATTTTAGAAAGAGCTAAAAATGATAGTAACCAAGTCACAAATGTGCATGCTTACTTTTTCTTCAATTAATCTGAAAAAGTCCATTTGACATTAATAAGATTTTAAATTTTTCAATTAAAAACAACTAAGACTTTGCTTTTGTACCACTTATTGGAATGTAGCAAAATAAGCTTAAATGAGGACTCTAGAATCCATTGTTTTATATCAATCAGAGATTTTTTTTAAATGTTAGATGTGTCTTTTTTGAAGGTGTAATATGGACTATATAGATAACAAATTATGAACTTTCAAGTAAAATATTTTAACAAATTAAGGCCCACCCTAACGAATTTGGAGACATTGAGTCTTCGAGTTACTAGAACCGTAGCTTCGGTCGTCCAGTGCGGTGTCCTCAGGATCGATTCACACCTTGGGTTGTCTCATTGGATGAATTGTTTCTTTTGACTCGTCGGTCTTGGTCTGCCATGGGGGAAGATAGAGTGCCCCTGTGATATGTATGGGACGACAAGAGTTTGGACTTCCTAACTCTTGTTCTTGTCAGGATCTTTTTGTTCCTCCCCATGACGTGTATTTGAGTCCTGACAGTCAGTCTTTAAAGTGAAGATGAACGTCGTTTGAGCATATTGAGACTTTGGCGGTTGATCGCACCTTTTTGTTGCACCTATCAGAATTACAGTTGGGGTTGTCTGGGCAGTTTAACATGGTTAGGTTACCTTTTGACATGTGTCAAGTAGGCTTGTCGCGCCTGTTTTGGGTGCTTCCTTTGAAGGGTTTTAGCATTGATGGATTTGAGCCCTTCTGGTTGCTCGCTTGTTTAGCTGTTAGATCATTGTTGTTTCAACTACCCTTTTGGAGCATATATAAGTGGCATTGGGGTGTTTCATGTTTGTAGTTTTCAATTTGGATCCTTTGGAAAGCTTTGAAGATCTTTGCACCACTCATTTCTCCACTCTGTTTATCTTCTTCCGATTTTTCAGGTACGGTTCATTCCTCCTGTTTCTCTTCCGAAATCACTTCCTCTATGGGGTTATCCCACTCTTAAGGGAGGAAGTCAGTAGGCTTTTTTTAAGAGTTCCCTTCTTGTAGTATTTTCCTTCGCCATCTCTCTTTTCCTTTTCACCTTTCTGGTGGTTGACGGTCTGTGACAGGCGGCGGGGGTTCCCTCGTCACTGTTGCTTCCTTTCAAGGATCTCCATGGTCCTTTTCTCCAGTGGCATACATTCCCTTCTTCGCTTGCTGGGCCCTCCTGTCTTTTATCGTTCTTTAACTTTTTTGTTATGCCTGTCTTACTCTTGTTCCTAATCAAGGTGATTAAACCGGACCAGACTGGCCAGTTTAACCGTGAACCAGACCTATATCCGGTTTGGACTGACCTTAAAACCTCTCTATCATAGAACCGGAAAATAAACTTGGAAACCGATGGAAAACTGGTAAAACTGGCGGTTCTTGAGGTTTGATGGGTTGGACCGTGTTTTAGTTCTTTTCTTCACAAAAAAAAATCATAACGATCGGTCAAAATTTCCTCACAATATCGAAACAATGTTGTTAGTAAATGAAGAAAGAATTGGACAATTTGATTCAGTTCAAGAAGAAAAACACATATTTAGATTCAGACATGAGAAGATGAAGAACTTGTAAACAAAAAATTTGAAGAAGGAATGACACATGCAATGGTAAAGTTGAGGCTAGCAGATTGGCGGCAGCTGTGCTTTTTCATTTAGCAATGGTGGCAATTAGGTTTACAAGTTAGAATTAAAGGTGTATTTGGGCCGACCTACTGAAAAAATCTGGGCTTGGGCATTAGTATATAAAATAAAGCTACACTACGCCCAAATCACCATCAAACTTTTATTTATTTTTATTTTATTAATATAGTAACAAACATGATTTCATTTATTCTTTTGTAAAAAAAAAAAAACAGAGATTTCATTTATTCTCTCTTAAAATAAATGATTTTATTTATTTTAACACATAAAAAAAGATTTTATTTATTCTAAGGTTAAGTATTTTAATGATAATTGAGTTATTTTATTAAGGCTAAAATATGCTTTTGGTCCTTGGTAAAAAAAGATTGAATTTCATCCCTGCAAAATTTTTTATTTTTTTAAAAAGTCCCTGGACCCATTTTTTTGCTGATTTGGCTTATTTATGCTTATGTGGAAAGTGTTGACTGTACAAACTTGTATACATGGCATTTAGGTGGCATTTTTATATTTTTTACTATTTAAAAAATCATTTTAATAAATCAGAAAACTTATTTTTGAAATTAAAAAAATAAATTAATTTAATAAAAAAACTATGTGAACAACATGTTTGTTCATCAGCAATAACAAACATCCTAATCTCCTAAAAAATCCAAACCACGAACAACAACAACACAATAATTGCTGCATTATTCCTCTCCTCCATTTCTTCCACAGACCCCCAACAACAGAACAACTGACAGCTCCTTCACCTCCTCCACTCCTCCTCCATCGTCCCTCTCCTCCTCTTTACCATGGCCTTCGTCCTCTTCTTCAACAACTCCACCTGCATCCCTTCCTTCTCTTCCAACCTCAACCGTAACAAATGTCGCCAAAAATCCAACGCCTCATATTAATATATCGCGATGGTGGTGACAGTGAGTTTAAAAGAAAACAAATCGGATTTCCTTGGACTCGATTTGGGACCGTCGGCGAACCAATTTCAAGTTTCAATTGCAATTTCAAGCAAAAAAATTGTTGTTGTGTTGGCTATGGAAGAGAGAAGAGAGAATAGGGTATTGGTTTTGAGATGGTGACTATGGTGATCAGAATAAATTTTATGTCGACCAACATGAATTAATTCGCTGGCTGGAAAAAAACTTCATCTTTTCCTCAAATTTATTCCCCAAATGAAAAAGAAACGAATTTCTGGACTGCCTTTGATACTGATTGAATCTCTAGAAGATGAAGGTTATTGGAGAGAGGGAAAAAAACGAATTGAATATGAAGATGAAGAAGGATGGAGGTCAAATGAAGAAAGTCGATTGAAGAAGATGAATTGAAGAATGATGGAGGGATTGGGACAGACGAAGAAAAGGGGGAAATTGAAACCCTAAAATATTTCTTCCTTTTCTGATTCTATTTATTTAATTAAATTAAATGTTTTCTTAATTTTTAAAAACAATTTAATTATTATTTATTAATTTATAAATGTTTAAAAAAATAGAATTGCCATGTATTTGTCATGTGGATCAGTTGGTACAGTCAACACCTACCACATAAGCAAAAATGAGCCAAATCAGCTAGAAAGTTAGTCCAGGGACTTTTTTAAAAAACAAAAAAATTTGCAGGGATGAAATTCAATTTTTTTTTACCAGAGACCAAAACCCAAACTCGCTATATTTGCATAGAACAAAAATATATTTTAGCCCTTTATTAAAAATGGTTCGATCCCAGTTCGACCTCGGTTGAACCTTTAAACCTCGAACCCATGTCTTTAGTGGTTCGATGTCCGGTCCGGTTCTGATTACCTTGTTCCTAATATGCGGCCTTATTTTGGACAGGTCTGGATTCATGGCTAAGAAGGGGAGCTATCTGTGAGACAGGCCGATTATTATCGCTGGTTACCTGGATCGATTTCCGCTTATTAGTGAGGAAATCTTGGGGTATCCATTCGTCTTTGGGGCGACCGGTGGTCGTGTTGTGCCTCTTCCTCATGTACCCTTGGACGTACCTGGTGGCTGGGTCGCCAAGGTTTCGTCGGTCGAAGACCGAGTGTGTAGTCCTCGACGGTGTTCTTTCATGATGTATGAGTGCATCTTCCGTCATCTTGGGGTAAAAGTTCCCTTTTCCCCTTTTGAGACTGTCGTGTTGAATAGGTTGAAAGTGGCTGCCTGTCAGTTGCATTCCTTTTGTTGGGGTTATATGCAAGCGATGAACGAAATTGGCAAGTGAACCAAATCGTAACAAGTAATAAAGTATTAAGTTTATTGGTCTCCACATGGATTGTCATTCAACTTAGTAATTAATAAAACTTATTTCAAAAGGTTAAAGTAATTAAAAGTGAATAGACTTGCTAGGTTGAATTACCCTGTCCAATGCAAGATTAGGTTTTTTTGATTTAGATGATTAACGCCGATTAAGGTATCCTTGAATCCCCCCTTCGTCTTTATTGAAATTATCTTTTAAGAAACCAAACATCTTATGTGGTGCTTACTCTGATTTAATGAATCTAACGGTAAAATCATTCGAAGGAGTTTCTCTCTATCATTACCAAAGTGTTTAATTCAAACTAAAAGAAATGTCGCAGTAGAATAGTTATCAAAAACACTTCAAAATACATCACAGTTTCAACATCAAAACCAGATTCAAAAGAATCCTAACAAAGTCGGAAAACAAAGACATAATCTCTGAAAGCAATAAACAAAGCGAGTAGGCTCCAAAGTCATCGTCAGAAACTCACGGCTACTGGTTTTCTCTTCCTGCTAATCTACACCACAAGGGCGTAGGCGTCCAACCTGCAACTAGAGGGTGAGAAAATATTCAACATAAAGGAAATATAAACTCAATGTATAGCTTCTAGGTAAACAAATACACCATTTATACTTAAACAAAATATTCATCACCACTAGACAGTATTCACATTCTGCATATACATATACATATACATATATATATATATATATATATATGTCATAAGTTAATAAGTCTCGATCAACATCTTATAAGCATATACAAACATCAACGACAATTAAAGACATCAAGTTGACATTTAGCGAAGTGTACATCATTCACACATTACTATAATAGAAGCACATCATTGAGTACCACATCTTCAAACATTCACATCTTCTTATAATACAGCATCAAATTTCACATCTTCAAATGTACTTGCAGTTATGTATGCAATGTACCTAACTTGACTCAATATGCATGTGGACCCGGTTTTTGGATATGAGAATGTTACTGACTAATCCCTCAACGTCATATAAAATCGGACATCAGAAGTATGTTACTGATTTTCCCCCCATTGTCAAATCAGATTGACTATGAATGCATAGACACTATGTAAAACTTAAAAAATGCATAACTTGACTCGACAATTACACATCATTAAATAACTCATCGTCATATCAACACATCATATTGTTATATATTCACTTTATTATATAACACATTTCATATATCACACCTTTACATACACATTTCCCCTTTCCGTATCTTACAACTATCCATCATATTCATTTCGTTAAAGATACATCTTCTAATTTCCAACATTCACATTTGTCAAGTTTCCATGTTCATACATAACCATTGACCATATACAATATTCATGTATCCATTAGCTTACTAGTTCTCAATCACTATTGTCAATAAAAAAAACCTTCCAAGTTTATTCATCTTGATGTACTAGTTTAATCTAACAAATCAAGTTCATTTCAAGTTCCCTAAACAACCTCTTTTGACCTCAAACTAACTACATATTATTAATTCATTGCAAGCGCTCATCATTTAATCATTAAAACAACAACAAAACATCATCAAAGGAATTCCTAAGAATACCCAAAACCCAACCCAAGCATCTAAGCACGTAGAACAACTCATGTTGTCACTGCTAAGGGCACCAGGCACCATAATTTGAAATCCTGAGGTGCTGGCTCTTTGTAACTGGGCATTGGGCATCCCAGTTGCAGCACAGTCATTGTGACTGTCCCTAGAACCATGATTTTGGCCTCGAGAATCCTCCAAAATCACCCCCAAAATCCCAATTTTCGATCCCTTTCAACCCAAAAATGATATATGAACATCACTCTTAGTTATTACGCTTTAATTAAGCAATTATAACATATCAAAACATCAATCATGCATCAAATTTCATGAATTTCACTCATTCTAACATAAAACTAAAAAACACAACATCAACACAATTAAATCATGGATTTAGCATATCAACATCATGGATTCACAAATAATCACATACCCAAAATCACAACAACAAACTAGAGCATGAATTCAAAAACAATTCATCATATGAGCATGAAAATAAGAAGAATTACACAAACCCTTTTACAACACATTTGTTCATATAACCCATATGTAAATATAAACTCTCCTTTACCTCAACAATCAACAAAGCACCTCTCCAATGAATAGGTCTCTCTCCAATATTCTCTTCTAGCCTCCTAGAGTTCTTCTCGTGTAGCTCCTCTCTTCCCTCTTCTTTCAAACTGTTCCTTATGAGCTCTAACCCTAATTCTATAAAGACTTCACTCTATTCATATTCCCTCATTGGGCTTGGTTTTCTGACATCACATATTGGGTTTGGTTTCTATCATGTTTATTCTCCACAAATAAAACACTACTAAATTACTCAGTTAAACCTCCTTTTTACTCATACACCTTTATTTCCTTAATTTCTCATAATCTTTTATTTTCCAATAATTTACTAACCCAAGAATTTAGCCACATTATAATAAAATAATAAACAAATAAATTTCTTAATAATACTAATATTACTAATATCACATAATAATATTAATAAACTAATAAAAAAATCGAGATGTTACAACTCTCCCTCACTTAAAGAATTTTCGTCCTCGAAAATTATCTAAAGGAAACAACTCTAGATATGATTCCTTCATTCGGCTCTCCAACTCCCATGTTATGCTTTCTCCGATAGGTCCTCCCCAAATCACTTTCACCAAAACAATTTCATTTCCCCTCACCCGCTTAACTTATCGCTCTTCAATCCTTAATAACACTATCTCAACAGTCAAGTTATCTCTTACTTGCATGTCATTCACCTGAATCACATGTGATGGATCATAGACATACTTCCGAAGTTCTGACACGTGTAACACACTGTGAATATTCGACAACGACGATGGTAACGCAATATGATAAGCCACCTATCCTACCCTTTCTATAATTTGATATAGACCAATAAAACACGGTGTCAGCTTTTTGGACTTCAACGCAAGAGCAACACTGGTTACCAGGTTAACTCTCAAGAACACATGATCTCCTGCCTAAAACTCAATATCTTTCCTCTGTTTATCATGATAACTCTTTTGTCTACTTTAGAGTCAAAGTTCATTGATGTTACCAAAACCTGCAAAGAGTTATTATGGTTGAAGCAATTTTGTTAAGAACTTGTTTTTGTTGAAGACAAACATAGGTTATTTGTTGATAGTCAAGTGTTATTCATCTTGGTAAGGATCCTACTTTTCATAATAGGTCCAAGCATATTGATGTGAGGTATCGCTGGATACATGATGTTTTGGATGTTAAGTTGTTGGAGTTAGGTAAAGTTCATATGGATATTGTTGGAGTTAGGTAAAGCACAAATTGCAGCCTTTGAGTAAGTGTATAAGTAGGTATTTTAAGGAGCACTTTCTAACTCTAACGGTAAATTAACCCTTAAAAGTTTTTAGAGTAAAAGTAGTATAAGTTAGTGTGGGGGAATACAAAGCCAAATTAATTTTAAAGTTGCATCATTGAATCTAGATTGGGGGAGGAGGTAGGCCCTCCGACTTCCTATGTGAAGATGATGTTGTCTTGAAAAGCTTAAGGGGGTAGAACAATTATAATCATAAAAAACATCACTGAATCTAGATTGGGGAAGGGGGTAGGCCCTCCGACTTCCTACGTGAAGGTGATGTTATAATCATAAAAGAGCACCATTGAATCTATATTGGGGAAGGGGGTAGACCCTCCGACTTCCTACGTGAAGATGGTTATCTCCAAAAATTAATAAAAATTCTGCAAAAATCCCAAAGATTTGTAAATGGCAAAGATCCAATGATCAAAAGTACTCCCATCTCTCTTATATGAAATGAAGAAAGAACTTTTCTCGGTTGATTTAGTCTTAAGGTTAGAACTTGTTTCCTCATAATATCTATCTTATACAGGAGCTAGAAAAAGGTTGAACTACACACACACCCACTTGAAACTTGTTGTCGGGTTGAATAGGTTCACAAAGATTACTTGAAGTTGTGATTAGTGTACACCTGAAATAAAACCTTAGAGGAGACATGAGTTTTTAATTGTATTGCCAAATGTTAAATCTTGTTTATGCTGATATGTTTGTGCCTTTTGCTTGATGACAAGCAAAGATTCAAGTGTGGTGGAGTTTGATGAGTCAATATTTAGTGATTTTAATATAATAGTTAAGTCCGTTTTATTTAGATTTGATTTCGTTTTATTTAATATTATTTCCTTTTAGATTTATTTTACTTCAATTTCAAGCTTTTATATTTCAGGAACAAATATTCAAAAGATTGAGTCTTGGAGCAAAAGAAAGGAGATTTGGAGCCAAAATATGAAGATATCATGCAAAAATATCCTTGGAGCTAATTTGTTCTAAAAATATGAAGATCTTGTACAAGAAAATATATTGTGCAAAGAAGTTTGAAGATCCTTCACCGTAATATACAATTGGCGCCCCATAATACCCTTTTGCTGCTTTTGCTTCTTCAACAAGCTGCCTATTTTAGTTTATTTCTGACCAAGAGCCCATGGTTTCTGGTGCAACACTTTAGGGATTTATTTCTTAGGGCTTAAGTTATTGTTAGACTATAAATAGAGCAGCCACTAGACTTGTATAATCATCTTTTGTTCTTGGAATTCAATAGTGACAATTGTCTTTCTTAATAAAAGTCCTTTCTTTTATTCTCTTGTTATTTTATGTTCTTCTTCTTCCCTTCTATGTCTGCTTCAACCATGAGTGAGTAGACTCTTCCTTGTCTTGGGATTGTTGGATAAGTCTTAATGACATAATCATAACAAACCAAACCTTAAACCCTAATTTTATATAAATCTACTTTCCAATCTAATTTCACCGTTTTTATAATGAATTAACAATTACCAACTCATAAAGCGAACACGGAGGGTTAGTAATTGTTAATTCATCATCTCAAATATCAATTAATAAAATAAATAAAGTAAACGCGGAGCTTTGATATTGGAACAAATGAAATTAGACAAGGATTGTGAAACATGAGAATAGCCTAGCAAACCTTGAGACATATAAAGTTTTGTTCTTCAAGGATTCTAATAGCAACCAATAATGAGAATAGGCTTGATTGCTAGAGGAACACACTCAATGACTTCGAGAAAGCTTTGATACGCTTAAGAGAAACCTGTCTTTAGAAAGTAGATCCAATATAAAATTAACGGTTTAGGGTTTGTTTGTGAAAGACTTGTTATTAAGGTGGACCAATAAATCCCAAGGTGCCTTTTATTATTATTTTTATTTATTAAAAATCAAACCTTTTTCAACTGAATTTTCTTCTAAAAAGTTAAAAAGTTAATTAAATTGAACAACTCTTTGTCGGAACAATACTCTCTTTTTACTACTTCAGTAGAACCGTGCACTTGCGGTTTTACTCATCAGATGCCAATAGTCTTGACATGATGAGTAAAGCATCACTAAGAGGGAAGTTTGAAACTTGTTATGTTATGACTGATAGCGATTTCCTCCACATAGTTGTGAGGGGGGGGGGGGGGGGGGGGGGATATATATGTTGGGTTTTGGGCTGCTTTCCTATGTGGAGAAAACCCCAGATATGTTTGCCCATTTTGTTTAACTTAAAAAAGTGGAGAGATGTCATATTAAGATGGAGAAGAGAGTTTTTTTGGTGAGAAAAACAGCCATCAAAAGAGAGAAAAGAGTGAAAAGTCAATCCCGTATTTCTCAACTCTGTCTTAGAAAAACAGTGATTGCGGATTTTTTAACCATTGGATTGGGATGGTTCTTTATTTTCACTGTACGGATCGTTGAATCAAGGTATGGGCAGAGAGATATTTGTGTCGCACTGATGTAGTATTCTTAGGGTATCTTTCATCTCTATTCTCATTCATAAGCTTTGTTGTTTTGGCTAGTTGTTAGCACAATTTGTGCATCACCTTTTGAGACCCTCTTGTACCCATATTTGATTATATCGGTGTTCACTTGTATCTTTTATTTACTTTCATTGTTGCCATTTATTTGCTGTAGCTCCTCGTAGATTCTTAAAAGTTTGGGGAATTTTATTTCCGCACTAGTGTGTTACCATATATTTGTGTTAATTTCCCATCAATAATTTCATCTTGCATGATGTTGATGATCTTGGTTAGCTATAATCTTTCATTTCATCCAACAATTTTGAAAAATATTTATCAAAATGAGTGCAACTTTTAAGATAAAAGGGATTAATAACATGCTCATTCCATTGATCTCCATTAAAACTCTTAAAATAAAAAAGTTCATGGTAGAACAAAGATAAAGAGAGAACACGAGCACATTACTGTTGTCAAGTATGTAGACAAACAAGTTTCAACGATATATCAAATATTCTCATTGTGCGGCCCATGAAGTTTAAGCAGTGCTAAAGTAGCTAACTCTGAGTGAAAATACATGTACCGGTGTACGTAGTAGTGTTTATATAATTAACCAAAAAAATTGTAACTGCTACCACACAATTACATATTTTGTAACAAGAATGGCATATATATGAAGACTGGAATCTAACAAATATTCCCAGCTTCATATATAATTTCCTATGTGGTCATTATTCTCCACTAAGAAAACCTGAAAGTTTATTTAGATTCATCTGTTAGTCATTTCCTCCCAAAACCTTTTGAATTCAATGAATAATCTGAAATAGTTAGGGCACTGCTTCAAAACCAACGATTCTTTTTCCAGTGTCACATTTACTAGTGCAAAATTCAAATCACGTTTACTATGAACACAGTGTTTAGGCAAATGTAGGATAAAGGAATTCAAAAGCCCCAGAATAATAATTCGTTTATATAAGATTTCATTATATTTTTATTCTTTATTATAAACTAGCGGAAAGACGGGTACTATCGTGCCCGTCTGTCCGCTCTTTCTACTGCGTGATTATTTTATTATGTTTGTTTGAATAATTTTTATTAAAATTTTAAAATATTATTAGAAATTATTGATATATTGATTTATAAACAAAATATTGTCAAGCATATAACAAAATATTGTCAAGCATATAACAAAATTATTTTTGAATCATAATCACTTATAAACCAACAAACTCACCAAAGCGAGGTAAAAGCGTGAGGTTAAAAGGCCCCCTGCATAGCCGTCCGGTCCGGCCTCGTACACCACCCTCAGCACCCCCTGAAAACGAACCCCACCATCATGTTGCTGGGCTTCCAGCTACTCAGGCTCCTAAATATCAGGCTGCTCCTGCTCAATAACAGGCTGCTCATGATGATGTTGTTGATGCTGCTGGTACGCATCAAACTGATACTGGTGAGGCTGAGGCTCCTCAAAATGATACGCCTGCTCTTGAAACGCCTGCTTCTGATATGCCTGCTTCTGATACGCCTGCTGCTGATACTGTGTCGGATCCACCGTCTGGGATGGACCAATATGTGACGATGAGGCCCCATCAGCATCAACATTAGCAAGTCTCGTGCCCTCCTTCTCCCTCTACCTCGGCCAGTTAAAGGAGGGACTACTGCTTGCTTCTCCCTCCGTGCACTACTAGTAGACGTAGGCCTCCCTAACCTAAGTCTGTCATTCCCCTCCCTCTGGAGCATTTTATCAAACACCTACAATGCAACTTTCGATCAACTTAAAATCAAAGAATTTCAAATACCTAAAACTACCACGTTTCAATCAAAACAACATCTAATATACTATTCCTAACTTAATTCATCACTAACAACCATAAAAACTAACATGCAAGCAAAATTTATATAATCATCACTTACTTGATATTGTGGGAGAAATTGGCTATGAATGGCGCAAGAATGGTGAAAATCGCACTTGAAGGGGAAATTTTCGTGCTTTGGAAAGTTCAGAAAATGAGGGGTTTGTGTTTCTGTGTTGCTGTTAAATGACTTAAGTCACGCTGCATGAATTAGAAACTTTGTGAGTTAGGCTCATTAAGTGATAAGGCTTGATAAACCCATGTTATGATAAAATTATGGTTACACCATTCATTCACAAAATTTTAGAAAGAGGTAGAGAGAGAGAGAGAGAGAGAGAGAGAGAGAGAGAGAGAGAGAGAGAGAGAGAGAGAGAGAGAAAGTGCAAGAGAAGAGGAGAAGAGGGTTAGAGAGAGAAGTTGTAGATCAAGAGAAGATTATAGCTTCAAGGGAGCTTAATTGAAGCCAAAGCTAGGGTTAAGATTCTCTAAGGTAAGGGGGATAGATTTCTATCATAATCTTTTAAGAATAATCTCTTTTTCCATCTCAATTCAAAAGTGCTTAATTGTAAAAAGTGATTATTGTGAATTTAATTGATGAAATTCGTGCTCCTATTTTGATGCTAATTTTGGGTATGTGAAATTGATGTTAAACATGTTGTTGTTGTTGATTTTACATGCTTGAATTGTGGTTATATGATACTTTGTTGATTTTTGTTCAAATTGTTATGAATTAGAGCTGTTGTTGTTGATTGTGATGAATTCATGTTTAAATAAGGTTGTTGTTGAATTGGGTATGTTGATGTTGTTGAATCACACTATGGGTATTCCATTTTGTGAAGTTGTGGTTTGAATTAGTGAAGTTTGAGTTAAGTTGTTCATGTGAAGGACCAAAATGAACTTTTGATATATGAGGTTGTTAAATGAGTTTTTGATGTTGTTGGATGAGTTAGAACTAGTATAATTTTTGTTTTCATGTTGTGGTTGTTTTAGTCAAGTCGTTTGGGAGAAAACGAGATTTCATGTGAAAAGTCGGTGTTTAAGCGTTTTTGAAAATTAAGTGATTTTGTGTGGTTATGGAAAATGATTTTGGGATGAGGTTGATTAAGTTGTTTTAATGTTGAAATGTCAAGTTTTCAAGTGTAGTGTGTATGGTCTAAGTGTTAGGGATGCATTGGCGAAAACGGAATCGAAATCGGATTTGAAAACAAGATTTTATGCGCGAAAACGTAAAAATGCATTTTGCTGTACTTATGAGGTGACACAACTGTGTGTCTAGGTGACACGACCGTGTCAGAGTCTCCTTTAAGGGATGGTGCGACCGTGTGTCCAGATGACGCGACCGTGTCAGTTCTGCAGAACCCCGAAACCTAGTTTTCTTATGGTTTTGTGTATTTTTAAGCATGCCAATGGATTCCAAACACCTAATCCAATTCAATCAATGTATAATTATATTCTAGAGTGTCATAGCTTGATTCTACCTTGGTTTACACTTGGTTTTATTTGTGTTTAATTAACTTTGTTTTTGAGTCGAAATTTGTCGGATTGGCATTCTAAATCGTAATTAGCCGGTGAAACGCACATGTATACTCAACTGCACTTATATGTGATCTAAAAGTATACATAGATGAGGCATTAGTGTTGGTTTACTTTGTTTTTATCCAAATGTCTCAACTGTTTTTATGTTGTAAAATGATAGACGAAATGCGTAGAAAATGATCTTTAAGGCCGAATACTTTATAAATCCTTTGTGAATAGCTTGATATGATTTTTATAAAGATGTATGAATGCTGGATAGGTGTTGAATATGATGTTTATCATGATTTGTGTATTTTTTTCTCCTTTGTTTGATTGTGAGAAATTCCATGAAGTTATTGATTTGTGATGATGTTTGTAAGGTTCATTAATTCATATATGCTAAATGATGGTGATTCCTTTGTGATGGTGCCTTGTGCATCGTAATGTGCGACAGTTGTCGTAGTTGACGGTATCGTGTCCATATAAAAGTCGTGTCTAGGCGCATTGCATACATTTGGTGAATTTGTTAAATGCGTCATAATTGATTATGTGTTTGGTGAACTTTGGTGATTTATGTGCATTGGTGAATTTGGTGAATTATACACTTGGTGATATTTGGTGAATATGTGAAGATGTGTACTTGTTGATGTTTGTTGTTAATCGTGATACTTGTACAATTGATGATTTTAATTGATGATGTTATTTCGGTGAAAATAATGAAATGTAATTTATATGAATGTGATTTTATGATCTTTTGGTGATGATGACTTTCTTGCTTATGCTTTGAAATGATGAATTATATTTGTTGAGTTAATTATGCTAAATGAGGAATAAGGTGAATAATTCTTTCATTGATTGATGTTGATAAAGGATGAGCTTATGTCGATGACTTGATTAGAGTTTGAATATGTTTGATATGCTATGTTAGAATTGTGATAGCATGTTATGTATGAGATGAGGGATAATATTCATGTGATGTTAGTATTCTACGAGAGATGGTTTTGTATATGTGTTATGCATGAATCCTTGAATGTTTATATTTGTTTATATTTAATTATGATTGATGTGAAGCTAACCCCCAGTGGTCTGTGGTGGACCGCCTACCTATTTGTATGGACGGGTAGACGGCGTGCAGGATTAGTTTGTTAGCTTGCTTGGTGAGTGCTCGAGGATAGCGGGAGCTACCTCTGTTGGTTGTTTGTAGCGTCTTAGATAGGCTCTGATCTAGGATGTTGTCGTTTACGTTTTCCAGGGATTTGTTTTGTTGTTGAGATTTGCCCATGTGTCGAGTTTTGAATATTCTGATGTTGATGTACTTTGAGTTTATGATCTTGCTATTATGGATATGCATGTTATACTTATATATATGTTGATACGTCGCGACTTGAGAAATTTTAATATGCATGCTTGTAAAGTTTTGAGACGTGACGTCTATTTCTTGAATATTTGGATTATTCGCGTGTTTTATCGCTTTAATAGAAATAAGGCATTGCAGGTTACCTTTTGAAGGTCATCTCATAAATTATTCAACTAGTTTTATCAACTTGAAAGTTAGGAATCAACATTTTCCAGTGTGACGATTTACTAGTTTTTATGGTTACCCAAATGTTGAAAGGCGACGAGATTCTTGAAACTTACTTTGCACTTAAAAACAAATTAATTCACTTTCATGGTGTATCATGGAAGATTTCAATGGCATTTTTTCAAATGAATATAAGAAAAGTAAGACGGAAATATTCACCATGGTGAATATGAGGCTTCAGGGAGGCAGTACATGAAAGTGGTTTTGTCGATATTTCACTCATAGGATACCAGTTAACTTGGGCATGAATGAGGGAGGAGATGGACAAGGTGGATGAGAAATTGAATAGAGAAGCGGCTACACATCCATGGCTTGACCTATTTCCAAACTCACGGTTATTTAACCTGGTGAAAGGTATACTAAATCACTCGTTGATCAATTTGCACTTATTATAAGAGACTCATAAACCATTATGATTTGAGAACACATGGTTGGATGAGGAAGGGAGTGGGTCAATGATAACCGACAAAATAGTTGGTTATAATGTTGCATTTATCCTCCGTAATGAACAAGAAATTTAGTGATTGCATTGCCTAATGCTTCTAATCCGTGCATATTTAGGATTTTTATAGTTTTAAGTTGTTTTTATGAATAATTAATCATTTTGAACTAGTAATTCTTGTTGTGGATGCTTGATGGTACATTATGAGGAATGACTTTGATGACATAGGAAACTGCAACATGGATTAGGATTATTGTGTTGGAGATTTGGAAAGATGTAGCTCCCTGGATTGCTAGTCGGATCATACCACTAGTACGAACCATTGGGACCACTTTTGGTCATTGCTTAAGGAGTAATAATTATGAGTTGGCACCAATGATTGGAGTACGAGGAGTAATAGAAGAATACGCCTGAAGTGGGAAGGATAAGATAAGGACAACTCATAAGAAAATGACTAAAGGGTACAACTTGTATTGGTTGACATTGTACTATAAAAGGACAACCACGTGTTTGTGCCAAGGGTCCGAAAATTTGTTAGTGAATTGGAGAGGCCAAGTTCCATCTAGGGTTAACAGCTTTAGAGTTCAAACTCCATCTCATCTTATCCATAAATGAGCATTAGTGCTAGTTTTTAGAGTACTATAGTTAGATTACTTAGTGATGTTTTTAGCTCACCACTCTTCTTCATGGATTACAAAGCAATATTTAATGCAAATGAATCAATTAATCAAAGAGTTCAAGATGTTACATCATCATTTTTCTCAAAAACATGTATAATTCAGTTTTCATAAAACTCGCAGCGGAATAAAAACATCTCAAATATCTCAGGTATACATCCAAGATCTCAAAGTACATGAATCACAAAATCTCAACAACCTATCTCAGGTTTAATAATACATAAACAATACGGTCTTAACATAAATCTCAAAGTTAAATAAACATAGAATCCCGACAATCCTAGTCAGAGCCTATACTAGACTCCATGCAGTAAAGAAAAAAAGGAGTGCGCCAAGCAGGCCTCGGGTACTCACGTCTCCACGAACGTCCTCAAACATGCATGTCTACACCATTTTTAGAAATGGTGAGGCGGTCAACCAAACGACCACTTGGGGGGGGGGGGGGGGGGGGGGTTAGATAACTGATAAATATTTGTCAAGTGTACCAAAAGCTATCGAAGTAGTAAAATAATATCGTTCCCACAATGACTGTTTTTAATCTCAAGAATTCAATTACGTTATTAAATAGGATGTATAAAGGTTATTTTGTTTTGCCACTGGATAGTTGATTGGTTTAATTGCATAAAAGTAACAACAGAAAATAAAGATTGGTTTAGAAGAATAAGAGAGAGATGAGATCAGGTCCTTCGAATCATCTAAGTTCCCTTAATTGGTATACTGCACCTATTCTTATGAACGATTATCTAGTTTCACGATAGTTAACAAAATAGTCCTAATCAATCCCTTGAGTTAGAACCCTCTTCTCAAACTACAACCCTTAATTCCTTAGGTGGTCTAATAATCGTTGAAGGTTTTAAGAATGTTAACCTAATATCACTAACAAACGATTATTCATTCCTAGACTAACCATGTTTATTAGAACAATTCAATTAGGTCTAAGTCGAAAGCTATGGTCAGTAGTCATTCGTTCTCACTAATCATGTTTATATTTAATCAGGATATAAAAAGCATTAAGAACAATTGAATTGAATAAAAACTAGATTGTCATTCACAATAAATATAGTTTCACAGCAACATGGATCAATTAGGGTTACAAAGAATCATCTCAGACCTAATCTCTAAGAGATTTAGCTACTCATAATCGAGTTTACAAATAACATAATCAATATAGGAATCAAAACATACATGAACTGATAGAAGGTTGATGAAATCCCCTCCTAGCTGTCTTTAGGTCTCAAAATTGCACTTTGCTCTTCTCCTTTCGTAACCCCTTGTCTTTAGAATAGACGATCATCTTAAATAGACACATAAATTCGCCCAAAATCGTGTCACGTTTTAAGTAAATCGTGACACATTTTCCTTTGAATAACAAACAGCTGAATTAGGGTTTCCTCAAATCGTGTCACGTTTTGGTCATCGTGACACGTTTTCCTTAATGTCGATAGCATGTTTTTGGTCTTGTCAAATCATGTCACGTTTTAGCATAATCGTGACACGTTTTGCTTCTTTGTATTTTCTTCAGTTTTTCTGCTTTTCTTGCTGCATAGATTGCCTTGTGAACTCCAAAATGTGATCAAATTACATATAAAATTACGTAATGATGAGATGTCATCACAACCCCAAACTTGAACCATTCCTTATCATCAAGGAATTTACTTGCAAAATTGACAATCGACGGTAAAATAACAATTACCCGATCAAACGATAGTACCCAAAAGTTCAACTCTTCAAAGGTTATAACGGGGGCTTAGTTTCTAAACATCAATCAAAATCAGTGTCAATGCACACTTTGAGGTCTTTAAAGGTTATAACGAGGCTTAGGTGAAGGTGAGATTATATTTGGATAAGTAGGCTACACAAAATCATGAGTTAGGCACTCTTACGGAAATTAATGCACAAAATCAATCCATCATTCACCTTTGGAACAACAATTCTTATAAGGGTACTAGAGACTACTTGTAACAATTTGCACAATCGAGTTTAACTTACTTGTATTTTCAATGTTTTGTCCCTTTTTCATTTTTTTTTGTTTTTGAATACACCATTTTGGCATATTGTTCATAAATTTCAATGTTCTTTTTTTGTTCTCTAGTACCCCACCCCAAACTTAGTTGGTTGCGAATTCCAATAACAACCCCAAACTTATTATTTAGCAACATTCTACAATGCATAACTCAGATATAACAAAATGGAATAAATCCTAAAAGTCTCTAAGCTTGTAATGTAGTTTATCACCGAACAAAAAGTTCTAAACCTACCAGCTCAATTTGGCTAAAAAGAGGATAAAATTTCAATATAATCAGGGTAGGCTTCAAAAGGCTCACAGAACCAAACACTTTTGCCTCAGTGTGCAAATAACAAAAATCAATCGACAGTAGAGAAACAATGCAAGTTCTAGAAATGTAAATGCATGGAACACTCTTATATAAGTAAATTGGAAAAATAAAATTTGGCCATGAACCTCACAGTGTTTAGATTTTTGGGAGTTGTGACTGCCTATCTTTAATTGCCGTACATTTTTCCTTTGAAACACAAGTCACTCCTCCTTTTGAACTTTTGGAATACCACTTGAACAAACATTTGTTACTAAACTGGAAAATGTCAATTAAACAAGCAAATTCATCAATCATAAACAAGTGCAAGAACAATTACATAAACGGGGGGATTACAACTAAGTTAACCATAATAAAAGCGAATAAAAATTGTTCAAACAAAAATTAAAGTACATAAAAAGATGCTGAAACAAAAGAAGAAAAACATAAAAAATCTGGATCATCAGTAGTCCACTCAATCCTCCATCTGGTCCTGATGGATCCAAGTGTTGGGGTTCTCCTCTGCATATGAGTCCTCCCCAAAGTGATACCTAGAGCTAGCACCACCAGCAACAAAGTCAGCCCTCATCTCCTGCTCCTGATCCTGAGTCCGTCCTCGAGCCACATCAAAATAGTGGTCCATAGCTTCCTCAGACTCATCAAACCGCTCAAAAGACCCAGTCATCGGCCTCCTGTTGAGGGCTACTGCCTCAGTGAACTCCTGATCAGACACCTCATTCATCCAGTTCGCATGTCCACACATGTAGTCCATCATAGGTAGGCTGCTGGCTACTCCCCTCTCCGTGCACAAACCGATGCTGGGGTGGAGGTGGTTGTGGCTGTGGCTTTGGTTGTGGCTCTCCTGCTGCTGCTTCATCAACCTGAATCTGATGCAGACGCTCATGATAATCTCTCATAAATGTGTCCGTATATGTGTCAGTCAGAGGCTTCATCATAGGGACACTCAGATCATGCACTCGACTTCCTCACAAAGCCAGCAGATAAGGCTTAAGTGAGGCACAACCTTCTTGATTCCTGAAGCAAACAAATAAATATTGTTGGCAATTAACTCACCAACATTGATGGGTGCCCCATCAAAAATAGCAGCGATCGTGTGGACTTGCCCTAATGATTCCTTATTTCATCCTTACTGTTTGATTTCCAATCCAAAATCGCTCTCAACACCTAAACCCTTTTCAGTTCCACGTTTCTACGTTTTACAGTTTTTCAATTTTTCCTGCAATTACTCTTTTCATAAAAAAAACAAGCATGATTCAAATAAAGTTACATGTATAAAAAATATAGTTATATGTATGCTGAGATTTCCCTTGTTTGTGTATGCATGATTCCCTGTCACTTCACCTTGCCAACACTCTAGTCTCCATATAACAACACCATTAAAGTTCCCTTTCCCCACCACCACCAAAACCAAAAGAATCTCTCTTTCTCTTGTCAAAACTTTGTTGTATATCCCAACAAAGAATAAAACTCTGACCATACCCTCTGTCTCATTCCAAACATAAAAGAAAACACCACACCACACTGCCCTCTGCCCTTAAATTTATTCACATCTGACACATTCTTAACTCCTATGTCCCTCACTCTCACAAATTCCACATTGCATTATTCCTTACTACCTTCTACTCTAGCCATTAATTTTGGATCAAACAAAATAGCCTTATCCCTATGCTACTTCTTAATTCTTATTGTTATGAATAATTGAATATGACCCTTTAAGCTTAAACTTCTCTCCAAAATTACTAAGTTTATTATCATACATAGTAGCACAAATTTTGTTAAGGTTATGGAAGATGAGAAGCTTTATGAGGGTTCAAGTTCAAGCATGACTATTCTACTTCAAAGTCAAAAGTTTACATGCTCTTCTGATCTTGTTGAGTCTCTCTTGGTTCACAATCAAAGCTCAAAACCTTCTTTACTAGGTGATTCATTACCTTTGTAGGTTCTTGATTGTTGTCTTGAAGTTTTTTATTTAACTTTTTTGCTTTGAAATTCGTTTCACGTGTTGTGTTTTTCTTAAGTGCAGATACAGTTTTCTTTTTGGTCAAAAATAGAAGTTGGACTATCATGGTTTCGTCTTGTTTGCTTTAAATTGTGATTGTAAATGGTGTCACAATACCAAGTGGATGTTTGGAATCATGGTGGTAACGTGATTTGTTGAAACTCTAAAATGTAGCCTTTGTCAAAATTAAAATGGTACAATTTTATTTTATCTAACTCAATGTCAATTCAACAACACAATATTTTAGTGAATCATAGTAAAATGCAGCTGATATGGTCATTGTTGTCAAAATCCCGACTTAAATCTTAAAATTTATGAGTTTATGACTTTACTCACCTTCAATAACTCAAATCCATAGCAGAATCTCAAAACAGGCAAAATCCTAGTAAAATCGCATCAAAATCGTGAAATTCATGCAAAATCGCAGGATTTTAAAGGATTTTGAAGGATTTTGTCCTTTTTTTTTATACGGATCAATTTTGACCTAGTTCGTCAATTGACTCGGTTTGCATCCATAATCCGATTCTATAAATACATAAAAGACTAATTTTTTTTATTCTTTCACACCACAATACCTTTTCACCATACATACAGTTCAAAATGGATTATAGCTAAATATCGTCTCTTCCCTTCAAACCATCATCTTCCCCTTCAATATATCATCATTTCCTTCAACCCATTCTCGTTTCATCTATCATCGTTTCCATTTCTTCTATATCCAAATTGCATGTTCGTTTTCGTTGCTTGAAACTTAATAGCCACTTACTCACTTATAATCAAGTATTTTGTCAGACATCTAGGATTTCTCTTTAAGTATTTTGTCTAGGTTGTTTAGTGTTATGACTACTAAAGAATATTTGACATATATGCTTTTAGTCATTTATGTATAAGTATTTTGTGGACTTTAAACTTTGAGTCATTCATGACTATATATGCAATTTATAGCATATATTTAGCATTATTTTTGTTTTGGTAGAATCCATCGATTTTGATTGCGATTTACGATTTTGCAACCCTATACCCATTATACAGAAGAAGTTGAGTAAAATCGATCAATTTTGATTGCGATTTTACGATTTTCGATTTTGTTATTGTTTTTTGACCTGAAGCAAAGTTCCGATGCTAACAACCTTATTTGGTTTTTGTCACATTGTTGTAGTTCTTGTTTTAAAAGATGATGTTTTCCAATGAAAAATCAAGTTTGAATCTCATGTAAGTTGAATTATTATAGTACAAAGTTAAAATTTTGTGGCTTTGATTCAGGTTCCAATTCTATGGTTAATGGTATGAATGTTGGTGACATGGGAGTCATAAGTAGTTCTTTCTTTCAAGCTTTAGAGAAAGAAGAGAAGAATGATGATGTTGATGATGAGAACTATGAGGTTTGCTTGCACCAACCCGGTAAGAAAAGGAGGCTCACAAACGAACAAGTTCATTTTCTTGAAAGCAATTTTGAGATAGAAAACAAGCTTGAACCTGAAAGGAAAGTTCAACTTGCAAAGGAGCTTGGCTTGCAGCCAAGACAAGTGGCTATATGGTTCCAAAATAGGAGAGCAAGATTCAAAACCAAACAGCTAGAAAAGGACTATGGTTCATTGAAAGCTCGCTATGATATGCTCAAAGTTGACTATGACAATCTCCTTCAAGAAAACAACAAACTAAAAGAAGAGGTAAAAAATTTATACATAAATATATAATATACAAAATCATTAGTCTACCATCTAGCATATGTAACACCGACACGTCTGATTGTAGATACATCCGGTGTCTCGAACTCCAACACATGTGATTATATTTAATCAATGTATGTTCTCGTATTATGTTCCATATGAATATTCAATACGTCACTGTCAGTGTCAATGTCATGTTGAGTGTTCGTATTAATGTTTTATAGTATCATGATATGATAAAAACAAAGACATATGCATCCACTATGTTCTGGTTTTATTTTTAAATATGTGATATATTGTTATTATAATAGTTTTTAAATATATTTAAATCATCAAAACAAGCTTAATCTATTTTTATTAGTCATTTCGATCTTTAAACGTGTCTTTAGTTAGTTAATTTAGTACTTAAATGTATTTTCAATTCAAAATTCTTGTGTCTGTGTTGTGTGCGCCAATGCTGACAATTTTTTATAAATCCCTGTGCAAAATGTAAAATCTGTTATTATCATCTAGCCAAGAACTTATCAACATTAACAATCACTTAAACACATCATCTCACTTTATGCATAGTTTTTTCTCTGTACTGCTATGAGCATTTAACTTATAACTTTATCCCACTAATGGTTAGTGTTTGATTTTGGTACAACTTTCTTATTACAGGTTATTTCTCTCAAGAAAAGATTGGTCCCAAGAGAAGAAGAAAATAATTTAGTTGATAAGTCCCTTGATGATATCATTTCACAGCATAAAAGTGATGTGGTTGATTCAGAATGCCTACAGAACACTGATGGAAACCAATCCTCAGTTGTGGAACCAAACCAGTCAGAATTTTCAAAAGATGAAGAAGACATCCTAAGCCAAAACCTCTTGAATGTTCCATTCATACCAAAAGTTGAAGATGTTGCACGTTATGATGAACCACATGAAAGTTGTTGTAGCTTTCAGTTCCCTTTTGAAGATCAAACTTTTTGCTTTTGGTCTTATTGAGTCAGTACTACTAGTGGAATGTTAATGTTGGCAGTTGCAGTTCTGTACCAAAAGCAATAAATGCTAATAAAGATTAAAATCATAATGATATTGCATTATAAAATAATCTCTCTAGTTACGCAAAATATAACTTTTTAGGTTTATTGAATAACTAATGTATCTGGTTTATAAATGTGACCAAATACATTAGTTATTCAATGAATTTAAAAAGTTGTTTTCTGCTTATAAATATGATGGAAAGGAGTATTATATTATTCATTTGTTGAAAATGAGCTAAAATTACATCATTATTAAATGTTCTAAAAACATATCTTTCTTTACAGGTTGATCATTTAATTATTAATCACTCATCTTGTTACTTAGTTGACTCTTCATCTAAAAGGCTAAAACAAATAATCAATATTTAATATGCTACATTCAAACAAAAAAGTAATTCCACGGAAAAGTAATGTATCTTCTTCACCAACATTCCAGAGGAGGCGCAGCTGGTGGAACTGTGGAAACTCTTTGCGAGATAGAGTCACTTCAAAGAAGTCTTTATTACGAGGAAGCTGGACAAATGGGGACGGAGGTTCGGATTCGTCAAGTTCAAAGGAGTGCTAGATGCAGAGACTTTGGAGAGGAAGATGGCTACAGCAAAAATGGGGAACTCGAAGATCAAAGTGAACATACTTTGGACTCAAAACCTAATTTGTTACTGAAGTCGTCACTTTACAAAAGAGTCAATTAGGGTTTTTAGTATGTCTTTGTTATTTGTGAGTCACTCTTGTATCTCGTTGATACTAGAGTTTGAATGATTAGTTAAGTTGTAAACTCTGAATCACTCATAAGCTTGTAAGCACGAGTAGATTCTTTTGTTAAGGAGTGTGTCTCCATTACTACCTTTACTGTTGAGTCGATCACTGGGATTGTGATTGAGAGGAAGTGAGAGGGGGATCGCATATTTAGGAGAGTCTTAGATAGAAATTGCACAGGTAGTGATTAAGTGAGAAACTAGTAGACTTGAGATAGTTTTTATGTATGCTTCAGATTAATACTGCTATAGTGAATTTCCTTCCTGGCTTGGTAGCCCCCAGACGTAGGTGAAGTTGCACTGAACTGGATTAACAAACAACTTTTGTCGTTTTACTTTTTGCTTCTATTATTCACCTTTGTTGTTTGTTATCTATGTTGTCATGGTGTCTTGATATCTTTCTTGACATCTCGCTTGTTTTGACATCATATATAACATCTTTACTGCGTGTCGGAATTTCAATACTTAAAACTTAGATGGCAAGATTCGGGTGGCTAAAGATTGGTTGGTCGTTTTGGATGATATGGGGGAGACTCAAAATTTGGAAGAGGATGAGGTGTCTGAGTTACATTTATTATCAGCTGATATTATGGATTTTCCAAATTATTATCTAGTATGCAGTGGAAAAAATCCAGAATTAATTGGTTGAAGGAGGAGGATGCAAACTCTAAATTTTTCCACGGTATTATGTCTTCAAGACGGCGGTCGAATGCTATTATTTCTTTGTATGACGATGGTGCTCAAAATGAAGGGTTGGATAAGGTGCAACATGTTGTTCTTCACCACTTTCAAAATCATTTTAAATGGTTGTCGTATGTTAGGCTTGAAGTAGAAATAACAGTCGTAAGAAAGGGGGGTTTGAATTGTGACCCTTTTTAAATTTAATCCTGAAACTTGATCAAGCTTCTATACTCAAGAATAAGATTCTTGGTAATGGTTAGATAAACAGATTTATAGTGTATGATTTAATTCTTAAGGATTTTGTATTATCTTATGAATTGAATACTTTTACTTTAGTGGCCAGAACGTTCTTGAGAATGATTATATTAATGAGCAGAAAATAATATAACTGATTTTAATATGGGACCAGAGAACTGTGGATAAATTTGATTATTAATTAGTACAAGATAGTTCTAGAGAATGATTAAAATATAATGCAAGATAATATTAAATATTAGATTAGGACCAGAGCACTCTGGATTAATTTGATTAATAAAGGACAAGATTGTTCTGGAGAATGATTAAGTTAAATAGCAGAATAATATTAAGAAATAATTTAGGACCAGAGCACTCTGGATTAATATAGTGTAAATTAAATTAAATGACAAGAGAAGGGAAGAGAGAAAAATACAATAGAGTTATCCTGGTTCACCAAAGCCGGCTACTTCCAGTCCCCACACTTCGTGTAAGATTGTCCACTATAGTATCCTGCTAACAGAAACTTTTGACTAGCACTATAAAATCTTGATCACACCAGATCAGTCCGTTACAACGAATAAACTTGAGAATTTACAACACACTTTGTATGATAAAATTTTTTGTGGATCACGCTAAGCTCAACACTTGTTTGAGACTATGATTATAAAACAAAACTCAAAAAATTTAGATCCAAGATATAATGAGAGAGCAAGAGCTTGTTTGTTTTTGTGAAGAACTTTGTAAGTGAATAATATTTGCACTTGAGAGATAATTGCTTTGTTGTGTAAGTTCTTGGCTTGATGCTTCATGGCTTTCCTCTATTTATAGACTTGAGATACTTGCCCACTTAATAAAACAGCTAGCCTTTGCTTTAATTTGAACTTGCATTTGCGCTCCAAACACTTGGTTTGATGGAGCCATGAGAATTTTTACTTCAAGATTGATCTTGAGAATGTCCAGCAAGTACAAGGAGAGAAAGCACACGCTTTTGCAAACTGTTGTTAGTTGTTTGCGTGAAACAGCTCATTGGAGATAGCTTTAATGATGTCATGTGATGACATTTTGCTTATCTCACAAAAGTGCTTTATGAAATGGTTCTTTTCTTTTAATGGGTCAAAAACCTTTTAAAGCCCATTTCCAAATCAAGACATATGATCTTCCTTAATTTGGTGAGACAATATCACATTAAATTCTTGATCCTCATGATTTAATGCCTTTCATCAAAAATTCCATACTTGTTCTTTTGAACGTGAATGACTTGTGAAGAAGCTTATGTGTTGAGAGCATTCCTAAGATTATTCTTATTAAACAATTTCTCACAAAAATCATTAGTAAATAACAACATGAATTATTTTAAATATGTTTATAATCCTTAAAACATTTACAAGATATTTTGCTTCAACAAAAGCTGAAGTTAGGAGACTTGTTTAATTCCCTTTTGTTGTGGAAGGGACTAACCTTATTAAACCTTTCCTTTTGGACGAGATAAAAGAAGCGTTGTGGGATTGTGACAACTTTAAGTGTCCAGGTTCAGATGGTATTAACTTGAGTTTTTTTTAATGATTTTTGGGATTCGCTGAAGGTTAATTTTCTAAATTTTTTTGTTGAATTACACCGCAATGGTAAGTTAAATAAATGGCTTAATAGTATTTTCATTGCTTTGATTCCAAAAGTCGAGAGCCCTTAGCCGGTGGTAGATTTTTTACTAATTTCTTTGGTTATTAACATGTATAAAATTGTTTCTAAATGTTCGTCAACAGGTTGAGAAAAAAAGTTGGGAATGTCATGACTGAAGCTTGGTCTGCTTTTATAAAGGGTATATAAATTTTTGATGTTATTATAATAGCAAACGAGATTGTGGATGATGCAAAAAGAGCAAAGAAAGAGTTAATTCTTTTTAAGGTGGATTTTGAGAATGAGTATGATTCAATGGATTTTGATTACCTTGGAGAGGTTATGGGAGCCCAACGGAAGAGTTTAGTTTTGAGAGAGGCCTATGTCAAGGGGACCTTGTTTCCCCTTTTATGTTTCTTTTGGTGGCTGAGGGTTTAAATGTGATGATGAAGGAGATGTTGGAGCATGGTTTGTTTACTGTCTTTGGCCTAAGGTCGCATGCACCTATGAGGGTCTCTCATTTACAGTTTGTTGATAATACCTTGTTGGTCGTGGTGAATAGTTGGGTAAATGTTAGAACTTTGAAGGTAGTTTTACTTTTATTTGAAGCAATCTCAAGTTTAAAAGTTAATTTTCATAAAAGTATGTTATTTGGCTTTAATGTCAATGAATCGTAGCTTCATGAGGCGGTTGTGGTCATGAATTTCGAGCATGGTCGTTTTCCTTTTATGTACTTGGGGTTGCATATTGGTGGGGATCCTTGGAAGCTTCAGATTTGGTATCGTGTTGGTGGAGTAGATTCATAATAGATTATCTGGTTGGAAGTGTAAAAATTTATCTTTGGGAGGTCGGCTAATTTTGCTTAAATCTGTTATGTTCTTCATTCCGGTTTATTTTATTTGCTTCTTCAAATCTCCCTCAGGTACCATTTCTTCTCTTGATTCTATTTTTAATATAAAAAAATTGGGGGGTGGTGATGATTTTAGGAAACTATCCTGGATCGAATGGAATACCATTTGTTTAAAAAAGGAGAATGCAGGTTTGGGGGTGAAGAGATTAAGGAAGTTTAATGTTTCTTTACTTGGGAAATGGGTTTGGAGGAAAGGGAGAGTTTGTGGTATAAGGTGTTTGGGGTGCAGTGTGGGGAGGAGTGGGAGGAAGGTTGCAGTTTGGTGATAGGGCCAGGTCGATTTGGTGGCGTAATTTGAACTAGATTCCATCCGGGGAGGTCCTTATAGATGCTAGGTTGTTGAAGGATTATATTATTAGGAAGGTTGTGAATGGGAGGTCCACATTGTTTTGGGAGGATATGTGGTTTGATGACATTCCATTAGCTAGGTCTTTTAGTATGTTGGTTGAGTTAGCGGAAAATAAGCTAGTCACGGTGGAGGAAATATTTTTATCAGGGTGGGAGGTTGATGGAGAGGCATGGAAGTGGAGGCGAAAGTTATTTGGGTGCAAGGAAGGATTGGTTGGAGAGTGTGCGAATCATTTGTCTTCTATTATTTTGCAGGTTGGAATTGATGATAGATGAGTGTGAAAGCTTCATTCTTCACACAGTTGCATGGTTAAATCAGCTTATAATTACTTAACTACAGTTGACATTGCCCCCAATGAAGGTTTTAATTATGTGTTATGGCTCAAGGCGGTTCCGTTGAAGGTATTTTTTTTTTGGCGTCTGTTTCTGAATAGATTAGCTACAAAGGACAATTTGTGTAGAAGATGTAACACCCTAAACCCTTAAAGCGATAAATTACGTAAATAATACAAATCATGGCAGAGGATTTAGATGATACAAATGTATCATAAACATCGTCTCTTGAATACAAAGTATTTATAAACATCGCCTCTAAACACTTATGAATGCATGGACATATGACTCAACAATGCATATGTTCATACAATGAATCACCAACACAAGTATCTACATTTTCCATACATGCAATCACCACCAAAAATCAATACCAATTTGCATGTAAGAATACACCACCAAGAATAAATCACCAACATGAAAATCATCATCATAAATCAACATCAACATTTAACATTTCAAATAAACGATCAAGTTTCCAATTTACATTTCACCTAAAAGAGGGATATCTATCCATATTATGAAATTCGTCATATTACACCCATTCATCATTAATTCATTCACATTCTACCATAATAACATGAATTCAAAGTCTCTTACAAGTTATCAGACCAAAAAGTTGAAGTTTGACAAAGTTCGTCTATTTTTATGAAAACTAGCATTTTGTGATTATTCCACGAAAATCAAAGTAACCAAGTTCAATTGCCTCAACCGAGTACTTACACAATTCACATATGAGTGCAGTAGCATATACATGTACGTATCATAGGCCAATTCCGATTAATTCCAAAATTCACCTAAGTTCGTCTCATTTTACAATTTCCCGAAAGAATTTCAATTTTCAAGCAAAACCAAGTTAAAGCTCTTGATTACCATCCAAAACATTTTGTTTCAATCCACAAAACGAGTATTGGATAATTTTCAAAAATTCTGATTCAATCCACAAAACCAAGATCAATCCAAGTCATTTGATGTTTCCAAAGGTTTAGAAAGCTTAAATACAGTTAAGTACATCAAAAGAATTAGTTTGGAACTGTCCGGATCGACCCTAGAGAACCTAGAACACCAAAATCATGAGTTGTTGTACTGAGCAACCCGCTATAGCAAGTAGCAACTCGCCACAACGAGTTTGACAGTACAAGGGTACCTAGATTTCAGGCTCCTCTCGTGAACTCATTCAATTTTCAAACATGTTTCAACAACAATCATACACTCATTCATGATATACACTCAATTAATAAAAAAATCATCAAAACATCTCATCAACAACAACAACTATGAAGTTTAAACTCTTAACACAACAATTTCATGAAGATTATCATACCCACAAATTCACTTGAATTAGGAGCACGAATTTCATCATTCAAAAAACACAAAAGTTACAATTAACACAAAAGCACTTAAACTCATAATTTAAAATAAGAGATTATGACTTAAATAGTGAAAAGAAACTATCCTCGTTACCTCGAGTCTTCAAGAATTCTAACCCTTGCTTCACTTTTGCTCATAGACTTCAATCCCAAGTGCTCTCTCTCTCTCTCTAGCTCCTCTTTTCTCCTATTTTCTTTGTGAAATGAATGATAAGGTTTAACCTAATTCTCACAAGAGTTATGCTTATATATCACCTTTTAATTGGGCTAAGTCTCTTATTGTCTTATGGGCTCAATATTCTTACCAACTAATTCACCAAAGTTACTACTCACTTAACTGTTAAATTATCGAATAATCACTGTCTCTAATTAGTTACGACTCATTTTACTCTTGCTCACCAAATAACCAAAATACTTCCGAGTCTAAAATGACCAAAATACCCTTCGTAGACCAAAATCCAGTAATACCAAATAAAATACACACAGAGACAATTTATCACACAAGCGCATAAAAACGCACATAATAATAATAAAAATAATTCTGACTAAAATCGGGCTATTACAGAAGACGTGTTCTTGACGTTTCTCAAGTTTCTTGCTCGGCTTTGTGTGGTGGGTTAGAGGACATGGACCATTTGTTCTTCAGGTGTGACTGTTGCGGTCGTCTTTGGCTTCTGATATTAGGTTGGTTAGGCATTTATACAATATTTCATGGGAATATCCTATCTCATGCAACTTATTTTGGAAGCCTCAGTGGATTTTCCAAGAATTCTAGGACGGCTTGACCATTATTTGGATTTTGATTCTCTTTGTTATTTGGAAAGATCGTAATAGAAGAATTTTCCACAATAAGATGGATTAGCTTGTGTCACTAGCATAAAAGGTTAATCTCCAAACTTATTGATGGTTTGAAAGTGTACTTTATTCTGTTCGATTCCGACTATCTTTCTTAGATGTTCAACCTTGTGCGTTGTTTATAGGTTGTTATGTAATTTATTTTTTCTGTTGTTTTTTTTTTGTGTGGCTAGTTTTGTAGCCCAACTGTTACGTATTTGTTCACTTTTCAGTCTCTTCCGACACCTCTTGTGCTTGAGGAACTGCCTTGATTTTTAATATAATTTTGCTTAGCTTCTTCGCAAAAAAACTTTAAAAGGAAAATATATTTGGTAACAACCAAATAATTTTTTTCAAATATGTAATTAAAATCATTATTATATTAATAAAAAATAAAAGGTTTAGCTTCTATTATGGATCTTAAGGTTGACAATGAATCGAGTCAATTCGAGCATAGTTCGAAACTCAGCTCAATGATTAATTTATACAATTTGATTCATAAAATTTAAAGATTAGAGGAAAATAAATATTTGTAAGGGTTAATATGTTTTTACCCCCTGTAATTTGGGCGAGTTCCAGTTTACCCCCTGTAAAAAAATAAGTTTAGATTCCAACCCTGTAAAATAAGATTCTTTGATTTTAGCCCCTGACCCATGTGACTGTGCAGAATTGCTGACGTGGTGAGCTGAGTGGCATGCTGACTGTATAATTAATTTTGTTTTTCATTTTTTTAAAGGTACACATGGCATTTTGCTTATTTTTTTAAAAAAAAATTAAAAAATTAGTAAAAATAAAAAAAATTCAGGATTTTTTTTATTACGAAAAATATTTTCCAAGATTTTGAAAAATATATTTTTCGAAAATTCCAAAATTTATAATTTACGAAAAAATATATATTTCAAATTTTTTTAATTTTCCATAATGTTTCAAAAAAACTTTCGAAAATTTTGAAATATATATTTCAAAAAAAAAAATTCAAATTATTTTCGAAAATTTGGAAATATATATTTTTCGAAAAATAAGTTTTTTAGGAAAATTCGGATTTTTTTTCGAAAATTTATTCCTTAATTTTTTTTACGATGTGTTACAGATTTGAGAAATTTTTTTAATATTAAAAAATTGAGAATAAAAAAATCTGGAGTTTTTTTTAATATTTAAATTTATTACATGTGGTATTTGTATTGAAAATTGATTGCATTTTTGAAAAGAAACAGCCGGTCCAAAATAACTGAAAAGAGTTGTTTTCTTTATATATATATATATATATATATATATATATTTCCCAAAAAATTATATGAAAAATACAAAAATTTCTAAACTTACTATATTTTGAATTTTTTAAAAAAAATCCAAATTAAATTAAATTTTTAAAAATATTCGAAAAGCTAATTTTTGAATGTTTATTTTTTTCTGAATTTTTTTATTTTTTGAAAAAAATTCAATTTTCTTTCGTTTTTTTTTCTTATTTTTAAAATTTTTGAAAATTAATTTTCAGTTTTTTTTTTATTTTTTATCTTTTTAATATAATTTTTTAAACCATTACACACGTAGGTTTTAAAAAAATTAAAATTAAAATAATTACACAGTGGCGTGCCACCTAAGTGTTCATTACACGCGTGTCAGGTTTTAAAAAAAATAAAAAATAAAATAATTACACAGTGGCATGCCACGTCAACGTTTGGATGGGATCAGGGGTGTTTTGTGGAGAATCTTCATATTACAGGGGTGTTTTGTGGAGAATCTTCATATTATAGGGTTGGAATCTAAACTTTTTTTTTACAGGGTGTAAACCGGAACTCGCCCAACTTAAGGGGGATAAAGACATATTAACCCTATTGTAATTATAATATGACATAACGATTTTTAACCAAAAGTTTTTTTTTATATACAATGGTAATGCCAGGAGAATTACCCAAATTTCATTAAACAAAAAGGAAGAAGATTACAAAAGAGAAGAGGAAAAGTAGGTCTGCACCTTTTCAAAAAGATATAAACATATAGTTACGAAGATCTAGTCTATTCCTAATATATCTAGCCTTAATATAATCACGAACTGAAGGGAATCAAACATGTGAAGAAAGACCTAAGCTAAAATTAGCTAAACCATCTGCTCAGGTGTTCCCTTCTCTATAGATATGACTGACAAAAAAATTCATGTCTTTAATTACTTCCATATAGTTGATCCATCTATTTCTTATACTCAAAGAAACCATTGAAGCATCCTTGCAAACTAGAAAAACTAATTTTGAATGAGTTTCAAGCCACAAACCCTTTCATTCATTTCTATCAGCAATCTTAATTGCTAGTATAACAACAAAAATCTCAACAACAAATAAAACATAACTGCAATTTGGGATGTTTTGAGCAAAGCAACCATGACAAACTCCTTCAACATCTCTAATAATGCCACCACAAGCTGCTTTGACAGAATTCTTGGTCAAAGCCTCATCAGTGTTAACTTTGAGCCAATGAAACAGTAGAGGAATCCATATAACTTCTTTGATGATGGGAGCCCTGGGAGATTTTGAGGATGAAACAATGAAACAATGTTGATTTTAAAGGTTTTGAGAAAGCAAAACTCTGTCATGCATTGTTCATTGTTGAACACAACTTAGTCTTGTTCCCTGACAATGAAACATTAGAGATGATAGAGTTGATAGCAGATCTATAATGGATTTTTTTATGCTAATGATACAATACAAGCTTTTATGGCTAGCTTGCACTGAGGTGTGAAGTGACCACCAAGATTCCAAATACCATCAATAGAGAAGAATTGAATAGTGGTGAAAAAAGAGATGGAATGTAGATTCACTAGTTATAGAGCATATGCTACACATTGAAGCTAAGTTACTTCCTCTTTCTTGGGGCTTAACATCAATAGACAATTTTTCATGCATTAATTTCCAAGCAAGCTTGGTTGAATACAATAATAAGTGTAAAAATTAAAATATAAAATGAAAATTTAATTACAATGACGAATATTTAAAAACAAAATAAGAAAATATATTTCCTAACAATAATTTTTTTTGTCTAATTTAAAAATTATAATATTATTTTATAAATAAAAAATTGGAAATTCAGAGAAGTTTTTATGCATCTATATGTACTAGAGTAATAATTTAAAAAATTTATATAGTTATTAAATAAATTTAAGTAGAAAATATCAAACAAACATTATATGATTAATTATCCCTAAAAAAAATTTACGATTGATTAATTATTATTGTTTTTTTCCAATTTGGGAGGATTGATATTTATGTTGGATCCTACACTGTTTTTATCTTTCTATTATTCAATTATCAAAATGCATAAATGTAATTTATTATACCAAAAAGTTCTTTGATTGTTACAAAATTTTGTTATTTTTATATTTTTTAATTTTTCATTTATTTTAATGAAATATTTATTTTAATATATTAGTTATTTTTCAAAAAATTAAATTAAATTAGTCTCTCGATTTTTTTTAAGATCTAAAATAGATTTTTCACTCAATATTTTAAAATAAATATTGATGAAAAAGTGAATGTTGTAGAGGATAAGTATTTGAGTCTAGAGACTGATTTTTTTTTTATTTTTTCCAAAATAGTTAGAGACTGATAATGTATTATTATTATTAGATACATTTCAACTTTATTAATTTTAAAAAATCTTCTAAAATAATTAGAGACATATAAAGAAAACTTTATTTTTTTGACTCGGTACTTTTTTGACCCAAATCCTTTTTCACAGGTGGATAGATGAATCCCAGTACCAAAAAAAAGCATTAAACATTAAATTGTTTGGCTATATATATCTTGCTTGTGTAAGATCATTTATCAACCAATTTCACATTTATTCACAAGCTTACAAAATCTAACGAAAACATCACTTGAGTCTAAAACAAGAAAAAACAATGAGTAGAGAGTGTTCAATTCCATCACTGAAGAAAAAATTGCTAGATGAAGAAAGTCTTCTTGTTGAATCAAATCCAAAGACTCACCAAAGGAAGCCTGGATGGAAGGCTATGCCTTATATTTTAGGTATGGTTCTGAATTTGTTATATGATTTTTTTAATTTCACACCTATATTAACTTATCTGTTTTTTTTTTCCAAAGAACCTAGCGACAAAACTGACACACGTTAAGTGCATGAAGTAGGGAATTATGGGTCCGAACCCGTACCCCGTCATATCGATCAAATGTGTCGTCATATTATTACTATCTAATAAATATATTCAATAATGTGCAGGGAATGACACAGTTGAGAGATTGGCAACTTATGGAATGCAAACAAACTTTGTTGTCTATTTGATGAAAGTGTATAACATGGATCAAGTTCATGCTGCAAATATTATGAATACTTGGATGGCTGTCTCCAATGTTGTTCCTCTCATTGGTGCCTTTGTTGCTGATTCCTACTTGGGAAAATTTCTTACAATTGCCATTTCTTCCTTTGCTAGTCTTGTGGTATGTTTTCATTACATCTTGGGTTGATTATATTATAAGATTTAACATTTTATAGTCAATAACTTATTTTAAAAGATAAAGTAATAATCTCAATTATTGATTAAAAATGTATCGCTGATATTTCAACATATCTTCGATTTGTTACTTGCCTCCAAAGGTAAAGTAAGTTGCTCCACGGTTGATAAGAAAATCTTGCGGAAATTTCAACACACTTTAAATGTTTTATGTATCCGCAAATACCATCGATTACGAATTGAGATAAGTTAATCTACATCTATATATAAACAAAATACTAAGTTTCGGTGTATAATTTTTTTTATTCAATTCTATTAAGTTTAATTTCCGTCATGACAAAAGTCGACTTAGTTTTCATTTGATAAAAGTGGACAGTATCCGTCTACACGCTAGTATACTATAACTTAACCTTTTTTCTATCTAAATTAATTAGGGATTGGTGATACTAATGCTAACAGCATGGGTGCCAGAGTTTCATCCAGCACCATGCTCAATTCAGCTGCAACAACTTGGTGTGTGTAATGGCTACACAAATTTCCATCTATGGTTCTTAATTTTTGGTCTATTCTGGTTATCAATTGGCACTGGTGGAATTAGACCATGCAGTATTCCATTTGCAGTTGACCAATTTGATTTGACAACTTCTGAAGGAAGACATGGAAGTAGCAGCTTCTATAGTTTGTACTACACAACACAAACAATAGTCATGTTGATAAACCAAACTGTTTTGGTTTATATTGAGGATTCTGTTAGTTGGACACTTGGTTATGGATTGTTCACTCTATTTATGTTGATTGCAATCATAGTTTTCTTTGCTGGTACTAGAGTTTATGCTTATGTTCAACCTGAAGGAAGTATATTATCTAGCATTGCTCAAGTGTTGGTTGCAGCTCGACACAAACAACACCATAATCTTCCGGATTTTGACGACACACAAGAAGCTTTTTATGATCCACCTTTCCTGAATGATTCAGAAGGAAAACTTCCTCTTACAAAAGAATTTAGGTAAAGTATCATCTCAATTTGATTGTTTCATAATTAAATATAAAAACGCAATCATGGTTAACCTTGGAAAGGACTGGACCGGCAAGTTCAACCGGTTGAACCGAGAACCGAAAAATCTCTAGGTTGATTCAATTGCGCTGGATTCACAATATCTTAGTACTGAATCGAACTGCGTTAAACTGAGTTGAACTGCCAATGATTCCGCCAGATTTTTTTTCTTCCAACAAAAGTTTTTTTTTTTTGTATAAACTTATTATCTAATTATTATATTTAAAACATAAGTAGTAAGATATTTCTAAAATAATGGTTATGAAATGCTCACAATGGTTGATTTTTTTTCTTATAGGTGCTTAAACAAAGCTGCTCTTGTGATTGAGGAGAATGAATTGAACAATGATGGAACAAACAAAAATCCATGGAGACTTTGTAGTATCCAACAAATTGAGGAATTAAAATGCATGCTTAAAATAATGCCAATATGGGTAACAAGCATCATAGTCAACATTCCAATAGGACAACTAACAATATTTTCAATATCACAAGCCTTAAAAATGGACAGAAACATAGGACTCCTCAATTTTGATTTTGAGATACATGCTGGCTCAGTAACAGTAATATCATTAATAGCAATAGGTATATTCCTACCATTCTATGATCAAGTAATTTCACCTTTACTAGAGAAAATCACAAAACAAGAACAAGGACTCACATCTCTTCAAAGAATTGGACTTGGACATGGTTCTGCAATTCTAGCAGTAGTAGTTGCAGGGTTGGTTGAGAAAACGAGAAGAGATTTAGCGATTTCATCGGGAGATTCTAACGGCGTTGCGCCTATGTCGGTAATGTGGCTAGCTCCTCAATTCTTGCTTATAGCATTTTGTCATATTTTTGGAACAGTTGGACACACTGAGTTTTTCAACAAAGAATCACCTGAAAGCATGAGAAGTATAAGCAATTCTTTGCTATGTCTCAATCTTTCAGTTGGTAGTAACCTTAGCACATTTATTGTGAACATTGTGCATTCTTATACTGGGAAACAAGGTGAAGCAGATTGGCTTGATAGTGATATTAATAAGGGAAGATTGGAATACTTTTATTTCATCATTGCTGGATTGGCAGTGTTAAATTTATGCTATTTCATATTTTGTGCTCGTAGATATCATTACAAGTCTAATTTGTTGAAAGGATGAAAGTGGTGAAAAATAGCATACAATAGTGTTTCAGTATAGGACTTAGGGTTAGTGGATAGGTTGAATATACATTTTCCATAAACTTTCTTTGTAATAGAATAAACATAGATAATGTTCAGAATATTTGATGTTCAATGTCTGTTTTCTACCAATCATAGCTATATGTACTCCCTCAGTCCTTTTCTATAAGATCATGTAATAAAAATCATGGGTAATAAAAAAAATTGTTGAATTAATAAATTTGTCTCAAATGTGTTATGACTATTATTAAATTGTCCTTTGTTAATTTAGTTATGTGTATTTTTTTTATGCAAGTTTTTTTTTTAACAAATTTTAAGCAATTTATTTGTACCTTACTATTAAAATGACGTTTTAAGGTTACTTTTATCGACGCTTATACATGAGGATATTTTAATTGAGAGATGATACGTTGACATCCCTAGATGGCAGCATACCATTGTACACTCCCCACATGTTAATAATAAATAATAAACAATGACAATTAAAAAAAATCAAAGGAAAAAAATTGAAAGCCCCTCATTCTCTCTCTTCCTTCACCCCTTTTCTCCTTTCTCCCTCATTGGACACTACCACCGGCCTCACCCAACTTTTTTCCGGGAAACAGCAAACTTTCTTCCTTTCGTTTCAGATCCAGGCTACCTCCGTCGCCACCGACCTTCTTCCGTCATCCACTCTCCCACAATTTTGCGGGTCACCGTCTCACTGGAATGGATCTGGCCGTTTTAGATCTCATCGGTTTCTGACCAGGCCATTTTGAATCTCGTAGTCACACTGTTACCGTCGCAAACCACGGTGTCGTCGCCTTGCCGTCCTGATTTGCTTAATCTTGTTTATGTTATGATTTGCTTTTTTAATTAGATCTGAGAATGGGAAATCAGAAACAGGGAGAGAGGATGGTTAGAAGAGGGTCAGTGGCCGGTCACCATGCTAAAATGTATCGGAAAGGAGAAGGAGGAGAAAGTGGAGAGGAACAAAGGAGAAAGGGAAAGTTTCAGAGAGAGAAAGCTGAATTAAAAACACAAAAAAAAAGTGTAAATTTACTAAATTATCCTTGCCACAAGCTAGGGAGTGTGTATGAGTGGTACAAGGAAAAAGGATATCAATGTATCTTTACTCATTTTAATTCTTCATGCAACCACACGTGTATTTCAGTCAGTACCATTAAGTCACACCATTTTAGGGAATTGAAAGAATAACAAAGGGAGCCTTCACCCTCAATAATCAACTTCAAATGCAATTCATAAAATTTCTCAAACATCTAGCTATGAAAAAAATATAGACTTAATTACACAATCAGTCCCCCTATTTTACTCGGCTCTCGAAATGGTCCCCCTTTATTAAAATCAAACATTCTTGCCCCTCTATTAAAATCACAAATTCAACATACCCAAAATCATCATTCAATAAAGAGCACGAAAATTAACATATAAATTCACAAAAGTCATAATTCACAAAGGGTTAATACATGTTTACCCCCCTGTAATATTAGTGATTTCCGATTTAACCCCTGTGAAAAAAAATTGTTTAGATCCAACTCTGTAATTTGAATATTCTTTCGTTTTAGACCTTCATGGCATCACATTACAAAATTTAAGATACTTTCGCCCCTTGTATTTGAGAGAATTTCGGTTTACCCCCTATCATATAATCGATTTTGTACAGTTAAAATTCATGAAAGTCCAACACCAAAGAATCTTCAAATTACAGGGATGGAATCTAAATAATTTTTTGTATAGGGGTAAACATATATTAACCCATTCAAAAGTAAGCACTTATGACTCATATTCAAAAAGATGAGATTATAGTTTAATTATGGTATAGTTTATCCCCTTTACCTCTTTTCTTCACAAAGTTATGCTAATCTTCACTCCCCCTTGATCCTAACTTTAATCCTCTTTGAATCTCCCTTTGGATCACCTCCTATTTGCTCTTCCCTCTAACCATCTCTCTATCTCTAGCCTCATTTGTGTTTATAAGAAAATTAAATGAATTCTAACCTAATTTCTATTCATGTTAAACTTATATAGTCACCACTTAATTGGGCTAGGTTAAATTCCTTATATTGGGCATATCACTCTTACGAACTAATTAGAAATGTTACTACTCACTTAACTTTTTTTTTGTTTGAAGGACTACTCACTTAACTTAGTAAAACGTTTAATTATTATCATCACAAAAATAATTACTACTAGTTATTCACCTCAAAATACTAAAATCAATCCTAAAAAATACAAAAATTAGAAATGTTACAACTCACTTAACTTAGTAAAATAATTATTCACCTCAAAATACAAAAATCAGTCCCTACCTTAAAATTACTAAATTACCCTCACTGCACAAATTACCAAAATGCCATTAGTCCTAAAAAATGACCAAAATACTTGTCTATGTTAAAAAACCACTAATCTCATATCAAATACACACATAAGCAAATAAGCACATATAAACAAACATAAACACATATAAATAATAAATAAAATAATCCTAACTAAAAACGGGATGTTACATCCTATCTTGCAGTTGAAGCAGCTCTTTTGATCTTCGGTTAGAAAATATAGATTCAGTTAAAAAATTAGATTTGGTATAGAAAATAAGAAGAGAGATGAGATCAGGTCTTTCGAATAATCTAAGTTCCCCTAATTGGTATACTGCACCTATTTTTATGAATGATTTTCTAATCCCACGATAGTTAACAAAATAGCCCTAATCAATCCCTTGACTTAGGACCCTCTTCTCTAACTACAACCTCTAATTCCTTAGATGGTCTAATAATCGTCGAAGGTTTTAAGAAAGCTAACCTAATATCACTAACAAACGATTATACATTCCTAGACTAACCATGTTTATTAGAACAATTCAATTAGGTCTAAGTAGAAAGCTATGGTCAATAGTCATTCATTCTCACTAAATCATGTTTATATTTGATCAGGATATAAAAAGCATTAAGAACAATTGAGTTGAATAAAGACTAGATTGTCATTCACAATAAATAAAGTTTCACAGCAACGTAGATCAATTAGGGTTACAAAGAATCATCTCAGACCTAATCTCTAAGAGATTTAGCTACTCATAATCGAGTTTACAAATAGCATAATCAATGGAAGAATTAAAACATACATGAACTGGTTACAAGGTGATGAAATCGTCCCTGCAGCCGTCTTTAGGTCTAAAAATCGCACTTTTCTATCCAGGATTCTTCACCCTTGTTTTCAGAATAGTCTTAAGCTTAAATAGGCAACAACTGCTCTTAAAATTGTGGCACGATTTAAGTAAATCATGACACATTTCTGCCTTGTGTAACAAACCACCCAAATTAATATTTCCATAATCGTGTCACGTTTTGGTCATCGTGACACGATTTTCCTTGGCAGAGAGCATGTTTTTGGTCTTCTCAAATCGTGTCACGTTTTTTGCAGAATCGTGACACGTTTTCTTCTTTGTATTTTCTTCAGTTTTTTCTGCTTTTCTTGCTGCTTAAGTTACCTTGTGAACTCAAAATTGTGATCAAAATACATGGAAAATCATGTAATGACAAGATGTCATCACAACCCCAAACTTGAACTATTCCTTGTCCTCAAGGAATTTACTTGCAATATTGACAATCGACAGTAAAATAACAATTATCTGATCAAGCAATAGTACCCAAAATTTCAACTCATTATTAGCTAAAGATGAGCCAGTTTGACTTGTTAGCATCCACCAATTCACAACTCCACGCAACGATATGATATGGATTCACACTCAATCAACATGCAAGTTTACATATTACCATACGCTTGAAAAATTTCTAAACGTCAATCAAAATCAATGTCAATGCACACTTTGAGGTCTTTAAGAGTTATAGCGAAGCTTAGGTGAAGGTGGGATAATATTTGGATAAGTAGGCTACACAAAATCATGAGTGCGGCACTCCTACGAAAATTAAAGCATGGATTCAATCCCTTAATTCACCCTTGAAACAACAATTTGTAAAGGTACTAGAGAATATTTGTAACATTTTGGGACGATCGAGTTTAAAGTTACTCGGATTTTCATAACATGTCCCTTTTTCATTCTATTTTCTCTTTTTTATTTTATTTTTATACACCATTTTTGTGTGTATTTTTCATTCACTTTTTTATAAAGTTCTTTCTTTGTTCTCTAGTACCCCCACCCCAAACTTAATTGGTTGCAAATTACAATAGCAACTCCAAACTTATTATTTAGCAACATTCTACAATGCCTAACTCAGATAAAACAAATTGGGATAAATCCTAAAAGTCTCTTAGCTTGTAATGTAGTTTGTCACCGAACAAAAAATTCTAAACCTACCGGCTCAATTTGACTAAAAAGAGGATATAAATTCAATATAAACAGGGTAGGCTTCAAAAAGGCTCACAGGACCAAGCACTTTTGCCTCAGTGTGCTAATGACAAAGATCAATCGACAGTAGAGAAACAATGCAAGTTCTAGAAATGTAAAAGCATGGAACACTCTTATATAAGTAAATTGGAAAAATAAAATTTGGCCATGAACCTTACAGTGTTTAGATTTCTGGGAGTTGTGACTACCTATCTTTAACTGCCGTACACTTCGCTTTTGAACACAGGTCACTCCTCCTTTTGAACTTTTGGAATACCACTTGAACAAATATTTGTTACTAAACTGTAAAAAGTCAATTAAACAAGCAAATTCATCAATAATAAACAAGTTCAAGAACAATTACATAACAGGGAAATACAGCTGAGTTAATCCAAAATGAAAATTAAAGACAAATTGTTTGACTCAACAATTGAAATAAAACACTGAAAATAAAAACATAAGAAAAGGATGGGTTGTCTCCCACTAAGCGCTTTCTTTTACGTCATTGAGCTTGACGCTTCAACCATTGTTAGGGTGGCAAAAATGATAGAAAGAATATATCATCATTCTTCTTCCTCATGTTTGGTAGGAATTCCATGAATTTGGCACAAAGAATCAGATACTCCCATGCACCCATTGTTAAACCTTTAGAATTTGAACTCTCCCACCTTAGAGCAGGACATGCATTCATTTTCACACGAGTGATTTCCTTAACCCCCACTGGTTCAGACTTCGGGTAAATATCAATACTCCTTACTTTGAGATTTTCTTCCACCACAACCTTATGACACTCAGTCTCCATCTGAACCAACTTCCTCTGAGACTCATGTGCTTTCTCAACAAGATCACCACACTGAACATCAAACTTCTCAAATGAAACTTGATTTGACACCAAGAAATCATCTAAAATATTTTGAAGTTGAGTATTGTAATCGATGTTGATCACCTCTTTCTTCCCTTCACATTCACTACCTGGTTGATTTGCCTCATAACAATCATTTTTCTTATTTAATCTCGAGATTGTATTGTCTAAATATTTGATCTTCAAAGATAGCATATATTTTTCATACTGCAACGTAACAATCTCTTCTATGTCATAGAGGCGTGACCTGTCTACTAACTTGTCTATCATAGCTGTAAAACTTGGATAAAGTTTTTAGCAGCAAAGTACAAGGAGATAAACATGAAGGGATCAAATAATTTTTTTTTCAATGTATAAACAAAAATATAAATGACATAAATCCTAAATAAAAACAAAATTGTCAAGTTGAAATGATTTAACAGTCCCTGGAAGCGGCGCCAAAAACTTGATAGATATTTTAGCAAGTGTACCAAATACTATTGAAGTAATAAAATAAGTTCGTATCCACAAGGACTGTGTTAATCTCAATTTGGCAATAAAATAAATATTTAGGATGTATGTATTATTTTGTAAAATATAGATAGTAGATTTGATTAGATTGCATAAAATTAAATAACAGAAAATATAAATTCGGTTAGAAAATATAGATTCAGTTAAAATATATAGATTTGGTTTAGAAAATATGAAGAGAGATGAGATCAGGTCATTCGAATCATCTAAGTTCCCCTAATTGGTATATTGCACCTATTTTTATGAATGATTTTCTAGTCCCACGATAGTTAACAAAATAGCCCTAATCAATCCCTTGACTTAGGACCCTCTTCTCTAACTACAGCCCCTAATTCCTTAGGTGTTCTAGTAATCGTCAAAGGTTTTAGGAACGCTAACCTAATATCACTAACAAACGATTATCCATTCCTAGATTAACCATGCTTATTAGAACAATTCAATTAGGTCTAAGTAGAAAGCTATGGTCAATAGTCATTCATTCTCACTAAATCATGTTTATATTTGATCAGGATATAAAAAGCATTAAGAACAATTGAATTGAATAAAGACTAGATTGTCATTCACAATAAATAAAGTTTCACAGCAACGTATATCAATTAGGGTTACAAAGAATCATCTCAGATCTAATCTCTAAGAGATTTAGCTACTCATAATCGAGTTTACAAATAGCATAATCAATGGAAGAATTAAAACATACATGAACTGGTTACAAGGTGATGAAATCGCCCCTGCAGCCGTCTTCAGGTCTCAAAATCGCACTTTTCTATCCAGGATTCTTCACCCTTGTTTTCAGAATAGTCTTCAGCTTAAATAGGCAACAACTGCTCTTAAAATCGTGGCACGATTTAAGTAAATCGTGACACGTTTCTGGCACGATTTAAGTAAATCGTGCCATGTAACACCCCGAAATCCCAAACTTAGAAATTTCATTCATTTAATCAGAGTATATTACAAATATTCAGGATGTCACATATCATAAAATCTTTAAACAAAATGAATAATAATTTATTCTTCATCAATATTCAAAACATAGCAGCGGAATCATAAACGTCTCAAAATCTTAAATAATAATTAATTCTTGGCACAAGGCCTCATAAACATCTCAAAACCAAGTTACATCGCAAACATCATCATTTAGTCAACATGATACGTAAAGAAATAGAATTTTACAAAACCCCATCCCTTACATATCAGAGCATTTCCTACGACACCACAAGGACCTCTCACATCGTCGAACCTAAGCTTGGTCACCTGCACTTGCCCACAAGGCGGCAATTCCAACAGAAGGGGTGAGATTCACAACAATTATATTAACATATAATTCAAATAAATATGCTTAACAACAACAACTATAATCATCACATATAACTGAAATCATCTCAAACATCTACGTATAATAAATCATCTTAGAACATCTTCACATAACAAACGTCTCATAACATCTCAGACACATGACTCAACAAATGCAACTCTAACGTCTTAACATCATGCATGTGGTACCAATATTTTAGCTTTAATAAGCTTCATCGTCGCTTTGAGAAAATGCTCCACCGTCGCTTTGAGCATAAGCTCCACCGTCTCAAATTATGCAAATGCATGAACTCGACTCTTATACTTAAACAAGTTACACACACATCTTAACATCAAATACGACTCTTTATCGACACATGCAATTATACAATACATGGCAGCAGCTCATCACACTTAACATATATATTTACAGCACATAGTTATCGTCACAAATATCATTTATACTTCATTCAAAAGACTCACCTAATAAGCATATAATCATAGATTAACGCCAACAATTAAATGTCATCTTACAGCGTCATTACAGGTTCTAATTTAGGTCTTAAACATCTCTAATACTATCCAAAGGTCTACCCTCAAAGCCTCGCTCAAAACAGAGTTATAAAACTCAAGTTATAGTGGTCAGAGACCACATTGCTCGCTATGGCGAGTGGTTCTGCTCGCCACGGCGAGCTGCTTAAATTGCATTCTGCCAGTACTCGCTACGGCGAGTGGTGTTGCTCGCCTCGCGCGCACTAAAGGGGTCGCTCGCCACGGCGAGCTCAGCTGCTCGCCTCACGAGTGTTTACCTAACTGCTCGCCACGGCGAGCGGGTCTGCTCGCCACGGCGAGCTATCGCAGAGGGTTTACGGGTTCGCTCAAAACCTCGCCAAAACTCGTCCAATTCTTCATGTTATGCTTCTAATCTCTCAGAATTATGGCCCTAGTGGTTAATCTAGGTTCTGTAACAGGTTTCTACATCAATTCACATCATTATAACATCAATTCATCACAAAATCCATTAAACCCTAACTTTAGAACTCTCTCAAAAACTCTCTCTAATCCCTTGGTTAATCATAACAGATGAATTACAGTATAATATAATCGAAGTTAGGCTCACCCTTACCTGGTATGTTCGCAGAATTGGGGTTCCCTATTCTCTGGCCACTTTTCTCCCTTTTTGCAAAAGTCTGTAACGTACTGACTGTTTCTCTCTAAACCTAACTTCCTTTTATACCTCTTACTAATCTCACTTATCCCCACAACTTTATCTTATTTATGAAAACAACCCCATCTCTCAAAATTATTGTTACAATATCCCATCTTGATTTTCATATATTAACATCACATATTTTATTTTATTAAACATTAAATAAACATCACACCACAACATCATCTCATACGTCACAAACATCATTAAAATCATATAATATATAATAATATACTATACACTCTAATAAAATAATTAAATAAATAAAGTGGGCGTTACAACTCTCCCCCACTTAAAGGATTTTCGTCCTCGAAAATCTTACCTCGATTAAACAACTCTGGATATGACTCCAGCATCTTACTTTCAAGCTCCCAAGTTAAACTTTCACCAGTCGCTCCACTCCAAACAACTCTCACTAGAGGTATCTCCTTGCCTCTCAACAACTTCACCTTGTGATCATCGATCCTCAAGGGTAGAGTCTCAACCGTAAGGTTGTCTCTCACTTGTATATCGTCACTTTGGATCACATGAGATGGATCCGGAACGTACTTCCTTAGTTGCGACACATGAAAAACATCGTGCAAATTCGATAGATGCGGTGGTAATCCAACACGATAAGCCACCGTCCCAATCCTCTCTGATATCTGATACGGACCAATAAACTTTGGAGTCAATGATAACACGTAAAATGCACTATTATTTTGACTCGACTTACACATTTTTTTATTTTGATTTTATAAATTTTTGCCATGTTATGCTGGTATTGTGCGTCCATTTCAGGTATTTATCTGTTAAAAGTCTCCGCGCGTCAAAATGATGAAATTCGGCGAAAAAAAGGAAAAAAAGGGTAAAAAGGGAAAATAAAAGGTTTAAAAGTCTGAAGTTAGTAGGAAGTAAAAGTCAGACCAATTCTTTCCCCACTTTTCAGAAGCAGTTTGCCCACTTCCTCCATTTTCTCCACTACTTGGAGCATGATCAGAAGCATTTCAGAAGAGATTTTTGCCTATAAATAGACCTGAAGAACTCAGTTGTAGAGACCAAGCATTTTTTAGAGATTTTTGTTTATGCTTTCAGTTTTCTTTTAGCCACCGCAATTTAGTTCTGCAAATTATTTTCTATTCAAAACCTTTATGCTACCGTACAATTTCAAAACCTTGTTACTTGCAATTATTAATTAAGAAGTACTATTTCAATTCCATATTCCAGTTTCATCTATTGTCCTTTTTTTATTTTAATTTTGTGTTGTTTCACGTACACGTTTGGCTACTGTGTTCTGCAAATCATCTCCCATTAATATAATTGAATTTGTTGTTCGATGATTTGTATTGCTGGCGTGTTTGGTCGCCGCTGTTGTATCGATTAATTCACTGTTGCTGCGTTTAAGTGTTGGTCACCTGGTTGACGTGCTGATGCGTAATCATTCAATTCCAATTCTTTATGTTGCTGCGGTTTGGGCATATATTCTTTTCAAATTGGATTGTTGTTGTGCACCGTAGCCGTGTGACTATATCTTTTAATTCTAAGTATCCACTATTTCAGGTTAGTTCTATTTACTATTCATAATTGTTTTATGTTATTGCTCACTGTTTGGACCATGATTAGTAGCATGAAGAGAAGTATGTTTACTATAATTACCATGTCTGAGTAGAATTTTACTGAGTCCGGAATTTGATGAATGTTGTACCAATGGTACTCTGTTAAGTTGTATGATTAGTAACTATGACAGGAATTATTTTTAAGCCTGAAAATTCTGATTCTTAACTATAAATATTTACAGCGAAAGCTGGAATAACGCGATACCGATTTCATATCGAAAGAGTGAAACTTGTATCTGTCGTAGAAAATTCAGGAATTGATTTTAAAATTCAGCAAAAGCGTTTTTTTTTAATTAATTTAGACATTTCTAATTTTCAAAAATGTTATTTTAAACTTGTGGCCGTACACGCGAAAGCTGGCGTCTGTGAGTTTAAAATACGGTAACGGACGAGCGAAAGCCGACGGTACCTTTAAATTAAAATTTTTACTAAAAATAACTTTTCAAACGTAAATTGATTATTCTTTTCAAAGAGAGTTTTGAAGTTGTAAGGTGTGCGCGTAAAAGCGGTCGAATAAATTACAAGGTCAAAACTCGGTGTCGTACACGCGAAAGCTGACGACCCCTTTAATTTAATCCTTTTAACACGCGAAAATATTTTCCTGATACAATAATAAAATACGATTTAGCAAGCATCAACGGTCGACACAAATTATATTCCGGGCTCTCGTCGTTTAAAGTAATTAAAAACAAGTACTTTTCCCAATTTTGCAACCAAACTAATTAGCATCGCCTTAGATAAACAACGTGACGATAGATAACGGTACTTGACATTGGTCTTTGTGGATTCGACATCTTTTATACTAAAACCGATATTTCCGTGCACTTGCGGACCTATCAAGTTTTTGGCGCCGCTGCCGGGGACCAATTTTGACAATATCGTAACTCCGTTGTCACACCGTATAGACTAAGGCATTTTATTTGTTTTTTATTTATAAAAAAAAATTGTATGCGAAGAACCCGAAGTGCCGATAATCTTGTTAGACCCATAGACGAAATTGAGCGCTACTTCCGAGTAAGACGCCGACTACAGCTTGAAACACCTTTAGAGTCTGAAACTCAAACAGAAATGGGCGACACTAACGATAATCGGCCACTTAAGGAATTCGTTGTGCCCTCTGACGAGGAGCCTCATACGAGCATTGTTCGTCCCACGATTGCGGCGAACAATTTCGAACTCAAACCTTCTCTGCTGCAAATCGTACAGCAGAACCAATTCTCTGGAAACCCGACGGAGGATCCGAACTTGCACCTTTCTGTCTTTGTGCAGTTCGCTGATACGCTTAAGTGTAATGGCGTCGATCCTGAAGCCATTCGCCTGCGTTTATTCCCTTTCTCCCTTAGGGACCGAGCCAGATCGTGGCTACAATCCCTACCGTCTAATTCCATATCGACATGGAATGAACTCAAGAAAGCGTTCCTTGCTAGATATTTTCCGCCGAGCAAAACGGCACAACTCAGGAACCAAATCACCTGCTTTAGGCAGACAGACGGTGAGTCGCTTTTCGAAGCATGGGAGAGATACAAGGAATTAATGAGAGCTTGCCCACACCACGGACTAGAAAAGTGGCTCATAATTCATACCTTCTACAATGGTCTATTGTACAACACAAGAATGACCCTTGATGCCGCTGCAGGAGGTGCTCTCATGAACAAACCGTTTAATGACGCCTATGTCCTTATCGAAGACATGGCACAAAACCATTACCAGTGGGGGAGCGAACGCGCTCAAGTGGAGAAAACACAACCCAAAGCAGGAATATACGAAGTTAGCAACCTTGACCACGTGAATGCTAGAGTGGATGCGTTGTACCATAAGCTTGACAACCTGTCCCTCGCTCCACCAGCTATTGCTGCTGCTGTGACTCCAAATTGTGAAATTTGTGGAGTCCTTGGACACATCGCTGCTGAGTGTCAATTGCTAGCTGAAACCGATCAGGCAAACTATGCGCAAGGTAACCCGTACTCTAACACGTACAACCCTGGATTGAGAAACCACCCTAATTTTTCCTACAAGAATAACAATCCTACCTTTGCGCCAAGTCCTGCACCTGCAACACCCCCTGGTTTTCAAGGCCAAAGAGGAGCCCCTGTCACTCCTGCGGTTCCTAAAAAGTCAAACCTGGAACTTATGATGGAAAACTTCGTCTTGGCTCAGACTCAGCAAAACAAAGAGTTCATGAATCAAAACATTCATACAAATGAAATGATTAAGCAGCTTGCGTCTAAAGTTGACACATTGGCCACCCATAACAAAATGTTGGAAACACAAATTGCTCAAGTGGCCCAACAACGAGCAGCTGCGCCTTCGGGAACCTTCCCTGCGCAACCTCAACCAAACCCAAAAGGGGAACTGAACGCTGTTACTTTGCGTAGTGGAAAAAAGTTAGAGAGCCCAAGTGAGAAGAAAGGCGATGAGGAGGAGTCTGTGCCTACTGAGGGTGATCAAATCCAAAAGAGAAAGGAGGTGGTGGAGGAAGAAAAAGAGAAACCCTATATACCTCCACCCCCTTACAAACTTCCAATCCCATTTCCTCAGAGACTTGCTAAGTCAAAGAGTGAGGGTCAGTTTAAGAAATTCATGGAGCTCTTGAAGAAGCTCCACGTAAATATCCCTTTCACAGAGGCAATTACTCAAATGCCCTCTTATGCCAAGTTTTTAAAAGAAATTTTGACAAATAAGAGAAAAATCGATGACGATGATACCATAGCACTCACTGAAGAGTGTAGCGCTATCATCCAGAATAAGATGCCACCCAAATTGAAAGATCCAGGGAGTTTTTCAATTCCTTGTGTTATTGGCAACTACGTCATCGATAAAGCGCTCTGTGATTTGGGCGCTAGTGTGAGTATTATGCCTCTTTCCATCTGTGAGAGACTCAACCTAGGGGAGCTAAAACCGACCAAGATGTCTCTACAGCTGGCTGATCGATCTATTAAGTACCCAGTATGAATACTGGAGGATGTACCGTTAAGAATCGGCCAGTTGTACATTCCCACCGATTTTGTGGTAATGGACGTCACTGAAGACTCGTATATCCCAATCATCTTAGGCAGACCCTTCCTAGCTACGGCTGGTGCCATCATAGATGTAAAGAAAGGAAAGCTTACCTTCGAGGTCGGGGATGAAAAGATCGAGTTCATCTTGTCTAAATTCATGAAAAACCCATCCATTAATGACACAGCTTGCTTAGTTGATATAATTGATGAATGCATTAAGGAGCATGCGTCAGGACCACCTCCCACTGAGGGAATGGACGTGTCCTTTCCTGAAACAGAGGGAGATGAGGCAAGTCCCCGTCAAGAGGAATTGGATGTAAATCCGGTTTATCAAAATGAATGTCTCGTTATTCTTCCCGCTCCAACTCAAGAGCAGCCGAAAGTCGAAATGAAAGAGCTACCTAAAAACCTTAGGTATGAATTCCTAGGACCTATCCAACCAGTCATTGTGAGTGCCGATTTAGGAGAGATGGAAACTGAGAAACTTCTTGTTGTGCTAAGAAAATACCCAGAAGCAATAGGGTACTCGATCGATGACCTCAAAGGTATTAGCCCTTCAATTTGTATGCATAAAATTCTACTCGAAGAGGACTACAAACCCTCTAGAGAACATCAAAGAAGGCTGAACCCGAACATGAGTGAGGTTGTTAAAAAAGAAGTACTGAAGCTTCTAGATGCAGGGGTGATATACCCCATCTCGGACAGCAAGTGGGTGAGTCCAGTTCATGTAGTACCAAAGAAAGGAGGGATGACAGTGGTAAAGAATGAAAAGGGAGAGTCTCTGGCCACACGTACAACCACTGGATGGCGTATGTGTATAGACTACAGGAAACTAAACAAGGCCACAAGGAAAGACCACTTCCCTCTCCCATTCATAGACCAAATGCTTGAACGCCTAGCTAAGCATTCCTATTTTTGCTATCTTGATGGTTACTCGGGATTCTTTCAGATCCCTATCCACCCGAGTGACCAAGAAAAGACGACCTTCACATGCCCTTATGGAACATTTGCCTATCGACGAATGCCTTTTGGGCTATGCAATGCTCCCGCCACCTTTCAAAGATGCATGATGGCAATCTTTGGAGATTTCCTAGAGGACATTATGGAGGTCTTCATGGATGACTTCTCAGTATGCGGGCCAAGCTTTGAGGGTTGTCTGAGTAATCTGGACAAAATTTTAGAAAGATGTGTTAAAGTCAACCTAGTGCTGAACTGGGAAAAATGCCATTTCATGGTAAAGGAAGGCATAGTCCTCGGACACGTAGTGTCAAAACGAGGGATAGAGGTTGACAGAGCAAAAATTGAAGTGATTGAGAGGCTAACACCTCCCACCACAGTGAAAGAAGTCCGAAGTTTTCTAGGTCATGCTGGATTTTACCGGCGTTTCATTAAGGACTTCTCTAAGATAACTAAGCCTCTGACAGGCTTGCTCATGAAGGACGCAGAGTTCATCTTTGATGAACAATGCCTTGAGTCCTTCCACAAGCTCAAGCAAGCACTAATCTCTGCACCTATAATGCAACCTCCAGATTGGAGTCTTCCCTTTGAGATTATGTGCGATGCAAGTGACTATGCAGTTGGAGCTGTCTTAGGACAACGGAAGGATAAAAAGATGCATGCGATCTATTACGCCAGCAGAACCCTAGATGAAGCTCAAATAAATTATGCTACTACTGAGAAAGAGCTTATAGCCATTGTCTATGCTATTGACAAATTTCGATCTTACTTGGTAGGTTCGAAAATTATAGTCTACACTGACCATGCTGCCATAAGGTATCTGTTGAGCAAGAAAGACGCAAAGCCTAGGTTGATTCGATGGATTCTGCTACTACAAGAGTTTGATCTTGAGATCCGTGATAAAAAAGGAACAGAGAATGTGGTAGCAGACAATTTGTCTAGGTTGAGTGACATCAAGCGAGAGGAGTTACCTTTGGATGACTCCTTCCCTGATGATAAGCTGATAGCGTCCGTAAAGACTATGACACCCTGGTATGCTGACTTTGTCAACTACCTCGCTGCTGGAGTTTTACCTCCTGACATGGACTATCAGCGGAAGAAAAGGTTCTTTCATGATCTGAAACATTACTATTGGGATGAGCCCCTTTTATTCAAAAGAGGCGCTGACGGTATCTTCCGTCGATGCATCCCTGAGGAAGAAGTGGAGAGTGTCCTTACCCACTGTCATGCGTCACCCTACGGTGGGCATGCAAGCACGTCCAAGACTACTTATAAGATCCTCCAAGCAGGGCTCTACTGGCCCAACATTTTTAAGGATGTTCATGCGTTTGTTGCGAAGTGTGACCAGTGCCAGCGCACGGGGAACATTTCCAAAAGAAATGAAATGCCGCTCAAGAACATTCTAGAGGTCGAAATCTTCGACGTGTGGGGAATTGACTTCATGGGACCCTTCCCGTCCTCCATGGGAAACCAATACATACTCGTCGCAGTGGACTATGTGTCAAAATGGATAGAGGCCATCGCCTCTCCTACCAATGATACACGAGTTGTGATTAAAATGTTTAAGAAAATAATATTCCCTAGATTCGGAGTCCCAAGGCTGGTCATAAGTGATGGTGGATCTCACTTCATTTCGAGGCAATTTGAAAATTTGCTACATAAGTATAGAGTGAAGCACAGAGTCGCAACCCCATATCATCCACAAACAAGCGGCCAAGTGGAAGTCTCTAACCGAGAAATTAAGTCCATCCTTGAGAAAATTGTCTCAACTTCTAGGAAAGGTTGGGCCGCCAAGCTTGATGATGCACTCTGGGCTTATAGAACCGCCTACAAGACGCCTATTGGGACCACCCCTTTCAAATTAGTTTATGGGAAGTCTTGCCATCTTCCGGTGGAACTTAAGCATAAAGCATATTGGGCTATTAAAGCCCTTAACATGGATTACAAAGTCGCCGGGGGAAAAAGGGTATTAGAGTTGAATGAATTGGAAGAGCTAAGATTAGACGCCTATGAGAATGCCAAAATTTACAAAGAAAGAACAAAAAAATGGCATGATAGGCGTATAATCAGGAGAGAATTTATAGAGGGGGAGCTTGTATTACTTTTTAACTCCAGGTTGAAATTATTCCCTGGAAAGCTCCGCTCTCGTTGGTCCGGGCCGTTTCAAGTGAAAAAAGTAATGCCGTCTGGCGCAGTCGAAGTGTGGAGTGAATCCACCGGCCCATTTACTGTGAATGGCCAGAGGTTAAAACATTATACCTCTGGGGAAGATGTTGAGAAAGGCGTTCTTTACGCCTTGACAAAACCCTGAAAGCTGAGTAAGGCGTCGAGCTACCGACGTTAAATGAAGCGCTACGTGGGAGGCAACCCACAGGTTTAAGTTTAGTTTAGTTTAGTCAAATTAGTGAATAAAAAGATGCAATCGAAGATGATCAACACCATAATCCACCCCCTCCCCCATATTTTCATGCTAACATTTCCGCAGGTACAAACCACTTCATGATCAGGCATATGTACATGCCTTAGTTGATTCTATCGACGATTGATCTTGCTCGGTAATATCTTTCTTTTTCTCATATTTTTGTTTATTTACATTGAGGTCACTGTAGGTTTTAAGTGTGGGGGAGGAATTTCCCACCTTAATAGTTTAGGATTTTCGTTTTCATTAATAAAGTAGTGTTATCGAGTCAATGCATGTGATGTTGAGTCATTTATGCTTGTGTTTTTGCTTTGTTATTTAATTCTCCCGTTTCTTGAACCAACTAAAAATTCCTAAAATAAAAAAAATGTTTGTTGTTGTTTCTCTTATTTAAAGGTTGAGTTTGATGATGATTTTGTGCATATAAACACTTTTTCCTTTTTAAGTCTCACTAAACTCATATCAGTTTCATTGTGAACCCTTCTCTCTAAGAGATTCACAAAGTTGCAGTCTTTGAGCAAGTGTGTAGGTAGGTATTTTAAGGAACACGTTCTAACTTTAGTGGTAAGTTAACCCTCAAAAGTTTCAAAGTAAAAGTAGTATAAGTTAGTGTGGGGAACAAAAAGGTCAAATAAGGTGAAAAAAAACCGGTAATGGTTGGTCACCAAGGCATCAAATAAATGACAAAAAAAACAACCGGTAATAGTTGGTCATAAAGGGGTCAGAACAAATACATATATATATAGGAGACATCATTGACTCTGGGGGTCGGGAGTAGGCCTCACTTGCTTCCCACATGAAGATGGTGTCTCTGAACATTAATAAAAATTCTGCAGTTCCCCAAAATGTATAAATGTCAAATGATCAAAATGATTCCCATCTCTCTTATATGAAATGAAAAAGAAACTTTTCTTGGTTTATTTACTGTTGAAGTTAGAACCTGTTTTCCTCATAATACCTCTTACACATGCATAATAAAAAGGCTGGACTTCACACACACACACACACACACACTTGAAATTGTTGTTGGGTTGATGTGATCCTTGAAAAGTGTTTAGGTTGTGATAAGTGCACTTTGAGAACAAAGCCTTGAAAAATAAAAATGCAAATGGTTTTTAGTTGATTATATTTTTCTGAATTATGTTGCTGTTGTCCCTTGTCTCTTGCTTGAGGATAAGCAATGGTTCAAGTGTAGGGGAGTTTGATAACACGTCAAATGCACTATTATTTTGACTCGACTTACACATTTTTTTATTTTGATTTTATAAATTTTTGCCATGTTATGCTGGTATTGTGCGTCCATTTCAGGTATTTATCTGTTAAAAGTCTCCGCGCGTCAAAATGATGAAATTCGGCGAAAAAAAGGAAAAAAAGGGTAAAAAGGGAAAATAAAAGGTTTAAAAGTCTGAAGTTAGTGGGAAGTAAAAGCCAGACCAATTCTTTCCCCACTTTTCAGAAGCAGTTTGCCCACTTCCTCCATTTTCTCCACTACTTGGAGCATGATCAGAAGCATTTCATAAGAGATTTTTGCCTATAAATAGACCTGAAGAACTCAGTTGTAGAGACCAAGCATTTTTTAGAGATTTTTGTTTAAGCTTTCAGTTTTCTTTTAGCCACCGCAATTTAGTTCTGCAAATTATTTTCTATTCAAAACCTTTATGCTACCGTACAATTTCAAAACCTTGTTACTTGCAATTATTAATTAAGAAGTACTATTTCAATTCCATATTCCAGTTTCATCTATTGTCCTTTTTTTATTTTAATTTTGTGTTGTTTCACGTACACGTTTGGCTACTGTGTTCTGCAAATCATCTCCCATTAATATAATTGAATTTGTTGTTCGATGATTTGTATTGCTGGCGTGTTTGGTTGCCGCTGTTGTATCGATTAATTCACTATTGCTGCGTTTAAGTGTTGGTCACCTGGTTGACGTGCTGATGCGTAATCATTCAATTCCAATTCTTTATGTTGCTGCGGTTTGGGCATATATTCTTTTCAAATTGGATTGTTGTTGTTCACCGTAGCCGTGTGACTATATCTTTTAATTCTAAGTATCCACTATTTCAGGTTAGTTCTATTTACTATTCATAATTGTTTTATGTTATTGCTCACTGTTTGGACCATGATTAGTAGCATGAAGAGAAGTATGTTTACTATAATTACCATGCCTGAGTAGAATTTTACCGAGTCCGGAATTTGATGAATGTTGTACCAATGGTACTGTGTTAAGTTGTATGATTAGTAACTATGACAGGAATTATTTTTAAGCCTGAAAATTCTGATTCTTAACTATAAATATTTACAGTGAAAGCTGAAATAACGCGATACCGATTTCATATCGAAAGAGTGAAACTTGTATCTGTCGTAGAAAATTCAGGAATTGATTTTAAAATTCAGCGAAAGCGTTTTTTTTTAATTAATTTAGACATTTCTAATTTTCAAAAATGTTATTTTAAACTTGTGGCCGTACACACGAAAGCTGGCGTCTGTGAGTTTAAAATACGGTAACGGACGAGCGAAAGCCGACGGTACCTTTAAATTAAAATTTCTACTAAAAATAACTTTTCAAACGTAAATTGATTATTCTTTTCAAAGAGAGTTTTGAAGTTGTAAGGTGTGCGCGTGAAAGCGGTCGAATAAATTACAAGGTCAAAACTCGGTGTCGTACACGCGAAAGCTGACGACCCCTTTAATTTAATCCTTTTAACACGCGAAAATATTTTCCTGATACAATAATAAAATACGATTTAGCAAGCATCAACGGTCGACACAAATTATATTCCGGGCTCTCGTCGTTTAAAGTAATTAAAAACAAGTACTTTTCCCAATTTTGCAACCAAACTAATTAGCATCGCCTTAGATAAACAACGTGATGATAGATAACGGTACTTGACATTGGTCTTTGTGGATTCGACATCTTTTATACTAAAACTGATATTTCCGTGCACTTGCGGACCTATCAGTCAACTTCTTCGACTTCAAGGCACGACCTACACCGGTCATTGGAGTAACTCGCAAAAACACATGATCTCCCTCTTGGAACTCAAGGTCCTTCCTACGCTTGTCATGATAACTCTTTTGTCGACTTTGCGACGCTTTCATCTTCTCTTGGATCATTCTTACCTTCTCAGTGGTTTGTTGCACAATCTCTGGTCCTAAAACCACACTTTCACCCGACGCAAACCAACACAACGGGATTCTACATCTTCTTCCATACAAAGCCTCAAAAGGTGCCATTCCAATACTAGAACGGTAACTGTTATTATAAGTGAACTCTATTAACAGAAGATGACTATCCCACGCTCCTCCTTGTTCAAGTACACACACCCTCAACAAATCTTCCAACGATTGAATCGTCCTCTCGGATTGACCATCTGTCTGTGGATGATACGCCGAGCTCAACTTCAATTGAGACCCTAAAGCTTCTTGCAAACTTTTCCAAAATCTAGAGGTAAATCTTGGATCTCTATCTGACACAATGCTCGAAGGAATACCATGTAATCTTACTATATCTTGAATGTAAATCTCTGCTAACCGAACCATAGGAAAAGTGATATTGATCGGTAGAAAATGAACTGACTTGGTTAACCTATGAACAATCACCCAAATAGCATCGTTCCCTCTTGGAGTAGTTGGCAAACTCGTCACGAAATCCATGGATATGCTATCCCATTTCCACTCTGGCACATCTAACGGTACCATCATACCAGCAGGTTTCTGATGTTCTATCTTTGATTTCTGACAAACTAGACAAGAATACACAAACTGTGCCACATCACGTTTCAATCCAGACCACCAAAACAACTTCTTCAAATCGTGATACATCTTCGTAGCTCCTGGGTGAATACTCAAGCTACTTCTATGGCTCTCTTCCAGGATTGCCTTCTTCATCTCATCGCTGTCCGGAATACAGATTCTACCTCGGAACCTCAACACACCGTGATCTTCGACTCTAAAATCACCATCTGCAGTCTGGTTACTCGCAACAAGTAAATCTACAAACTTAACATCTTCTTTCTGCGCTTCTTTAATATTTTTCAGAAAATCATTGTCAATTCTCAACATTCCTAGCTTTACACTCTGATGTGATCTTTCACAAACCAAACTCAAATCTCTCAATTGTTCCAATAGTTCGAACTCTTCCGCCATCATAGTAGACATATGCAACGTTTTCCTACTCAAGCCATCAGCAACTACGTTAGCCTTACCCGGATGGTAATTCAAACCAAAATCATAATATTTCAATAACTCAAGCCATCTCCTCTGTCTCATATTTAATTCTTTCTGATCAAACAGGTACTTCAAGCTCTTGTGATCACTAAACACTTCAAACCTCGAACCATACAAATAGTGTCTCCAAATTTTCAACACAAACACCACTGCGGCCAACTCAAGATCGTGGGTAGGATAATTTCGTTCATGAATCCTCAACTGCCTGGATGCATAAGCAACCACTTTACCGTCTTGCATCAGTACACCACTTAAACCCAACTTAGACGCATCACAATATACCACGAAAGGTGCTTCAGGCTTGGGTAAAATTAAAACTGGAGTTGTCGTCAACCGCTTCTTCAACTCATTGAAGCTACTCTCACATTGAGCATCCCACACAAAGGATTTACCTTTACACGTCAACTGCGTTAACAGAAGTGCCAACTTAGAAAATCCTTATATAAATCTCCTATAAAAACCAGCCAATCTCAAAAAGCATCTAATCTCCGTAACCGACCTCGAAGTCTCCCATTGCGACACTGCTTCAACTTTAGATGGATCAACTGCTATTCCATCACCAGAAATAATGTGACCAAGAAAACTAACTTCCTTCAACCAGAACTCACACTTAGACAATTTAGCATACAACTTCTTTTCTTTCAATACTTGCAAGACAATCTTCAAATGTTCATCATGTTCTTCTTCGGATTTAGAATATATCAAAATGTCGTCAATAAACACAACCACAAAACGATCCAAAAATGCTTGAAAAGTCCGATTCATATACTCCATAAATACTCCTGGCACGTTCGTAACACCGAAAGGCATCACTTTATACTCATAATAACCATATCGAGTTCTAAAGGTCGTCTTCTGCATATCTTCATCCTTCACTTTTATCTGATGATAACCCGACCTTAAGTCAATCTTGCTAAACACACGTGCACCCACTAACTGATCCATCAAATCATCAATTCTCGGAAGTGGATACCTATTCTTTATAGTTACCTTGTTCAACTGACGATAGTCAATACATAGTCTCATACTCCCATCTTTCTTCTTTACTAGCAATACAGGCGCTCCCCAACGTGAAACACTTGGTCTTATAAACTTCTTCTCAAGCAGGTCCTCCAATTGCTTCTTTAACTCAGCTAACTCAGAAGCTGACATACGGTAAGGTGTCATAGACACAGGCTTCGTTCCAGGAACAAGATCAATCGCAAATTCAACTTCTCTTTCAGGAGGCACATCAGGAATCTCATCAGGAAATACTTCAGGAAAATCACACACTACTTGCAATTCATCAATCTTCTCTTGATTCTCAATAGATAAGGATGCCATCAGAGAGAACATCAAAATTCCATCTCGTTCTAATTGTTTCAGCTGCTTGGTAGATAAAAATTCTGCTCCACTTTCTTCCTCTTCAGACAAGAAATACACCGTCTTGCGAAAATAGTTGATAAGCACACGGTTGTACTCTAACCAATTCATCCCGAGAATTACATCCATACCAGTCAAAGGTAAACATACTAAATCCATCTCAAAATTACGATCAAACATAGACAACGGACAACTCAAACACACACGAGAAGTAGTCACCGAACCCTTAGCTGGAGTTTCGACAACCATCTCTCCATTCATATCAGACATAGAAAGACCCAACTTAACAGCACAATCATAAGCAACAAAACAATGCGTAGCGCCAGTATCAATAATAGCAACTAAAGGTATATCATTAATATAGCAAGTACCTCTGATCAAACGATCCTCGTTCTCAGTCTGAGTGCCAGCCAAAGCGAAAACCCTTCTAGTAGTCCTAACTTTCTTTGGCTTCTTGCACTGCGAGCCAATATGTCCCTGCTCATCACAGTTGAAACACACAACATCATCAAACTTGCAGTCTAGGGTAATATGTCCTTTCTGTCCGCATCGGTAACACCTCTTCACATCAACAGGACACACATTACTCTTGTGGCCTTTCTGCCCGCAATTATAACAGGTAATCTCAGCAGGAGCATCCTTCTTCTGAGGTCGCCTCTCATCATTCACTCTTTGCTTACCCTTATCTCTAGGAGCATCATAAGGTTTGGGACGACTCTGCTGACCCTTAGCTTTTCTATCATTCACTACCTTGTAGTGAGCCTTAGTATCCTCCTCATAGATTCTGCAACTACTCACCAGCTCGGAGAAATTTCGGATCTTCTGGTAACCAATCGCCCTTTTAATCTCCGGACGCAAGCCATTCTCAAATTTAATGCACTTGGAAAACTCAGCATTCTCTGCAGTATAGTGTGGGTAAAACTTTGCCAGTTCCACAAACTTTGAAGCATACTCAGTCACAGACATATTCCCTTGCTTCAGCTCAAGGAACTCGATCTCCTTCTTTCCTTGGACATCCTCGGGAAAGTAACGGTTCAGGAATTCCCTCCTAAACACCGCCCAAGTCACCGCAGCACCTCATTCTTCAAGGATAGGTCGAATACCAACCCACCAGTCATCAGCCTCCTCTGCCAACATATGGGTACCAAACCGTACCATCTGACCATCTTCGCACTGCATCACCCTAAAGATCCGCTCAACTTCCTTGCAAGGCAGCAGCAAGAGCAGCATCATTTCTTCCAGCCATCCTATTCCTCTATAAAGCAAACATAAGTTAGAATAATATAACTATAATATTCTAACTCTAAGACACCGTCACTCGACTCTCTAATTGGCCGGACGGACCGACCTGCTCTGATACCAATTGTAACACCCCGAAATCCCAAACTTAGAAATTTCATACATTTAATCAGAGTATATTACAAATATTCAGGATGTCACATATCATAAAATCTTTAAACAAAATGAATAATAATTTATTCTTCATCAATATTCAAAACATAGCAGCGGAATCATAAACGTCTCAAAATCTTAAATAATAATTAATTCTTGGCACAAGGCCTCATAAACATCTCAAAACCAAGTTACATCGCAAACATCATCATTTAGTCAACATGATACGTAAAGAAATAGAATTTAACAAAACCCCATCCCGTTACATATCAGAGCATTTCCTACGACACCACAAGGACCTCTCACATCGTCGAACCTAAGCTTGGTCACCTGCACTTGCCCACAAGGCGGCAATTCCAACAGAAGGGGTGAGATTCACAACAATTATATTAACATATAATTCAAATAAATATGCTTAACAACAACAACTATAATCATCACATATAACTGAAATCATCTCAAACATCTACGTATAATAAATCATCTTAGAACATCTTCACATAACAAACGTCTCATAACATCTCAGACACATGACTCGACAAATGCAACTCTAACGTCTTAACATCATGCATGTGGTACCAATATTTTAGCTTTAATAAGCTTCACCGTCGCTTTGAGCAAATGCTCCACCGTCGCTTTGAGCATAAGCTCCACCGTCTCAAATTATGCAAATGCATGAACTCGACTCTTATACTTAAACAAGTTACACACACATCTTAACATCAAATACGACTCTTTATCGACACATGCAATTATACAATACATGTCAGCAGCTCAACACACTTAACATATATATTTACAGCACATAGTTATCGTCACAAATATCATTTATACTTCATTCACAAGACTCACCTAATAAGCATATAATCATAGATTAACGCCAACAATTAAATGCCATCTTACAGCGTCATTACATGTTCTAATTTAGGTCTTAAACATCTCTAATACTATCCAAAGGTCTACCCTCAAAGCCTCGCTCAAAACAGAGTTATAAAACTCAAGTTATAGTGGTCTGAGACCACATTGCTCGCTTTGGCGAGTGGTTCTGCTCGCCACGGCGAGCTGCTTAAATTGCATTCTGCCAGTGCTCGCTACGGCGAGTGATGTTGCTCGCCTCGCGCGCACTAAAGGGGTCGCTCGCCTCGCGAGTGTTTACCTAACTGCTCGCCACGGCGAGCTATCGCAGAGGGTTTACGGGTTCGCTCGAAACCTCGCCAAAACTCGTCCAATTCTTCATGTTATGCTTCTAATCTCTCAGAATTATGACCCTAGTGGTTAATCTAGGTTCTGTAACAGGTTTCTACATCAATTCACATCATTATAACATCAATTCATCACAAAATCCATTAAACCCTAACTTTAGAACTCTCTCAAAAACTCTCTCTAATCCCTTGGTTAATCATAACAGATGAATTACAGTATAATATAATCGAAGTTAGGCTCACCCTTACCTGGTATGTTCGCAGAATTGGGGTTCCCTCTTCTCTGGCCACTTTTCTCCCTTTTTGCAAAAGTCTGTAACGTACTGACTGTTTCTCTCTAAACCTAACTTCCTTTTATACCTCTTACTAATCTCACTTATCCCCACAACTTTATCTTATTTATGAAAACAACCCCATCTCTCAAAATTATTGTTACAATATCCCATCTTGATTTTCATATATTAACATCACATATTTTATTTTATTAAACAGTAAAATAAACATCACACCACAATATCATCTCATACGTCACAAACATCATTAAAATCATATAATATATAATAATATACTATACACTCTAATAAAATAATTAAATAAATAAAGTGGGCGTTACATGCCACGTTTCTGCCTTGTGTAACAAACCACCCAAATTAGGATTTCCATAATCGTGTCACGTTTTGGTCATCGTGACACTTTTTTCCTTTGCAGAGAGCATGTTTTTGGTCTTCTCAAATCGTGTCACGTTTTTGCAGAATCGTGACAAGTTTTCTTCTTTGTATTTTCTTCAGTTTTTTCTGCTTTTCTTGCTACTTAAGTTACCTTGTGAACTCAAAATTGTGATCAAAATACATGGAAAATCACGTAATGACGAGATGTCATTAGGAAGCATCAACTAAGTATATACTCAAATCACATGTGGGTGCAGTAGTGTATACATCAGCGTTTCATAGATCAATTCATTCAAATTTCAAAGTTTTGCAAAACTCGTATCATTTTACCAATTTTCCAAAGAATCCAAGTTTCCAAGACAAAACCAAGTTAGAGTCCATGATTCCCATCCAAAACATTTTTACAAATCATAACAATACTAGACAACCTTAGTCCTACACTTTTCCTTGAGAAATCGAGCTTTTTGGAAAATTCATGTTCTTGAACTATTTTCAAAACGTTATGATACGATTCACTAAACCAAGTCCAATCTAATTCAATTGATGTTACTAAAGGTTTAGAAAGCTCACATACATTTAATTACATCAAAAGAATCAGTTTGGACCACCTGGATCGACCCCAGATGCTCGGAACGCATAAATCATGAGTTGTTGTACTGAGCAACTCGCCATGGCCACATTTACTCGCCATGGCGAGTTTGACAGCCTGATGCAACTCGCCATGGTGAGTTTGACAAAACACAACAAACTCAGCTCTCGGGAATTCACTCCAATTTCACACCAAAATCTCAATTTTGATTCCCCAACACCCAAATTCGTCCCCAAAGTTTATCTATGTGTTTATGTACTTAAAAAGGCAATCAAAACCATATCAAACTTGAAATCAAACATCATTCCAACACAAATCATCAATTCATCCATTTTTCACAAACTCTCAATTCACACCACAACTCCATGATTATGAATACACATGACATCAATCAACAACAAGAACAACAACAACCTTTAACCATGAATTCATAAACAATCCATCAACAACAATATCACACTTCACCAATTTGAGCAAAAACAACAAATTACTCATATCTATACATCTTAAGCATGTAAATTCAACATCAACAACTTAATTATCATCAATTTCATATACTCAAACATAGCATCAAAGTAAGAGCACGAAATTCATCACTTAAATTCACAATAATCACTTTTTACAATTAAGCTCTTATGAATTTAAGTAGAAAAAGTGATTATAACTTAAAATTATGAATGAACACTAGCTCCCTTACCTCAAATGAGCACAAATCTAGCCTTAGCTTCACTTTTGCTTCTTGATTCTCTACCCTCTCCTTGATCTCCAAGCTCCTCTTCTCTCAAAACTCTTCTTCTCCTCCTCTAGCTCTTTCTCTCTACCTCTCTCTAAAGTTTGTGAAATGAGTGTTAAACTCTAATTCCTCTAAAGACTAGAGTTTATGAACGCTCTTCACTAATGGGCTTAACCCTCAAATGTTTTAATGAGTTCAAAATTCTAATTAACTAATCCACAAAGTTTCTACTCACTTACGGGTAAAAATAACGAATAGATACCAGCCCTTAATTAATCACTCTAACTGACTAGTAACTTGGTAAAAAAAATAATCTTTGCCACCCAAAACACTACACTTAAACCTCACGGTGAAATTACTAATTTACTCTTGCTCACAAAATGACCAAAATACCCTCGAATCCGAAATGACTAAAATACCCTTCATAAGCCAAACTTTACCAATCCCGAATAAAATACACCCAAAGACAAATAATCGCAAACAAGCACATACAAACACATAAATAATTAATAACTTAAATCTAACGAAAATCAGGTTGTTACAACGACTAAGGTGAGGCCTGTAGAGGTCGGACTAAGGTGACAAACTCCTATTCGTGTAGTTCTTGCTCTTTAATTTTGTTTTGTTGTAGTTTTAATTATAGAAAAATATCAGACCAGAGACGACAAGAGTTGAAGAACAGAAATGAGTGGTTATGTATTTTGTGTTGCTTTTTTTTGTTAGATTAGTAAAAAAATATTAAAATTAAAACAAATGAAACATGAGGATGTATATTAGAGGTATGAGAAAGAATGATGTATGAGATATATTACTCTTTTTTATTTGATTCATTATTTTTTTTTAGGATTAGAGTCATGATACATAGTTATCCTTTAATATATGAGTAATGCTAAAGACTTTATCTTTAAAACGTTCTTTTTAACATTCATTCTTTTATTGAGTAAAATAAATTTATGACCCGCCATTTTAAATGGAACTCATTTCTTAAATGTGAGACTTGCTTTGATACAAGTCAATAAAAAAATAAGTGTTATAGAGGGTGTTGGTGGTCATTATTCTTAATATACACACACTCATTTGACGCTCACTCACATAGTCACATCGAATAAATAAATAATTAAATACCACATGTGTAGGTGTATAAGGCGTAGAAGGGGTGTCCATCAATCATTAAACTTTTTTATTTTTCTTGGTATCTAAAGTTTTGAAAAAAAGGAAGAAGAAAGTGGAAGAAATAGCTTTGTGAGGGGAGGATTTTGGAGATTTTTTTTTTCATAATGCAAAATTTGTTTAAAATGGGAAAACTAAAAAAACGCATTGGAATAAGATTTTAAAGAGTTTATATAAATTCTTCAAATCCAATATATGGGTTATATATATGGTTATATTGAAAAATTCTATTTTTTTTGGAGAGATTATTATAATATTATTATTTTTTCTGCAAAATTTTATTCAAAAATATGAATTTACTTTAAAGGAGGGACCAAAAGTGAAGATGAAACATTTTAGAGGACTAAAATGAAAATTTGATATATTTATAGGAACCAAAAACATATTTAACCCATATATATTAAGCATTCTCTTCTCAGGGATATTCTTTCAAAAAAAATGTCAAAATTTTCTCTATTTTTCCTTCCTTTACACTCCTCCAAAACTCTATTATCTCTTCTCCTTCAAACTCGCAAACAAAGTCTTGATAGTTAGGAGTTGGCATTAATCTTAGTATTTTTATGGGTCATTAGGACTTATATAATTTATACTATTCTAATAAGATTACTATGCGATAATTAAATTACTCCAAATCATCAACCTACATAAAATTTAGAACAGACAACACATTTATCATAAGTTTTTTAAGAGGCTAAAATGGAATATATTACTCAATCAAACTGTTTTATCCAGTGCAAGGTGTGCTAAGGAAAAAAAAAAAGTTTGTACAAAAGTGGAGAAGCAAAAACAAAAAACAAGCTAAAAGAAATAACAGCTAAGTTATTCAAGTACGTACGTACTAATGGATACGATGGGAATCCATACTAACAAAGAAACGAAATCACACAGTATAATACTATTAATATTCGAGATATCAAACCAAGTTTGAGCTGCAATATGAAATCTTACAAATCCTCTAAATTTTATTAACATTTCACTAAACTTCTTACTTCTAAACTTGAAAAATTAGTTCATATCATACAATTAACGCAAAGCCCAAATATTTTGTTAAAACAAAAATGAAAATTTGAGAAGTTTGAGTAAAAAGAATTTATAGCAAATTCACCAATACTTGAAAACATTTGATCGAAAGCATATAATCCAAACTAGATTTTTTTTTGTTGACAAAGTCCAAACTAGAGGTGTAATTAAACAAAATAAAACAAATTTATCAAGAAAAATAATGTTAATTTGAGAGAGAAAGTTTTGTTACGTTGCTTAATTTTATTTTTTTATAAGCTAAAACCTTTATCAAAACAATTATAACACAAGGAAGTGCAAAGAATAAAAAATTTAAGAATACAAAGATTAATTTGAATCCTCTCAGAAAAAGTAGTTTAATTTGAAAGAAAAAAATGTTAAGAATTGACTTTAGGGCATTGTTAAAAATAAAAAAGAAAAAACACACACATACATATATATATATATATATATATATATATATATATATATGTGATATATAATTTATTCAAATACTACTTATTTAAAAATAGTTAAATACTACCGTTGTTTTCAATAAAAATGTCTACACGTTTCGGTCACTGTTATAAGTAAAAATTTACATTTTAAATTTTTTAATTAACGATGTATATAGTCTTTATTATACACAACATAAATCATTTAATGAATAAATTTAAAATGTTTGATTTTTTGTTATAAGAGTATCATGAGAATGTAGTTTCAAAATATTTAAGAGTCCTTGGCAACCTGTGTTCCTTAGTCCATAAATGTGACAGGCGCTTAGTTAATTTTTGCATACTGCTACGGACTTAATTTCACATTTAATGTCATTATCTTTGGTCAAACATTTAATATCTTAATATCCTTAAATGTATAAAAAAATATGTTCCCTCAGAAAAATGTACAAAAATATGTTTTTTTATAAATGAGTTATGAGGGAGTATATGTGTATAACGTCTCTCATTTTTCATTTTTTTATTCTAAGTTTCTCTCTTCTCACTCACAAAACCACTTTAAAATAACCTTCAAGCCCACAGTTTTTTTTAAGACGAATCCCAAAAATATATTTTCATTAATAAAACTGGTGATCATCTTAGTTTTAAAAGGAGAAACAAGTGAAAAGTGAGAAGATATGTCAGCTATGGAGATTAAGCAATGTGGTTCTGAATTTGGTTCTAATCGGTTCCTTCTAGGAATTAATAGTTGCATTTCTTCTAAGACAACTACTATCAACCCCACAAAGAAGCTTGGAGGATGGAAGGCCATGCCTTATATTTTAGGTATATACATTATTTTTCTACATTATATAATTATTGTTTCTCTCATATATTTATGATTTATATATTTTCGAATACAGATCCTCTCTTTCAAAGTTCTCTATTATATTCTCTCCTATACAAATTTCAATCGTTGAATTAATCTAATGACTTAAAGAACTAATAGGCAGAAAGTCTTAATCCCAAACTTTTGGTGAAAAATGTTATTGAACTAAAAACATGCAAAAACAAATTAGAAATTCTCAACAAAAGAATGTAAGCTCTGTCAACAAGATCAATGGACTAATCAATTTGCAAAATTGAAAATCAATATTAAGATCAAGGCGAGTTTGATCAATTACAAATTTGAATATCTCTCGCATTTATTACCATGTTCTTTATCTCGATTCTTTATTGTTATATTTTTTCTTTTTCTATTTGTTGGATTAATCTAATGATTAAGATTTGTATAAAAGATAATACAATAGAGAACTTTGACGGAAAGGATATGGATCCATCAAATTCTTTCAAAATCAGAAGTTCAATCAACAATAATATTATTTATTCTATTTGTAAAAAAAATATTATTATTTATTCTATTGAAATCTATTTTGTTAATGTTGTAGGGAATGAAACCTTTGAGAGATTAGCAATATTTGGTTTTTTTGCTAATTTTTTGGTGTATTTAACAAGGGAACTTCACTTAGATCAAGTTTATGCTACTAACATACTCTACATATGGAGTGGGATCACAAACTTTGTTCCCCTAGTTGGTGCCTTCATTTCTGATGCATACGTAGGCCGCTTTTGGACTATAGCGTTTGCTTCTTTCGCTTCTCTCATGGTAAGGGTAATATTTTACTATTTCTTTTAGATTTTTTTATTGTGTTAATATTTATAATTTTGTTTTCTTGAACAAGGCAAAATGAACTATGTTAAACACCCAAAAAGCCTGCTTCTCGGTATAGGATGTGCTGAAAAGAAGCAAAGAGTTCAAATACAACACCGGCTAACCCATGCCCTTATAAGACAAAGGCGTTGAAAAAGAAAACAAAGTAAAACACATATTGAATTCATGATCTCATTTGTTGGAGCGGATAAGACCAGAATGTTTATCTAAAAACCACTTCCAAAAGGTGAATTTAATTAATCATATTCACCAACTGAAACACATAAATCTCCTGCCCCAAAAAGATGCGAGCATTACATGATCTCCACAAGAACAACACAGCAGCTTGTCAGACAACTAAGAAACCCAACATCTCATCCCCTCATCCACCTAAATTTAACATAACACTAAGATACCACACCTAACTTAAAAAAGGACACCTAACAAAAAGGTGGCAAGCCAATTCTATAAGCTCATCACATAAGACATAAGAAATACCACACGATGCACAATAATCTGCCTAAAACAGAGGTTATGGCGAGTCAGAATATTCGAAAATGGAATTCCTCCTACCCCTATTTTTTAAGCAAGCATGAAAGTAACCCGAATTAACATCTCCTCCCTTCAACGAAAGAGCCGTTGATCTTTGGAACACCTTGACATCTTTGACCTTTATCAAAGTCCATAATTGTAAACATGATTTAATCCTATAACTTACTTCCTCCAAAGTAAGTGTCCCACCTTAGCATTTAAATTTAGAAGCTTAACATGCTCGACAAACTTTGAAATTCTAAAATCCAAATTACCAAAAAGCTCCACATTCCACCTTTAAATTTCTTAAGGTTTTCTCTCAGACTAATTGTCATCCATCCTACTAAACCAGATGATCCCCAACTATTAACAACAAGCTTAGAGAACCCTAAACGATCCAACTAAAAGTTAAAATTACCAAAACGGTCCATCTATGAATTAAAATTACCAAAATCACAAATTTTTAAAGTATCCAAACAAGGAGGATCTCCAGAAACACCCACATGCTTAAAGTGATGCATTTTAAAATTAAAATAAAACAACTACACACTAGTCATCCCCTCTAATGGACCCCTTCAAATGAACCAAGTGACCCCACATAATTCTTTTATTCGATAGAGATCACTTTTCATAAATATTGACTACAAAACAATGATTACGAGAAGCACCCCACTTTAGACACCAACCCAAAAACATACCCAGAGATGGAGAAAGAGACTTACCCTTAGCATTGCACCAAATAGAAAGAATGCCTCCACTATTATCCAAAGCCGAGGAGAAACTCCACTCCCACACAAAATTTCCTCCCAAAGAGAATGACACAGATCATTAACAACAACTAATTTAGTTTCTCTAATATTAAAATACCCTATAATAACGACAAACTCACTCTAGACTCCCTACACACTTTAGCCATACTATCAAAGACCTCATGATTTTCTCACTCTCTAATCACAATCTCATATGATCTATCAAAAGAATAACCTAGACACTTACCACTTTAAAAACTAGTATTGCAACAAAATTGTTGTGTAAAATTATGGGACCCTTAACAGACACACCCCTGTGTAGACGACCATGAGCTCCAATGGGAGTAGAAGATCCCACCAAATGGATGGCTATATCAATACCCTGAGACTCTTCAACACCTGTTATGGTAGGTACGAAATCCAAATTTATCTCCCTTGTTGCGTCTACTGAAGTTTAGTCACTTGTCTCTCCTTAGTTGCACCAACTAAAGTAGTACCATCAGACTCATTCTCTGGAGCTCTGAAACTATTATCCAACCCCTGCACAAGAGGAATGCCACCAACAATCCCTCGAAAAGGAGGGAAGCACTCCCAAGGCCTCTCAAAACAAACATTAACATGTTGCACTTCCTCACGATGTAAGATGGCATTACCCTTTAATCTCAAAGATGAAAAAAATGGGAGTCAATCTAAGATAATTATGTCTTAGAGAGGTGTGTATAACTGAGCAAGAAACAAGATTACCAATTGGCCCTAAGTTTGCCACATGCACAAGAGTTTTCCCATTTTCGAGGTAGGGCTCTACTCGTTATCAACCTGAAAATTATCCCCATCATTATTGTTTCCATCACCAGAATCCACTTGTATCCCAAGGATTGTACCAGACCCTAACACGCCGTAGGTTTCCATTTGACTTGCAACTAGCTATCTATTACATTAGTCTTGCTTCTCCTATGGTACAGGTGACAAACTCCTATTTGTTGCTTCTTACATTCAAAGGTTAGCCTTATTTCACTACCAATACTTTCTCTTTCTAAATCACCCAACCTATTGACCTAATTTGAAATAAATGTTCCTAAGAACGGATATCTAGTTTTTAAAAATGTAGACATGATAGATTGACATGACAACCAATTATTAATTGGCTACAATTTGCAATATTAAATCCAATTGCGTGATAATAAAATGAAAACAATTATGCAAGCAACTTTTATCTCAAAAATTTAACTGTTTATGTTTTGAACAATATAAGTAATTTATCAATGTGAGTTGTATCTAGCAGAAGAAGTTAAACTCCTATAATACGGTGAACTAAAAATTGAATTTTGATCAAAGGATATACCCATATTTAGCATCTAATACACCTCAAATAGGATTATCTCAAGCAAAGTGTTCATTTAAAGATTTGTTTTAGCTATATACATATGTAGACAATTTATAGTCACGCCCCGAAAATCCTAGTTACACTCTGAAATGATCACAATGCATATAAAGTAAAATTTCATTTGTATTCAAAATCATGTGGCACTCACAAACTAGGTTTACATAGTCTACGTAAGTTGAGTTTACATATGTACGTATAAACTTAGTTTACGTAGCTTGCGTAAATTGAGTTTATGCAGCATGTATATGTAAACTAAATTTACATACTCTTTGTACGTAAATCTGAGTTTTCAATATTATCATTTAATTTTAATTAAAATTGAGTGTAGCGAGAAATTTTTGGGGTATGACTAAAAATTGTCACAGATGTATTAGGTCAGCCCTACAACATGGCAACTTAATTAGATTTATAACATGGGATCAGTGATTAAAGTCTTATTAGTATTGTACACCTACATATTAGTATAAGTTTTTCTTTGGTTGATTAAGTTCAAGTATTTTTTTGTTAACCCTCTAGTTCCTTGGAAATTGAGTAATTCAAAGTTTACTTGGGAGGTATGTAAAACCTAACCGAGAATTATTCCATCCATGAATCGAACTCGGGTTCTCCTAAACAATTTGTTATTGGTGAAGCTCAATAATTACTTGATCTCAATCACTTTGTTAAGTATAAATATTTTATATATGTATATATATATATCATTATGTGTTCTAATAAACCTTGTAAATCAGGGGATGATAATGGTGGCTTTAACATCTTGGTTACAAAAGTTGCACCCTCCACCTTGTACTCCACATCAACTAGTAATTGGCGAATGTATCAAAGCAAACAATTCTCAATTGAGAGTGTTATTCTTGGGACTTGGTTTCCTAACCATTGGCTCTGCTGGGATAAGACCATGTAGCATACCATTTGGTGTTGACCAATTTGATCCAACAACAAATGAAGGAAAGAAAGGAATCAATAGTTTCTTTACTTGGTATTATGCCACATTAACATTGATATTATTAATCACCCAAACAGTGATGGTTTATATCCAAGACTCAGTGAGTTGGAAGTTAGGGTTTGGGATACCTGTTGTATGCATGGGTTGTGCGATCATTTTGTTCTTTATTGGAACAAGGGTCTATGTGCATGTGAAAGCTGAAGGTAGCATATTTTCTGGAATTCTTGTAGTTTTGGTGGCTGCCTACAAAAAGAGAAATGTTAAGCTTCCAAGTGAGGAAGATTCATATGCAGTTTTCTATGATCCTCCATTGAATGGCTCTACTGTTTCATCAAAGCTCTCTTTAACTCAACAATTCAGGTCAGAACCAATATCATTGATATGCATTTTTTCTCTAAATTTTCTATTTGTAAATAAAGTTCTTTCTTTTGCTTTCTATTTATTTTTATTTGTTACAGAAAATCTTATTATAAAATAAAATTGTTTTCTATTTGACATTTTTACATATACCCTTGATTATTTGTACTCTAATCTCATCAACCCCTCTAAGTGAATCACAGTTGTTAAAAATTAACTCAATAGCTAAAAAATTATTCGAGAGTTTCGAGATGTTAAAAATTTAATTTATTCTTATCCTATCTTCCACTATATATTTAACGCCTAAAAAAAAAATCACTTTTTCACTTGCATATTACATCTTAGTTGTTAATCATTACGTCAAGTGTAGTTTTTGTATAAAAAAGATACCCCCTTCATCCCGCTATAGATGACCTATTTAAAAATGAACACTATTGACCTAACATATTTTGACCATATATTAAATATTGTTGGATTCGTCTCGATGAATATTTTGAAGATATTAAATTTTCATAATTTTTTCTAATAGAGAATTGAAAATATTAAAGATAAAACATATACATTGATATGTGCGACAAAGTCAACTATGTCACTTAATATGGGACAAAGGGAGTAATATAATATAAATACCATCTTGGATTATTTTAGTGAAATCAAGTTTTTAGCCATTCTATCTATCTAACTTACTTTCACATGCTAATAAAAAATGTATGATTATAGATTGAATTAGAATTTTTGACTTTGAAATTATAGGGGTTGAACAATTTGATATTTAAAATTATCAAAATTCCAACATGAGAAATGAAATTTGAATTTTTTAAAAATTTTCCCTTATCAACCAATATGATGGAAGACTTTCAATTGCTCGAGTCATTTTAGAATTTATTTAATTTTAGGAATAAATTTGTCCAATTTGATAAAATAATTTGGCAATGCATTGATTTTCCATGTATATAATATGAGATTTTATTTCTATGAATTAGGGCCTTGAACAAAGCAGCACTAATAGTGGAGGGTGAATTAAATCCAGATGGAAGCATAGTAAACAAGTGGAAACTTGCCAGCATTCAACAAGTAGAAGAGGTTAAATGTTTAGCAAGAACTTTTCCAATTTGGGCAGCTGGGATTCTTAGTCTTACATCCATGGCACAACAAGGAACATTTACTGTATTACAAGCCTTGAAAATGGACAGACACTTAGGACCCAAATTTCAAATCCCAGCTGGTTCAATGGGAGTCATATCATTAATCACAATAGCTTTATGGCTTCCATTATATGAGAAATTTTTAGTGCCAACCCTAAGAAAAATCACTAATCAAGAAGAAGGAATTACCCTACTTCAAAGAATTGGAGTTGGCATGTTGTTCTCTATTCTTTCTATGATTGTTGCTGGTTTTGTTGAGAAAATTAGAAGAGATTCAGCAAAATCTAATCCAAGTGCACTTGAAATAGCTCCTATGTCAGTCTTGTGGCTAGCCCCTCAATTGATCCTTATGGGTCTTTGTGAGGCCTTCAATATACTAGGGCAAATGGAGTTCTTTAATATGCAATTTCCTGATCACATGAGAAGCATTGGTAATTCATTATTTGCATGTTCTTTCGCTGGGGCTAGCTATGTGAGCAGTATACTAGTCAACATAATTCATCATACTACAAGAACACATGATCATCCTGACTGGTTGGTAAATGATATAAACAAGGGCAGGATAGACTACTTTTATTATCTTATAGCTATGATAGGGACATTGAACTATGTTTTTTTTATTTATGTTGCTAGAAGATATCAATACAAGGGTACTGTGGACCAAGATAAACCTTCTGATGTTGAGCTAGAAACACATGCAAACTAAAATAGATAATATATGTATGAAGGCTTCCCAAATATAAATAATAATGTCTTTGTATCGTCAAAATGATACATGCATAAGGGATATGTGTACTTTGATTTATTTTATCTTACAGAAGAATGAAGTTGTTACAAGTTTTGGAATCTTAGAGTCGGGTTCTGATTAGGGGTGTATGTCCGTCTGTTATTTATATTTTATGACTTATTGAGATTTTATTACTCAGTTGTTGAGATTTGGAGATTTATTTTGGTGATGTAGTATGATTATGTGACATAGCTACTTTGAGAATTTTATTATCCGTAGATGAGTTGTATGATATTATTCCCGCTACGATGTTTTGAGAAAAAATATTTATGCAAGTTTGGAGTTATCGAAGATGTAACATCTAAATCCTTTACATAATTTGTATTATTTGCGTAATTAATCGCTTTAAGGGTTTAGGGTGTTACAAACTTCACTCCAAAGGTTTGGCGCCTAAAATCCCCGCAACTTGCATTATTAAAATGGAAAAAATCTTATCACTAAAATATGAATGGCACAGTGAAAAATTCTTAAACTGTTGACATTATTGATTTGGTTTTATATATTTATATGTTCTTTGTCAAATAAGTGTCAATTCTGATGTCAAAGAATCATTGTGTTGGAGTAAAATAAGTGTTTTGCTTATAAATGATGTGTCGTGTGAGACCCACTCAAAAAACCTAAGAACCCAAAATAATTGAACATTGCATTAGAGACATTTTAAAGCATGTCTAATAAATAACTCTCCCTTACAACTAGGGGTGGAAAATTATGGGTAAACCCGAATTGACCCGACCAACCCGATGAAATTCAGCGCATTCGATTCGGGTTAAAACGGGTGACGGGTTGATCGGGTGATTTTTACGGGTTGTCATGTGTTTATTTGGTTCGGTTCAGGTGGAGGTTTTGGACCCATATGTAACCGAACTAACCCGACCAACCTGATTGAACCATTATTATTTATATTATTAGTATTTCAAACCAGGCCATCTTGTTCTTGTTAAGCAAAAACACAAAAATAGGTATTTTTTTCACCAGACCCAAACTAATCTCTCACAACGCAAAAACACTAAAGCCAACAAAAACAACCCTAATTCTAAATTATTGCCTCACTCCCTCAGCTTTCTTTCACTCTCTCTGTTGTACAGCCGCCATTAGTTTTTTCTCCTTCTTCACCCAACCTAACAAATCTTTGTATCATAACTAAACCACCACATCATCCTATCATAATATGCTTTTGTGACTGAATTTGCTTACAACAAGCTTGTGTTGCGGTAGTTGTGAGTTGGCTGGATCTATGTATTTTTTTATGTTGTGAATGTTATATCTATGTCCTTCATCAACAACATCTATTTGGTGGTGGTGGTCCGAAATCTTCAACTGCTAGATCAAGTTCTTTACTTGACTCATGATGGACTTTTATGTTCTTGATTCTAGATCTTTTATGCTTTTAGATCTTTATTGAATATAATCTTGAGTACATTTTTGATAACTCCAATTTTCTCATTTTTTAAACAAATGTTTCTTTTCTTTGTTCATCGTTCTGGTAATTGAGTTTAGACCAAAAAATTGAGAAAAAAAATAATTTTTTTTTGAATTTTACCAAAAATAAAATAAAAAAAGTATAGTAATGGGCAACCCGGAAACCGAACCGGTAAACCCAGACCCGATTAAGCCGAATTAAGAAAATACACTAAGTAGGGTCTAGACTTGTAACTCGTTGGTTTTGGGGTTTGAACCCGAACTCGAATCGATGCCCACCCCTACTTACAACCACACAATATACACCTCGAGTCGATTATCATGCTTATACGAGCTCATTGATCACTAAGAAGACGTCTTCAAACCACATTTCACATAAAACATCTCAATCACATATTTCTCTTATACTAAATAACACAGTAAATCAATTACATTCCTCCATTCTATTTTTTAACATCTTTCTCTCTTCTCAGTTTCATTCACCCAACTAAACACTAAAAAACCCAAAATAGACTTTTAGTAAACAAATTTGGCGAACTAATAATATGCTATAATTTTACATACCATTCTTTTTTCAATACTCTTTTAGCATTTATTTTTTTATTAAACGAAATCAACATAAATCACCTACTATGAAAATATTTTTAATATTCAATCCAATGTAAAGTGATGAAAATTGAATCTACACAAATGTGAGCACGTGTGACACTATGACAAGGCTAGTAATATCCTACCAAAAAGTCTAAAATAGACATTTCTACAAAGAGAAAAAAGAAAGAAGCAAGTTTGCCACGTAAACCTCCTCACGGGTCAATTTAACGAATTGCATTAACTAGGTCTCTCTCACTTACGCGAAAACAAAAAACCATTTCCATCATTTCATCACTCAGTGGAAGCATGAGTCACTGAGACATTCCCACAAACACATAGCTAGCAAAATCACCCAAATCTCTTCAATGGATCCTTCATCAACTTCCCCACAATCCCTCCATCTCGCCATGGCCGCTTTACTCGGCGCTTCATTCATGGCAATCTCCGCTTTCTACATCCACCGTCGCACCGTCGATCAAGTCCTCCATCGCATCATCGAAATCCGCCGCACACCACCTGCCGTTGAAACTGATTCCATCTCCGAGGAGAATTACGACGAAGATGATTATGATGATGATATGACCGGGTTCGACGGCAGTGGAGAAATTGAAACGTATACTGATGAGAGAAACTATCAACGAACATTGTCGAGGTCTGTTGATGAGAATATGAACTTGCTGAGAAGTGTTAGGGTTTCGTCTTCCATGCCGGATGTTGTTTCTGCTACTGAATGGTTTCGTGATGGTCGTAGGAATCGTTCTTCATCGCATGAGAATCTTCATTCTGTTCCGTTAGGACTTCCTTCTCTTCGAACGAGGTCAAAGCATGGTGCGAATTTGAAAAACTTGAAACATTTTTTCGGTTTTGATTTTTTTTTTTTTTTGTGGCTTAAATTGTGATTTGTGTTTTGGTTTTGGTTGCAGAGAGTTCTCAAATTTCGAGTTCTTATAAGAGGATAGCTTCTGTTGGTATAATTAAGACTCCGAGATCACCGGGACGGAATGCGTTTGAAAATGTTGATGATTCTGATGATGATGGAACACAGCTTAGTGATGATAATCGCATTCCTTTTTACTCTGTGACTGGAGATTCTACAAATTCTTACGTGAGGATTAGATTTATTGTTGTTTGTTTGGATATTTATGCATTTTAAATCTTTGTCAACTAAACTATGGGCTGTTCATTAAATATCACATTTGGGTTGTGTGAATTTCTTAAGGAAATAATTAGTTGGATTGATTTCAATGTTAAAATTTGTAATATCATATACTCAAACACCCTTATTAATTGTAGTTAGTGGAGTTGTTAAGTGAAGTGGAATTCAATAAATAAGGGTATATGAGTGAATAAATAATTATAAATGTTGCGTTGGTATTATACAGTGACAATTATTGAGATAGAAAAAATGCAAATGCAAATGTGACACTTTTTATGGGATGGAGGTATGCTTTTGTGTGTTTTCAATATATTTAGTCAGGCCTTGTTGGTTTGCTCAAATGTGACTACATTTGTTATTTTTTAGGGTTTAATATGTTTTTGGCCCCTATAATTATCTTAATTTTGTTTTTAATGCCTGTATTCACTTCACTTTTTAGTCCTTCAAATCACAAAAACATGCGACTTTTATATTTAGTAGAACTAAAAGGAGGACGGCTAAACAAAATTTTAGGTGAAACAATTAGGCGAAACAATAACAAAATTTTAGAAATTGAAACAAAGTCAAAATATGGTGATATTTCATAGATTAATAGTGAGAATAGGAAATAAAATTAGAAAACTTTTTTTCAAACTAAGGGGGCAGGCTCTATTAACTTGAGTTCCAGTCATTGTATTTTATATTTCAATATGACTCTTGGATGGTTCTCAATTGGAAGGTTATATTTCTTGGGAGGTTTTATTTATTTTTTATTTGGTAATTGAGAGATAGTATTAGTGCGTTGGCGTGTCATAATTCATGGTACACCGATTTCTATACTGGTCTTCAGTGGTTCATGATGTTGTTGCATTGCAGGGACTTGATCCAACGGTTCCACTTGGAGTTGATGATGTAAATTGTGCAAAAAATCAGATGTTTGGAGAGGTTTCAAAAGAAGCAGGAGCTGATGCAAATATGAATGGTGGAATTACAGATTCAACTTCAGTAAATGTAGCTGGGAATGACCTTGTATTTGTCAATAATGTCTTGTCTACAAGAAGCACAGTGCTTGGTACTTTCAAGACCTATCATTATCTGTTCTATTCTTTATATTACTACTGAATTCTTTCTTGTTAAATAATTTCAGATTTTTTTCTGCGTTTATCCTATTTTCTATCATATTTTAACTTTGTTTACTCCTAGTTTTTATGCTAACTTTTTTTAACTATAGTAAACACTGTGAATGTGTTTTTAATATCGTTGTTTTGCCTTTATAATATGGGAAATGCTAACTTGTGCCCTTAAGGCACAAGATAAAGATTTTAAAATAGAATTAAACAATAAATATTGTATTGAAAAGATAAGTTTTTAATCTTTTAAGGTTATGAATGCACAATTCCAAGGTTAAATTTCTACATTTAGTTTCTTATCTTGTGCCCTTAGAGCACAAGTTAGCAAGACCCTTATAATATATGGAATAATTGAAAGAACCAGTATTAAATGCATCATTGTCTTGTTCAGAGCCAATGAATATTGAAGAGGAGGAAGTTTGCAAGATGATTCGAGAATGCTTAGATTTGCGCAAGAAATATGTTTACAAGGAAAATGTCCTTCCATGGAAGGCTGAGCCTGTCGAAACCAACTCTGATCCATTTCACTTTGAACCAGTTGAAGCAACAGGAGTAAGTTTGTTACTTGTCCATTGTTGATCTGCCACTCATATATTTTCTGATACATGTGGGATCTGCTTGAGATATTAACATAATTTTTGTTCTGAAGTGTTTTTCTGATAATGTTATGACTTACCGGCTTTTTGGCAATGTGAACAGCACCACTTTAAGATGGAAGATGGAGTCGTACGTGTTTTTGCAAGTAAAACTGGTAAGCACAGAGTGTTAACAATATGGCAAAGTGATGATTATTTCTCTTCTATCCAATTTTGAGGATGTGGTTTGTGGAGGATCAAACAACTGAGGTTTATATGAAACTATGTGCAGACACTGAAGAGCTATTTCCTGTTGCAAGCGCAACGAGTTTTTTTACTGATATGGATTACATTCTTAAAGTTATGTCTATTGGGAATGTTCGCTCTGCATGCTACCACAGGCTACGGTTTCTTGAGGAAGTATATCTTCACAACCTTATTTATACATGCTTTCTTTATGCTTTACCGTGGTGTTTGTTTATAACATGCATCTGATCATTATACAGAAATTCCGCCTTCATCTGTTACTGAATGCAGATCGGGAGTTTGTTGCTCAGAAAAGTGCACCACACCGAGACTTCTACAATATCCGAAAAGTTGATACTCATATTCATCATTCTGCATGCATGAATCAGAAGCATCTGCTCCGCTTCATCAAGTCAAAATTAAGAAAAGAACCTGATGAGGTGAAAATCTGCTTTAGGGTTATAACTATATTTTGAACTATAATGTTGTAGGCTGTTTACCCATTCCATTTTGATCTTGTATTTTTAGATTGGTAGCATTTGTTTATATTTCTATTAGGTATTAACTTAAGTGTACAGGTTGTTATATTTAGGGATGGAAAGTATATGACGCTTAAGGAGGTGTTTGAGAGTTTGGATTTGACTGGGTATGCACTGTCCTCTGATAATTTAATCTAGATTTTTGAAAAATGTGGTCAGAATATATTTATGTGCTTGCATTTTTCTAATTAGTGAAGATTATGATGCAGATATGATCTGAATGTGGATTTGTTGGACGTCCATGCAGATAAGAGCACATTTCATAGATTTGACAAATTCAACCTAAAGTATAATCCTTGTGGACAGAGTAGACTCAGAGAGATATTTTTAAAGCAGGATAATCTTATCCAGGGTTAGTTTGGAAATGAGAACGATTCCTATTATTTAAGTGTAAAGTTTAGGAACTCCAAATGATTATTTGAAGTGTTAGTTGATGTTTTTCGACTCCGTAATAGCTTAAAACTACCCGTATTGCAGGAAGGTTTCTGGCTGAAGTAACAAAGCAAGTTTTGTTAGATCTTGAAGCAAGTAAATATCAGGTAAATTTTTTAGTGATCTAAATTGCTTATTTCCCATGTGATATTTGATATCTCAATGCACTTCTTTTATAAAATAAAATTTTCAGATGGCCGAGTACCGGATCTCTGTTTATGGAAGAAAACAGAGCGAATGGGATCAGCTTGCAAGTTGGTTTGTGAACAATGCTCTTTATAGCAAGAATGCCGTATGGCTAATCCAGGTAGTATTTTGGTTTGGCTGCTATTATTGCAGCATTATTCTTTTTCTTTCTCTCATACCTGGTTTGGTGATAAGCCATAGGGTCTCGGAAGTAACCCATTGTGGCCTCGATAATATAGAGTCTGTTCACTTTTGGTTGTGTCAAAATGTCTGATCTGTCTATCTTAAGTGGTTTGATATTTTCACTGAGATTTGTTTAGACGGGCTTCTTATGAGTTTATGTTAAATGTCGTTTCAGTTATGACACACCATTTTCCTATTAAAGTTTTAAAGGATTCCACTACTTGAATGGGTCTTCTGTAGAATTTTTTAGCCTTAGGACCAGCATAAAAATGACGGGGAATAGAAGCATATGTAAATCATCGTATGCAAGCAGGGTGGTTGAAATGGAAAAGAGCCTCGGGTGGTTTGTGCGATAAGAAAGTACCACTTAAGTTGAAAGGAAAGTTCTATCACACAATAGTCAGACCGGCGATGTTGTATGGTACGGAGTGTTGGGCGGTGAAGAGCCAATACGAGAATCAAGTAAGTGTAGCGGATATGAGGATGTTGCGCTGGATTAGTGGTAAGACTAGATGAGATAGGATTAGGAACGAGACCATTAGAGAGAGTGGGGGTAGCACCTATAAGAGAAACCATTAGAAAGGATTTAGAGGTCAATGAGTTGGATCCAAATATGGTTTATGATATAACACTATGACGTAATTTGATCTATGTAGCCGACCCCACTTAGTGGGATAAGGCTTGGTTGTTGTTGCAGGACCATCATAATTTTTGGCCTGAAATTGCAGTAGACAGTTTTACAATGCAAAAATAATCACGTCAAATGCCCTCGGAAAATTGATCCAAATCACTTGTCACTTAATATTAGGTCTCTAAAGCGCTATATGGTCCATCTTATCAAAAGGGAATCTTTTCCTTTTTTCTTTTCTTCCTAATTATAGGATTAACCCATGGCTCACTTCTCATTAGTGCTATTACCTTCTCAAGAAATATACAGCAAGCCTATTACACTTACCGAATAAATGATTTTTAATTGAATTGGCCTCACCATAGCATTGTTGTAAATAACAATATCTTTGTTATCCACCTTTTTCCTTTTTTATATATTACTTTTTTTTTACAATCTATCTATCCTTTTTGGATGGATATTCTACCTAATGTGATTTTTATGTTACTTTTATTTTGCGAGTACAGTGATTGTTGGCACTAGAAAACTGTGACTTCCTGGTTGGAGCAATTGCATGTGATGCTGATTGGAATAATCATTTAGGCTAGGGACTATCACAACATCCCTGTTCCCACAAAAAGTAGACCCCAAAAGAGGAATGCTTGATAACAAAAGGAAGTGACTTAAAAAAATTTGACTTTGAAACCACATGAGGGTAAAGTTGCATGTGAATAGTGGGTGTTGGAACTAAAGAGGAACTTGATAGAAACAAATGAAAAGATAGAACAATGTGATTGAGTGAATGTTTGAGAATAGAAGAAAGATCTCTGCTACAAGGGTTTTCCCTTTATAAAGGATAACTCCTTTATCATACAACTATTGAATGTTTAGAATTAATCCCCTCCCTCCCAACGCTAGTCCCCTATTGATTTATCTAAATAACCTCTTCTTACTAATTGGGTTAATTAACCCCAACTAGTTTTCCTGTGTTCTATCCTTCCAATGGATGAAACACACTCTTACCTAGATAATGGAACATACAATATAACAACTTATTCTACAATTAAACAAAGTCAAGATTCTGGATATCACGAGAATAACCCATGTGGATTTGATATAATGTTCTGTTTTGAGTTTTTGTGGTGCTGCATTCTCTAGAGTCTTTTAGATTTATCATTTTGCTCATTGACTCTTTGTTTTCTTCTTTCTTCGCACAGTTACCGCGTCTATATAATATCTACAGGAGTATGGGAATTGTTACCTCCTTTCAGAATATTCTGGATAACGTGTTTATTCCTCTATTTGAAGCCACAGTAGATCCAAATTCTCATCCTCAATTACATTTGTTTTTGAATCAGGTTCGTCAATCTGTATATTTATGCTCTTGTCCACACCTCTACTTTGTATGCTTGTATGTTTTGGTACATAGTTTTCTATATGTAGCATGGTAGTAAACAGTCTGCGGGGCAAGAAATGTTACAAGAATTTTAAAGAAAATTGTATTAGATTAAAGATAATATGGACATCTATCTGGTCACTCAAAAATAAAAGTTCCAATTTTGCACTGAAAAATATCAAATATCTATCCAATTATTTTTTTATAAGATGATTTTTGGGAACAAATTATTCTTATAGTAGTATACTCATCTTACCTTAGGCCCGATAACCTCATTTGGACTTGGGTGACCTAATCCTTCTTCTTGGTTCCTATATATTAGGAGTACACATTATGTATGATGGACTACACCTAGGGTAGTCATACCTCTGTAACCAACTATAACTAACAAGAGTTAGTTACAGTTGCATGTTACTTATCATAGGCTAGCTGAAGCTTGGCATAAGTTCAGTAACTAACTTTCGGAGTTATGGAAATCTATAAATAGAGATCACTGATCATTGTAATGATAAAAATAATCATAATCAATAGAACCAAGTCAAAGATCTTTGTGAATTATCTTGAACCTACGAGCCCTAACTCAATTTCTAACATGGTATCAGAAGAAGTCCCAATGGAATCCTCGATTCCGATTCCTCCTCTGCCACACAGCACCTCCATGGCATAGTGTTGCATATCAAGTTAATATAGCGTTTGAAGCTTGTGAAGTGCAAGTTCAGATTCTGCTCTCATGGTTACAGTCAACGATTTCCAAAGAAATGCTCACAATTGTGATCAAGGTTCTGTTTCTGAGTTCTTGCTCACATTCGATCCCTAATTGAATCATTGCAAGCATCTGCTGAAACTCTTTCAGCTAAAGAATACTTGGATGTGATTCTTGAGGGTTTGCCTCAAGATTATGAGTCTACAATCTCACTTATCAGTTGGAGATTTGGTGCTTGGCGAGGTTTTATGGAGGGAGGAGGAAAAAGGGGTCTTCGAGAAGTTGTGGAAGAGTCCGATGCCTTCGAAGGTGGTGGCTTTCACTTGGAAGGCTCTCCTTAACTGTATCCCGTCTGAAGTTAATCTTGCCTTGAGGAATATCCTAGATCCGGGTGAACCCTTGACATGTGTATTGTGCAACCGGAATGAAGAATCCGCCCTTCATCTCTTTCTTCATTGTGATGTTGCTAGTGTTGTGTGGTTTAAGTTGATGCGGTGGTTAGACCGTTTTTTTCTTATCCCACCCAAACTCTTTATCCATTGGGAGTGTTGGAATGGTGGGGTGTGTAATAAGAATGTCCTATAGGGGTTGGGTTTGATTTGGTTAGCGACGGTGTGGACCTTGTGGAAAACGCGGAATGACAAGATCTTTAATGATGTTAATTTTGCGGTGGATGTTAAAGTGCCAGCTTGGAGGTGGACGTTGAGTAGGATGAACATCCCGGTTTGCTTATTCTTTGAGTGGTGTTGGAATCCTTAATGGTACCTTAGTCGGGTACCTTTGCGGTTGTAACTCTCCTGGTGTGGTTTCTGTTCTTTTTCTGGTAGTTGCTGCCCAGCTGTTGTGCCTGCGTTTTATTGGTTTTCAGTGGCTCTGTTCCTATGCAGTAACGTGAGGTGCTGTTTGGCACATTGGGGTTTGTTGGTTTTTTGTTTGGGTGGTTGTTCTGCTACGGCATAGGGCTTGAGGCAGTTGTATGCCTGTGTGTTTTGGCAGGTATAGGTCGGCCTCAAGGCTGGACCCTTAGTAGTTTCAGGTTTTTCTTTTTTTGGTGTCCCGTATATTTGTGGCGCCTAATTGTATTTTTTCCCGTTACCGCGAGCATTAATGCTTCTTGCATTATCTCGTTGATGAATAAATTTTGCTATTAAAAAAAAAAAAGAGTTGGAGATGTGGTTTAATTTCCATCATTGAAGTTGAAACTCGAACTTCTTGGACATGAAGTCATAATGAGAGGTTTCGTAAGAAATCAACTCCTTCAATTATTGTTGCTCTGTCAATGGCGTCCAGTAGTCTGAATTCTGTTCCACTCACAAATTTGTCTCCAGACAATTCTTCTTAAGCCTCAGATCACTGATCTCAATTACTCCCAAGGGTCTGGCTACCATGGTCGTGGTGGCCGTAATGGTCGAGGAGGTGGTTGTAGTACCTTGGTTGTCAAGTGTGCCATACGTATGGCCATGATGCATCAACCTGCTATGTTACCATAGGTTCAAGAAAGACTATGTTCCAAGTTCCAACACAACCCCTGATGCTTTACCACAATCAAGTCAACTGACTCAACTTTGGACTCAACAATCCTCCATGCCTTTATTGAAACCCTCAGCACCCTGAGTTGCATTTCTCACCAGGGTGAACTTGAGGGCTGATATTAAGACTACACAGTATGTATGATGGACTACACCTAGGGTAGTCACACCTCTATGTAACCAACTGTAACTAATTAGTTACAATTGCATGCTACTTATCATAGGCTAGCTGTAGCTTAGCATAAGTTCTGTAACTAACTTTAATAGTTAGTTACCGTTAGGAAAGTCTTTAAATAGTGATCATTGATCATTGTAATGATTCAATAATCATAATCAATAGAAACAGCTCAAAGAGCTTTGCGAATTCTCTAGAATCTATGAACCCTAGCTTCAATTTCTAACATTATGACATTCTCACTTAAAATTCCTTCTTATAATCTTATCTCAATAGCGTTATTACTGTAGCATGGAAAAAGGTCTTGCCCCATATTGCAGCTGTCTGTGGCCTATACTGAATGCTTTAGAAGAAAATACTTGTTTCATTAGCCTTTTTTTTTTTATTTTAATTTCATTGTTTTACTTTAAGCCTCAGATGTTAGATTCTTAAACTTGTTTGTTTTCTTGATTTTTTTTTTGTTATTTACTTCAGTGTTCTTCTACATACAGGTGGTTGGATTTGATCTTGTAGATGATGAAAGCAAACCAGAAAGGCGTCCAACTAAGCATATGCCTACTCCTGCTCAATGGACAAATGAATTCAATCCAGCATACTCTTATTACCTCTATTACTGCTACGCAAACTTGTACACACTCAACAAGGTTTATGTTGTTCACTATTCGTCTCTTTACTGAACTCTAGCTAGGTCTTTAACAATTGACCATTGCCTTCACTTCCCTTTTTTCACTTTCAAATTCAAGGGAAATTATTCCTCAGTTTTTGTGTGTGTGTGTTGGGGGAGGGGGGGGGGGGAGTTCCTCAAGCACAGTTGTGAAAATGAGAAAAAGGTGGGGGCAAGACTGGACTCTAGAAATGAGTTTTTGGTTATTAGCTCACAAAATTAATATCTTCTTACTGTCGGTTGGTTTCAGCTGCGCGAGTCTAAAGGAATGACAACAATTAAATTGCGGCCTCATTGTGGAGAGGTTATTTTCTGCACCCTAACTGTATGGCTTAATTTTGTATGTTTATTAAGGTGGTCATATTGATTTACTCATGCAGGCAGGCGATAGTGATCATTTGGCTGCTGCCTTCCTCCTATGCCATAACATTTCCCATGGCATTAATCTACGGAAGACTCCTGTTTTGCAATATTTATATTACCTTGCGCAGGTTAGCCCTCAGGCAGAAATATTCATTTAACATATTTGTTGTTTTAAACTTTAAATCTTTGTAACGGGAAATTAATGTATAAATCATTTTATTCCCAATATTTTAGATTAGATCATTCTCTGTTTTGATGCGTGATAATATACCAATATCTTCTCTTTAGGTTGGATTAGCTATGTCGCCGCTTAGCAACAATTCCCTTTTCCTGGACTATCACCGCAATCCTTTGCCAATGTTTTTCCAGCGAGGGCTGAATGTCTCTCTCTCTACTGACGATCCTTTGCAAATTCATTTGACAAAAGAGCCACTGCTAGAAGAATATAGCGTTGCAGGAAAGGTTGTTTTCTGCAAATGCTTGGCATGTTTGTTTAAAGGGTGATCAAATATTCTGTTTCCTTTCCTACGGATTATATATCATACTAAAACGTGCGTTGCAGGTATGGAAACTCTCTGCTTGTGACCTGTGTGAGATAGCTAGAAACTCTGTTTACCAATCTGGATTTTCACATCAAGATAAGGTAATTGGGAAGAATGTGGGAATTTTATGCTTTTACATAAATGTATTTATACTAAACGCAAACTATTGACTGTCAATTAATATGCATGTTTTGACTTTTTATGTAATGATTTCTTTTTTTTTTTTGAGGTTAAACAATTTGCTATTTGAGGGTTCTATCTTTTTACGTCTTTTTTGAGTGTATATCAGGATCATTCTCATATTTTTGTAGACTACCTCAAACTCTTGTTTGCTAAATTCATTTCATATTCATTCACGAGTGTTTTCATTTTTATTTTTTTTACATTATTATATCATAATTTTTTTCCTTTTACAGTTACACTGGCTAGGGGATAAATATTTCTTGAGAGGTTCTGAAGGAAATGACATTCACAAGACAAATGTTCCCAGTTTGAGGATCTCTTTCCGATACGAGGTTGGAAGTTTGATACAAACATTTTATCTTAACTGTGCTTTTTTTATTTTGTTTTGAATAATGCTAATTAGTACGAGAACATTTTTTCATTCTAAACACATGAATTGAAAGGCCTTATAATTATACGCAGTGGACCCAATCAGTTAGTACTTCTCTTTTCAATTTTGCATTATTTTGTCTTCATCTCCTATATCAACTTTCAATCGGAATTGAGACCGGCCATTAACGGTTTTTTGGCTGGTAAACACAACTTTATTCTATTGAATGTTAAAAGCCTCCGATGACTTCCTTAACAAAAAAGAAAGCCTTCAAGGACAGCGATGATGGCTCTCTTCTCTTGGATGGTAAAAACCCAAATATCTTGACAAGCATTCTTCCTTGTGGCTTTGCAATAAGTAAAGCTCAACTGTTGTGAATTGATGGCGATGGTTTGTAGAACTGGAGGGGAACAAATCTTTGGCGGTGAGTTGAGAACAGCGAGTGCTAGAGAAGGGAACCAAATGATAGTTCTATTATCGAGGGATTGATATGTGGTGTTAATTTTTTTATCTTTCATTTAATTAATTTTAAAATATAAACACAAAAACCGAGGTTTCATGTATTTCGTGAGCGTATGTCTTCATACCAAACAACATCTCTCTTTAGTTATTCGTGCATGATTGCCATTCTTGTATTATATCCTGATTAAGGTTCTCGGTTCTTGTGCAGACATGGAAGGATGAAATGCAATATATTTATGCTGGTCAAGCCACCTTTCCTGAAGATGTAGATCCTTAAAACATGCCAAATGAAAGTCATTGTTCACCCTTTGATATTAGATGCTTATGTCAGTGCTTTGGTGAACTTTCTTTTGATGAGCAACAATTTTGGCAGTGACAAGCTATTATTTGTTTAAACCAAGTCAATGAATGTCATGCTCTCTTGCAAGTCCTGTTTCATATTGCCCCTCAAAACTACTACTATCACTACTACTACTAATGATGATAATGTTGGTAAGTACTAGAATCAGCACCCATACTATTACTTGGCAGGAAGCAGGAACACTTCTGCAAGTTATTTATGAAGTCAATAGTATTATAGTAGTTAGTAATTAATAATAGTGTAACAATTTTGTTCTTCATCAGTATGAATAGGCTGAATTAGGGTTTCTAATCCTTTGTAACAAAAACATGAGTGTTTTAAATGAAGGATCCTCTTATGCATTTGTTTATATTAGATTGTTGCAGAAAGATTTTAAAAAATTAATGTGTTATTGACATTTTTGGTGTAAATTGGGGAGAGTTTGCGCGCGTAGAGACTAAGACTAACCCTTCGAGTCGGGGTAGGACCACAATTGTCGACAAAACTCCCCCTCAGGAGTTTTTCACATTTTTGAATCCTTTGGTGTTAATGACATTTTAAAATAAGATTAGAATTTTGGTTGGTAAAGTAAAATTACCCAAGATATGTTAATTTAGGTATATAATGTTTTAATTCTGCTTGTGAATTGTTGTTTCAAATCTTGAAACAAGTCATATTGTGGAGTCAATTGGAGATAGGGATCGAATATACAACTTACATTGTAAAAACATCATTTTTCTCGCATCTTGCTAGATAAATCTGGACAGAACTGTTTTTTCTGTAATTGGATGAGTAAAATTTTGATTTTTTTTTTTTTTGAGAAATGCTAGGGTCACACCCTTTAACACACTCCAATAAGAATTAGTCACTTCATCCATTTTTTTTATTTATTAACTAGCTACGGTTTCATATTGTGAGTAGTTATTTGTTTTATTTATTATTATTATTTGTTTCAAAAATGGACTTTTCATTTTCTTGTTCACAACCCTCGTATCACTCTCTTCCATTTCAGTGATTACCCAATCGAACTTGCAAAATAAATTTTGGATACAAAGTTATAGTGAATTAAGTGATTTTTATTTTTTTTCTCTTCTGTGATATAAAAAAATTCCCCATTGGCATTGCAAAATTAAATCAAACCCGGTCCAAATCACAAATTCACTACCCCATTTGCACGGTTCAATCCCCGCCGTTTTCTTCAATTCATACATCAAAGTTTGAATCTTTTTTAACTTGTTCCACTCTCAGTTAACTTTTATTTGAACTCCATTAAAGGGTTCCCATAAGGATTTTGGTAAAGTTTTGAATCTTGGATTCGAATTGGACTGCAAATGAGTTTTATTGGAATCATCTATATGGTGACTAAAGATGTTTGAGAAAATGACAATGGGAGCATCAGTGTGTGAGACATTTGAAGGAACAATAGATTGTGCACAACGTTGCAGTTTTGTTTTGTGTAAATATTGCAGACAAATTGTTAAAAAAATAGTCTGGGGTTTGTCAACCGGTTTAATAGGTAAAGAGAATAAAAATATTGATGATGTGGCTTATTATTATTGGGGTGTGTTAGTGGAGTCCCTGGCATCCCTCATTTTTTTTTCTTTCCCAATGTTTTAAGGTACAATCATTCAATGGAATCGATTTTGTTTAGATGTTTTAAGGTACAAACATTCAATGGAATCGATTTTGTTTAATATTTCATTTTCAATTGATATTGAAGTTATTTTATTTAATCTTTCTTTTAATTGTTATTGAAGTTATTTTACTTAATCTTTGTTTAAATAGAATTTCTTTTCAACCTTTTTTACTTTCTATTATACCTCATTTTAATCCATCGATAAAATCATATTTTTTGCACACTTTCTTTTTTCAAAAAATTGATTGTGTTATCTTTATCTCATAACTAACAAATAAATTTTAGTTACTATCAATTTCTCCAATAAATTCCTATTATGTTTTAACACAATATCTCTCTTGCATAACAAACAATTGTCAACAATTTATCCATCTTCTCTTTTTTTTCCAATACAAGTCTTCTACTATTTCTTCTTTTTGAACATTTATGGAGTCTTTTATCTTTTCTACTAGATTTATTCCTTTAGCATTATTGTAGGAAATATTTTGTAAGATATTATTGGAATAATAAATAATTTAACTCAAAATCTCATATTCCCTTTATAAATTGTTATAGATAATATTGTTCTTTGTGAAATATATCTCATTTTATTCAACACTCTGAGATTTATATGATAAAAACTAATTTGTTCAAGATGCAAACCATAGAACTAGGTGGATTCTAGGGTGAGGGATCAATTAAGTCCCTCACCGGTGGACCATGAAAATAAAACCATTAGATTTAATTATTGATTTGGATTTGTTGACAATAAAAACGAGAGCATCTAAAATTTTCACAGTGTATCACACCTCTGCTTTTCTTTCCCACGGTGATTCAATTCAATGGTGGGATTTTGAAATATGACATAGTCATAGTCACAGTTGAGCGAGAGGGTAAAATTCAATTGCTACCCATAATATAACTTCTCATGTCTTCCCCAACATCGTATATTATATGGGAAGTTATAAATGATGCTATCATCATTTTTTTTTTTTGTGTGGTGAGCTTTATAATAACTGCTCTTGTTACGGCAATTGCATCCACTACCAACTTAAAGTAACTCCTAATATCTTCAATAATTAAAATCTTTCTCGTCAAATGTTCAAGAGCCTCGAGAAATTGTACTGTTGAAGTACCTTGCAAAAAATCTGGAAAGTTTAATTGAAATTCTTCCCATTGAACCACAACATGTAGATGATAGGGTGAGGAAGAGGTAGGGTTGTGATACAATGTGGGAATTATAGATGCCCTCATTTTTATTTTCAACAGATCTAGATCATTAATTAAATCTAACGGTTTTATTTTCATGGTCCACCGGTGAGGGACTTAATTGATCCCTCACCCTAGAATCCACCATAGAACTAGCCTAAAATATAGCTTATAATTCATTAATATTAAAGTTTTTGGTTTTTCTCATGAGAAGAGGCAGTATTATATCAACTATAGAAATACTTATAACTTTCATTCACATTGATATAGTTTGCCAGATTGAGAGCACATAATCAGTATTTTAACAGCCACTTGAATGTGTAATTGAAAATCTGAGTCAACTAGTTCCCACCATTGGTCTTCAATGCAGAGTAGACTTTTGATGTCATATAATACTTATGATCTAGTTGGAATTATTCTCGATTCGGTCTAGGAAGGTAGAAGGAAGTAACGTTGAAATTAGAATAACACTATACATTGCCAATTTGCAAGAACACATGCTTGTACGTATTTTTAAAATCACCATTGAAAATCTCAGTCAACTTATGCTCCTCACCCATGGCTAGCTAATTATGCGGAGTAGACTTTTTGTTTTTTATTTTTTTGTTTTTGAAATAGAGTAGACTTTTTTGTTCGGATATGGATCCCCTGCAGCGGCAGCAGTGGTGCTGTTGTGATTTTATGTGTGAAGAGAGAGAAATCATAAATAAAAGAAAAAAGTAAGTAATGATTAGAGAGAAGGAAATCATGAGAGGGATAAACACATAAAAAAGCAGCAAGGAGTGCAGGAGAGAGAAAAGTGCTGCAAATGATCGATTCCACTTAGTGGAATAAAGCAAAGTCTGCTTGTTGTTGTTTCTACAAGTTGAAATTAATATGTTAAGTTAAATATTTGTACACCCTCTATTTTCAATTTTAGAAACTGACCGAATATTTTAAACTCCGTTGATTCTCAATTCTTCTTTGCTTTAATTTCTAAATATTTTAATGAGCAAAGAAGTTGCATAGATTGACCATCGATCTATATAAAAAGGGAATTTCTCAAGTGTATAAGGTACAAGAGAGGAGAAACTTCCATATATCCAAACAAGTTTCACAATCTAGCTATAGCAATAGTAGTAAATGGCAAAATCCTCCTCCTCCTCCTCCTCTACAAAACCTAAACAAACACATGAGGTATTCCTTAGCTTCAGAGGCGAGGATACTCGTAAGACATTCACAAGCCATCTCAATAGTGCACTAAGAAGGTTAGATATCAAGACTTACATAGATGACAATCTTTGAAAGAGGAGATGAAATATCACAAGCGCTTCTCAAGGCGATCGAGGAAGCAAAACTTTCTGTGATTGTTTTTTCGAAAAACTATGCAACTTCAAAATGGTGTTTGGATGAAGTTGTGAAGATACTTGAGTGTAGAAAAAACAAAGGGCAAATTATACTTCCAGTTTTCTATGAAGTTGATCCTTTCCATGTTCGACATCAATTAGGAAGTTATGCCGAGGCATTTGTTAAGCATGAGCAGCGTTTTGCAAGTACAATGAATATTGTGCAAAAATGGAGGGATGCTTTGGGAGAAGCAGCCAACCATTCTGGGTGGGATTGCTCCATCAACAGGTAAATTTTTTTATCATATTAATGTTATTTGATTAACTTTTAGAAAAATAAGATTTAAAAAAAAAATGAAGTATGTCTATATTTTTCCATGTTTGTACAAACAGAACAGAAGCTGAACTTGTTGAGGAAATTGCGATGGATGTGCTGCAAAAGTTGAATCGTGTTTATGTTGGTGACTTGGATCATCAAATTACTAAATTAGAGCAACTTGCAGAACTTCAGCTTCAATATTATAAAAGCATAGATACTTATGAAAATCAAGTAAGTCATGAGGCAACGGTTGAACGCATAACCGAACTTAAGATGAAGAGAAGCGTCCGCATGCTTCGTTTGACACCTGACATGCTTTCATACATGAAAGGTTCAGAAACTTATGAAAAACTATTTTAGTTGCATTATAAATGAGCTTCATTTTTTACATATTTATCAATGTATGTGTTACAAAACTTTGATCAGCACAAAGTTTAGTGCATGTAGTTAGAGCACAATGTGTGTTATTGTGAGTTTTGTAAACTCAAGGATATCAAAATAGAGATGGAAGTAAACTCTCCAATTTTTCTTGAGGCATATACTTTTTGTTTGATGCTGCAAAACGAAAAGCATTTAACTTTCTGAGAGTTAAGAGCTTATGCATAGAGTGCAACAGAGTCCCATATAAATCCAACATTGTCCCTAAGCCCTAGAAGTAGCAGTTCTAACGTTTCAAGGGAAGGAGAAGGTAATATGATTGGTTTTGGCAAGCCTTCAACAGTAATACCACAGCATAAATAATGTATTTTATATTTTGGGTCCAAAAAGTAACATAAATAAAGTTGCATTCACATATTTTCCTCTATCTTTATGAGTTATCTGAAGCTACTTTTTTTTTTTGAAACTGCGAAATTTATTAAACGCAAGCAAGCACAAGACACGCACAGACTTACGAAAGCGAGTGCCATTAATAAGTGGAAAACACTTGCAAAACATCAGCCACAAAGACAACTAGCTACAACCAGAAAGTGTCCCCCCTCAAAAAACAGGAAGCAGAAAACGCAGGAGGTGCTAAATCTCGACAGAAGAGAAACTGCCTAGCAGAAACATATCAACTGAAACGAACCACTAAACGCCCACAACAGCCTCGAAAACCAAAAAACAGCATTACAGATCACCACCAACCACTCCCTACTTTCGACAGATACAATTCCGGTGGTCCCAACACCATTCACAATGCAAGAAAGTTGTGCTTTTTGGCCGACTCAAGCTCCACCGCCAAGATAAAACCTTAATCTCCTCCACCATTTCCTCCACTTGTACACTCAAATTTTTGAAAATTCTCTCATTTTGGGACTTGCAAATCACCTAAATTGTAGCATTTCAAATAATCCAAAACCCATTTCGCAACTTCAAGTATCTTGCTTCCCCACTTAAGCAATGAAAATGATCCAAAAGGTTTTGAGGAGGAGCAAAATAGATTCGTATCCAGTCCAAAAATTTGCACCAAACTCGAGATACTATATGATAGTGAAGAAAGAGATTGTTCGAGGTCTCTGCTACCCTATCACACAGTGCACAATTAATAGAGGATTCCGGGTCTAACACATTCTGTAAAGCAAGGTTTGTTCGTGTTGGAATACGGTCCCGAAGGAGCTTCCGAGGGAATGTAACCACTTATATGAAGCTACTAAAAATTAAGCTAGAAGAATACTTTTTTTACAAACAAACTAATTGCCAATGCAGTCTTATTTATCATACAATTTCAAAATCCATTTCAACTTCAGATGCACTTCTATGATCCATATCAATTGGCAGAAACACAATTCAACTTCTCCTTGTTTCTAACACATGAAGCTTTCACCCTTACCTAAAATATATATATTAGAGACTTAAAAGGAAATATCATCTTAGTTTTGTCTAAGTCATCACTTAGGCTTCTTAATATTCTTTACCATGCTTGATCTTAAATTTACAAATCAAATTTGAGAATACATGTCTCTAAATTGATAACAAACATGTTCAACTATGTTTTTCTGCTCAATTATGCAATGTAGAAAACTAGTAAGTAGACACCACCTGGTATGATACAGAAGAAATAAATATGCAACAAAAAAATGATTAGCAAGTTCAGTAATAGAAGATCTTTTCTTCCCACTCTCACAATGAGTCAAGACCAGAGAGGAAACAAATTGAGAGGGGAAACAACATAAATGAAAACATCACCCATGATTTACATGCTTGTGAGATGATCCTTATGCACTAGTTGATTCTTTTAAAAGCAAAAGGAAATATATTAATCTCATACAACGATGAAGAAAATTGAAAGGACAAACCAGAAGAAGCAAGACATAAATCCAAAAACCATATTGAAAACATCCCACACAAACATTACAAAAATAAAATAAAAAACCACTTAAAAATACATTCCGACGGATTAAAACTCCACTTGTACAAATGAAAATAACTAGACCCTGCTTGCGCTAAGAACCAAAGTCTTGATTTTGATTAGCGACGCAATAACATCTGCAATATTAATTCTTGCTTCAGGTGAATCTTCACAACAATTCAGGGCTAACCTAAAAATAGATGACATGTGAGTCAATATACCATCAATTTGGTCCCCAGTTAGTTGGACTAAATTTGAATCCATGACCTCCATAATTGAATTAGACAATGATCCACTAATCCATGTCTTCAAGCTTAGTTCTGCAACAAACATATCATCTGTTGGCTTTCTTCTTGTGAAGATTTCCATTAGCATAATCCCATAGCTGTAAATATCTCCTTTCACAGAAACAATCCCCTCAGTTCCATACTCTGCATGTTAATATTTACTACTATTTATCAAATATTCTTAAATATAAAAAAATGACTAAATTGTTTGAAACTAGTTAATAATTATCAACTCGTTTCTTTCTGTATTTATTGGAAAAATCAAATGGATTTGTTAGGACTCAGAACATAAAAATAAAATATCAAGAAGTTAATGAGAAGAAATGACCTGGTGCAAGGTATCCAATAGTAGCTAAAGTCTGTGTATGAGTTTTAGATTGACCTTCATCCATGAGCTTGGCAATACCAAAATCACTAACACGTGCAACCATATTTTCATCCAACAAAACATTGGAAGGCTTTAGATCACAATGAACCACTGGTATTGAAGAACCATGATGAAGATATTCCAATGCAGATGCAACATCTATCATTATATTTAACCTTTGTAAGAAATTTAAACAATAGTTATTTGAATATAACCATTTGTCTACACTTCCATTTGACATGAACTCCATCACCAATGATTTGAAATCAAGATTTGAGCAACTACTGATAATCTTTACCAGATTTCGATGTCGTAGATTTCTCATTGCATTGCATTCTGCATCAAAGCTCTTTGATTTTGCCTCTGATTGCAAATCAAATACTTTAACTGCAATCATCTCACCATCAGGAAGCTTCCCTTGATACACAGAGCCAAAGCTCCCCCTTCCAAGTAATTTGCTCTCACTGAATCCATTTGTTGCTTGCATAAGTTCATAATATGATATTCTTCTTAGAGCTCCTAAAGCTGATAAACCCCTTTCAAGAGTGTTTTTAATTTTTTTCCTTTTAAATCTAAGACATATGATGCATGCAACAACCAGAAAGGCTGACACAACTATGGGAAGTATGCATTTGAGTAAGATCTTCTTTGCCATTGACATTTTGTTACCTTGTTTGCCACAAGGTGGTACTTGGAGGCGAAGATTTCCACAAAGTGCTCCATTATGCATAAAAGATTGAGCTGTGAAATTCTTGAAAGGTCCACCATCAGGAATCTCTCCTTGTAATCTATTATATGAGAAGTTGATGTTTTGAAGGTACAAAAGTGATTCTAATGACTTTGGAATAACACCAGCTAGCATATTTTGGGACAAGTCCAAGGAGATCAAGCTTACCATTTCACCAAGTGATGCGGGAATTGATCCATTCAATTTGTTATGAGCTAAGGAGAGAGTCTGCAAATTTTGTAAGGAACTGATGGTTGTAGGAATGTTTCTTGAAATATGATTTCTTGATAAATCTAATGCTACAATTTCTCTCAAATTCCCAATCTCAGGTGGAAGATTACCAATGAAAGCATTGGAGGACAAACCTACTATTAAGATATCTGTGAGACTCCAAAGAGAGAAAGGTATTTTAGAGTTCAATTTGTTAGATCCTATGTTCAAGTTTCTAAGAGAAGTCATATTTCCCAAACATGTTGGCAAAACTCCAGAAAGCTTATTATTTTCTAGATACAATTCACCTAAACTCTTAATTAGACAGAGCTCATCAATGAATGATCCTTTTAGTGCATTGTAAGCAAGAGAAAATACTTGAAGCTTCTCTAACCCTTTGACTGAACGAGGTATTGGTCCATTTATATTATTGTCATACAGAAAAAGTGATAACAAGTTGCTCATGTTTCCAACTTCTAGGGGAATATTACCATCAATTTCACATGATTGTGCCCGGAAGAATTGTGAAGTTATGTTTCCAATTGACTTAGGAAGATTGGGTAGTACATGATTCCCTGATAAGTCTAGATATTTCAAATATCTACAATTTGTCAAGGAAGTGAAGAATTGATGAGAATCTTCGATTGTCAAGTTGTTGCTATGTATGTAAAATGATTCGAGGAACCTTAAATCTCCAAAAGCAATATTGGGTAGAGTTCCACTGAATGCGTTGTCACTCAATTGAAATTCAATAAGATTAGAAGAGTTGAATATACTATGTGGTATATTTCCAACAAAATTGTTATGATCCAAGTGTAGATATTGCAAGCTAGGAAGGCTATATCCTGTATTTGATGGAATTATCCCTGAGAGATGATTTCTTTCAAGTTCCAAGACTTTTAGTGATGACATGTTGAGGAATTTGGAAGGAATAGATCCACTAAAGCTATTGTTTGCCAATACTAGCTCCTCAAGTTTATCAAGATAGCCAATTTCCTCTGCTATCGTGCCTAAAAAGATTAAAGGAAACAAAAAAGATAAATATACAATACTAGTCCTTCGTATTAATTTGTAATTTGAAGTTAGTCATTTATATATTGGTAATGTTTTGGAAACACAAAATGGGACAACAACAACACATATGAATTTGTAATTTTTGGTGACGGTATAAACATTATATCCTACCATCTTTTTCCTTTTTTTAATATTGTTCTTTTCACATCATTTTGCATGCAGAGCTGAATTTGCATCTTGGACCATAGATGGGTAATAGCAAGAACACATTCATGAATTAAATTTAGAGTGGATGAAATTTAAAAGTATAATTTAGTAAAGAAAAAAATATTTTCAAATGACAACATATACAAGAAAATTAAGAAACTATAAGAAATATCCAAAGTTAAAATTGTCAACCAGTAACATAAAACTAACAACAAATAAAAATTATCTTTCTAGTGTTCTACGAATGGGCAAATAAATATACAATTTCATAAAGAAAGATGAATACCTTAAGGCTTTTCATTAAATGACGAGACTAAATAGATCTTTGAATAGAAAAGAAAGTAAATATGAAGAAAAAAATGCAAACCTATGATGGTGAATTTGTGATGAAATGCAAACATCAAAATGTCCAAATGAAATTGCAATGAGGAATTAGAAATGAGGATTCTAGTAAGGGATTAGGGTTCTTCTAGAATTTGAAGAAAAAAACTCACTTTTTTTTAATCCCTAGTTTAAAATCCTAAAACCCATCCATTAATTCCCTAAGACATGATGAGAGATTTTATAATTTCAAACAAATCAATTACTCAAATAATGAAACAAATTAAGTTTTTATGTTTCAATATAATGTGTAATAATAATAAAATGTCTATTACACAATATCGTATAAAGTTCACACAAAAAATATAGAGACCAATTAATAATATTGCTGTTATGAATATATTATAATTCCCTCAAAAAGAAAAAAAGAATATATTATGGTGGATGTCCATTAACTCATTTATATACTCTTGTATCTCCCTCTACTCTTTCACTCACTTTTCTCTCTTTCTCTTCATCATCTATATTTTTATAACACGTTATGAGCACGCTTCAACCAACTGAGAGTAATAGTGATATTATTCAACACGAAGCTCTAGGGACTTCAGGTAAAAGTAATTCATACTTGTTTTTTTTATGCTTTTCTTTGTTGTATTCAAAACAATCATAGGTTTGATTTCCTGATGATTTCTTTTTATGTTCATCTATTTTTCACTAACTGTTACAATTATCTCTAAGTAGCTTATTTGTTAGGTTTGATTTATACTTGAGCTTCTTTCACTATTGGTACTGAATTTTTAAAAACTAATTTATTATTATTGATCATATCTATAATATAAAATAAAAATATTTCTCTCATCTATTAAAAAGATAATTAAAAGTTAATATCATATCTTGTACAACAAAGATAATTGAAGACTTCGGAAGAGCTAATATAACATTATGTCGATGGAAAAATGTATATATTGAGAATATGTTGTACTCACCTAAGTTTCATAGAAATTTATCAAGTTTCAAAGATATTCGTCTAAATGGATACCATCTTTAAACAAAAAACGAAGAAAGTATCGAATATCTTTCTATCACAAAACACAATTTGGATAAAACATGTGTAATGGAAAAACTACATGTTTTTTCTTCTGGTTTGTACTACACTCACATTAGTACAATTGAAGCACATGTAATTGTAAACCAGAAGCTTATAAATCATGATAAATTTTTGGTTTGGCATAATCGGTTGGGTCATCTTGGATCTATAATGATGCAAAAAATAATTGAAAATTCTTGTGGTCATCAATTGAAGAGCCAGGAGATTCTTCAATCTTATAAATTCTCACGTACCTCTTGTTCACAAGGGAAGTTGATAATTTGCCCATCAGCAACAAAAATTGAAAATGAATCTCTAATCTTTTTAGAACGTATACATGGTGATATTTTGGACCAGTACACCCACCATGTGGACCATTTAGATATTTTATGGTTTTAATTGATGCATCAACTAGAGGGGCACATGTTTGTTTATTGTCCACTCACAACCAGACGTCTAAGAGATTGCTAGCTCAGCTAATTTGAATTAGAGCTCACTTTCCTGATTATCCGGTCAAGAAAATACGTCTTGATAATGCTTATAATAAATGTTTTTATTCTATTATTCTTAGTATTTTTCTATCATCTCAAACTTTCAATAAGTAGTGCATGTGTATTGGAATTGACATTGAACATCTTGTAACACATGTTCATACATAAAATGGACTTGTAGAATCATTTATTAAGCGTATAAAGTTAATTGCAAGACCACTTCTCATGAGATGCAAACTCCCAATTTCCACTTTGGGACATGCAACTATACATGCTGCAACATTGATTTGCATCAGGCCAACTAGATATCACAAATTTTCCCCTTTAAAATTAATTTTTGGTCGAGAACCTAATATTTTCCATCTAAGAATTTTTGGATGTGCAGTGCATGTTCTAATTTCTCCACCACAGAGCACCAAGATGGGTCATAAAAAAAAGGTTGGGAATATAAGTTGGATATGAATCTTCATCTATAATAAAGTATCTTGAATCAACAATAGGAGATTTATTTACAGCTCGATTTGCATATTGTCATTTTGATGATTTGAATTTTCCAATATTAGGGGAAGAGAAAATGCAGCTGAAAAAGGAGATCAGTTGGAAGGAATTTTCATTGTCTCGTCTTGATCCTCGAATTAAACAATGTGAACTGAAAGTTCAAAAGATAATTCATTTGCAAAGCTTAAAAAACCAATTACCAAATGCATTCACTCATCCAAAAAAATGTGACTAAATCATACATATTAGTTGCTAAAGCTCAAATAAAAATGGATGTCCCTATTGGACAATCTCATACTGCAAATGAATCTCATACTGCCCCACATGAGGATATAGAAACTCTAAAAGAGCTTTATGACATAATTGATATTTCAGTTCTAGAAGAAACTGATCAGATACCTGAAATTCAAAAAAATCCAGAGATCTCAATAAATTATGTCACTAATGGAGTACAATGGAACCAACATGAAGTCAATGTTGACGAAAGTTTTGCATATAATATAGCGCTAAATGTGATAAATGATAACGAGGATCATGAACCAAAGTTTATTAAAGATTGTAGACAAAGCGAGAATTGGACAAAATGAAAAGTCTATTATATTAATGATATATCAAGATAAAGTCCTTGGACCTGTTGTCCGGACACCTAAAGGAAAGAGTGTTTGTGCAAAAACGCAATGAGAGTGGTGAAATTGCAAGATACAAAGCAAGGCTCATTGCGCAAGGATTTTTGCAATGACCCGTGATTGACTTTAATGAGCGTATTCACATGTATTTGATGCAACTACTTTTAGATACTTAATTGGCCTTATATCTCATGAAGGGCTAAATTTGCATATGATGGATGTTGTTCCAGCCTACTTGAATGGCTTACTTGATAGTGACATTTACATGAAGCTCCCTAAAGGATTTAATTTGCGTGATGCAAATAGTTCGGGATCTAGGGAAGACTACTCCATAAAATTGAATAAGTCTCTCTATGGGCTAAAACAATCTAGACACATGTGGTATAATCACCTCGGTGAATATTTTCTGAAGGAGGGATATAAAAATGACTCCATTTGTCTATGTATTTTTATGAAAAGGTCTGGAAATAAATTTGATATAATTGTTGTCTATGTTGATGACATAAACATTATCGGAACTTATGAAGAGCTTCCAAAAGTCAGAGTTTTCTTAAAGAAAGTGTTCGAGATGAAGGACTTGGGAAAGACAAAATTTTGTCTCGGATTACAATTCGAACACTTAAATAATGGAATTTTTGTGCATCTAGAAGCTTACATAGAAAATGTGATAAAAAGTTTCTACATGGACAAATCTCATCCATTGTCTACTCCAATGGTTGTTAGATCACTAGAAGTGGAGAAAGACCCTTTCAAACCTCGAGAAGAAGGTGAAGAACTACTCGATCCTCAAATACCATATCTCAGTGCATTAGAAGCATTGATGTATCTTGCTAATTATATACGTCCTGATATATCATTTTATTTCAATCTATTATCAACATATATTTATTCACCCACACGAAGACACTAGAACGGGGTCAAGCATATACTTCATTACCTTCGAGGTACAATGAATATGAGTTTGTTTTATCCCAAAGTACCAAAACTAGAATTACTTGGTTATGCAGATGCAGGTTATTTGTCAGATCCTCATCATGGTTGATCACAAACAGGTTACTTGTACAATGAATATGAGTTTGTTTTATCCCAAATGACCAAAACTAGAATTAATTGGTTATGCAGATGCAGGTTATTTGTCAGATCCTCATCATGGTTGATCACAAACAGGTTACTTGTTTACAAGTGGAGAAACAACCATTTCATGGAGATCTATGATGCAGGCGATAACAACAACATCATTAAACCATACAGACTTTTATCACTACACGAGGCAAGTAGAGAGTGTGTTTGGCTAAGGTCATTGATTTAACACATACAAAAGAATTGCGGTTTATCCTCTGGAAGAATGTGTGCAACAACCATTTATAAAGATAATATGACATGCATTGCTCAGTTGAAAGAGTGATACACTAAAGGAGACCGAACAAAACATTTTTCTCCAAAATTCTTTTTCACTCATGATTTTAAGAAGAATGGTGATATAAGCATTCAACAAATTCGTCCATGTGATAATCTTGAAGACATTTTTACAAATTCACTCTCAAGTAAATTTGTTGAGAAACTTGTACTAACAATTGGTCTTCGTCGTCTAAGAGATGTTCGTCTTCATGAGGAGGAGAAGTAAACGTGTTATGCACTCTTTTACCATCACCATGGTTTTATCCCATTGGATTTTTCTGATAATGTTTTTAACGAGACAATTTACACTCAAAAGGATGTTGTACTCTTTTTACTTTACTATAATGTTTCCTTTTTTTTTTTATAGAAAGCCATGTTTTATGGAATATAAAAACATCTTAGATAGCTTATTAAAGACATAATTAGAGGTTATAAAATGTAAATATCAATAGAGTTCATCAAAATATTTGAATTATTGACTAAAACCATAAAAAAAAAATATTCTAGTTATACCATTAACATCTTGTTACATCACAATTTGACCAAAATGTCCTTCAACTCCTTTAAAATTTTCAACAAATATCATCTCCTATTTCTTCCTTCTCCATCTTCTTTTGTCTCTCTACCTCTCTAATCTTTTTCTTCCATTTTTATCCTATAAATTTTGAATTTAAAACCATTTTATTGTTTGTGTTCAACTTCTTTCGTGAGTTTTCATGTTTAATATTTTCAAGTTTAATACTCCCTCCGTTTCTAAATCGTTTCTAAATATAAGCAAAATTAACTTTTTAGGTTCATTCATTTAATGATGTACGTGATTTATGGATCACATACATCATTAAATGAATGAACCTAAAAAGTCAATTTTGCTTATATTTAAAAACGGACGGAGTATTCTATACATCATCTAGTAAGGAATGTGGATCGGTAACTTTAATGATGTTGAGAATCGCATCAACCATAGTTGTTGATGTCTTCATCAAAGTGACTACTTGTCTTCAAATGAGTTCAGGTGGTATACATAAATTCAATGTCATTCCTTTCTTGGCTTACGTTAATTCAATTCAATGGCTGATGGTATACATAAATTCAATGGTTGATGGTATATGTGTGTTAAAATTCAAGTGTGAGTGGTTAGCCCCAAATCAATTAGAAATGAAGAAAATGTTTAATGTGTAAGATATGTGAATTATATATGTAATGTTTTGAGTATTGGATGTTTAGGGATCTATTTCCACTTTCAATGCTCCTCAAACTCCAACAACAAGTGATATCAGAGCCTTGATTAGACTCGATGGGGGAGCATAAGCAAGATCCTAGTATGGATCAAGCTAATGATGTGGATGACTCGCACTTAAGGAATATATTGTTTTTTATGGTATTTTAGGGACTAAATTGATGTATTTTCCATTGTTCATTGAAACTTTAGTTGATTTAAATGTTTAGAGACTAAATTATGGAGAGTGATAGTTTAAAGACTAAATTGATTGTTTATTGGAAAAAAAATGGAATCAAACATCACAAGTAGGCAAGCCATTATTCGTCAAAAAAAAGTAATTAAGCCACTTTAAGAAAGAAAATGGGATTAATTCGAATGAACTGAAATGACAAGTAGGGATGGCAGTTACCCCCAATGGGCAGGGTGTTATAGTATTTGGTTCAATATCCGCATTTGTAAAAAATACCAACACCCGAGCATGTATCTTCATGGGCAACAACTTTAATGTCGTCCATATGTCCTATGGGCATCTAATTGCTTGTAACCGCACCCAATACCCACACTATAACCTCAAAAAGATAATAATTACACAAAAAAAATACATAACAACTAAATTTATATATGATCCAAAATATTTCAATTCAACGCATAAATATTAAATATAATAATATTTGGCCAAATTAAACGCATTCAAGATTTGTATTAAAACAAGATGACAACAAAAACTGAAGTGGCATGGCTGCACAAAATAAGAAGAGATGTGGATCGATGACTTATGAGAAAGAAGTTGCGTTCATGTTTAGTATTAGGTTTAGGTTTAGACACTTATAAAACAAGGATTAGTTTTAAATACTTGTAAAAAAGAGTTTATATTTAATTAATTAATTTTAGTCTATATAAATTCAAATTATATATAATTATTATATATGTGCTTGATGCAGGCTGGATGTTAGAGTGTTTATACTCGTATCCATACTCATTCAAATTTACGGGTAATTACCCGAGTTCAAGCCCGGACCCATTAATGTGTGTATTCTTCCTGTTCATTGCGTGTATTTTTTGCGAATGTCCTATGGGCTTGGGTCCAATTGCTAATAGGTAACATAGACGGAGCGGGAACAACAACAAACGAAATGGGGAATTTAAAAACATGAGATTTTTTAAATTATTTAAAATACTTACGAAACTCGTCTTTGTATTTAAGAGCCCTTATATATGTTGAAAAATTACAAGGTTATATTATATTTTTGGGAGGAATCGAGGAGGAGAGAATATTTGAGAGAAGTACAGTTTATATTTCTTAAAGAAGATATTTTGATTTCATATTTCTTGCTTTTTATTTTCTTGGTTTAAAATGACAACATCTACCCTTTTTATTGGCTTCAAGGGAGAGTTCTACATACATCATAATACATCATAAGCTAATATTCAACGAACTTTAAGAGAGAATTATAAACATTTCTCTATGTTAAAGAATTTAATACCATGTCTTTATTATACCATCAATCTACCTCTACAGCTCTCTTTGAACCACCACTTTTTTAATCTAATTGGACCTGAAACTTTATTTTTCCAATGTGTAACATCCCGATTTTTAGGATATTATTATTTATTTCTTATTTCTTTATTTTTTTTATGTGTTTGAATTGTGTGAATAGTTGATTTTAGTAGAAATAGGGGAATTAAGGGTATTTTGATAATTTGGAAAGTGAAGGTCATTTTAATTATTTAGAGATGGGGATTAATTAATGTGAGAGTAGTAGCTTTAGAGAATTCCTAGAATAGAGGTAATTAGTGAAATAAGATAATTAAGTGAATTAGATTGAGAAGTGTTATTTTACTAGTATGAATAAAGATTGTGCTCGATAGGTGTTAAGTTAACTAAGCCCTATTGATGAGAGTATATAAGACTAGTAGTAGTCATAACCCTAGTTTACAAAATCATTTGTCAAGTTTACACAATAGAGGCTAGATAGAAGATAGAGAAAGGAAGAGAAGAAAGAAGAGCTCAAGCGGAGAAAAGAAAGGATGCTTAAGAAAATCAAAGTAGAGGGGAAGATTTGAGGCTAAGAAGCTTTAACTTTGAATTCTAGGGTATGAGTTTGAGATTTATTCATATTTAGGAATGAATGTTCATATGGGTATAATCTTTGTTGTTATGTTTGTTGTGTTTTCATGAATTATTGAAGAATTAAATGAATTTTCGTATTTTATTAATTATGCTAATTTTGGGTATGGTAAAAGTTGTATAATTATGTTGTTGTTATGCTAAAACCCATGTTAAGTTATATAGAATAAGTGTTTTTGAGATTTTAGCTTAATTATGTAAAATTCATGATATTGTTGATGAATAATGCTCAATTCATGATCTATATCTTTGTTATACTATTGAGTATGTGTTTACATTGAATTTCATGAAGTTATCATGTTAAATTATGTGTTTGGATTAAATTGTTGAGTTTTTACTTTTTATGAATTTGGTGAGAAATGGACATTAATCATGAAAGTTGTTGTTTGATGAATTGGAGTACATGATTGAATTTGTGAAGTTGTTGTTATGTTGAAAATGAATATGATTTTGATGTTGTTGTTGTTAAATTGTTTTGGGTGTGGGATTAAGTTGATGAAAATGAATTTATATAAGTTAAGTTGTTTTAAGTGATTAATTAAGTTAATTGATGTTGGACTAAGTTGACTTGAGTTGTTTAAGCTAGAAATGACATTAGAATGGTTGAGTATAAGTGGTTGAAGTGTTTCGGGTGAACTTAATGTGAATTGGACCGAAAATGATATTGAAAACGGCGTTGTGTGCAAAAAATGGGAAAAATTGCAGAATCCCTTTTCTGGTAGTGGCGCCTGACCATGCACCCAGCGAGCACGAACATGCGATCCTTGCTGTGTTGGGAAACTCCAATTTTTCCGATTTTAAAGGTTTCTAATGCATATAAATGGGTCTCAAATACCTAAACTTAATTAATTGAAGTATAATTGGATGTTTATGAATGATTAAACCTAGCTTAGATCGGAAGTAGAATGAAATAGGTGAAAATGTGGAAATATACGAACTTTGTGAGACATGGAAAATAGACAGACTTTGTGGAATAATATACTATGCTATGTTGACTTGTAATTGAGTATATGTTAAGGATAAAATGATGAAGTGGGTTAATAAGTAGGTGAATGAATCATTGATTAACAAAGCATAAGTGATGAATCGTCCAAGACGTGAATTGGCTTAATGAAGTAATGTTGTTTTATTGATGTGAATGATGAATGTTGGTGTGATAAACATGATTCGAATTATATAATGACGAGTTTTGGTTATGTGCATTGTCGAGTCTATACTTGAAGTTCATGCATTCATAAGTCCTATATGCAGAGATATGTAGAGGATCACTCGCTAAAATAATTCCGATATCCAAAATAGTACAACATACATGTAGAGTCGGGTCTAGAACATTGCAAGCATATGAGTCTATGTGAGAGTCGTGTATTCGATTATGTGATTATATGCGAAGATGCGCACATGACAATGTGAATATTTGGTGATATTTTTCTACTTGTAATGATGGTGATGAATTTGTGAATGGTGTGAATTGATCTGGTGATAAGGTAATGATGTAAATACTTGATTTATCTTGAAATCATATTTGAGAATTGATATGCCTATTTATATGAGAATATTCCTTGATGTATTTAATTGTTGAATATATGATATTTGTTGCCTTGAAACTATTATTATGTTCATGATTTCCTTTGTTGAGTATTTCTCACCCTTTTGCGGGTTTCCGCCTATGCCACTTGTGGTATAAACGTGCAGGTTGAGGACACGTGATTGTCGTGAGTATCTGAGGATTAGCTCGATGCTTCCTCACTTTTATTGCTTTGTTTTGGAGTATAGTTGTAGGTGTTAGACAATATGTAATGAGCCTTTGGTTGTAATTGGGATAAGGGTAGTTTAGTCTTTTTTTAATATCTTGTATTTATACTCTATTGTTACCCTTTCTTCCATCGAACAATTGTTATTCTAATGAAAACCCTAGCCGTATTTCTCTATTGTTAACATAGTATCAAAGAGCATGGTTGATTCTCTCTAAAAGATGTTGTTGTGCTTACGTTGTTAAAGAAAAAATATAGGGAAATGCAAAAGATGTTGTTTGGTTCTTTAAGGGTTTTTTCTATGGATCAAATATCAAATTGTGAAGGTACGTTATTGTTTTGTCTTTAAGGTGAGAAGAAAAGTATTTTGTTTGCTTCTATTCTAGTATTTTAAGGTTTGCTTCTATCGTTTTGTCTTCAGATTGCATTGGTGAGAAGAAAATATCTTGTTGGATCTAAGGTTTTCGTATTGGATTTTTTTGCCCATAGTTACAAAGTTGTTTTGTAGTCTGCTTATGTAGTAGTATTTTTCTTCTATCAAACTTTGTTTGCAACAACTAGTGATAAAGATGATTCTCTCCATTCTATTAGTGTCCAACTCAATGGAGAAAATTATTCTTATTGGAGTTATGTAATGAAAAAAAATTTGATAGGAAAAGATATGTGGAGTTATATCGATGGAACTTATGTTAAGCCTACGGATAAAAAGAATGTTGATAAGTATGCAGAAGCTTTGAAAACATGGAATAAAAGTAATTAAAAAATAACTACTTGGATCAATATTTATGTTTATAAGTCAATAGGCATTCAACTGGAAAAATTTGATATTGCTCAAGAGGTTTGGGGTCATTTGAAACGTTTGTATGTGCAGTTCAATTTTGTAAAACGGTACAAGTTTACTAAAAAAACGCATTTTGCGACTTTTAAAATGACTGATTGCCATGACTATACGAAAAAACTTTGGAGAGTGATATTAGGGATCTTAAACATAATAATATGACTATTCATGAATTCTATTCGGCCATGACTAATTTGTCGGATCGGTTGGCTCTTATGGAATCAACTGAATTGAAAGGTGTCAAAGCGTACACTGACCAAAGAGAAGAACAACGTTTGGTACAACTTTTGATGGATCTTCGTAATGATTTTGAGGGACTTCGTGGAACTATTTTGCATCGAAAACATCTTCCTAGTGTTGATTCAGTGGTTAGTGATTTGTTGGCAGAAGAAACTAGGCCTAAGTCTCAGTCTAATCTGCATCAAGAAAAAGGAATTATCCCGAATCCTCCATATGTTTTTGCGGCTCCTTTTCACAAAGGAAAACCTCAAGGGAGGGTTGGTATTGGTAGTGATGAATGTGCATTTTGTAAGGAGAAAGGTCATTGGAAAGCACAATGTCCAAAGTTATTGAAGGCAATGAAGGCTGGTATTCAGGAGGTTGATTGGGACATGCTGTAGACCTGGGGACTTTATGTTTTGGAAAAGGTTTATTTATTCTTCTCTTTAATTGTCTCTTCTTTGATTATCTTTCTCTCTTAAATTCTTTCTTCTTCTGATTGATCGTTTCCCTCTATTACTTCTTCTAATTTAAAGATGAAGTAACACTTTGAATCTCTATGATTATCTCTGATTTATTATTAAATATTGCATGTGGGTTTGAAGGTGTTACATAATGGACCAAATAAATATGTTGAGATAGGAAATAAAAACAAACCTATGAATTTTTTTTTTAAAGTAATTCTATATATATTAGCGATGTGCGGTTACCAACTAATCGTGGAATGCTTCCTTCAACTTGAGGAAGAGGAGGTAATTTTTGAGAGAACAACAATTTTTATGTCTTAAGAGGATACTTTGACACATTATTAGTCCAATAGACCAAACAAGTTTGTTATAACAACTATATACACACACACTTCATTAAATTCATGACGAGAAAATTATGGACATAATTTATTTTGAATTTCTAATTCTATTTTTTAAGGATGAATCATGCAACTTTTACGAAAAGCTTTTCATATTAAAGAGCATTTTCATAAAGAGAATTTTTTTATCATGACTAAGAGAATATGATTTTAAAAGGAAACGATAAAATTTAGAAAAAGTAAATAAATGCTTTTTAAAATGTTTTTAGGAAATATAAAGTAGTTAAAAATGATCAATATGCATATTATTTCAGGTAAATGTGTCAAATAAAAGATAAAACATACCTGTGAAAAAGTTCGATGATAAAATAAAGCTTATCAACGATGTGCAGTTATCAATTGATCTTGGAATGCTTCCTTCAAATTGATTGTTGTATAAAGTAAAATTTTCAAGTTGTGGAAACCGATTGAAAAAATCATTTGGAAGACTTCCATTTAAATAGTTATCGCTAAATTTGACCACGCTCAAAGAAGTCATGTTGTTAAGCGGTGGAATTTTACCTGCAATTGTGTGTCACATTAATATCACATTTGATAGTTATTAATACAAGACATCAAATATTCTGACTTCATATGTTGTGTTCTAAACTCATTTTCTGTTTTCTCATTTTATAGATTTTGAGTCCGGTTGGTCTTAGTTGTGTTCCCTCTCCTCTAAAAGTGCTTTTTGTTATAAAAGACATAAAAGGATAAAAAAAACATTGATGTGTCAAATAATTAGAGTTTGACATAACTGTGTTTTAGTTGATAATTAATTTTTATAATTAGAGAATACATTCTAATTTATAAAAAAAATTGATATATTTATTAACCACCTCACGGATTGGGAGTTTGTCGTTCTAAACAAGCAATGGAGAAGTTTTGAATCCTCCAAGGCAAATACTTTTAATTTTTGTCATTGCTACTAGGAAATTATTTTATGAGTTGTGAAAGAGTTATGAGTATGTTTGTCAAGCAAAATAAGTTAGCTTATAATTCAAATATTATAACCTATAAGCTTGTATGACTAACTAAAAAAGTTATGTTTGTTAACCGTCATTTCTTGCGATTTTAGAACCAACGTGTTTACTAGCTTTTAGCTTATCATTTTTTTCTCTCTAAATTTAACCATTGTTATCTTAATTGAAGAAAAAAACTATAAATTAGTTGATAACTTATATGGAATGACTTATAAAACAGTTCAGCCGCTAATTTTATCTGCTATCTTACCACTTATAAACTTTCAACTAGCTTATAAGCTATTTACTATAATCTAATTTATGAGTATCCTCTATTTCATTATCAAATACCTGATCCATGCTGCTTCAACCACACTTTTTGTTCTTTATTAGGGCTTCATGTGGCGTCTATTACACACTTGGACTCTTTTTTATTTTTTGAATGATACACACTTGGACTCTTATCATTTTCAATAAAATTTGAATATTATGGTAGTAAAAAATTGGAAAGAGATATATAATTTTATGAAATTTTACTGAAAATAGTAATGTCCTCCTTTGCTAAAAATTGAATATTATTGTATGATATGTTTAAAGGCATAACGGGTTGTTGCCAATGCACTCATTTGTCATTAAATATACTATAGAGGAACTAGTCATAAACATATGTTGTTGCTAATGAAAATTCTTACCCTCCATGTTGTTCCCAGAAAGATATAGTTGCTGCAGTTTGGGCATGTGTAGGATACCTTCTGGCATGGGTCCTTTGTTGAAACCATTGTATGATAGATGTAATTCTTCCAACTCTTCACATTGATGCCAAATAGTCGGCATATCACCGGAAAGATCATTATGATAAAGATCAAAAATTCTAAGATTTGGTAGCCCTTGGCAAATATTTGACGGAAGATTTCCAGACAAATTATTATAGCTAAGATACAAATCTTGGAACAATGAGTTGTTGAATTTTAATATCGATGACATGTTTCCTGTAAGCTGATTATTTTGAAGGGCCATTGTTCTGAGTTGTGTAAGATCCCTGAAGATCCCTTTTGGAATCTCTCCTTTAATGCAAAAAAGAAAAGACAAAGACTTAATTAGAATTAGTTCAAACTCTCGGTCAAAATAATAATCCCTTCATGTTTCAAAACAAAATTGTCTCATTTAATAAACTCTTTTACAATATTAATATGATCCATTTTTTTTCTTCATATTATATCACTTACTATTTATTATTCTTTATCTAAAAATTTTAATTATAATTTGCAAATCATTAATGAATTGTAATTTTGTAACCTAACTCGTAATTTCTCTTTTTCTTATAAAATTAACTGTTTTATTTCGTTGACAAATTCTTATAAAATTAACTGTTAGGTTTAATTTATGTGAAATTGTATAATTTGAAACACATGTAATAAATTGTAATTAAACGCTCGTATGGTCCAAGTTAAATATTCTTACGTTATTAATTTTTGGATAATACGATAACATGTGACTTCTCTCAAAAAACAAAAAAAAACATGTGATGTGAATTAATTTTTCTTAATATATATTATTATTTTGAAATCATAACATGTGTCTTTAACTTTAATTTTTATTATATGATTGAGCTCAAGTGGTTAAAATGTGTTTCACAAAAGACGAATCTTTTAAGAAAACCCAAGTTCAATTCCTAATTTCAAATTACCATAACTCATTTCCTCTTGGGATCCAGAGTGTTAACAGAGGAAAAAAAATAGATTAGGGGAGATAAGATTTGTGAAAACCAATAACCTCATTCAAGTACATTTAGTATGTTGCTTTCCTAAAAAAAGAGAAGTATAAAAAAAGTACATATATGTTGTCAAAAGAAAAAAGTACATATGAGCAAAAGATCTACCCATCCATATCAATCACAATAAATTCTTCCAAATTTTTTGTTTAAAAATTAATTAATTCTTTTTTTTTTACTCAATTGTAGTTTTTGTCCCCCTATTTTCACCATTTTACATAATTGGTCTCCCCATTTTTAAAATTCGACAGTTTTGGTCCCTCCATCATATTTTTGAACGAAAAAAGTGACGTGATATGTTTTAAATGTTGTAATATATGATTTGATGATGTAAAAAGATCCACATCGATGAAATCTTAAGAAAATTCACTTTAAAACTTCATTTAAAACATGTCGTATTACCATATATTAGACAAAATATTTAATGGAGGGACCAAAATTGTCAAATTTGATAATAGGGGGACCAATTTTACAAAATAGTGAAAATAAGGGGATCAAAACTGCAATTAAGCCTTTTTTTTTAAGAAAAAGAGGGCCAAAGCTCCAATTAATTATTTCTTAAGCAAAACAGAAAAACAAATAATATAAATGTGAATATTTGGGTACTTTAACCAAAAAACTATTAGGATAATCAAACAATTTGGAATGGGTTTTACTAAGCAACAAATTATTCATTGGAACCTGAGTTTGATTCTTTATAGAACAATTCTTGATAACATTTTATTGAGTTTCTGATTAGACATGACAATGAGGTAGGATGGGGATATTTTTATCTTCTATATCCCGGATTCTCATATACTTATTTGTTATCCTACACATGCCTAACGGGGATGAGAAATTGATTCTCTTCCCCGTCTTTGATGGGTTGAGATATCTCTGCTTCATCCCCGCACTCAAAGTGAACCTTTTTTTAATACAAAAAGAAGTATATTCATCCCCAAGGACAATGTTGTAGTGAAGAAGAGAGAGAAAGATATAAATATATATATGTGTATATATATATATATATATATATATATATATATATATATATAAAGAGAGAGAGAGAAGGACGTGAGATATGAGTAACCTTCAACACTCCTAAGCTTGTTGAAACTCATTGTGACCATGAGTTTAATAATGTTAGCAAGTTGTTGAGAGATATACTATATGATTTCATGTATTCCTACTAAGTCTATTGTCTAATGGAAAACATTGACATGGCTATTAGAGTTTCATGTGTTTCAACCAGTTTTTCTTCCAAAAATGTAGAAGGAGTCACGCATGTTGGCAATCCGAATATTGTGAAGGCTTGTTCCATTTATGTTAACCCAACCTTCTATTTGAGATGATGATTGATCCCCTACTACTAATACTCTTTCATACCTCAAGTGCATACACTAAAATTAGGCTTGACTTGGGAACTAGATTTTTCAAGGGTAAAGGTCGCACTGTCCCACCAGACATGCCAAATTTGTTGATGGAACAAAATTTTAGCCAAGGTTTGTGTGATGCCCACAACTGCTGTTCACTTTACTTCAAACGATTGATGTTTGAGGGAGGAACTATGTCCCTTAGTTGTGGGTTCTCTAACTTCTTCAATAGAACATTAAGTATGGTTATATTTGAGGGTTATTGAGACAAAGAAATGCATAAAAATATATAAAGGTAGAAAGGTAAAGAGATAAAAAAAAAATTGAGATAAGCTTGTGTGATTGATTTGATAATCTTTGCTAATTTTGTGGCTAGTGCGTAAATTTATCTCGTTCAGGAGAGCGTGTCTCCCCATGTTTGGCTTCAATACTCTTCAATCACACCATGATCCATTGACATAATACATGGTGCATAGATCCAGTACATACATGCTTATGCTTTCATCCATATTTGCGGCTAATGGCACTAAAAACACAAAACATCGGTTTTAGGCATCATAGTTAAGTTCCACTTAACCTTGATTAAGTTTCGGGTCTTTGCGACCCACATACTCAATAAGTTGACTTGAGAAAGATTATGTGTCACTTGCTTGGTTGTCCCAACACTTGATTAACCTCCCCCTAGCTAGGGGTTCGGTCGGTTATCTATTTATATGGGCATGCATGAGAACTTTATGTGTAAACAAAATCATCACCAAATGACACATTTTCACTTATGGATTCATCGAGATTTATGAACATGCTCTTTTTTCGACGCATATAGTTGATGCACCGGTGTCAAGGCACAATGATTTTTTTTTTCATCTTTACTTCCATATGCTAACAACAATGTTTCAAATGTCCCATCCTTTTCTTCCTCATAATTGGTCTCCCTCACGACTTTATTCTTGGAAAATTATATGTTGAAGCATAATGGCCAAACTTTTGATAATTGTAGCATTGAATTTGATATTTTCATATCTTTTGCTTAAGTATCCTCTTCCATGTCCCCTTATTGATGTTTCTCCTTTGTCATGACTGTTGTTGCTAAAAATCAGAACCTCGTTCATTTTTTCCACATCCAAATTTCCTCGACTGCAGCCTCGTCCTCGACCTCTACCTCAACTTTGTTGGCTTATCTCATTTCATTGACTTTCTTACTTCTTTAGTTGCATCTTGTAAAATTTATGTGTGAGCTTTTTCTTCTTCTTGCGCTTCTCCTCATACACTTGCAAATATCTCTGAAGTTGTTCTACAATTATAGACTCCAAATCTTTGGTTTCCTTAGTAGTCAAAACAATATGCTTTAATTTGGGACCCCACAAAGCAGAGTATCTTCTCCTTAATTCTCAAACTTTCTAACTTGATATAAAACAACAAGAACTTGTGAAAAATATTAAAACATTTAAGTTGACGCCTTGACCGGTAAGGTTTCAAACTCGCCTCTTGAGTTTGGAGACATATTTTCTTTGCTTTGTCTTCACCTTTGCAAAAGGCTTGAGTATTCTCCCATGATATATTAGACGATACTGCATTTGAAAATTGTTCCAACTCATCTTCATCAAGTGCTTGGTATGTGAGGAAGAGAGATTTCATGTCTCTCTTTCTTGAATCCTTCAAAATATATCTTTGTGCTTGAGTTAATGACTCCTCGTCTTCTAATACCTTGTAACATTTTTCAACGACATCCTAAACATCATGTTCTATGAGAAGAGTCTTCATTTTGAAACACCGATTAACATATGTTCCCGTTTTGGATGTTGAAATTGGCCATTGTCTAAAAAAGAAGAAGTGAAACTTGGAAGGGTGCAGCTCCATTACTCGGCATGACTATGGTAGGACTTCTTATCAAAACTTGAGCTTTGATGCCACATTGTTTAAAATGAGAAGATTATAATAATTTTTTCAAATAACTTGAGGAGGAGATAATATTTGAGATAAGGACAATTTTATTTCTTTAGATGATACTTTGGCTCTTTCCAGGGGAACAAACAAGATTATTATCCATCAACAACAACAATATATATATATATATATATATATATATATATATATATATAACTTATACTAAAAGCTTTTCATATTAAAGAACATTTTCATTAAGATATTTATTTATATATATAAATATTAAGAGAACATGATTCTAAAACTAGCAAGATAAAACTCATAACAAGTAATTGAATGTTTTTTAAATGTTTTTACCAAATGTAAAGTAATTAAAAATGATCAATATGCATCTTATTTCGGTAAATGTGTCAAGATAGAAAATAAAACATACCTGTGAAAAAGTTTGATGATAAATCAAAGTATATCAACGATTTGCTGTTACCAATCGATCGTGGAATGCTTCCTTCAAATTGATTGTTGTTTAAAGTAAAATTTTCAAGTTGAGGAATCTGATTGAAAAAATCATTTGGTAATCTTCCATTTAAATTATTATAGCCAAATTTGACCACCCTCAAAGAAGTCATGTTGTTAAGCAGTGGAATTTTACCTGCAATTGTTTGCCACATTAATATCACATTTAATATTTATTAATACAAGACATCAAATATGCTGACTTCATATGTTGTGTTCTTGACTCATTTTATGTTTATTCATTTTCTAAATTTTGAGCTCGGATCAGTCTTAGTTGTGTTATCTCTCCCCTCTAAAAGTGAATTTTGTTATAAAACAACATAAAAGCTAAAAAAAACTCTGATGTGTCAAATAATTAGAATTTGACATAACTGTGTTTTTGTTGATAATTAACTTTCATAATTAGAGAATAGATTCTAATTTACAAAAATATGGATAAATTTATTAACCACCTCACCTCTCTAACAACTTTCTCTTCCTTCTCTCTAAACCAGAAGCACCGAACAACATTTCCTCTCATCCAACATACAAATTTGTCGCAGACATGTAGCTTCAATGGTTGGTGGTGCGACGAGGGTCTCCATCCTCCGCACCACCGCTCCTTTTCTGAAGCGCTCTCTCTCTTTCCTTCCGGTAGAAGTTGATCCACACGTTTAACTCTTTTCCGTCGTTGTTCCTCTGGTTTGATGTCGTTCTTGGAACACGATGGTTGGGCCGGCCTCAGATTCTTTCGATTGGGTGGTATGTGATTCTGTTTATTTGGAGCCATATCCAGTTTTTTTGAATTCAATCTGTTTTCAATCCGCACTGGTGGTGAAGGAGTGTGCTTCAGTCGTCGTAAGGGATCTTTGTTTGTTGTGTTTTGTTTTGTGTTGTTTTATATTTATGTTGTTGTTGTTGGTGGTGGTGGTGGCGTTGTTGCTGCTGTTCATAGACTGGTGGGTTCACATTTGGCCTTTTTGCAGTGGATTGTTTCGTATGTCCGAAAGAGTCTGGTGTGTAATTCAAAAACTTGAAAAGATTTGGTTCGTTTAACCCAAAAAGGTCTGGTTCGTTTAACTCGAAAGTGTCTGGTTACTAACTCTGATGTATTGGACTCATCCCTCGATCTTAGTTTTTACGCGTTTGTTTGAAATTGTTGTGTTTGGTGATATGATTTTTTCGATTCTCTGATATTCCAAATTTGTTGAGATCTACAGGTTTCGAGGGGTCTTGTCTACCTTCACTCTGGTATCGTTTGAAAGAGCTTTTTATGCTTGTTGTTGATCAGGGAGCTATTGGAACTTGGATTTTGATATCGTGTTGGCGGTCAATCCACTCGCCATATTTAAACTTGAACTGTTCTCTGCAGATATTCACTTTTAATTTTTTTGTAACCTGGTTTTGCTCCCGTAGATATCGTGATGGCGGTCAATCCATTCGCCATAGATTTGAGTTGATCCACTTGAACTGATTTATCACATTGTAGTCCCATTAAGATTATCCACGGGTCAGGTCTAATGTTACCCCAGTCTTTCTATCTCTTTCTTTTTATTTATTATATTTTTTACTTAAAAAATATTGAGACTAAAAAATTAACCACCTCACGGATTGGTAGTTTGTCGTTCTAAACCAGCAACGGAATAGTTTTGAATCCTCTACGGAAAATACTTTTAATTTTTGTCATTTCTACTAAGAAATTACTTTATGAGTTAAGGAAGAGTTATGAGTTTGTTACAAACCTCAAACTTAAGGACCTCAGATGTAATTTAACCATTAAAATATTATAACTTATAAGCTTGTATGAATAACTAAAAAAGTTATGTTTAGTAACCATCACTTTCTTAGGAGTTTATAAGAAACGTGTTTACTGGCTTTTAGCTTATCATAACTTGTTTCTAAATTTAACTATTGTTATCTTAATTGAAGAAAAACTATAAATTAGTTGATAACTTATAGAAGATAACTTATAAAACAGTTCAACCACTAATTTTATCTGCTATCTTACCACTTATCAACTTTCAACTAGCTTATAAGTTATCTACTATAAGTTAGTTTATGAGTTTTCCACTTTTTCGTTGTCAAATACATCCATGCTGCTTCAACCACACTTTTTGTGCTTTATTAGGGCATCATGTCGAATCTATTACATACTTGGACACTTTTTTTGTTTGAAGGATACAAACTTGAAATCTTATCATTTTCAATAAAAATGGAATATTATGGTAATAAAAAATTGAAAAGAGATATATAATTTTAGGTTCATGTTAACTAGTGTTCCCAGGACAGTAGTTAAGGAAGTAAAAATAAAAAAAAATTCATAAAAATTAAAACTTTTGGCTTTTATAAAGTTGAACATTCTACTTTTCACCACTTCTCAATGTAAAGTTTCTATATTAGTTTCTCTTAACTAGTGCCCATGAGACACTAGTTAATATTTCCGATAATTTTATGAAAGTTTACTAAAAATAGTAAATCCACCTTTTCTTAAAATCGAATATTATTGTGTAATATGATTAAAGGCAAAAGAGGTTGCAGCCAATCTTAAATTTGATCTCAGATATAGGGGTTTTCAAAAATCTGCACACTTTTGTCATTAAATATACTATAGAGAAACTAGTCATAAATATACGTTGTTGTTAATGAAAATTTCTTACCCTCCATGTTGTTGCCAGAAAGGTATAGTTGTTGAAGTTTGGGCATGTTTAGGATACCTCCTGGCATGGGTCCTTTGGTGAAACCATTGTATGATAAATGTAATTCTTCCATCTTTTCACATTGATGCCAAATAGTTGGCATGTCACCGGAAAGATCATTATGATAAAGATCAAAAATTCTAAGATTTGGTAGCCCTTGACAAATATTTGATGGAAGATTTCCAGACAAATTATTATAGCTGAGATACAAATCTTGTAACAATGTGTTGTTGAATTTTAATATCGATGACATGTTGCCTGAAAGCTGATTATATTGAAGGACCATTGTTCTGATCTGTGTAAGATCTCTGAAGATCGCTTTTGGAATTTCTCCTTTAATGCAAAAAAGGAAAGACAAAGACTTAATTAGAATTAGTTCAAACTCCCAATCAAAGTAATTCCTTCATATTTCAAAACAAAATTGTCTTATTTAATAAGTACTTTTACAATATTAATATAATTCATTAATGATATTTTCTATGGGAAATGCTAACGAGTGACACTTTCCAAGGATTTTAAATAGTAAGTTTTTATGAAAACTTCTGCATTTAGTGCATCGAAAATTGAAGTATTAGACTTTTTCAATAAATAGTTTCTTAATTTGGAATTCTTAAAGAGTGCTCATAGGACAGGCGTTTGTAGGACCCTTTATTGCTAATGATAAGTAGGATTTGATTGTGGATCGAATGAGATGGAGATCACACGTTGATTGAAGGAGATTAAACAGTTTAGGAAGTTTTACCCTATACCCCTACATTTATACATTCACCCTTACATTTCATATGAACTGCCTATTTTACCCTCATATATAAACTGCCAATTTTATTTATGAGTTTTCTGTCATGGTTCTCGATTCAGATATGTTGTCGGAAAATTCGTAGTTTCAGGAAAAGATTATGGCACGATCCTGGAAACGATTATCATGATTTTGGCACGAGGTGAAAACGAATCTGGGAATTATTTTGGTATTCTGGAAGGAGTACACAGCATAAACGATTAGGAATGATTCCCAGTTTGAAGTATGCATTGGAAACTTATGATTTTTTTGGAAATCAAACAAACCATAAACATCTTCAATTTCATGGATTGTGGTTAAAATGAATAATATTCAATTCAATAAAAAATATCGAGAATTTTATGAGATTCAATTCAACAAAATAAGGGCTAAACTTGGTTTGTATGAGATTCAATTTGATAAATTTTAAATTTGCAAGGAGGCGAGAAGCATCATGGTATTTTGCAAACAAAAAGAAAAAAGGAAGCATCATGGTATTTTGCAAACAAAAAGAAAAAAGGAAGCATCATGGTATGTTTGTTGAACACGATAGGAATGAGTAGCAACAATGTGTTTCTTTCATAAATGTAAGTTGAAGGTTTCTGAGAATTATATCATACCATGTAAAGATGTAGGGGTGAACCATGGCCAATTAGAAAATGTTAAAAATAGGGGTGAACAAACAAATGTGTTATAAAAAGGGTAAAATTGGAAATATTTGTAATCTGTAGGGGTGAAGGTACAAAGGTATGGGTATGGGGTGAAGAAGTTGAGAGGCAAGGAGATACCTCTAGTGAGAGTTGTTTGGGGTGGAGTAACTGGTGAAAGTTTAACATGGGAGCTGGAGAGTAAGATGCTAGAGTCTTATCCAGATTTGTTTGCTTGAGGTAATATTTTGAGGACAAAATTCTTTAAGTTGGGGAGAGTTGTAACGCCCTAGTTGTTATTATTTATTTTTGGTTGATTTTTAATATTTTATATGATTTTAAATGGTTTATGTTGATTTAATGGTGTGGTATAATTTAAATAAAATAGGTGAGAAATTATAATTATTGGAAGTTTGGGGATTAAGTGGAATTAATAGGGAGTTAGAGAAAAGAGAAGTCAGAATCAGAATTCAGTTTTCACGTAGAAACAGAGAAAAACAGAGAAAAGGGAGAAAAACCAAGAACCAAGGGAGAAGAGCCAAGTGAGGAGAATTGTAGAGCTTTGTTCATCAAAATTCAGGTAAGGGTGAGACTAACTCTCAATTTTAGGTCATATAATTTGTTAATTGATGTTGTTGTTGATGCTGATGAATTGAATTAGGTTGAAGATGAATTAGTTTTAAAAACTTGATGAATTCATGAAAATGTTGTTGTTTAATGCTGTTCTGATGTTAGTTTGAATAGAAGTAATTCAATTCATCAAAATTAAGTTTTTGGGTGTTGAAATTGGGGTTTGGGGTTAAAAAGTAGAAGTTTGTTCGTACAGTTCGTAGTTCTGTAAATCGCCGCTCGCCACAGCGAGTAAACCTGTATTGCTCGCCACAGCGAGTTGCTTTAATTAAAAATTGTTAATTGTCTTAATGATGTTTTTGGGTCAATTTTTATATCAACATGAATACCTTAATATGTTTAGGAATGAATGACACCTTTTTACAGAATCAAATTTGGGTTTAGAGAACTTAAAAACGAAGTTTTTGGGTGAAAAATGTCAAAAATGTCGAGAGCACCCAGTTTTGCTCGCACCTAGTCCGCTATAGCGAGTGACCCCTTTGCTGAGCTCGCCTTTAGCTCGCTCTTAACTCGCCATCGCGAGTAGCTCATTTCTCGAGCTCGCCATAGCGAGTAAAGTAGCTCGCCACAGCGAGCAGTCCTGTAGCATGTTTTGGTTGTTGAATTTTGCTGTGAGACTTTGTTGTGTCTTTTTGTTGTGTTCTTTCGATCAAGTTGGAGTTTTATGTCATAGTTGATTCTGCATATTGTAGTTGTTGTTGTTGAGTTGTATGCAGATATACATTATTGAGTCCATTTCATATTCTTACATTGTTGAGGGCTCAAGCCCTGGAGTGTTTACACTCAATCTTTGAGGGCTTATGCCCTGGAGTGTTTATCACTCAACTGTTGAGGGCTTATGCCCTGGAATGTTATTTCATTCAAACTGTTGGGGGCTTATGCCCCGGAATGCTAGTCATTCAAACGCGTTAAATGTTGTCGGTCGAGTCGTTGATGTCGTAGCTTGTTGATGATGTTGTTGATTGTTTAATTATAAACTGACAGTTGCTTATTGTTTTTATTGATGTTGTTTAATATAATTGATGAATTATATTATCTATTGTTGTTTGTGAATCTCACCCCTTCTGCTTGAAAATTGTTGTCTTCTTATGGTAACTTGCAGGTAATGAAGATTAGTAGAGGTGTCGGCTCAAAGTGTCTTAGGGCTCTGATACGTAACGGGATGAAAATTTTATTATTTGCTTTCTCTTTCCTTACGTATTATTTTTGAATTTTGAGACTATGATGTCAACCTGACTTTATGAGACTTTTGATGAGGCCTGCGTGCCAAAGGCTATTTTATTGATTTGAATTAATTCCGCTGTGAAGTTTGAAAGTTTATTATTGACTACTTTTATGAAGAATATATAGTTATTTATTCATTTGGAGATTTTTTTAAGAAATGTAGCATTCCGTCATGATGAAAACTCTGATTTATACTGAAATTTTTATGTTGGGGAAAACGGAACGGGGTGTTACAACTCACAATACTATTTTTCTTCAAAGTTTGTTGGATTATTTTGTTTGCTAAATTAGTAGAGATAAAAAAATTACTTAGAAACTAAAGTGTAGATTTTAACATAAGAGGGGAGAAGAATGTAATTTAAATTTCTATCATAGGAGTGAATTGTTTTCTATAATATATTTTGAATAATATGGGAGTGTAGTTGAATCATATTTGAGAGCATGAGACTGTAATTTACTCTGATAATACTAATTTAGGAAAATTTATATTAAAAAAAAAACGAACAATTTAGTGAAATGACAATTCTCATTCTCTCATTCATCATCTTTTATTGATATATGTAAAATGGTTAAATGCGCAGCAATTATTGTGGGTCTGACTAATCAATCCAAACCAATATTAAAATTCAAAAATGAAAAATAGTGGGAAATTACAAACAAACATGACATATTATATCTGAGGTTAGAGTACCTGAAAAGTAGTTGGAAGGTAAACCAAGATATTCAAGGGAAGACATGTTTGAAAGTGTTTGAGGTATGAGTCCAGACAACTTGTTGTTACCAATTTTCAATACTTTTAACCAACGAAGATTACCAATAGATTGTGGAAGAAAACCACTAAAATTGTTAGCACCGAGATACAAATACTGAAGTTGTGATAAGTCCCCCAATGCGTTAGGAATTCCTCCAACAAACTCATTATAGCTGAAATCAAGAACCTTTAATCGGCGCAACCTACATAACTCTGTAGGAAGCTGACCACCGAAGCTATTGTTTTTTAGGTCAAGTATAACAAGGAAGGATAAATTTCCCAAGTTTGGGGAAACGGTACCTCTAAGACTCATGTCTCGGAGAATCAAACTATGGACTCTACCATGTCGCTCACCACAAGTTACACCAACCCAAGTGCATACAGAAGAGGAGGTTGACCAATTATTAGCCAACATATCATAGGGGTCTGAAGTAATTAGGGATTTGAATGCTATAAGAGCATACTGATCTGTTGTGATGTTTTTTGTATTCGCAGTTAAGCAAGACACAAAACAATGTAGTGAGAGTGAAAAAAGAAAGAGACGAGCTAATAGATTAACCATTTTCCTTAGTATGTGTTTGGATAAGAGATGTGATGCATGCATGGGACTGATGGCATGGGGGATATTTATAGTGATTAAAAAATGAGCTTCCAACCATATTATTAATATCAACGTGTCTTTCACTTCTCACTTTTTGACATTTTGAATAAATGTGAGATTCAAAGACAGAGATAGTGTTGGTTGGTCTTCGGGATATATGCTATATAGATAGATATTGGAATGATTTCTTTATCTTTGACGAAAATACAATATGGGAGGAACTTTTCCAATTTTTATTTTATTTTATGGATCTTGATAAACAATGTCCTTCCGGCAATTTTTTTAGGATTTTTAATTAAAAAGAAATTCTTTGAGAAAGTTTTATACTCCAATTTCTGATGTATTGAATGTAAAAAATTTCATAAAAATTTAATGTCTAAAGTCCTTAAAAGTATTCCAAAGACACTCGTTAACATTTTCTTTGTTTTATTAATATTAGCTTAGTGGTCAATACAAACTGAAATATGGTCATAATGATCTGAACAAACACTGAACAACAAATCATTTGATTATTTTAAAATAAAAGTTATTTAATTATTTTTCTGTTTTACTTTTTTTTAAGAGAAGTTTTTTTTTGACAAGAGAATTGTTAAAAACACTTTTTTAACATTGTATTATTCACTTTTTAATTTGGTGGAACTCATGTGACACTGTCTCACAATCTTATGTTAAACTAATTTTAAATATATAGAATCCATATTGATTTTACATACTAAAAAAAATAAGTATATGGGACTAATTTTTCTAACTTATATGTTCATAAGAGATGATGCATATATGGGACTGAGAAATATTAAGAGTATCTTTGAAGCATTTGTTAAAAAGATTAAAGTGAAAACTTTATATTAGAAATTGTGTAATTAAAAATAACTTTTTTCTACATAAAATTTATCAATTATTTGTATTCTTGAATACTTGATAAGTGTCCTTATGACATTTATTAGTATAACCCAATTAATATTAACATGTATTTCGCTTCCCACTTTTTGACATTTTGAATAAATGTGAGATTGAGACAAAGGATAGCGTTGGTTGGGACTATATGGTTCAAGTCAACCAAGTCTAGCTATACATACATACATACATACATATATATATATATATATATATGAATAATTTCTTAACAAGTGCCCTTAACATAACCCAATTAATAATAACGTGTATTTCGCTTCCCACTTTTTGACATTTTGAATAAATGTGAGATTGAGACAAAGGATAGCGTTGGTTGGGACTATATGGTTCAAGTCAACCAAGTCTAGCTATACACACACACACACACACATATATATATATATATATATATATATATATATAGAGATATATATTTGAATAATTTCTTAACAAGTGCCCTTAACATAACCCTACTAATATTAACGTGTCTTTCGTTTCTCACTTTTTGACATTTGAATAAATGTGAGATTCAAAGACAGAGATAAGTTGGTTGGGGCTATATGGCTCAAGTCAACCATAAAGGGTTTCCAATTTTTTTTTAATGAGTCTTACTAACGAATGTTTTTAGACAATCTTTTAAAGATTTTTAATTAAAAAATTATTTTTTGAAAAAATCTTATACTCCAATTACTGGTGCATTGAATATACTAGTTTTTATATAAATTTACTATTTAAAGTCCTTAAAGAATGCCTTAAGGACACTCATTATTATTACCTTAATTTTATTAGTATTAGCTTAGTTGTCAATACAAACTCAAATAAATATACATGAAAAATCCTTAAAAAAAGATATACTTGAAAAAAAAAAGCTTATATGGTTTACAATAATCTGAACAAACACCAAAATACAAATAATTGATTACTTCAAAATGCAAATTATTTAATTATTTTCTATTTAACTTTTTTAAGTGAAGTGTTAGAGACATTTTTTTAACACTCTACGATGTTCATTTTTTAATTTGGTGGAACTCATGTGAGATTCTCTCACCTTTTTATGTTAGACTAATTTTTAATATATAGAATCCATATTGATTTCACCTACTAAAAAATAAATAAGTATTAAAAAGAATGTTAGAAAAATAATTCCTTTAACATTTTCCATTTTTCAAGTGTTAAATATGTTTTTTTATTCCTATAAATATTTTAAAAAATAATTAGTCCCTATTAATTAAAATCTTATTTTCAATCTTCAAAAAAAAAAAAAAAATCGGTCAGCATTGTTTATGAACTACAAGAAAATGTTATATGAACTACAAAGTATGATTTTACTATGTTAAATGGAAAACAATTCGGTCAGCATTGTTTATGGACTACAAGAAAACATATTCGACTTATAATTTTATGGTTTTAAATTTCTTATAAGTGTCCGTTACGTCTATTGTAAAATGTAATAATGTCACCCAACAATAGTGACGCCCTTCTTCGTTGACTGACTTCTAAATTGCAGTTTTTAATTTTCCGGTTGGATGTCTTATCATTAGTGGGTTTCTATGCTTCTTCCTACAATTCAACTTGGAAAAAAAAAACACACACACACATTTTACTCGGAACCATGCGCCTGGGACGTATGTGCGTATAGGGCAGCAATCGTGTGCCTTATGACATTGACATGCGTCTTGTGCGCATAGCCCACTCAACTGTGCACAAAATGTTTTCTTTCTTTCGCTATTTGAGTGTTTTTCTCATAATAGAATTTGAACTTGTTGAGGAAATGGCAATGGATGTGCTGCAAAATTTGTATTGTGTTTATGTTGGTGACTTTGATCATCAAATTACTAAATTAGAGCATAGATACTTAAGTCATGAAGCAAAACAGGAGAGTCCCATATAAATCCAGCATTGTCCCTAGGCCCTAGCAATTCTAATGGTTCAATTTTCAAGGCAATGCATGGAACAAGTCAATATCTTGTAAAACTAAGGTAATTGAGAACTGTCTTGAGAACAAATTCAGTGTCAATGAAAGAATCTCAACATAGAGTTTAGAAAGAAATTTACGTTCTCAACATAGAGTTTAGAAAGAAATTCATGTTCTCAATCCATCAAACTACAAGTGTCAAAGTTATTACCCTCATCCTGAAGACAATGTTTACAAGAATTCTGAGTCATGTGGGTACTTGTAGAAAGAAAATATAGTGCACAATGACAATTGAGGTGCTAAGTGTAACGCCTCCTTTTTATTTAATTAATTTTAGTTAATATTTGAATATTTTTGCATGATTTTATATTTGATAAGTGATAATATGTTTGTTATTCTGTTTAGAAATATATTTGTTATAAATATGTTTGTTATTTGTTATAGAAATATTTGTCATTTTGTTTAGAAATATAGTTGTTATGAAATTTTAGAGAAGTTGAGGATTTAGTGGAAAAATAAGACAAGTGGAGAAAAGTTATATAAAGAGGGAATTAGGTTAAGAAAAACATAGTAAGCATTGTCAGAGTTTTGGAGAAAAAGGGAGAAAAGTGGCTAGAGAGGAGAGACCCGCGATTCTGCAATATTACCAGGTAAGGGTGAGCCTAGCACTGCAATTACATTAAGCTTATGATTCATGATTATAGTTAACATGTTTAGGAGTATTTCATGAGAGATTAAGAATTAAGAATTAAGTTAAAAAGTGATGAATTGTTGTGTTCTTGAATTAGGGTTAGAAAGTTTATGTTAATTGATAAAATGAGATGAATTGTGTTGTTTGATGCATGTTCCTATGTTGTTTTGATTTCTATATTGCCTATTTGACCTATAAACATCATTGTAAATCATTTTGGGTGATTAAGGGATCAAAAATTGGGTTTTTGAAGTGAAAACTATTCTTACCCGTAAGCGAATTCGGCCACCGATTTTCTGAAAGCCAAAACTGGAAAAACACTCACTTTTCACCCGTTTCTGTTTTGAATTAGATTTAGGTGTAAACACGAAAGTTGTAGGTATGGATGTTAGCTGTTTAATGCCGTTGGTTTGACTTCTGAATGATTTATAGAACTTGAGTTATGGTCATATTACTGCACGTAGGTCACAGTGAATATTTATGAATTTCAGCACAACCTTTCCCGAATTTGAAATGAAAACTGATATTGATAGGTACAGAATTGGCCTTTGGTATAAACATGAAAGTTGTAGATAATTGTGTTAGCTGTCTGTTGGCTTTGGTTTGACTTGAAAATGATTTTTGGTGTTTGATTTATGATGAAAATACTCCAAGGAGGCTTTAGTGAATTATTATATGAATGTATATGTTGATGATAATATATGATGTTTTCCCTGATTGATGAATTAGTATATAAATGTATATGTTGATGAATATGATGTTATATGATGTGTTCATGATTAATGAATTATTATATGAATGTGTATGTTGATGAATATGATGTTGTTCATGGTTGATGAATTATTATATGAATGTATAAGATGTTACATGATGTTGTTCATAATTGATGAATTGTTGTTGTTAATACGATGTTATATGATATTGTTTATGACTGATGAATTATGATATTATGATGCGAAGTCGTTGTCGTTGTCATTGCCACTGTTGTCGTCAATGTCGTTAAAGTTGCAAGTGTTGGTCTAAGTTGTCTGAGTTGTAAGTGGTTGTTCCAAAGTATTGGAGTCTTATAAGTTGTCGATGTTGTGTAAGTTGTATGATGTTGAGTCCATGCATACTCATTTCAGTTGGGGGCTTGATGCCCTGTGAGTTTTTACTCTACAGGTTGAGGGTTTGATGCCCTGGAGCTTTAGCTCATTTGCGATGAGGGTTTGATGCCCTGGAAGTATATTAATACTTATTACGTTGAGGGCTTGATGCCCTGGATTGGTACCACATGCATGAATAAGATGTTCAAGTTGCATAAGTCGTGTCGAGGTTGCATTGTCGAGTCAAACTATTAAGTTGAAATTATGATGTTGATTATGATGTTGACTATGATGTTGATTATGATATTGATTATGATGTTGATTATGATGTTGACTATGATGTTGATTATGATGTTGATTAAGATGCTACTTGACTGTTGTTGTGATATTATGATGATGAAGTTATGCCGTTGAATATATTTGTTGAATTATATGTTTAATGTTTTTGTTTTGTGAATCTCACCCCTTCTGTTGGAATTGCCGCCTCGTGGGAAAGTGCAGGTGACCAAGTATAGGTTCGACGTGTGAAGATTTTCCTGTGTGATGTCTTAGGAGCTCTGATACGTAATGGGATGGGGATTTACTATTTGTTTATATTCCTTTATGTATCGTTTTGAATTAATTATGACATTTATGCCAAGAACTAATCCTTTTAAGGAGTTTTGAATTATGATTCCGCTGCAAAGTTTTTGAAAAGATTTATGTTAATGAATTTTGAAGGATAAAGAATTATTATTCTTTTTATTTTAAGGATTTTTTTTGATGTGTGATATCTCATTTGTGTTATACTCTGATAATTATGTATGAATTTTTATGTTGGAAATTTGGGGTGTTACACTAAGTGTACCTCTCCTTTTTGTGAGGTCAAAGCGACACAGATACGAACACACTTTTGATCAAAAGTGTTGATTCTTCAAAATAAATAAAGAAGCACTTGACATTACATTCTTTATAAGAATTTACCCCTTATAATATACATCGGATTATCGGAAGACATTTAATGTGTAAGGATCTTCTACAAGTTAAAGTACAACTCCTGCACACAGTCCAAGCTAAGAAAACCACTTATACTATACTTTGCTACTCATATGAGAAATTGTTTAATGCAAAAGCCAGTTTTCTTATAACCAAGAATAAAAATAAATCCTTTATCTCATTTTACTAGTTATGGCGTCCGGCGTAACAATTTTGGCATTTCTACTGTATTATCTATAGAACAAACTTATACAGTTCTTGTCTCATCAAACCAATTTTAAGATAAATTCTCAACCAAAACTGAAAAACCTGCAATTATGCAGAAACTAGAATAGTCCAAAGGTGAATAAACCAATGCATTAGAAATTTAGTTTTTCTTTGTACATTTATTAGTGAATTTTTGTAAACGATGTCAGAGACAAAGGCCGCAACAACAATGCATGATATATCATCTTAGAGTTTAATTACTAGAAGCAATTGCTTTTTTCTAACATCAATTTTGCTTGTTGATTTTGGGAAAACAGTGTACAATATATAATCTGTTTTTGTACTTTTGACACAAGATAATGATTTCAAGCTTAGGATGTGAAAGTTCATCTTCATCTTCATATATTTCCTTGTCTTGGGCTCTTATTGACTTGTATGCTCTTTGGCCTTTAATATGTCTATGACCATCTTCATCATCATTCAATTAGTAACACCACATCTTGAAAATTATATTAGAGACATTTGAGAAACTTAAAGCTTCTCTAAACTATATTAGGGACATAAAGCTTGAGAAACTTGTTTAGAAAGGAAATATAATCTTCGTTTTTGTCTAAGTCGTCCCTTAGGCTTCTTAATATACTTCAACAACCTTGAGCTTAAAGTACAAAACAAAGTTGATCATGTACAAGTCTCCAAATTCATGAAAAGCATGTCCAACTATATTTTTCTGCACAATGATGTAGAAATATTCAACCAAAAACTGATTAGAAAGTTCAGTCAATGAATATCTTTTCTTCCCATTCTTACACAATGAGTCAAGACCCTCACTACTCTCCTCCAAAGACTGCACCATTAATAAACTTCAAATTAAATTAAAAATAATAAAAATTGAGAGGGGATACTACATAAATGGATACAGTACACACGATTTACATGCTTCTGTGATGATCCTTATTCACTAGTCGATTTCTTTAAACGCAAAAGGAAATATACTAAGAAGATAATGTACTTCAATCTCATACAATGAAGACAGTTGAAAGGACAAGAAGTAGCAAGACATCAATACAAAAACAATATTGAAAACATCAAACACAAACATTACAAAAGGAAAAAAAATTACATCAGTTTACAAATGAAAATAACTAGACTGTGTTTGCGCCAACAACCAAAGTCTTGATTTTGATTAGCGTCGCAATAACATCTGCAATATTAATTCTTGCTTCAGGTGAATCTTCGCAACAATTCAGGGCTAAACCAAAAATCGATGACATGTAAGTCAATATGTCATCAATTTGTTCCCCAATTTGTTGTACTAAATTTGAATCCAAGACCTCCAAAATTGAATTAGGCAATGACCCATTGATCCATGTTTTCAAACTTAGTTCTGCAACAAATATATCATCTGTTGGCTTTCTTCTTGTAAAGATTTCCATTAGCATAATCCCATAGCTGTAAACATCTCCTTTGACAGAAACAATTCCCTTAGATCCATACTCTGCAAGTTAATACTAGTTATTACTATTTATAAAATATTCTTAAAAAATAAATCTTAGACCCATACCATGTACACATTATTAATTACTAATTTAACATGTTGATTACTGATGTGTGTGTCGTAGATTTTTTTTGGTTAATAGAATCAAATAGATTGGCTAGGCCTCAAAACACAGAATAAAAAGTTATGTAGAAGAGAAGAAATGACCTGGTGCAAGGTATCCAATAGTAGCTAAAGTTTGTGTACGAGTTTGAGATTGTCCTTCATCCATGAGCTTTGCAATACCAAAATCACTAACATGTGCAACCATATTTTCATCCAACAAGACATTAGAAGGCTTTAGATCACAATGAACCACTGGTATTGAAGAACCATGATGAAGATATTCCAATGCAGATGCAATATCTATCATTATATTTAACCTTTGTAAGAAACTTAGACAATAGTTATTTGAATATAACCATTTGTCCACGCTTCCATTTGACATGAACTCCATCACCAATGCTTTGAAATCAAGATTTGAACAACTGCTGATAACCTTAACCAGATTTCGATGTCGTAGATTTCTCATTGCATTGCATTCTGCATCAAAGCTCTTTGATTTTGCCTCTGATTGCAAATCAATTACTTTAACTGCAATCATCTCACCATCAAGAAGCTTCCCCTGATAAACAGAGCCAAATCCTCCACTTCCAAGGAAATTACTCTCATTGAATCCATTAGTTGCTTGCACAAGTTCATAATATGATATTCTTCTTGGAGCTCCCAAAGTTGACAAACCCCTTTCAACATTATTTTCATTCTTTCTCCTTTTATTATGTTTTATAAGCATGATGCAGGCAACAATCAAAATGGCTGACACAATTATAGGAAGTATGCATTTCAACATAAGCTTTTTTTCCATTGACCATTTCTTAACTTGCTTACCACATGGAGGTACTAGGAGGCGAGGATCGCCGCAAAGTGCATCATTATGCATAAATGATTGAGCTGTGAAATTTTTGAAATGTCCACCATCAGGGATCTCTCCTTGTAATCTATTATATGAGAAGTTGATGTTTTGAAGATACACAAGTGATTCTAAGGATTTTGGAATAACACCGGTTAACATATTTTGGGACAAGTCCAAGGAGATCAAGCTTATCATTTGACCAAGTGATTTGGGAATTGATCCATTCAGTTTATTATCTGCTAAGGAGAGATTCTGCAATGTTACTAAGGAATTGATGGTTGTTGGAATGTTGCTTGAAATCTGATTTCTTGATAGGTCTAATAGTATAATTGCTCTCAAATTCCCAATCTCAGGTGGAAGATTACCAATGAAGGCATTAGAGGACAAATCTATCTCTAATATATCTCTAAGACTCCAAAGCGAGGAAGGTATCTTAGAGTTCAGACTGTTAGATCTTATGTATAACCTTATAATAGAAGTCATATTTCCCATACATGTTGGTAAAACTCCAGAAAGCTTATTATTTTGTAGATACAACTCACCCAAACTCTTCATTTCACAAAGCTCTTCAATAAATGATCCTTGTAGTCCATTGTTGCTAAGATTCAAAAATTGAAGTTTCTGCAACCCTTTGAATGTACCAGGTATTGGTCCATTTATATTATTGTTATTCAGATCAAAAGATAGCAAGTTGCTCATGTTTCCAACTTCTAGGGGAATATTACCATCAATTCCACATGATCTTGCCTGGAAGATTTCTGAAGTTAGGTTTCCAATTGACTTAGGAAGATTGGTGGGTAGTATATGATTACCTGATAAGTCTAGATATTTCAAATATCTACAATTTGTCAAGGAAATAAAGAATTGATGAGAATCTCTGATTGTCAAATTGTTGTGATATATGAAAAACATTTCAAGGAATCTTAAATCTCCAATAGCAATATTGGGTAGAGTTCCACTGAATGCATTATCTTCCAATGAGATTAAAACAAGATTAGAAGAGTTGAATATGTTATTTGGAATATTTCCAACAAAATTGTTTTGATACAAGTCTATATTTTGCAGGTTAGGAAGTCTATATCTGGTATTCGATGGAATTATTCCGGATAGGTGATTTTGATCAAGATGCAAGCCTGTCAGTGATGACATGTTGAAGATTTTGGAAGGAATAGATCCGCTTAAGCTATTGTTTGACAAATCTAGCAACTCAAGTTTATCAAGATAGTCAATCTCCTCCGGTATCGAACCTGGAAATGTTAATAAGAAACAATGTTAATAAGATGGTATTCATGGTTATTGCTCGAATAGTGATAGTGATCCTTCATGACAGACAATAAACTATCCGACAAACTTTTTCCTTCTTTTTTTTTTTTTTTTGCATGCGGAGGTATAATAAATAGGATCAAACAATATTTGACATTATCAGAAAAATAAAAATGAAATTAAATTTAAACATTAAAAAGGTAAAAAGCTAAATACAGCGAATTTGTCTTTCTTAAAATATCATGAATGCTTTTCAACCATTGGATTTTTAGTTTTACGGTGGATGATGTTTGGTTTTCATGTGCTTTGGTTTTTATTTATAATTAAAATGAAAAGAAAGAAAAAGAAAAAAAAATAAAAATAACCACCCACATGCTCCTTGTTTCGCTATCCATTTGTGTGTTTCTACTATAAGAAAATCGTACTCTAACAAAATTTTATAATTATCCTCATTAAATTCATAATTTTCTTAATTTTATAAGTCTAATGGTCATTTTAAAATAAAAAAAACTAATTTTTTATGGCATAGATATAGAAAAACAGTTTATTTTCATCTCTTATGCCATATTTTCATCTCTTATGCCATAATAATCTCATTTTTTTATAAGCCAAGAGCAAAATGACATAAAAAAAATAGTGTACAACTAAGTTGGTAACCTACTCTAATTTGTTGTCAATTGCTCATATATATTATAAAAAAAAGGAAAATTACATAAAAACTGGGGAACATAAAACCTGACCTAGTCAACAACCCTAATAGGCAAAACAAAAACGAAAAAAGATCCATCAAGTGGATCCAACCCTAAGCGTGGGTCTAAAGTTTGGCAAATGAAACGATCGTCAACACGAAATCGAATCATGTACCATCAACTCCTTGCAACAATGACAGCAAGCATTCACGACTCTTTCGAGTCCATACAGTCTCATGTCAATCAACATGATGACTGGGATAGATAACCACTGACAAATGCTTGAAATCGGGGGTGGATTTGGCCGCCAACATGGTAATTAGCGAATCCACGTGCACCAGCTGATCAACAGGTTAACTGGCCATTTATGGCCCACAACAAGCGATCATACAGGCTCAGCCGATGCACAAGTCTGAACTTCAACCTTTTACCAATGGATGTGTAAAGAGTGGAAGGCATTGACAGAAGCGTAACACGAACCAGAAACAAGCCTGAATAAATCAAACTCATCTTTTTTGTATGGTGTATGATCCTACCACCAACAAAGAAAAGTTCACGAACCATATAAGCCCCTGGATAAATCACAGTGAGCATTAAAAGCCTGTTCGAGCCTAACAAACCCCACACGAAGCATTACTGGATCTGGAAAAATAGAAACCAGTGCAACGATGACGAGATTTGAAGCGGAACCTGAAAACGAATCAACCAACGAACCTACCCTCATGGGTTTTGTACACCACCGTGAGTCAAGAACATCACCGCTGCGTACCAACAAACAAAACCCTGCTTGGCGTTTCAATGGAACCAGATAGAACACAATCCACACGCCTAGTCAGATCGAAAGCGGATTTAAACAAAAAACAAGAAAACTGATCCAGATCAAAGAAGAGATCGAGATCGAGAAATCTTCCTTACGGTGGCACGGTGAAGGAAGAGCACCTGTCGTAACCCAGACGCGAAGATGGTGGTTTAACCCACCCACCAACACGTTTCGAAAACCACACGCAAAATCACCGGAGAGCCACCGACAGATCTAATAATCTCATTAACTTACATATAAATAAAATAAAAAAATTTAATCATATTGATTCGATTTCCTAATAAACTAATTTTTTATGACATAGATATAGAAAAACAGTTTATTTTCATCTCTTATGCCGTAAACAGTTTTTTCTCCTCTCTTATGAAATAGATATAGGAAAACAATTTATTCTAATCTCTTTTAATCTAATAATCTCATTAACTTAAATATAAATAAAATAAAATAATTTAATCATATTGATTCGATTTCCTAATATTAAAACATAAAAATTTACTTACGCAAATATAAGCACATCAAATATGTAACTAACGCAGTGCAAAGATTTAACAGTGTTTCACATGTAGAATAAAAAGTTATTTGATAAAAACACTACATTAATGTTAATATTATATGTTGAAAATAGTCATAAGTTTTAAAAACTTTCTCATATTGATACATAAAAAACTGCTTCCGCAGATTTAACCATATAAAATCCGCAACGAGTGTGGTGTAAATGTTTAGCTGTGCTTTGCATATAAAATAAATAAATAAAAAATAGAAACACTACATTAATGTTAACATGATAAAAAATAGTCATAAGTTTTCAAAATTTTATCATATCAATACATAAAAAATTGCTTATGCAGATATAAGCACATAAAATCCACCAATGAGTGTGCTGTAAATATTTAACTGTGTTTTTTAAATATTTTTTTGATAAAAAAACACTACATTAATGTTGATATTTTAAAAATAGTCATAAGTTTTCAAAATTTTATCATATCGACTTTCTCATATCAGTACATAAAAATTTGCCTCTTTAGATATAAACACATTAAATTTGCAACGGAGGCGGTGGAAATAAATAACGGTGTTTTTCATATAAAATAACAAATTATTTAATAGAAACAGTACATTAATGTTGATATTTTGAAAAGGCTAAAATATGGTTTTGGTCCCTGCAAATATGCCTAGTTTTGGTTTTAGTCCCTGTAAAAAAAAAATTGTTTATTGTCCCTGCAAAATATGCCTAGTTTTGGTTTTGGTCCCTGGAGGGACTATTTCCAAAAGTAAAATATTTTGCAGGGACCTTTTTCAAAATCAAAAGATTTTGCATGGACTATTTATCTAATAAATGGGTTCAATCATCATGTACCACGTGTGCAAATCATCACAAAAGTGGGGTCAGGGGCCAAAACCAAAACGAGACATATTTGCAGGGACCAAAAACAATTTTTATTTTTTTTTACAGGGACTAAAACCAAAACTAGGCATATTTGCAGGGACCAAAACCATATTTTAACCTTTTGAAAATAGTCATAAATTTTCAAAATTTTATCATATCATAAAAATCTACCTTGGAAGATATAAACACATAAAACCCACAATTAGTGCAGTTGAAATATATAATAGTGTTTTAACAAAATATTTAATATAAACTCTTCATAAAAGGTGGGATTTGACACTAATCAAAATTATTCAATTGTCTTCCACAGTTTATTGTGTTACACAAATAAAAATGGTTTTCACTGATGTCAACTCAACATGGACAAAATAACTCACTTTTTATTGATGGATAATGTTGTTATCATCTAAAAGAAATAGTCCCTTCATCACTCAAAATAAATTGGTTCATTTTATAAGTTGTTTTACAATATTTATTTGAATCATTAATAATATTTATATTCCTGTTATATCATCTACTCTTTATTTCTCAAATCATTAATAAAGTATATTATTTTTTTGGTCTAGAATAAAGTGTAATATTGTATAATAACTTATAATTTCTTTATTGCACACGACGTTAATAATATTTTTTACTTTATATGAAATTGTCAAGTGACTTTAGGATTCATGTAAGTTAAACAATAGTACAAAAACACAATGTTTTGGTTTAAGCTTATATCTTTTACATCAATTATTTTTTATAAGTAAAAATTTGATTAGGATAGAGACCCCATGTATGGTCAATGAGAACCAATAATTTCATTGAAAATTTACTATAGATTCAAATATAATAAGCAAATTCTATGGTACATCCAAAAATTTGAGTGTATTGGTACACCAATCAATAAACTAATAGTTAAATGTGTTATTTTTTGAAGAGAAAAAATGTTTCCTATCACCTATAATTAAATCTTATTTACCAAAATCGTTAACGAAATCAAATATAATTTTTCTGAATTTTTAGTACCCAAAATAGAGAATTTTGATTATTTTTTACGGTAAAATATAAAAAAAAAAAATTAGTATGATTTTTATACACAATGAAATAATGTTTTTTCTTATGAAATGACATTTTCTAAAATACAAATATCAGCAAATAACTCTTTATTCCATAAAAATAATAGTTAATTTAAGGCTTAATTACACTTTTGGTCCCTTAACTTATTTTTTGGTTACGTTTTGGTCCCTTAACTATTAAAAGTTTCGTTTTGGTCCCTTAACTTACTTTTTGGTTTTGTTTTAGTCCCTTAACTATTAAAAGTTTCGTTTTGGTCCCTTAACTTATTTTTTGGTTTCGTTTTGGTCCCTTAACTTAGTTTTTGGTTTCGTTTTGGTTCCTTAACTCTAATACATTCATCCTAACATAAAGGACCAATGTGGTTGACGGAGGAAGAGTTAAGGGACCAAAGGAAACCAAAAAATAAGTTAAGGGACCAAAACGAAACTTTTAATAGTTAAGGGACCAAAACAAAACCAAAAAGTAAGTTAAGGGACCAAAACGAAACTTTTAATAGTTAAGGGACCAAAACGAAACCAAAAAATAAGTTAAGGGACCAAAAGAGTAATTAAGCCTTAATTTAAATATTTTTGAAGTAAGAGTACCAATACATAAAGTTTGAAGCTTGTCTCGGTGATAAATAACACTTATTATAAGGAAAAACATGAGCGAGAGAGGGAGAGCATGTGGTCGAGTGAGTGGCGGTTCTCCTCGCATTCACAGAGGACAACCGCGCCGGTATTCTCCATCGCCGACAGTGAGGTATCATGGGGGTATGGGGTTTAAGCAGGGTGCCACTTAAAGGGGGGGATTGATGTAGTATTTTTGCATCAAACAAAAGTAAGTATTTATATATCGTCTCCACAGGAACTGGTGCGATATTCTAAGCCGTTCAACAATTAATATCATTCTGAGCTAAAAGAGTAGTTTGTTTGTTTGTTTAAACTATATGAACTAATGTGCAAGAATAAAAGTTGAGAGTAATAAGGCTTAAAAATGTTGGAATTAGAGTTCCTTGATTAAGCGTCGAACATAACCTATCGATCGCATATATGGATTCTAGCGTTGTACCGATATTATCACGTATCGCTCAGCAAGATTATTCGTGTCTAAATAATCTTGTGAGATCAATTGTATTGTTCAATAGTTGATTTCCCAAACTATCAAACAATCCAATTGTCAATCGTATCGTTTAATCGATGATTTCTCAATCTATTCAACGATCTGAAAGCTTTACGTTCCGATACCTTGTGTGATTATCAAAACATCAATCATATGTCTAGAATCATTGTTTTGATAGATGAATATTCTAAACCTAGATTCAAAGGTACTTTTCAATAACAATTAAATCAAAGATAGGAAATGAATTGCAAGAATAACTTCAATATCATTTAAATTGCTAGAATCATATAATACAAGATCAAAAGATTACATTCTAAGCTCAATCAAGTACCTCTAATCCCAACTAAGGAGATTTAGTTCATCATTGTCATGTGAACATTACAATAGTGGAAGGAAAGTTGAGAATCCATGCCAAGAACTTGATTTCTCCAAGAATCTTGATGAATTCACACTCAATCACTATTGCCCTATGAAACCAGAAGAATTTCGCCCTATTCTCTCTCTAAAATATGTGACAAGTTGTTTCTGAAATGAAGGAAAAGGGCTTTTATAATTGCTGCAAAATTTGCACATCCTGCCCGGCAGGAAATATGTCGCTGTGGCGACAGAACCTTTCTTTGCCAATGGGTTTCTGCCACGTCATCATCCACTTGCCTTAAACCGCCTTTTCCTGCCCAGCAGAACATTTGTCGCCATGGCGACATTGAGGCAGAAAGAAAATTGGTTTTTCTTGACATTTCCCGCCATGGCGACAGGATGTGGCCATGGCGACAATTTTCTTGTTTTTGCGCCTTTTTGTGTTTCTTTCATTTGTTCAACTCTTGATCACTTCTTTTCTGCACAAAGTGAGTAAAGTAAGATATATAAAGCGTAAAAGGGTAATAATCACTTATCTCTCGGCTTTTCCCTCACTAACTTGCAAAGCAAGTAACAAAAGTGCCTAAAATAGATCATGAATTTAACATTTCGTAGCACTTATCAGGGATGAGGGACAATGGTTCGACGCGAGACCAAGACGAAGGAAAGCGCAGGAACAGGACGGACGACGGGACAGGTTTTGGGAGGAGCAGCGGCATGGCAGTTACAGGAAGCAGCGGCAAGGGCGGTCTAGGGTTAGGTTCAGATACGGTTCATCATCAAGGTCTGCTTCAGAGGAAGACCTACGTTTTTGCGATACGGTTTTGGCGGAAAACGGGAAAGCCGTTCTCCATTATTCTCGGCCCAGGTTCACAGTTGAAGCTCACAAGGAAGATGGAGGGGATAGGTATATGCGCAGGTCTAGTTCTTGCAAGCGAGATATTATCGTTGCAGATTGGCTTAGGGTTTCAAATCGCAAGTCAGACCCTCATCACCAGTCTGTTTCGCGTGGTAGACAAAAGCTACATGAACCGTTTGAAACACGCGCTTCAGGCGTCCAGTCTAGGAATGCTTCGCGAAGGAGAGATCAGCAACGTCAGTTGGCAGTTTCGCGCGCAGTAGAGATGCCTATCAAGCCTGATATTCATGGTAAAGTTGCACCTTTTGTCTCCTTTTATTTTACCAATGTGCCTGAAGATATATCCTATAATTGTTTACGCCAAGGCTTTGAGGTTTGTGGTATCATGGAGGATGTTTATTTAGCTCGGAAATTCAATGTTAATGGTGGGGTGTTTGGTTTTGTTCGTTACGGCAAAGTGAGAGATGTTGACAAGTTATTGCAAACGTTGAATAATGTGTGGTTCGGGGACTTTAAAGTGGTGGCTAAGGTAGCGAGTTTTGAGAAGAATAGTAAGAAGAAGGGGGCTGTTCGGGCGAGTGGAGAGGGAGGAAAGGTTTTTGAGGGAGAAAAAATCAAAGAGGGAGAAAAAATAAAGATTGTGGGAGAGACTAGCCTAGAGGGAGAAAAAAGAAGGCTAAATTGCTCTTTTGGTCTCTTAACTATATTGTTGGTATCAGATTGGTCCCTTAAATGATAAAAACTCAGTTTGAGTCCCTTAATTATAGCTTCGTTATCTGTTTTGGTCCCTACCGTCAGTTTAATTGAAAAAAACGTTAGGTTTAAATTTAAAAGTTAACCGTTGTACACGTGTCATCGTGGCATTGGTTGAAAACTTAATTTTATTTTCTTCATCTTCTCCATCTCAATTTCTGGAAAAACAACAAGAACAAACTCAATAAGTTGCTTGATCCAACAAACTCCAATCTTCGTTTTCAAAATCCTATAACAGAAAATCGCCGGCAACCGAAACCTAATCCCATATATTGTTATCTTCAACTCTGAAAGTAAGTAAATTCACCACAACAGTGATAAACCAAAACCCTAGCAATGGGGAAGAAGCAACACAACAAAGACCCAATGTTCTTAACCAAAACTGAGTGGGCAACCCAATAGGGAGGTTACAAATCCAAAGAAAATGGCTATGTTTTCAAATGTCTTCCTTTTTATTGCTGCACATGGGTTCTCTCTTTACACCTTCATCCTTTCTTTGAATCAATTTTTCATTCAATTTTTGCTTAATTAGATCCGAAAATGAGTTGGTTTTTGTGAAGGATTGGTGATGGTGAGTTTAAATCCGAAAATGATTGTGTTTTTTCTGGGTTTGTTTGTTGTTCTTGATAAACATCAAGAAGAAGATGAATGAAGAAGAAGGAAGAAGATGAATTAAAGTTGTTGTTGTTGAAGAAATTAAGTTGTTGTTGTTTGTTTGTTGTTGCTATTTGATTTTGTTGTTGTTGTATGAGAAGAATTATGGGTTACTTCATGATGATGATGGCAAAATTGTTGTTGCTGCTGCTCGATTTTGTTGTTGTTGCCATAGATGATCTTTTTATTTTCTAGAAATTGATGAAGGGGATGAAGGATTGAGATGGAGAAGATGATGGAACAGTTTTTTTCAATTAAACTGACGGTAGGGACCAAAACAGATAACAGAGCTATAATTAAGGGACTCAAACGGAGTTTTTATCATTTAAGGGACCAATCTGATACCAACAATATAGTTAAGGGGCCAAAAGAGTATTTTAGCCAAAAAAGAAAGAATGAGAGGATTGGTGGTGTGGTAGGTTTTGATGTGGGGAAGGGGTGTGTGTCTGTTCTTGATGACAAAAAGGAGGTAGAGGTGGCGGATTTGAGAATAGGAAAGGTTGTGCCGAATCATGTAGGTGGGAAGGCATCTGGTGGTGCAACGCATAGTAAAAAAGTGTTTGTGCCTAAATATACTTCTGATATCAAAGATGTGGTGTGGGCGTCGAAAGGTTTGGTGGTGTCAGTTTTGACTGGTGAAGCGATTCCGGTGGTGCAAAGACGGATTTTTGATGCAGGGTTTGAGAAGCTAGCTTTAATTCCTTTGGGAGCAGACAAGGTGCTTTTGAGATCTCTTGATGACGGAGATGTCAATGTAATGTTATCTGAAGCAGCCAATTTTTTCAACAATTTTTTCTCACCACCTATTCGTTGGAATAAATAAACTTTGATCCGTGAACGCGGTGCCTGGGTAAGGATTTATGGAGTTCCTTTACATGCTTGGAATATTGATTTTTTAAACTTTGTGTTCTAGACTGTGGTCGTCTGTTGAGAATTGATGATGTTACTTTGGATAGAGGTCGTTTTGATTATGCACGAATTTTACTGTCAACTTCGTCGTTGGAAATTATTAATACAATGGCACAAATTATGGTGGACGGGTTGATATTTGACTTTCAAATTGTTGAAGAGTGGGGTTTTTCTTTAGGTGAAGATGCTTGCCTTTTTTATGATGATGAAGTCCAAGATGAGGTTAACAATGATTTTCCGGTACAAGATGTTGCTTTTAACGATTGTAGGGATGTTAATGATTTAGTGAATAATTTATCGAAAGACTGTGCGAAGGAGGTGAATAACATTGACAGTCAACACTTTTCTACTGATTTCGTCAATGATGTAACAAAATTTTCAGACTCTCCAAGGATGGCTCCTGTGTTGTTGCATTGTGTGCCTCCTCCTCCAAAAGACACAGGCACGGTCTCAGCGGCTCCCAAGAAGGTGTCGGACAGATCAATGGTTGATGGGGTCTGTTTCGTTGAGGCTCCTTTGGTTGCCAAGTCAAGGGCTGTTAAACGTACATCCTCATGTCCTCCAGGTAGAGCTCGTTCTAACCACACTAGACCGTGGAGCTTGGATTGGGTAAACAGACATCAAAAACAAGATTCAGCCACTTTATTTGTGCCTAAAGTGAATAATTCTCAAAAAGTGCCGTCGTAAGGGGCGCCAAGAGTTATTAAGAAGAAAGGGAGCGGTCATTTACGACACTGTGCACAGAGTTTGAAACACATTGCTAGACTCTCGGAAATAGATCAAAAAGAGGCTCTCCATGCTCTGAGAAGATCCATGAAACAACGAAAGGTGGCCTCTGATGTTCCCAAGGTCAAGGTAATGTCACATGCAAGCCCTTCTATTAGCGAGTCTCAGTCTTCAGTTAATAATGATTGGCAACATTGGTTGGTGTTACATGGTGATTCTAATGCTGCGAAGAATGATGTATGTGTCATTGGACAGACTGTTGGTCTTAAATTCAAAGGTGACGGAAATAATAGATTTGACGTTCTGTCAGGAGCGGGTAAAAACAATGTTGGTGGCGGAGGGAATGATGTTTAGGCCGCGAGTTAGTGCGGGAAGGAGGTGGGTGGTTGTGTCGGTGTTGTTTTAGTGGTGATGAAGCTCATTTCTTGGAATATTAGGGGTTTAGGGAGTTTTGTAAAAAGGCGTGAGGTGTGCCATCTGGTGAAGGAGCATCAACCTTTTATTATTTGTATTCAAGAGACTAAGTTGTCGACGGTTGATGCGTTTGTTTGTCAATCGTTGTGGTGTGATGCTAATTTTGATTTTTCTTACCAACCCTCGGTGGGGGCTTCGGGAGGTTTAGTTACTTTATGGGACACTAAACAGGTAGAGTTGTGGTCTTCGTTGTCCTTTGAGCATGTGTTGGTGATTTTCGGCAGATTTTTTAAGACAGGTCAAGAATTTGCTTTGTTTAATGTTTATGCCCCTTGTGATTCAACTCGTCAACAAAATCTCTGGACTAGTTTATCTACTAGATTGGGTTCACTGAATGTTCAAAATGTCTGTGTTTGTGGTGATTTTAATGTGGTTAGGTGTCTGGAGGAACGTCGTAGTGTGGGGAATGTTTTCAACCATACAGGAAGCACTTTTTTCAACAACTTCATAGATGAAAATTTTTTGGTGGACTTTCCTCTTCGTGGTCACAACTTTACGTGGTTTCGGGGAGATGGAAAGTCTATGAGTCGTATTTATCGATTCTTGTTCTCTGAGAGTTGGTGCTTGACTTGGCCTGATTGCTGTCAGTTGGCCCTGGCTCGTGGTTTGTCGGATCATTGTCCGTTGTTATTATCTGTGGATGAAGAAAATTGGGGACCTCGTCCGGTTCGCATGCTGAAATGTTGGGAGCATTTTCCTGGCAACAAAAATTTTGTTCGAGAAAAGTGGTTGTCCTTTCAGATAGATGGTTGGGGAGGTTTTGTGTTGAAGGAAAAATTAAAGCTTCTAAAGCTGGCTTTAAAGGAGTGGCATCAGCGCCATTCTCAAAATCTACCTTCTAGAATTTTGAACTTAAAGAACAAAATTGCTGCTTTAGATTTAAAGGGTCAGACTGAGGTGTTGTCTGAAGGGGATGTAGAGGAGCTGCATGATTTTTCTGAAGAATTGTTCTCTTTATCTCGTGCAAATTCAAGTATTACTTGGCAACAGTCGAGAATTCAGTGGTTACGTGAAGGGGATGCAAATTCAAAATTCTTTCATGGTATTATGTCAAGCAGACGTCGCAGAAATACTATTCCTTTCTTCCTTGTGAATGGTATGTTGGTCGAAGGGGTTGATAATGTTAGGCATGTTGTTTTCAATCATTTTTCGAATCATTTCCAATCTTCTAATTTGAATCGCCCTAGCATGGAGGATCTCCATTTTTGCACTTTAGCTCATCCTGAAGGGGTGAGTCTGATTCGGCCTTTCTCAGAGGAGGAGGTTAAGTCTGCAGTTTGGGGTTGTGATAATTTTAAATGCCCAAGACCTGATGGGATTTCTTTTGGTTTTATCAAGGATTTTTGGGACATTCTGAAAATTGATATTATGCGCTTTTTGTTGGAATTCCATAGAAACGGAAGGTTGGCAAAAGGAATAAATAGCACTTTCATCCCTCTTATTCCTAAGGTTGATAGCCCACAACGGTTGAATGATTTTCGACCGATATCGTTGGTTGGTAGCTTGTATAAGATATTGGCAAAGGTGCTTGCAAATAGACTTCGCTCGGTTATTGGTTCTGTTATTTCTGATACACAGTCTGCATTTATTAAAGGTCGTCAGATTCTTGACCGAATCTTGGTGGCTAATGAAATTGTTGACGAGGCTCGTCGCTGTAAGAAGGATTTGATTCTTTTTAAAGTGGATTTCGAGAAGGCGTATGACTCAATTGACTAGATGAGGTGATGTTAAAAATGCGTTTTCCGACTCTTTGGCGAAAATGGATAAAATAGTGCATCAAAACGGCGACTGCGTCGGTTTTGGTAAACGGGTCTCCGATTGATGAGTTTTCTTTTCATAGGGGTTTGAGGCAGGGGGATCCCCTCTCGCCTTTCTTATTCTTACTTGCCGTAGAGGGTTTTAAGGTGTTGATGGAATCTTTGTCGTCAAACAATCTTTTTACTGGTTATCGAGTGGGAAGTAATGATGCAACAGTGGTTTCTCATCTTCAGTTTGCTGATGATACTCTCATATTGGGAGAAAAATCTTGGGCCAACATACGTGCTATGCGTGTCATTCTTCTTCTTTTTGAAGCTTTGTCAGGGCTGAAAGTGAATTTTTCTAAGAGCATGTTGGTGGGGGTGAATGTCGCTACTTCTTGGTTGTCAGAAGCAGCAATGATGTTGAATTGTAAGGTTGGCTCTATCCCTTTTCTGTACCTGGGGCTGCCTATTGGTGGTAATGCGCGACGGTTGTCTTTTTGGGAACCAATCCTAAACCGAATCAAATCTAGACTGTCAGGTTGGAATTCGAAACATCTTTCTTTGGGTGGCCGTCTGGTTTTGCTGAAGTCTCTCCTGTCGTCCATGCCTGTTTACGCTCTTTCTTTTTTCAAGGCTCCGTCAGGTATTGTCTCCTCTATCGAATCTATTTTTAATTGTTTTTTTTTTGGGGGGAGTGATGACCACAGGAAAATATCATGGGTGGACTGGAAAACTGTCTGTAGGAGTAAGGAGGTTGGAGGTTTGGGGGTAAGGAGTATTAGGGAGTTTAATTTAGCTCTTTTAGGGAAGTGGTGTTGCCTGTTGTTGGAGGAGAGAGAGTCTTTGTGGTTTAAGGTGTTGTCGGCGCGTTATGGGATGGATGGGGGGCGGTTGAGGGGTGGTGGCCGAGAGTCGTCATTATGGTGGCGTGATATTCATGCGTTGAGTAGTAAGGACTGGTTTAGTGATAATGTTAGACGCTTTGTTGGAGATGGGAAACAAACTCGTTTTTGGACGGATGTGTGGCTTGGTGGGGTGTCTTTAAGTGTCAGGTTTAGCAGGTTATTTGATCTGACGGCGTTTAAGGGGGAGACAGTGTCTGTTATGAGCCAGTTAGGGTGGGGGGAGGATGGTGGTGCTTGGGTTTGGAGGCGGAGGTTGTTTGCGTGGGAGGAGGAGTTGGTGGGGGAACTTATATTACTGCTTCTTAACGTTACCCTGCAGGTTAACAAGGAGGACCGGTGGCTTTGGAGTTTGAAAAATTCAAATTCATTTTCGGTTAGGAGTGTCTATAATTATATGACAGCGCAAATTCCTATAGATACTGTGGTGCCCGTTTCATCTCTTTGGCACAAGGATGTTCCATTAAAAGTTGTGTTGTTTGCTTGGCGGCTGTTTCGCGATAGGTTGCCCACAAAGGACAATCTATTTCGTCGCAATGTTATTGATCAAAACTCGTTGGAGTGCGTGGCTGTTTGTGACTTGCCAGAGTCATCTGTTCATTTATTGTTACACTGTAATGTTTTTGGGTCTGTATGGCATTTTATTTATAAGTGGTTAGGCATCTCTGTGGTTGCTCCCCAACATCTACACGAGCACTTTATTCAATTTAGCTATTTGGGTGGTTCTTCAAAGGTTCGTCAATCCATCTTACAGGTTATATGGTTTGCTAGTGTCTGGGAAATTTGGAAAGAAAGAAACAACAGGTTGTTTTCAGATAAAATTCTTACGGTATCTCAGGTGGTCGACAAGATTAAGTCCCTCACCTTTATGTGGTTGAAGGGGAAGTTTACTACTCTTTCTCTCAATTTTCATGCATGGTGGCTTAGTTCGTTCACCATGCTTGGGATAAGCTAATAGATTTTTCTCTTATGTTTCTCTGGTGAACAGTAAATTTTGTAATTATTGTCTTGACTTTTGTTGTTTCTTCCTAAGTACTCCTTGTACTGGGAAGGACACTTTTGGTTAGTAATTTATTTCATTTTAGTTTCTTCAAAAAAAAAAAAAGGTACCAATACATCTTAATTTGCGGGTGTACCGTAAAAACTTCCAATATAATATAGTAATTACAGAACCGTAGACTATATCCCAGGTACATTTTGTATGAACAAAACATCTAACCATCCCCATCAACCACAATTAAATTTTCTTTATATTTTAAGCAACAGAAGTAAACCTTAACAAAATCTATAAAGTTGGAATCCCCAATTTCTTTTTCTCAATTCAACCCTAAAACACGAATATTTTCTTAGATTGTTTTTTTTATTAAGTTAAACCAACCCACCAAAATTAGCACATCGAATTTACGATCATAAATAAAGTTAAGAAAATGACATTTCAATGTTCCAACCAACACCATCGAAATTATAAAGTTATCTCTTTTTCATCATAAATAAAACCTTTATATATACCTTCATTTCATCTCTCTATCTTCTCATACAATGTTGCTTCTCTTTTATCTTCAATTATCGTCGCTTCTCTTCTCAATCGCGGTCTCTTTAGATCTTCGGTGCACTCACAATTGTCCGGATCAATTGACAGCAGTTTCACAGGTGTATAGTGTACATGGTACGTAAAACATTTATGGGTTTGCAATTTATGGGTAAAATGTCAGAACTGACAGAGGAGTAGAAAAAGAAAGAGGATGCATCAAAGGGCAAAATATCAGAATTGAAAATAATGATAAAGTATTTGGGTGGTTTTATTGAATTCTCTTGGGTTATATTTATGGGGTTGTTGTTTGTTTTAGTCACAATAATATTTGTTTGTTGTTTACATTAGGAGGTTTATTTATGTTGTTTAGGGGAATTTACTATTAATTATAGAATATAGAATTTACAAGTAATAAAAGTTTAAATTTAATGCTTGGGTTCAATCTGTGTAGTGTCACACCATTTTAAATTGCGCCACATCAGAAATTGGAAAAATTAAAGGACCAAAATTGTGAATTTAGAAATGAAGGACCAAAATACATAAATCGAACAAAAAAGACGAGCAAAACTGCAATTAAGACAATTAATGTATATACAAAAAATTTATTTATTTTTATATACCAGTAAAAATGATTGTAAGACATAAATGTTATATTAATAGAAAAAATTTGTAACCAAAAAAAAATTATTAATAGAAAAAATTACTTGTAAATGTTGATAGTTCTTTGTTAGAAAGTTTTATAAGGGGCCTGTAACATCCCGATTTTTAGTTTAGTATTATTTTAATTATCTAGAATTAATTTGTTTATTTGATGTATTTAAATTGATGGGTTAATGATTTTTTAGAAGATAATGGTATTTTTGTAATTTAAGAGTGAAATGTATTTCAGTAATTTAAGAGTGAAGAGTATTTTAGTAATTTAAGAGTGGATGGTATTTTGGTGAAGTTAGTAGAAATTCTGAGGAATTAAGAGAGTAGTGGTGTATGAGTAAAAGAGAAGTTTAAGTGAAGTAATTGTGTAGTGTTTCTTTATGAGAAATGAATAGATACTAAGTCCATTTAGTGTGTGTGAACTAAAGCCCAAAACAAGTGGATATAAAAAAGTGGTAGTCTTTATGAATTAGGGTTAGAAAATCATTCGCAAACTTTTGAGAAAGAGGCAAGGAGAGAGAATAGGACAAGAGGTGAATAAAATGGGATCTTGAAAGGTAAAAGGAGGAAATCTCAAGAACCAAAGGGAAGAGAAAGATTCAAGCTTGTATGAAGCTAGCTTTGAAGGCCAAGAGGTACGGGGGTTAGATTATTTTCATCATATGGGATTTATGAGCAATGTGGTTATGGGTTGTGTGAATTTTTTTTACTTTCATGAATATTGTGATGAATTATTGTTAATTTCATGTTATAGTTGTTGTTGTTATTTTGGGTATGAGATTATTTGTGAAATCATGTTGTTGTTGTGTTAAAATCCATGTTTGGTTATGTTGAATTGAGATTTTTGAGTTTTATGTGAAATTGGGGAAAATTCATGAGAATTGTTGATAAATTGTGGTGTTGATGTTTATAATGTGAATTGGTCAAATTTGTTGTGATAACTTTGAAGAAGGAGTGTTTGTGTTGTTGTTGCTATGTTTGGTTTTGAATTAACATGTTGAAAATGGGTTTTGAAGTGATAAGTTTAGGGTAATTAAAATTCATGTTAATTGATGATGGAAATGAGTAGAATTAAGTTGGTTAAGGTGAAACTAATGAGTATTTGATTAGACAACATTAGTTTGATCATTCGGGTCGAGTTTGATGTGAATTAGATCGAAAAATGATATTGAAAATGGCGTTTCTTTAGCGAAGAAACTCAAAAACTGTAGTTTTCCCTACCTGCAGAATGCACACGACCGTGCGCTTAGGAGGCACGGGTCTTGCGTGTTTCTCGGACTTGGGAAGCACGACCGTGCGACCCTTCCTATATGGAAAAACTCCAAAAAAAAAATTACCTTTTAAGGTATCCAATGCATGTGAATACGTCCCAAACCCCTAAATTTGATTAATAAGAGTATAATTTGGATGTGTAAGAGTAATTAACCTAGCTTATGATGGAAAAACTTAGCAATTGTAATGGCTAGAAATAAAATAGGGATTTGACTACAATTGAGTCATGAAACGATTGTGAACATGTTGGATGATTAATGAAGCATACTTAATGATGTAGAATGATGTGTCATGAATATACAATGATGATGAATTTGAATGTGATTGTGAGATAATGTGATCACATATTGGTATGTCTTGACATGATGATGTGAATTATATAATAGTGAAACCAAATGATGAGATGTTGAAAATGGTGATGATGATGATATAATGACGTTGATATGATGATGATGATGATGATATAGTGACGGTGAGTATATGACATGGCAATGTTGTTGATGTAAATTAAATTATCGAGTCGTATGAATTTATGCATTGTCAAGCCATGATGAGATGTTCATGCATGCATGGTTGGTCCAAGTGACAGTGATAAGTGACGGTGGGATCACTCAGAAACATACCTCTGATATCCAAAAACGGTACCACATGCATATAAGGTCGAGTTAGAACATTGCATGCATATGAGTTTATGTGAAAGATGTGTAATTGACTATGTGAATCTATGTGAAGAGGTTTTGAATTGATTATGTGTATCTATGTGGAAAATGTGTGAATTGACGAAGGTGATGAAGTGTGAATGTTATGTATTCAATTTGGTGATTATTTGATGATGTGAACACTTGGTTATATTCTTGTGATAATGATTTAAGTTTTGTTATATCTATTTAAATAATTGAATGTGAATACATGTGAAAATTGCACGCTTGATATGTATATGATATATGATGTTGTTGTTTATCCTGATACTATACATGCGTTCATATTTCCTCTATGTTGATTATATATCTTACCCTATGTGTTGCGGGTTGGACGTTACGCCCTTGTGGTGTAGACTTGCAGGTTAAGGACGCATAGTTGTTGTAAGTTCTTTGAAGATGGCGTTGGAGCCTACTCATCTTTGATCGCTTCTTTTGGAGTCTAGCTTAGTAGTGCTCTGATTAGGACTATTGGAATTTTTATTTATGTTGCCAGACTATGTTTGAGGAACCTCGAGTCCTTTTGAGATTATATTCTGAGATATATTGTATGACTTTTATGTTGCTAAGACTTATTTTCCTCGGTCAAGTTTATATTTTAGGATGGAGTTTTGGATTTGTGTTGAGTGATGAGAAGTAACACCTTGATAGGTTATTATTATTTGCAGTATTATTATTTAAAAATAGTATGTGGGGTCAAGGGTGTTACAAGGCCTATTTGTTATAGTTTTTTTAAAATGATTTTTGAGTGTAATATGTGTTTGTTATAATTTTTATTAATGAAATTTCTATGGAAGACTTCAAATGAAAAATTTGTTTGAATAACTTATCTTAAAATGTCAATGTCAATGTAAGTACTTTATCATTTTGTTATAATTTTTTTATACTAAAATTTTGAAAAAATCTTTAAAAAAAACTATTTCAAATAGATTTTCATAAAAATCATTTTTTAAAGATATCATTTTAAAAAAATATGTGATTTTTACTATGTAAAATCTCGAACAATGAATATTTAAGTTAGCCGATGTCAAAATCTCTTTTTTTTTTTAACTTATATAAAATTAGTTTGAAATAAATTCTACTATTTTTGAGTGAATTTCCAAAAAAATCCATATTTAAAAATACAAAGAAAAATCCATTTTTTAAAAATCTATAACAAACGGCCCAATACTAAAAGTTAAGTAACAGAGCCTTTAAGAGGGAAGGAAAGCAGGAGAGGGGGTAAGGTCTGGAGAAGGAAGAAATAGGTCCCTCAAAATATCTGTATTGTCGTTCTGTTTTTCAGTTTTATTATCTTTCATTCTGTTTAAAGTTAGAATAATGCATGTATACATTTACTCCACATACATGCAGTGACCCTCAATATATCTTGGCATTTTCAGAAGCAACTCCTCCACTATAGGATTTAGTTAGTGTTTGATAATCACATGTTATTATTTCATTTGTATACAATAATTTCATATTTTTATGATTAAGATTGTCAAGGGGTTATGTGGAAGGAATGAGTAAATTTATTTATCAGCTGTCTTGCTTGAAGGATGGATCATTTATGCTTTATGTATTGGAGATTAATTAAATTAGCACATATATGCTTTAATCTGGATGTTTCAGGGGAATTTTGATATTGACGTATTTACATTTGTGAAGTACCAAGTCTTGCTGCTATCAGAGAAGCCACAAAGAATGGGATGGAAGCATGTGTGTTTCACATTGTGGTCATGTTTTGTATCGATAAAGTCTCACTTTTTTTTAAGCTAATGGGGTGCAGAAGGATCTGCGGCACCCTAGGTTGATCAAAATTAAAAGAAAAAGTATAAATGTAGGAGGACATAGAACCTAACTCATTGTGACCAAAACACAGTCAACCCATGGGGGTGGTATGATACAAAACAGCCTTACATGGTAAAATAACCTAAAATTCTAATTCATAGTAATCAGCCACACAACACTAGCATAATCCAATAGATCCACGCATGTGCGCGAAACCAAATTGCAATAAATTAGAGTGTATATGAATTGATGAAGTTTCACATGTTTTATGTTATTTCTTTCTATAATTTCATTTTTCCAGACTCCTGCTTTCTATGATTTGGTTATCTAATTCTTTTTTTATTTAATTTGTTATTTAATCAATAAGCTTAGCTTTTTAATATTGCTTTAATTTTCTATTTAAAATCATTAAGAAATTTGTTGGTAATACCGTTATTTTGAACATTGTAAGATTGATATATTATATTTTAATTTTCCTCTTCAAGTTTACATTTAATATCAGGAAAACATCTAGTGTTTCTTACCAAACCAAATTTTCAAATCCAGACACCAACGAAGATGGAATAGAGGAATATTAGAAACTAATTTTATCTTGACAGGGTAAATTTGAAAATATATTAGACATGATATAATTTTGGCTTAAAGATGTAGTTAGTCTCTTAAATTTGCGAGTTTTTGGTTTTCATCTAATCCATGTATTATTTTATTTTTTTTAAAACAAACACTGAAAGTTACAAATGTTTTGAATTTAGTCCATTTTGTCAATTGTTGTTAAAAAAAAGGTTGATTTAACAAACAGGTGCTGCTGGTGTTGCAAAAAATTGTCTAAGTCATAAAACGGAGGAGCAAAACCAAAAAAAAATATCATAAATCAAAATGACAAACAAAAAAACTAACACTTTAATATTTTTTTAGATATCTATATCTCTCCTCTTCCTAGTCCTCATCCAATTCCTATTTCTCTTTCTCCTCCTCCTCCTCGTTCTCATCCTATTCCTCTTCTTCTTCTTCTTCCCCTCTTTCTCCTCCTCCTCCACCTCTTTCTCCTTCTTCCTCTTCCTCTTCCTTTTCCAAAAAAAAAAAACATATATCGGAACAACAAGCAAATAAAAGTCAACACTTAGATATTTCTTAGATCTTTATATCCTCGACCTCTTCCTCTTCATCGTCCTCTTCCCCCTCTCCCTCTTCCAATTCTTCTCATATAAAGTCGGCCTTATCAAAGTGCATATATCACTTAGTCATTCCAAAGCATGAAATACTTTTTTTTGTGTTTTGACATAATCCCCTCAATATATAATATTTGTTTTTTATTTTAATAATATTTATTTGAGTGTTACAAATGAAAGGTGGTAGTTTTAGGTTGCCAACATAATTAAGATGGCTTTATTGTCATGTCGATGAATTTGCACTCTAATTTTTAATTTCAAAATCTAATTAATAACATGTGTATTACTCCTAAGAGATTATGCAGCTAAAAAATTAAATACGTAAATGATTCATAAGAAAAATTTAGTAAAATTTATAAAAGAAAAGGAGAATATAATAAATTAGTAAAATAACAATTTTCTTTCTTTTACTTATCATCTTTTATTAATATATGTATAATGGTCAAATGCACGATAAATATTGTGGAAAAGTGTAAACAATCCTATATTAAAATTCTAAAATCACAAATAGTGGGAAACAAACAAATATGACGCATTATATCTGAGATTGGAGTACCTGAAAAGTAGTTAGCAAATAAACTGAGAACTTCGAGTGAAGACATGTTTGAAATTGTTTGAGGTATGGGTCCAGACAGTTTGTTCCGAGAAATTTGCAATACTTTCAACCGACGAAGATTACCAATAGACCGTGGAAGAAAACCAATAAAATTGTTACCGCCAAGCAACAAAATTTGAAGTTGTGATAAGTCCCCCAACGCTGCAGGTATCCCCCCTTCAAACTCGTTATAACTGATATGAAGAAACTTTAATCTGTGCAACCGACATAATTCTTTAGGAAACTCACCACCGAAACTATTGTTTTTGAGGTCAAGTATAACAAGAAAGGACAAATTTCCCAAGTTTGGGGAAACGGTACCTTTAAGACTCATGTTTTGGAGAATCAAACTATGGACTCTTCCGTGTCGCTCATCACAAGTGACACCAACCCAACTGCATACAGAAGAGGAAGTTGACCAATTAGTAGCCAACATATCATAGGGGTCTGAAGTAATGAGGGATTTAAATGCTAGAAGAGCATGTTGATCAGTTGTGATGTTTTTTGTATTCGCAGCTAAGCAAGCCACAAAACAATGCAATGATAGCAAAAAAAGTAAGAGACGAGATGATAGGTTCACCATTTTTCCTTAGTGTGTGTATGAGAGACGAGGCAAGGGACTGATAGGGATGATATATAGTGGTTTAAAAATGAGTTTCCTACACTATTATTAATAATATTAACGTTTATTTCACTCCCCACTTTTCGTCATTTTGTGTAAATGTGAGAGATTCTCATGCAGAGAGTGCTTAAAATCAACCAAGTCTAGATAGATAGACAATAATTCCAAGTTGCAATTGAAAAGTCAGTCAACAAAAAAAGGACAAAGAGTATAGCGTACATACTTGCATGGAAAATTCTAATGTGTCCAAGGAATAATTCATTACAATCCGACGATGACTATTAAGCATTGATTTTCTACCTCTTAATTCTCATCTTCGCGCATTCACGTTGTTATGTTATGTATAGCCTCAAAATCAATTATTCTTTTTCTTGTGGAAAAAAATAATAATGGTGTTTTTATTTGAGTTTAATCAGTATATTATGTCAATGCATAATATTGTGCACATATATTAAAAATGTATTGTCACGTCAATTAATGAATATAACAACTCATGTGTTTTTATATTCATTGATTGATGTTGTAACATATTATTTGATGTTTGTGAAAAATAGTTTTTTTTTTTTTTACAAAAACAAACTGATATTCATTCATTCAAATCGAGAGAATATAATATTCAACACCGCTAAAAACGTAAAGGATGAACCTGCAAACAAACTCACAAGTTAATAGCATATAATGGCATAATACTTACAAACATATATGATAAAACTAAAGTGACTAGAATATCCATGTCTACGGATCTGCAACGTTGACGTCCAAATCTTTAATTGAATAATCGATCTTTCAATATGAATAAGATGAACACCGCAAGAAGACTGGAAATCAAACAACGTCGCACAAGACGACGAACAACAAACCACTACACTTAGATAATGAAATCACGAAGAAAAAACTTATATCTATGTGAAAAATCAATTATTTAAATTGAAATAGAGAGAAAAATATGAAGAGGGGTGGTTTCAGATCAAAAATTGACCCAAAACCACCCTCTCAATGAAGATATTGGAAGAAAAAACCTAGAGAGAAAAAACCAGGGCCAGCTTGTTGGAGAAGGAGAGATTTATCGTCGATCGTTGGAACGATACAACCGCCTTGTGAAAAATAGTTGTATTATTCTTTGTAACGGTATTTTTATGAGTTTAATTAATATACTATGTCAATGTAAAAAAATTGTATATTTACAGAATATACTAATTAAACTATTTTTATTTTATTTAAAGTTGTATATTTTTAATTCTATAAAATATTTTTGCAAAAATATATATTTAGTTCTTATAAAATTATCAACTTTTTTTAAGGTGTGCTTTGTTTAGAAGAGAAATTGTGAAGAGAGAAATAGGTAAGAAAGAAATATGTGAAAAATATAATTGATTTGATTGATTATTTAGTATAAGAGAAAGATGAAAGAAATAGAAAAGAGTTTATTAAATCAAAAAGTAAAAAAAAAAAAAAAAAAAACCTTAGATAAAAATATCACATAAAAATTATTTAATTGATTCAATTACTTGATTTCATTATTTGAAAGAAAAATGTGTATAGCATTTCATTATAAATAAGAGTATAAATACAAAAAAGAATATCAAAATAAATGATGGGATTGTCATGATAATGAGGTCGCCCTAGCAAGGGCCTGAGCAACTGCATTTGTTTGTCGTCAATTAAACTCCACCTAAGATGATATTGTCAAACTTCGTAGCAATTGCATGCCTACTATAATACTATGGAAGGCATCTATCATTTTGGAATCGAGAACAAAGTCGATGTCATCAAACTGCATATCAGTCAACCATTCCAAAGCATAAAATAATCCTAGAGCTTCACTGACATTCACAGGACCAGCGAGTAAAGCATAGAGTTTTTCCAACACAAAATCCACATCTTCGTCACGTAAACACATTCCAATACATGTTTTATTTAACTGGCATGAGAAAGAGGTGTTAATTACATTTGAGAAGCCCACACTAAGGGAATTGCCATCGAAAAGAATCGGAAAGAAGTTGAAGCACCAACCGGAGTGTTCGCGTCTTCTGATGTAGATCATTTTCCAATCCTCCAACCGAAGTTGAAGCATAGAGGAGTGGTAGCACGGGGCTAATTTTGACGAGCATCGTTGGTGGTTGCGTTTGCAAGTGTCCACTCCTCCAACAAATGATGAGCTTTATCAACTACTTGAGCAACTATCTATGTAACATCATCTTACACTTTGAGGTAGTGGTGCTTCCATAAACTCCAAAGCAAACTAGCCATACAAGCAACTAGTTCTAACGTGAAACGTTGTAACAACAAAAGGATCGATTTTGCTTCCAAACTAGTGTCACTGACAATCTGTTGAATGTCGTTCCAAAGGCCGGCCAGAATCCAAACTTGCATCGTAAATGGGCAAGTAAAAAAACATGTCAGCCAAATCCTAATCAGAAGAAACACAACTAACACACTCTATAGGGCCTTGGACACCTTTATCCTGTAAATGAACTCGTGTAGGCAAACAAGCTCGACACATTCTCCAAACTAAGTATTTGATTTTCGGAGAACCTTTAACTGCCAAATCCGGCTCAGAAACCTGGTCTTCAATGATGCGATGTATCCACCAAACATTCCATACAAAGCCTATATACACTTTTTACATAATAATGACCATCCTTTTCAGCTTTCCAAATCAATTTATCATCTGACACCTAATCAAATATATTGCAAAATACTAAAAGCAATATTCGGGCTAGAAACCTTATGAATCAAATCATGGTTCACCTTACGCATAGGAACCATCGGACTAGCAACACAAAAATTACGAACACGGTATGTGTTTGACATATTACCATCAATATGGTCACCATTAACAAGCCAATGTTCATCAAGATTGGAAATAAAAGTACTTGGCCCTATGCTTCCTCAAACACTCCCTTGAACTATTCCCCTTTGTTTCGGTGACAAACCACATTACAATCCTAAAAACATATGTTTAACCCCCTTTTTAGAGTTAGGTGAATGTTTTGTGTTGCATGGAACCATGATTTGATTATAAGTTTGAGGTTACTTTTGGAATTAGCACATGTTAAAGTTTGGGGTAGGGATGCTAGAAAACTAAGAGATCGTTAATGTCTCTTCAAAAAATGAATATTAAAAAAAAGTGAATTGAACCATCTAAGATCAGTTTACACACAAAAAAATAGAGACAAAAATCAAGTATCAAGTAAAAAGTTCTCATGTATTCAAGCTTGAGTTGCATAGAATGAAATAGGATTGAAATTTTTTTAGAATGGAACAAGGACAATAGTGATTACTTAACTCCAATTTTTCTTTTTAGCCTACTTTATAAAAAAATTCCCACATGTACCTAAGCCACATTATAACCCTTAAAGACTTCAAAAGTGTGTATTGTAATATTGACGCTGATTGATTTTTTAGAAACTTTTCAAGTCTATGGCAATATGACAGCTCTGTATGTTGATTGAGTGATCACACGATATATATTCACTTGAGAGAAGTTGTGGAAAGGAGATAAGGGTCAGCTAGACCAAAATTGTAGTATCTAGCCTGGAGGATTTGAGAAAATACTCTGTCGCATTAGTTTTTTTTAATACATTAATTTCATTTGGTAAGGTTTTAGTGAGTTACATGTTGAATGCTAAAAAAAGCGATGAAAATCAAAGTATGACATATGAAGAATCGTGCCACGATTAAGTGACATCGCGGCATGATTTCTGCTAAAAAAATACTAATTTCAATTCGTCCAAAATTGTGGCACAATTGGCAAGCATTGCGACACAATTTGGGGAGTGCAAAAAGAAGAAATTCAAAATTGTCACCAATCGCAACATGATTTGTAAGCATTGTGGCGTGATTTTGCTCTGCGATGACACAAAAATAGATCTGAACCATTTCGTTAATTTATCGTAATGCTAGACGAGCTATTGTAGAAATTAAATATGTGCAATTACCAAACAACAAGAAGTAAATGATTCGAAAGACTTGATCATTTTTCCTTTGAAATTTTTTACAATAACTTCTTTGACTAAATAACACAGATTTAAGTGTTTGTGACTTTGTGTGGGTTTTATGTTTTGGGAGGAAGAAGAAGAAAAGTACTATCCTATTATGCAAGAATGAAGCAAGTGTCATCTATCAAACCTATTTTTCAAACATTGCATACAAGTACACCATCTACCAAGTTAAATTTACAAAATAATGGAAATACATGAGGAACTGAGCCACTATGAGAGCAGAACAGAAATTTTAAAGTAAATCGCAGAATAGAGAACTTTAATAACACACCAGATGCAACTAAAAGAACTACTATGTGAAACAGCAAATAAAGGTATAAATTCTATCCGATTAAAAAATGCTTCTAATTTCTGACATTTATATCTGCCTGAAAGGAAAAAAAAATACATGAATGTAGCTTTCTGAAAAAAGATCTTTATACAACAGATAAATCTAAAAAATACAATGAATGGCAGAAAATTACAATAACAAAAAAAAATTACAAAACAACAAAGTATCCGAATCCAAAGCTAGCATTCATAATAACAAAGAGTTAGTCAACAACAAAGACTACCATCTCCAAAAGACTGTTCGAGCAAGGTTGAGTTTTGTATAAATGTGATAAAATAGAATTTGAAACCCACTTGACTTGGGTCACAATGTTACATTGGCCTTGCAGTTTAATAGGCTCAAGACTTCATAAATCAAGTCTATCACAGTAAACCTTGTTCTTCAAATTCTTTTGCAACTGAAACACCAGAACAGAAAGCAAATGTTAGGATAAGATTAGAGGTGTACCCGGTCGAGTTGGGTCACTTTTGACCAATCCAATCATCCAACCTAATGAATTTTTTAATGAAAATTCATCAGTTTGAGTTTGATCAGAAACATGTAATTTTTTGTCAAACCTGAACCAACCCAATTTGCTGATTAACAAGTTGGTTTGGACCGGATCATCAAATCATTTTTATATATTAAAAGAAAAATTATTCTGAACAAATTCCAAACATTTAGGCTAAATTGCATAATTTCAAATTTTTGCACTTGAAATAAATTTAATCACTTATGGATTCATGCATAAAAGTCTTCAGCCAACTGGCCGAGTTTGCGGGTTTGAAATCATAAACCTGTTCACTTCAGGTTTATTTGGGTTGGTTTGAGTTCAACCTAAACTATAAAAGAATGTAAACAAAATGCTTCTGGTCGAGTCCACGGGTTGGACCGCGCCGTAAACAACCCTAGATTATATACATGATATATAAAACAACTGAAAGTGAGAGGAAGAAGAATGTGAAGAGGGAGCGAAATTATTTGAAGTCTTATGTGAAATCTGAGGAACCAAATCAGCATCACCGGGTTTTGATAATTTCTTCTTAGAAGTTTGCTTATTTCTCAAGCATCAAACGTTAATAGAAAAATGAGAATCAACATTTGTTGCTTTTAATAACATTTAAGGAACCATATATATATTTTATAGTTGAAAAAAACAGCTTTGCTAGAACTGTTGTTTAACCAATTTTCTTTTCTAAACTTCACATTCTTACATATGTAGCACTGACATGGTAATTTTTCTTAAATTATCAGTGGTGTAGTATCAGTGTCATGTACATTGTTTGTGTTTGTGTCTTACAACTTTGGTACCGTTTGGATTGGCTTCTTTATAAGTTATGAAAAATAGCTTATGCAAATAAATAAGCTTTTATGTTAATTCATAAATTCTCACTAATGAAAATTGTCTCTTCATAAGTTGTTTTTCATAAACTACCTTGACAAGTTGTTTTGCATAAAGTTAAAAAATAAACCAATCCAAACGGACCCTTAATATGTACTTCAGACAAAATAGTTGTCAAAACAAACACTACACATATTTCATTCAATACGCAAATTTTCATACATTACCACACATTCAGATCTTCAATGGCCTAACACATGTAGCATCAAAGGCGTAAATCTAGGAATATTTGCTACTTTTTAAATACTAAACTTTAACACATGAATGCGTCTCAAATTGTAGATTATACATTCAAGAGAAGAAAATTAAATAAGGGAAAGGGAAAGTCACCTTTTGAGGAGGGAAGGACCAAAATAACCTGCATGGTAACATTGTTTGGAGGAAGATGCAAGCGAAGAGGGTAAAGTTTTCCATTCAAAGGACTTCGACTACACACAATAACTCCGTCAAGTCCTGTCTCTTCCACGAACTTACGAGTCAGCTGCTCAACGTCATTCCCATTGAAGACCAAGGAATAGCCTTGCACATTCTCATCATCCACATCTCCATTATCCTCAGCAACATGGTAGTATATAGTTCTCCCCTCCATCTTTGGTGGCGAACCAACACTATCTGTTGACTGCAAACTCAACCAAACAAAATCATCACTCAGTGCTGCCAGTTTCATTTTCTATATAACTATATGAGTATGTTAGATAAACTTCTCAAAGCGCATTTGCCAAAAAAAAAAAAATTATAATAATAATCTCAATAATTACTATAAGTTTTTCAAACAACAGTTTCTTGTATAAATTGAAATTATCTTCTGCATCTCAATTTTGTCATAAACCTTTTCATTTAACTTCTCTATAAACATCTAAAAGAGGGTCTAATTTAAAGTAAGTGAATATTCATTACCTTATTATTTTGCTTGAGAAGCTCCTATTAACCAAAAGTAAATTTAAACAAGATCCAGTTTAGAGTAACATTATAGAACATGTAGTCAATCAAGTCAAAGCAAATAGTCAATCATAAGACCCTCATCTGTCTCTGAAACGCTAGTCGCACTAGCGTTTCAACCATTGGATTAATTTAATGACCGAGAGATAACACTCTCAGTTCTAAGATTAATCCAACAACCAAAATGTGATATCAAGGTTACATAGATAGATAATAGAGAATCCAAGTTTTATCAATCATATTAGTTTCTCAACAATCAGAATTATGCACATAGTCCTAATCCTAAATGAGTATTTTGAGTCAAATTAGTCCTCAAACTCAAGTCAACTATTGAAAGTGAAACCCGTCCTTAAGTCAGGACTAAAGATCTAACAAAAATTACACATTCAAAAACTAATTTAACATACAAAATTAAACAGCACCGAAACTCCTTCAGTATAATTTCCATTATTAAGGACTAATACTAGTTTAACTTTAACAATTAATTTGGCTACAAATACACACAGATTTCAGCATCTTGTAAAGATTTTTTTTACATTGTCAATCAATCATAACCGTCGTATCATAAAAAATGTTTGACTTAAATCATAACTACTGAATTCACACATAATTGGTTGTGATTTGCTGACGAATCGTTGAATCAAACTACCAAATGAAAAGTTGAAGAGAAAGTCATACATACCTCTTGTCTAGAAAACCGATCAGATTTGAAAGAAAGAGCAGAAGGAGTAGAAGATCCAAAATCAAGAGAATCAGAATGAGGAATCGGAGGAGGAGGAGGATTTCCAACATGAATCTCAAGAACATCAACATCCCAAAGAATCCAATCCTGAGTAGCACTTCTATGAGGAATATCATGCGTAACAGAATTTCTCCAAGGTGGTAACCCACCATTTGCTCTAAGAAAATTCCCATATCTCGTTTTCAGCTTAACTTGTGCACCTTCTCTAACCGGTTCCCATTCAACAGACGAATCGAGTCTCCTTGGCAGTGTTTGAATCACTTTTCGGCCCGTGACGCCGAGAAGTAAAGGCTGGTTTGATGCTGTTAAGTATTTGTTGTAACAGCTTTTGAGACGGATGATGTTGTCGTATTCAGGGATGTGTTCTACTGTCCATTTAGCATTTTTGGATGATCCGTTTCTGTCTTGGTTTATGGATTCTTCGTCTTCTTCTGCGTGGAGGTATTTGTCGTGGTGGCTTCTCAGTCGAACTGCTTTTGCTCGTTGGAAAAACTCCATTGATGAGATGGTGGAGCTGTTGTTGTTGTTGTTGATGGAAGTTTTCTGCGAAGAGTTAATCAAATTCAATGGTTAGTTATGTTGTTGAGATTTGGATTTGTTTTTGGTGGAAGTGAGTGTTAATTTGGTTTTGGGATGAGGATTGTGAAGGTTGAATTCAACAAGGATATTGAGAAACAGAGATGAGTTGAAGTGACTTTGGTTTTCCGTGTTTTTTTGTGATGTAAGAAAAAACACACGACCACGTTGATTGTGATACGCGGATTCAATAAAAACGAAAGTAATGTTGATTTGTAAAACTCTCTTAGGTAGAGTATAAACTGTATAAACAGGAGGCAAGAGATGTTTTTGTCCCTCACTAAACCACAGAACAACTTCTTTTTATCTCACGTACAAGTTGTCTAAAATACCAAAATAGCATTTTGTCCTCCAAATATCGTATAAAACAAAAAATTATTCAATGCTATAAAAATTTGCCATTTGTTCTGTCTTATGTTGTGTTGTTCTGTCTTGCACGGTTATGTTATGTCTAGTACTTACCTTTTTGCAAACCGAACACACCCATTTTTATTTTTATTATAAATGAAAAGTAAATAAAAATGGTGTATGTAATATTAATTAATGGTATAATCATAAATAATAACTTAATATTATAAAAAAAAAAAACTGAAAAATGACAATCATTTTAGATTATTTTTTAGTAAATGAAAAACTCACATTTTTTAGTAAATGACAAAAGATTATTTATGTTTTTTTTGAAAGGATATATTATGTTTATTTTGTGATTTAATAATTAATTTCTTTTGACAAAATTAATAATTAAATTTAAAAATATAGTTCTACATTTATATTTTATTTCTACATGAAACAAAGGAATTGGGTATTTATTTAATATAGAATTTCAGTACTATAAACTTTGTTAACGTGAGATGGGAAATGCAGAAGATGCACCGTGCCAGGTAGAAAATGAGAGCAGCCAGTGAGCGCCAGCCAAATTGAGAGAACGCGGTTGAGTGGTGATAAAAAATGACACGAGAGTGGCCACGTTAGAAAGAGCCATATTTTAGTTTAGTTATTCACCGCATTCACGGAATCACGGCAGCCTCTAGTATTATTGGACCAACTTGTGATAGATAATCTAAAGTGGGTCATCTTTATAACTTTTTGTACCAAAAATAAATAAATAATTATGTGTATGGATTGACGGTAAATTTGATAGAATCTCGTACAAATAGTTGCAAAGTAGAAGCTCGCAGTTCTTTTCATTTTCACGATCGAGACATTGAGATAATCGATGATGGTTTTAGAAGGAAAAAATGAATGTGTAATTTTAAGACATCTCAATTTGCTTACATTTGTTTTTATCGAATTAGCGAATGTTTCAATTGTGCGAATAAAAAAGAGTGAATTTTTTTTTTAAATTTTGGAAAAGTGGTATTAATTGTCATTTTATATTTTAAAGCAAATTTTTATTAATAATCCACATTAGATAACTTATCAAACGGTAGAAATTAATATTTTTAAGTTAAACGAGTGTGAGTATTCGAAGATTCAAATCTCAGCCTTACATGTATTATACAATGTTCTTATCAATTAAAATCACATAAATTATTTTTTGAAAGAAAGATCGTTAATTTTATTTATATTTATAAATTTTCTTTTTGCAAACATGTCATTACTATCAAATATCTATTGGTTTTTTCTTTCCAAAAAAAAAATTATATATCTATTGGTTTTGTAGTTTATTTAGATTCAAATTGAGTTTATCTATCAGTATGTTACACATAAATAAATTTCGTTGTAAAAAATTTGGGGTATGTTTGAAAACTCACTAGAAGTAGTGATTTTGGATAAACTACATTTTAGAATTTCAAGTGTTATCGAGTGATATATTCATCAAGTAGCACTATGATTCCAAATGTATACAATGTTGATAAAAAGATTTAACTTTAATTATATTTATCTACAAATAATGATAAATGATTTATGATTGGTTTATATTGATGGTGCATCATACATACATACATACATACATACATATATATATATATATATATATATATATATATATTGATCATGGTAAAAAAACAAATCTTTACATGCAATTAAAAACGCACCTGCGACTGCAACATTGAATTCTTACGACTAATCAACGAAGACCGAGACTTCTTAGAAGAAACCAATTCAGAATCATTAACCTCATCACGAGAATCAAATGAAGAAATAGAAGCAAAACTAATTTGATTCAACAATTCAACATTCTCCTGATTAGGCAATGATAACTCCACACCCCAAAGAATCCAATTATGTGTAGCAGATGTAGGATCATCATGTGTAATAGAATTTCTCCATGGTGGTGTTCCACCATTACCTCTCAAATATTTTCCACACCAACTCCTCAGTTTCACGTTGAACCCTTCTTTTATTGGTTCCCATTCATATTTCCAGCCCAAACCCGCGTCGTAATCGGCTTGGACGACTTTGTTTCCGGTCATGCCGAGGAGAAATGGCGTGTCCGTCGCGGTTAGGTAACGGCCGTGGTGGCTCCTGAGACGTATATGGTGGGTTTTTGTTTCGACCAATTCGATTAACCATAGTGATTTTTTGGTTGTTCCATTTCTGCTTTGACGGATGTTGTTGTTGTCTTCATCTGCTACTAGGTACTTACCTAGGTGGCTGCGTAGTTTCACAGCCTTTGATTTGTTGAAATACTCCATTTTACTAATTGTGTTGTAGATGATACTAATATTTTTTTGTGACCTTTCTATTTTGTTGATGAGTATAGTATATAGATGATGTTAATATGTGCAAATATTTGGTCTTTTGTATATATTTGTATTGGTGAATCGTGCTTGGTGGTTGGTGATAATGGTGGTAATGATTGTATATATGATATGTGGGGGAGTAAATTAAGTTTGGTGTGGGGATAGAAGAGGATGTTGGGGTTGAACCTGTCTGGAAAATGAGTGGGTTGTTTCGGGATGTGTTAACCAAATGAAAAGTAATAAGATTGCTTATAAAATCCCTCCCTCTAGAATGATTTATAAGAAAAAGTGACTAAATCGTGTATTTTAAGAATGATTATCGTCAAAAAAAAATTATGATAATTAATTACATAGTTTTATTTAAAAATATTTTCATTATCTTTAGAATAAATTGATTTATTAAAACCAAAAATTAAATTAATTAAAACATTAGTAATAAATTGTGGATTGGGCTTGAGGTTGACTTTGTTTGTGTTGTATGAGTCAAAATGTCAATGTTGTTATGTATGGCTGCTTGCGTCTTTACGCACATAAACCATATAGGCAGCAAAAATCCCATTGTTGTCCACAGAAATATAGTGATTTTTTATATTACATGTTGAAAAATGAAAATGGAAGTTTGAAAAGGATAAAAGAAAATACGTGGAAGTTTAATTTAAAATATATTAAGAAATGGGAAAGTTTGATAATAAAATTTTGTTGGCCAAGGTACGGTGCCGAACGGAGTGGAGAACATGTCTCACTTGGACTTGTCAAAAAAGAAAGTCTCAATAGGATTGAGATTGAAAACCTCTCCATTTTCTCAACACAATGGGGAAAAAAAGGGTAATGTATGGCTCCATTAATAGGTATGATCAAGCAACATCAATTGATCAAATGGATAATGTGGATATCATAAGTTAGACAAGCTTCATAAATCCGTGAAAATCAATTTGACAAAGGAAGTTATACATCATAAAAATGTCAAGGGAACGATGCTTTTGGAAAAGAAAACAACTGTAAAATCACAGGGTCACTAGAATCTGGATAAAGTTATGATTATACAATAATAAAATAGAAACAAACAATGTTTATCAGCTATATGACTCATTGTTGCCCTCAATTTTAATGACCCTATAACAGATAATGAAGACTCTGGTCAACTACAGTAAAAATTTGTAGTCAGCGTAACTGCATCTGAATCATCTTCTATGATGTTTTTATCATGAAAAGATACACAATTAAAATCTTTATTTGATTCTGCAAATTAGTAGACAAACAATAACGAATGAATCTTTTTTTTTTTGAAACAGCATATAACATTAACAGCCTAGCACAAGAAGTGCAAAAGGCAAGCAAATACATACAGCGGCCAAACAGCTGAGCACCAAAAGAAAAAGGCACAGGAAGCCCCAAAAACCAGAAACAGCAGCAGGTAAAACTAACAGGAAAACAGAAAACCAAAACACAGACAGCACCCCTGAAACAGGAGCTGTGCGCCACTACTCAAACACCAAAGACCACCACAAACAAGCGAAAATCCTGCGCCGAAAAAACCCCCCTCCACCTCCTCTTCAGACACTCTTTCGGATTCCAGCACCATTCATAAATAAGACACGACTGAATTCTTAGCCTACTCAAAGACCAACACCAAGACAAGGCCTTAATGTCATCAACCACCTCATCATAGTTCTTGGCTTGATTTCTAAAAAAATTTGCGTTTCTTTCCTTCCAAATTGCCCAAATCACGGCATGCCAAATCAACCAACAACCTTTCCTTATGTGCTTCGAAGATGCCTCCCCACTCCAACATTCAAAGTGCACAAACAAATTATGGGGAGTGATGAAATTCATTCCTAGCCAATCCAAGATTTTGCGCCAAATCAATACAACCTCACAATGTAAGAAAAGATGCGTTGTCGTCTCCTTCCCTTGAACGAATGAATCTATTGAAAAGAATATATGAAGTACCCTGCCGGATGATATTAACGTAGGAAGTAGCAGAGCAAAAGGTGTCATGAATCCAATTTTGAAAGTTAGAGGGGAAGTTCTAATCCCACTGAAAAGCGTATGTGTTAGTCATTGATTGACCAATATAGTTCCTGGGTTTGTGTTGTGTGTAATAAAGAAAGCGACATGCGTTGTTGCAGGCTAACAAGTATTTTGTTTTAGCAACTATGAAGTGTTACTCTGTTAGTAACATTTCAGAAACAAGATTCTTAACTTCAAGAAATATTTTGAACAGTCAAGAGATTGTGCTTAGTGTTTATGTGACTTCTGCTGACATGTTAAACGCCAACCAACAGCTAACAGAAGCCCAAATCATCCCAGTGACTTGGTAATCTGTGAAAATTTATATTAGATACACTGAATTACTCAGAACATAGAAACAGCTCTCGACGGTGTAAATACTTCTCATTATTACCCTAAACTTTATAGTAAATCAAACAAGGTTGCAGTAATCTTATGTGTCAGTAATAATAGCTTTTAAGGTTGACTGGTTTAACTATGTAAAACTGTTTGCTTTCCTCTAGATTTTTCTAAGCTCTAATTGTCATCCTTAATTATATAATATATTGAGTACATAATCTAAAAAAAGAATTCCAGAGTGCAGAAATTTTATCACCATGACATCTACACTTTTTTCATCTGCACATAGATGCATCATAACATATAATCATGTCCTTTTTTTGTATAAATTATAACATGTCGAGTGTACTTTAACTTACTTGGTCAATTAAGCAAAGTGATAGAATCTTGGTACGATCTCCAATGGTATCCATTCTACCACGTACACATGGAATGGAAATGGAAGAAGGGTTACAAATTGAAAGAGAAGATATACCCAAAAGTAATTCAGAGAAACTTCTTAGACCATGAAAAAAGGGGAAAGTAACAAGAATGTTCCCAAGCTATATTATTTCAAGATAAACAAAATTATTCCAGTAAATAAAATTGAAATATATTTTCACTGAATAAGAAAATCATCCCCACAGTCGAACCAAAATGTGCACATTAGACAAAACACAACGTAAGAAACAAAAATAACAGGACAGACACAAACATCCGGGAAAGCAACCAACAAGTTCAGAGAGTGGTTTTCAAAAACACAAATAACATTACCTACCTGATTAAGCTTCTTGGCTAAGAGTCAGAAGAAGCATGTTTCAGAGAAAATCATGGTGACGTGTAGATGTTATGGCTGCGTGGCCAGAATTGAGAGACATGAACATAGGTAGAATTAGCAAAACTAAGGATAACAAATAATTGCCCCTTTTAAAGTTTTAAGCCCTTCATGACTTACCTCATGTTAAACCTCAAGTCTATATACGAGGTATACGCATTTTACTTGCTACTGAGAATTAAGTCAAAGAAAACTGTCAAATTAATCTTTATATACTTCTAGCAAACTTCTTCAACTACAGACATGTTTTAAGCTTGTTACTTTCTGCTCTAACAAATTACTTCAGTTTTTTTGTTTTATTTTTTAGTGAATAAAAAGGTAGTTTCAAAGGAAGAGGGATAAAAATTATGAATATGTGCAACACATAATAGAAAAATGTAACCATGATGTCGTTTTTTGTTCCACTTTGGCCAATAAGGTACCAAAGGTCATACTCATCTCCCCAAAGTAAACTATCCGCTAATGTACAGTAGTTGCATACCAAAAAACAATACAACACCAGCATGCTTGATTTACAATAAAAATCTAATTTAAAGAATTCTACCTAAAAAAGAAAACAAACAGTGAAGAATGGAATTGAAACCATTAAGGAAAACTATATCCCCCCGCCTTTCAATTAAAGATAACAGATACTTTGAATTTTGAAAGGAGAAGAACATGTGTTACAGATTAGAAAATCAATTTAAATATCAAGACGTAGAATGACTGAACATGAATTTTGAGAAAATAAAGTAGCTCCATATCTCATTTTGGGGGAATTGAAAAATTGCTCTCAAGCATAAATGAGAGATCATGCATCTGTGACATCAACATCTCAACGTCATCTTTTGACCCTACTTCTGCAGTGGAAGCATCTCTAGGGTTTTGTCTCATGGTATCATCATCAGCCACCCTAAACATGCAACAAGATAGCATAAATTTCTTTATGAAACTATAAAATGTCAATCAAGATCAAATTTAGCTAGTAGGAATGTTCAAAAACTACATCAAATAACCAGAGAATCAATGATAAAATGCAAAACCTAAGCATCACCATTTAAAGGATGAAGAATTTCCAAGTAATAAATATATTTTCGATTCATAACATGCAAAGCTACGGAATGTGAATTCTGTCATCAGTCAGATTCCTATTCAACTTGTACATCAAAATAGAACCCTTATTTAAAACAAATACCCTTGGCAGTTGGGACCATCAGCAAATGAAATTGGCTTATACCTACTACCTAGATGTGTCAGTTTCCTCACATTACTATAAAGTTTATAGACATCCCTTACATTGATTGAATTATACAACTACTACTAAATGTAACTGATATATTGAACTTAAAACTCCTAAAGATGTTGTAAATAGACTTAATGTCCATCTGATCTGATACTAAAAGACCAGGTTGAATTCAATTATGCATATCTTTCTACAATAAAATAATGCAACTGCGATAATATCAAGGCACCTGTTTAAAGTAGCAGCAGATGGTTGACCATTGGTTGCTGCAGGAGTATTCAGTGCATTATCAAACTGTCCTAAAAAATCATTCTGTGAAAATCCACTAAAATTCATATCATGTGAGTTGTTTGACGATCCAAATAAATCCATTTCAAAGGTCTTTTCAGATGGAGTTTGATTCACAGTTTGTACAGGAATGTTGCTGAAAGGATCTTCTTGTTTAGTGGTCAAGCTAGTAAAGCCACTCCATACATCAAATGGGTCAGCATTATCATTAGTAGTCACACTATCGGTTGTTTTGTTATTGCTAACTTGCCATTGGTCACCTTGCATCCAGTCAAAACTTTTAACTGAAGAAGCATTAGCACCCTCTGCTGTTTTGGTATCATGAAGATCAGCAGTAATTTCAGATATGCCAGTCTGGTCTTCTATCACAGAGTGTGAAACACTACTGGAAGGATTTTGTGAAAAGGCTGAACCAGTAAAATCATTCCATGCATCAAATGAATCGGTGACTTCGTCAGTAGCCGTAATACCAGTTCCCTTGTTATTGCTCCCCTGCCATGGATCATTTTGCATCCAGTCAAAATTACTAGATGAATTATCAGCACTTTCTGCAATCTTTGTATCATTGGGATCTTCAGTCGTTTCAAATTTCTCAGTCTGGCCAGTTATCTCTGAATTGGAAACAGTGTGTGAAGGATATTGTGTAGTGGCTGAGCCAGTGAAATCATTCCATGAATCAAATGAATAAGAACCTTCATCAGTACCAACATTATCAATTGTCCTGTTATCATTATCTTGGCGTTGATCATTTTCCATCCAGTCAAAGTCCCTGTTAGAAGAACTATTAGCATCCTCTGCTGTTTTTGTATCACTCAGATCTGCAGAAAATTCAAAATTTCCCGTCTGGGCAGTCATGTTTGGGCTGGAAATAATACCAGGAGGGTTTTGTGTGCCGGCTGAGCCAGTAAAATCATTCCATGCATCATATGAATCATCTTCTTCATCAGTAGCCCCAATATCAGGTATCTTGGTTTTACTCTCTTGCCATTGGTCATCCTTCATCCAGTCCAAATTTCTAGTAGAGGAACCATTAGCAACTTCTTCTTTTTCCGTATGATGGAGATCCATGGTCGTTTCCGACTTCCCAGACTGGCCATCTATCTTTGAGTTCAAAATTTGGAATTCATCACTCTGAAACCAATCATCTTCACCGGATGCTGAAGCATTGAAATCATCGTTCTCCTTTACAGCGACGGAAACTTTCCCATATCCAGATACCTTATCCGATTCAACTTTAGAATGACTGACTGAATTGGACTCTTCGTGAACAGGACCAGAACTAGCAGACTTGAAGTTTGCCTCCCAACCTGAAAAGGAATCACCACTCTGATCCTCTATAGACCCACCTGATGCTTCTGAAGCTTGGAAATTCTGAAACAAACTAAGATTCTCATTTGCTTGGAAAGTGTTATCTGCAGCAGCACCTACATTTCTTTCAAAAGCCGAATTCTGCTCAGACACACTGAAATCAGATTCTCTCCGATCAAAAAAACTATTGAGATCAACACCAGACAAACTCAACGAACTTTCACCCGGAAATGCTTCCGAATCTGAATTACTTGACAGTGCTCTCTCCGCCTCAGAAGGCCATCGAATTTCCAAATCTAGTAGTTCAGATAATGGAATCTCATCGTTTAATTCACTCCTTGTTCTGCTTGATGAGTGTTCTTCCACTGTCGGTGCCACCATCTCCTGCAAAGCAAATAGTGCAGAGTTAACATAATACACCAAATGGTTTTAAATTGCAGTTGCAGCCACAATATAAAGGATTTTGATGTCTCAGCAACATCATCACAGCCGTAATTTCGATCACATCACATTTTACCACATTATAAAGTTTCATAGTGTAACTACAACAGAGACCGCAACCACAACTTAAAACCATCCAAACCACACACACATACACACAATCTGATAAATCAAATTAGAACAAAAAAAATGAACTTTCCATAACCACATTTTTTTTGCATCACAATAAAGCAGAAATGAAGAACATTATATCAAAATAACACATCAAATTCCAAATTTCCAGCATCAAGGGAAGCACATTGAATTTAAAATAATAAAATCGAATCAAAAATTTATAAGAAGATTAGCAATACCGATCCATCAAGTTGAAGAGATTCAAGCAACCAACGATACCCAACAGTGTTCTTAAATTTAATAGCTTCAGGAGGAAGATCTTTGTGAGGATTTGCACCACAAAAAACACAGATAAACGATTGAACGCCGCGGAGGAGTCTGCCATTGCAATTCTTACAGCGAAGGTAAGGTGGCGAGGGATCGAGTTTCGCGACGGTTTCTGCGACGGAAGGTAGTTTTGGGAGAGGGAGTTTTTCGTCATTTTCTGGATTGTACCATGAGAGATTGGCATTTTTGCGAAGAAGGATCTGTAATTGGTTTATTTGATCTATTGGTATCTCGAACGCCATTCGAATCTGGTTTTCAGTGTTACGATTCTATTTTCTTCTATTTTTCGTTGTTGAAACAGAGAGGTTCAGTGAGTGGTGGCTAGTGAGAAATTCTCTTTGCTTTTGTTGTTCCCAGAAAATGTCATCTGCAATGTACTAATATCAAATCAAATGAAAATGGATTTTTAAAATAATAAGGTTATGATAAATTGTTATGATAAAAATGGGTTAATGATGGGTTAGAACCCTTGACATCTCACTTCTCCATTTTTTAAAAATAAAGTTTTTTTATCATATGTAAATTTGCACATGTTAAGAAGTTTAAAATAGAAATTTTGTATTGGAACTTGTATATTTAATATTAAATATAAAACTTTTGAAAAAATAATTGTTGTTTTCCAAGAAAAAGTTACTACTATTAGTTGTTTTAACAAGTGCAATGTTGCACATGTTAGACAAACCCTTAAAAATATGTGAGCTCCAGTTACGAGGTTACTTGACCAAAAAAAATCTGTTAAATATACTTTTGGTTTCAATAAAATTAAAAACTTCTAAGTTTAATTATTACTTAATTTTAATAACTTTTTTGTCCCTATCGAAAAATATTTATTTACATGTAGTTTTAGTCCCAGCTAAAACAAACTTTATTTAATTATCATTTAACTCTTAAATTTTTAAATGACTATTTTAGATAAGTTTAAAACATTATGAAATGTTCATTTACTAAAATTCTGAATTTTTTAACGTGAAATGAATTAAATATGAATTTTTTAAATGAAAAAAGTTTAACATAAAATAACAAAAATTTGGATGTAGAAATCAAATTTTTAGATATTTTTGTGGATACACTTTTAGTAACGTTCTTAACATATCTTCAAAAAATTGTTCAAAAACTTAAGAGTTTAAGCATTATTAAAGAAATTTGAATACCAGAGACTAAAACTGAGCGTAGAAGTTTTTATAGGGACTAAAAAACTATTAAAATTAAGTAAGTACTAAAATTAGAAACTCTTAATTTTACAGGGACCGAAAACATATTTAACCATAAAAACAAAATGAAAATGTTCTGAACAATGAAATTTATCCAAAAACTAATAATAATATTTAGGGTAAAATATGTTAATGGTCCTGCAAATATGAAGAGTTTGGGTTTTGGTCCCTGCAAAAAAAAAAACTTTTGAAATACGTCCTTGCAAAAAAAATTGATTTTTAAAAAAGTCACTGGATCCACTTTCTTGTTGATTTGGCACCATTTTATCTATGTGTCACTTGTTGATTGTGTAGGACTATTCCACGTGGCATTTAATAGGAATTAAATAAATATAAAATAAATTAAAAATAAAAAATTGTATAACTTATTTTTATTTTAAGTTCCTTATTTTAAAAATAATTAAAATACAATTTTTGCGTCCAGCCATCAACCAAACCAAGATCTAAATTTTTGCATAATGTCTTTCTTTAGAATTTTTTTATTATGATTTCAACGCAAAGGGTTGAAGAATTAATTTGGGGACTTTTTTCTCTTGTAGGGTTCTTCAAAATCAAACTCATAGATAAACACTTCTTAAGGTTGCTAAGAAGAAAGGCAGATTGCTTGACGGAGTAAAGAAAATGGTCATGTTTAACTTGTGCCCTAGGGAACAAGTTAAGAAGTTTAAAATTGAAATTAAAAATAAATTTTATATTGAAAGTATAATTTTTGCAACTTTTAAGATATTGAATGCACAAGTTTAAAAAAACATATATATTTGGTTTATTAACTTATGTCCCAGGGGCACAAGTTAACATTTCCCTAAAGAAAATTATGAGGAAGATGTGGAAAGCATCAGAAATTGCAGCAATGAAGTTCTAGCAGAGGTGACTCTGGAAGATGATTTGCCAAATAGTGAAATCTCTGATTCAAGTTCCATTATGGGTTATTCCTCTCCTCAAATTTATTCATACGTCACCCTCCTATATTTTCTCACAACAACGGCCTTTTACTCTATAGATCCAAAATTTAAAGTTTATGAACCCAAAATATGTGGCAACCGGAGTATAAACTACCCTTTCTAAATCAACTAGTGTTGTACCCGTGCAGACGCACAGGATGCGCCGTTGGCGCATGTTTTTTTAACATTGATTATAATTTAATTAGTTAGTATTGATGGCATAATCATATTCCTAAATTATTTTCTTTGCCAAAGCTGATTTCATTATAAACAAATTAATATTAAGAAAATGTATATATCATAATTTTATTTGATAGCCACATAGTTCAATATATGCTTTGGAAATAAGCCAAACTTACCAATTAATACACATGTTGATAAGTCGTCGACATAAAAGATCCATCTTGTAACTATAGCAACCGATAAACATTGCGAAAGTAATTTTTTTCATCAAAGATTTATTCTATTCTTCAAAAAATTCGAAACACCTGAATGATTATTTTTAAGCATATAACTAAATTATGTTACCAATTATAAGTATAATTGCTGTGAAATGATTGTCATTTGCTATATTAATTGTATTACTAGAAAATTATGTGAGGAATACAATGATGATCGGTGTTCTGTTAATTATAATTCATTAAAATGATCTTCAATACACTTTAGCAATAATGATTAATATTAATTGAAATGTGATGGAGTCATCTTCCAAAGTTTGAGAATTATATTAATTTGAGGCTTATATTATGAGATTGTTTGTAATTGGCTGTAATTATATTTAATTGATGTTAACATAAAAAGAAAGGCAAACTTCATTCATAAATTTAGTAGATTGTGGAGTACATCACGTGATTCAAACAAAACAAAAGTCGACTGAAAATTGAGATAAATGACTGATATTAAAGATTAGCAACAGATCAGCATCAACACATTGGATTATATAACAGAAACATAAGGATTGATTTTAAACACGTGAACAAAATTATTCATTTTTCTATCAAAGAACTTGAAACGAAGACTCTCTCCAACCTTAAATCCGTTGTTGGTACAAAATTCCTCCCAACCTCTTTTAAGTTGAGTATTTAGTGACTCAGAGCTTATGTATTCAATTTTAGTCCTCACCATGCTTCCATTTCCATTGGATAGATACAAATAATCAAAACCACCATTCCATAAGAAGTCATTGAAATCTGGAGGAAGAACTTGTATTAATATGAACTCATCAGTTTAAGTAATGTTACAAATACTTAAAACCAAATTGATGTGACTTTTAAAATTTATAGGAAAAAAATCAATGTGATTAGAATGATACTTAACTAATTCTGATTTGATAGTCATTTGTAAATTAGTCAAAGTAATGTAAAAAAAAATATGTCTTCTAATTCAAACGTTTGGTGCTACGACTATGGTACGAAGGTATGTCACCATTGTCCTCAATTTTCTTTCCAATAGTGAGGATGAATCGACTTTGACCAATATAGGTCATTAGAATCTGTTGTTTGCCTTCAAAATGGCAAAAATCTATAAGTTTGGTCTTAACCTTTAGTCAAAAGTGGAAGAGTCAAAAACTTATTGAAGGTAACATGATGAGTATTTCCATTAGCATCAATCAAATTCCATATAGGATCCAAATCATCAATTCTTCAGTGATCTTAGAGTAAATTTCACCAAACTCTTATATATACATTGGACACACAACATCTATATATTGTCTTTCAAATTAAGTTAGTCATAAAGATTGAATATTAAGTAAATGGTAAGAAATATTATATCATTGTAATAGATTTTGATTAAGTCATCTATGATTCAAACATTGCGTCATCATTTAGTGCAGTAGTTTGGTAAGTTATAAGCTTATTTTTGAAAAAACCTAAGCATATATTTCATAACCAAAGTAGTGATATATTGCACACAACATGAGTATAATAAGTTTTACACGAAGTTAACCATAGAGAGTGAATGTTAAGTAAAATCTACAAAACATTATCTCATTCTAACATATTTCGATAAAACAATTTCTGATGTAAGACTTTGATACCCGGTCTGATAGATGCACATATCAAAACCACCCAAGTCCTTTCTCTTTAGAACTGCACGGTATCTGGCCATGATATTTAGAATATTTCAGTGTTTAGATAATAATTGGTTTCTCATTGAAGCATATGAATGAGTTTATATAGAGGTTTAGGTTAGAACTTTGTATGATATGAATGAGTTTATATAGAAGTTCAGGTTAGAATTTTGTATGGAATGCTTTAAATTCTGATATAATAAAATATTAATTATGTGTTTGTAATGATTAATATGTTGATTAAGTCCCTATGAAAATATTTTATAAACATTTAGTGAGATATGGCAGAAAAATTGAGCTTGCATGTGGTTTGGTATGTAGTAAAGTTGACCTAGATGTCTTGGTAAGTGATTTAGATTGATAAGGGAATCAAAGTAAGAATATAGGTGTTAGATAATGTGGCATACCAGAGAATGCATAGGCATGTCTATCACTTCTATTGTACAATCCATGGAATCGTTCAACCAAAATATGAGTCAAAGTAGGAATAAGATTCTTCACTGCATATGATTTTGTTGCAATCCAAATATACAAACACCAACATATGCGTTGAACCTAAAAAAAATAATTGAAATGAAGTTTTAAGAATAGTTTTATTCTAAAAATATGAATTTTAGATGAATGGATTTTGTTATTGTTTGTTTGATGAAATTATGTAGGTCAATATGGAGGAATCATTCATTATTTTGAAGGCATAGTAACATAATTCTATGACTAAGGAAGATATTAAATTTTCAAAGGAAAGCATTAACGATTGGAAATTACATTGAAAAGATGAAATGATCATTACTAAGTACATAAAGATTACTTAAAAAAAATATTGTCTTAAAAACATGTACGATGCAATTATTTGGAAAGAATGAAAATTTGAATCTTATTTCATCATCAATTTCGAATTAATTATCTTCAAGAAATTCTTTCTATCTAGTTGTAATTTTGATCTTGTATGAAGGATTTGTTCTTCTTTCAATTAAGCATATTCTTGTCTTAGCATTATGTCTCATCAAAATAAGTTCCTTAAAATATATCACTTCTATGTAACCTCCTAGCATGTTGTCAAGTTCCAGTTTTAAAATTAAAAAGCAAAGGTTAAATTATTTGAGAATAGTGAATATAAGTAATAAGAGTAGTGGACTATAAAACTTAACCAATTGATCATTCATTGTGATTTGAAATCTTGAGAGTTTAATATCAAAATATGATGCACTTCCATCATCGGTGCTTCTACTATGGAACATCATAATGTCTTTTGGAGATCTAAATGCGAGATAGGTATGAAATTGAAAAATGTGAAGGTGAGAAAAACACAAGAAGGGGGGGTTGAATTGTGTTTGCTTTTCGCAGCTCTTGAGGAGTGAGAATCTAATTCCTTTTGAACTCAGAGTCTGAATGAGATCAGAGTCTGATAGGAGATTAGGTTCTGATTGCAGCGGAATAATCAAGAGATAGAGAGAAGAGAGAACACAAGCAATTATACAGGTTCCTTCCACAAACCGGAAGTAGTCCTGTCCCCCTTGTACTTCCAAGGAGAGTTCACTAAAATGTAATATCAAATTACAAGTTGCTCAAACACACAGTATGAGACTTCCTTGCTCAAGCACACAGGCGAGAGACTTCCTTGCTCAAAGACACAACTAAGAGACTTCCTTTGCTCAATGGACGCAGCCAAGAGACTTCCTTTGCTCAAGCACAAAAGCAAGAGACTTTTACACAATTACAGAAAATTGAATAGAGTTGAAACACTTTGACAACAATCAAATAGTGTTTCAATTACAACAAAGACAGACTCTGTTTTACACAAAAGACAGACTCTGTTTTTCTGTGAAACTTATAAATTCTAGAATACTCAGTTTGTAAGAATCTAAGTTGATGATGTGCTTTTTGTTAAGACTCAGTTGAATACAGAAGCAGCGCAATGCAATTTTTTAAGTTCTTGAGTCCTCAATTTTCCAAGTCTTCTATCCTTTATATAGGCGTAGGAAAGAGACGTTGAGTCATCCAGCACATCAGGATGATTTCTGAAGCTTGATCAATGACTGTTGATCTGTTGCTTGATTTGGTAGTAGTCCTTCAATAGCATCATTTGAATTCCATTCCCTTTGTGGATTAATACCGGTAGACTCAGTTGCCAAACTGTACGAGGTAGTGGAGTAGTGGAAACAGAGTTCGTACAACGTACTCTGTACTGGCCTGCAATCTTTGTCTTTGTGCTTCCCACGCTCAAGTTGACTTTGTAGCTAGCCGTTACTCCATTTGAGAGTTTCTTTGTGCATCGCAATGCAGTAGAAATCATTGTTAGTAGATTATCAAATTTGTGGTTTCAGACTCACTGTAGCACTAAGCTTCTGATAATCTTCAGACTCTCTTGGTTCTCAGATTCTGATGGTCTTCAGACTATCTTCAAAACAGTCTTCAGACTCTCTTCGAAACAGAATCACAAGCAACAAGCTTCTCTGAATTTTTTGCTCTTTAACTTTGTTCAAATAGAATACTTTCTAAGATATAAATCTTAATTGATATCCTGCATACTTAAACAAATATTAGCAATATCCAATTGACAACTTTTTAATACCTTGTTATCATCAAAACTCAAAACGTGGTATTGATGAACACCTTTGTTCCAACAAAATGTTACGACCAAAGTATTGTATGAACAAATATTGATGTCTTGTGAATTTGTAGACATCTCTCAATTTACTCCATCCTTTGGTTAGGAGAGGGAGAATGTTGCATTGATTGAAAGATATTATATGAACTCTTCCACTTTCATGGAAGAACCTTAACTTCTTTGCCAATTTGAATTGACATCTCATTAAAAAAATGAGGACATAGTTCTTCATAGTCCTACATGAGAAAGAAAATGAAAATGTAAGTTGAATGATTTAGTACATAAGGTAATAAATTGAATAAGAAGATATTAATGAATGTGTAATTATATGTTGAGAAATGTTAGAAACACACATTCTAACACACACTCTACATGATTGGTTAAAATACACATGGGCCCCACCAAATTTATATGGGATCCACATGATTTGGTGGGACTCATATGAATTTTAACCAATCATAAAGAGTGTGTTGAAAAATATGTGCTAGAATGTGTGTTGCTAACATTCCTCTTATATGTTTGTTAGGATATAACACAAAAAGTTCATGCAACGTTGAATGAAAAAAATATAAATGAGATTGTGAAATAAAACTACCTCATTTAGAACATGGCATAATTGAAAAACATCTAATATGACAAGTCTTGGGCTATATTTTTGTCTTCTAACCATGAAGTGATTCATTATGTTGTGTTTGTTAAGAATGGTTTAAAGAGTTGGAATAAATTTCTATGTTGAATTGGTAATGGCTAATGTTCTATGTTCTTTTTAGTGTGTTGGTTTATATAGATAAGAGTTTCAATGAGGTTAGATTGAATTATATTGAAATAGATGGACGAAAAAAACTTGAAGATTGAAAAGTTGTAAGTGCAATCAAAGTGATGTATGAATGTGTATCTAGAAATTAGACATTAAGTACCTTTTAGTAATTATCTATAAGACTTGATGTGTTAGGTTGAAAGATTGGAATTATACAAACAATTAAATATGCATCATCCTTCGCATACATTGTTTTTTTTTTCTCTCTCTTATTAAGTTTAGTTATATTAATTAGCATTACAAATGCTATTGATCCATAAAAATATAGTTAATTTTGTAATTTAGACGTATTATAAACATGTAAAAGAGCATATAATCCAAATATTATGAACACAATATTATAACAACTAACAAATTATGCACATTAAAAGTAACAGATTAGAAACATATTATGAAAAATATAACATAAAAATCCAAACATAATCATGAAAACTAAAAAAATGTAAACAAAAAGTAGACCATAACATAATGGTATTTCTAAAATTCCAAAATTTTGACTAAAAATACCTTCATGGAAGCCAAAAAAATGTAAACAACAATTGAAACATAACCCAACTTCTTTTTTGAATGAGCAATGCTATATCTCTAGAAAAATAACATCAAGAATTCTTCAAGAATAAAGAGGAACCAATCACAATGCACTATTTGCCACAATTCAAGGAGGTGTGGCTGAAAAATAGGAAGTGAACAAATAAATCATGCAATTAAAACTTGCCAACTGTTTCTTGAAAAATTCTTGATACTATTTTTCTAGATAAATAGAATTTTCCTTTTCGAATAATCCAACATAAATATTTTCATGATAAACAAATTAAAAACACATTAACTTAAACAAAAATATTACCCATTACTTAAACATACTATGAAAACATCATATTTGATGATAAATGTTTTCATGCAAGCATAAATAATTAGAATGACAATTGAAAAAGAACTTATCACTTAAACACATGAGAAACACATGAACTTTGTTAAAATGAAAATTGTGAAAAACAAAATTTACACTAACCCACGTTATTAAATATGATATTAGATGAAAAATCTATAAAAAAAAAATTAATCCCAAAAACTAATTACAAAGTTATTTGGGAAAAAAGTATTCAGAGGAATTTGATCAAAAAATTACTTTCATAGGAATACGGTCAAAAATATTAGTATTCACATGGTTTGAATATCGGATAGTCAAGGTATAAAATTGAAAGATCTATGATCAAAAAATGATAATTTGTTACCAAAAACTTAAGAACTCACTTTTACTCACTGGGTACAACATTCTCTTTTTCACTATCACTCAATACAACGTTCTCTATTCTTCACTATCACTCAACAAACCTCAAACACGCACAGAGGAAAAGAATGAACCGCTGGAGGCAACTGAGGTTACTTCTCACCTGCACAACTAAGGGTACTTTATCAACAAGCATCTTTTGCTCACTTCTCACCTGCACAACTAAGGGTACTTTATTTTTATTTTTACCTTTTTATTTTTTGCTTGTTAGCTGAAATTCTTCTTTAATATCAGAATGAATGTGAAAGAATCTGGCAAGAAAGACATAGAGAAATCCGAGTAGCTCAAAGGCGTAATCTAAAAGTTGGAATGGCTATGCAAGGCCACAAGCGTAACAAATGGGTGGCTATTTTGGGGAACCTAATCTTGGTCTCGATAATCTCAACCCTGGCAAGCTTAAGGTGTGTATATATTATTAATTTATTTTAATTTTTATTTCTTTTTGTTTTATTTATTTTAAATCGTTTTATCATTTATTAATTTTTGTATGTATGTTTAAAAGTATATGTGGGAACTTATTTATTAATTTTTGTATGTATGTTTAAAAGTATATGTGGGAACTTGAGATAGAGGTTGATGGTGAGGATGAGGCTGATGATGATGATGATGAGCCTGTGCAAATTCAACAATACCCAGGTCTTTAAAGGTAGTCAATTTATTGCATTGGTTGATTTCTTTTTGTTGTTTAGATCGTGTTATGAACATGTTTTATTAGGCTTGATGAAAATAATGTAATTCATCAATAAAAACAAGAATATTTTAATATTTCACCATTTATATATTGATTATAATTATTTATTAATTTTTTTGACTAGAAAGGATTTGTTGCCTCGCTCTCAGAAATCCCAATCTCTCATCTTCAATCATCTCTTCATCTCTCACGAACCTAATCTCACTCTCACCTCTCACGAACCCTAATTTCACTCTCGCTTGTCACGAACCTTATTCTCTCAGTCGACGTCTCTCGCCCTCTCACTCTCTCAGTTGACGTCTCTCGCCATTTCACTCTCTCAATTGCCATCGAAATCTCTCAATCTCCACCGAAAGTTGTCACTATCAGTCGCTAGCACGAACTACTAAGGTACAAAGTCGAATGCTGTTTCTTGTTATTGTTGTTGTGATTTGTTGTAATCATCTCTGTTTTAGGGCTCTTGTAATGTTATTAGTTGTTTTAGGGGTTATTGAAATTGTTGTTGTTTCCTATTATTATTGTATTTGTTTGTTGATTTATTGAATAAAATTGATTTTCTTGTTGTTGTGATGCTGCAAAGTTGATTGAATAAAATGTGTAAGCTGTTAACTTGTTTTAATTCAACTAATTTTCTTGTTATAGGGCCACCAAACAAAACATAAACAATCAGCCCCCATTTAGATGTTTGTTATAATGTAGATTATACTGTCTAACTCATTAGATAAAATGTGAAGTTGGGAATCGTCTTACTAATGTTTTGGTTTTCCATTTGTTTTATTGATGCTGACATTAAGGATTGAATTCCTATTTTATTGATGCTGCATCTGCCGCCGCGAAACGGAACTCAGGTGACTGTGGTGTGTTACTGTTGTGATTTGTTATTTGGTGTTGCTGATGTGCTGCTGCGCTTTAGGATTAATTTTAGGGATTTGATTTGAACTTGAGCAAGTTTGATTGAAAAGTAGGGTTCATATTAGGGATTTTCTGATTGCAGCGGTTGATTCAATTGATACTTGATGGATGTTATGAAATGCTCGGTTAAGACTTAAGATGATTAACTTGTTACTGTTTTCCTTTCCTTCCAATAATCCAAATAACTTCATTTCTCCATTTATTTACACACTTTCATTCATTCTATTTTCTGCAAGTTCTATCATTGGTCTGACCTGCAGGATCTTCGATTGAATTGTTATTATGGTTCGGTTCTTTGACATAACTGTACAATGAACAACCCTAATCATGTCAATTATGGAAATAAGAGTATAATGTTGTCATTTGATGTGTGATAACCTGTTTTTACAGAATTTTGCCATGTCTGGATTGCGTTGCAATTCTACACCTGAAAAGGATACGCCTAAAAAGGGTAAGTTTTTTTTTTGGAATTTTGTTAAGGGTGAGGTAATTAATTGGAATGTTGGTTGGACCTATTAAGCATTTCCAGAATTGATTTACGTTGTTTACTTGCGAAAGTTTTTCACACTTTGTTGTTTGGAATGGTAGAAAACCTAGAAATTACAGCTCCTGGAATGAATGTAACAAACAAGTGTCAGGATTTAAATACAATTCATTTAAAGGGTTTCATTCATTGGAAGAAGCCAATGCTGCTTTCTATGGTATAGAGAGCGGTCCTCTTTTTAATGTAAGATTCAATTTTTTTGTTTTTAAAAAAAAAAAAAAATTGGTTTGTGATTATTGAACACTAATTACTGTTCCTCAGATTGCCTTTGAAGATTCTTCCTCAGAGAGGTGCCCAAACTGTGAGAATCTTCCTTTGAAAATTAAGTTATTGCAAATTGAATTGGCCCGCTGCAAAGAGAAGCAACATCAGTTACCTGATACCTCATCTGATGTTTCTAACCTTTTGGGAGAGCTGGGCCAAATGCTTGAAAAAAAAAAGCAAAGTTGGATCACTGAACTTTTGAGATGTCTTTCCAGCGGTACACATTTCCTTTGCAAAATCTATTTTAAGTGAGAACTATCGCATTTAGAGAAGAAATTGCAAAAGATTTATGAAGAAGTTGAAGAATCACGTTTGGAGTAGAAGAAGCTGAAATTGTGGAGTTGGAGAATCAATCGAGTTGAAGAATCACGTTTTCACGTTTGCAGGGTTTGGGAAGATTTCAAGCAAGCTTTGTTAACCTAATAACAACAAAATTGAAAATGAATGAAACAATTTCAATGAAAAATGGAGCAAATAAAATGAAGAAGAATATGAATGATGAACTTGGACAAAAACCCATTTTCTTATAATGATTTAAAAACCTTAAAACAAAGAAAGAATAGTAAATTGGTGAATCAATTGGCTTACCTATAAGTGAGAACTATCGCATTTGGAGAAGAAATTGCAGAAGATTTATGAAGAAGTTGAAAAATCACGTTTGGAGTAGAAGAAGCTGAGATTGTGGAGTTGGAGAATCAATCGAGTTGAAGAATCACGTTTTCACGTTTGCAGGGTTTGGGAAGATAAATCGGTAACCGTTAAGTTAATGTTTTATTATAAAATCGTTTATATAAAAAATTGAAATTCTATTTAATTATTTTCTAAAAATATTACACTTGCCTGTTTTCTGTTGGTATTACAACTATTATGTACCTCTTTGATAATAATTATATATAGTTTCTAATTTTTAACTACTATTCAAAAATAATAAGTCCTGGGTACCTATAATCATCGGGGAAACTGAGGACCCAAAAATTAAACACTACAAAGATGTCATTGATGCGATGGATCATTTGCATGTCATCTGGAGGCCGTACGAGAGACGGCGACACATCACGCCCTTTCAAGACATATGCTGGTACTTCGGATGGATCATGGCCGGTAGAGACAGGATGATCCGTCACTTGCCAGAGCGGGTTGGTTGATTTCTTTTTGTTGTTTAGATCGTGTTATGAACATGTTTTATTAGGCTTGATGAAAATAATATAATTTTAGCATTTCTGCATGGTTTTATAAATTATCACATAACTAGAGAAGTATTGTTTCTGCCAAGAGGATATGACACTACTTTGATCAAAGACATGTAACTTTTTCAATTTTATATGATCTATATAGCTTAACCCTATTTTAAACCATACTTACCTAAAATGACTGTATTGCCCTCATTTTTTTTACATAGCTTAACCCTATTTTAAACCATATTTGCTTAAAATGACTATATTACCCTCAATTTTTGTTACAATATTGTTACATCCAAAAAGGGGATGTAAGGAATCGAACTAGGTATCAACATGACAATACTACACAACTTTTACCACTAGATTACTCCTATTCTTGTTGAAATATTGATATCAACAAGACAATACTTCACAACTTTTACCACTCTTATTTTTGTTGAAATAAATGTATAAAATAAGTTGATGATGGTTGATGATTTATTTCAATAATTTGATACTTCTCTTATTATTGGTGTAAATGAAACTTTAACTTTCAAATTGGCTGATGGCACTGCTGTAACACACACACACACACACACACCTCAGTACAATCAAAATTAAAATGAAAACATTGGTAAAGGCAGATGATTGATTTCAATAATTTCATACTCCCATTAATTCACCTTTAAAACTGAAATAATGCGTGAAATTCAGGTTGGTGATGAAAATATTTATAAAAAAACATACAATAAAAATTAATATGAAACGCACTAAAAAAATTAATAATGGCTGATGTTAAAATGAAATGGACCAATAATAATAATGGCTAATGAATTCTTACAATAATTTAGCACACAAAGTCCTTCAGAATCTGCAAATTTCTTACGCTTAATTCATTTTATAATAGATCACTTCAACAGTTGCTTTCATGGTCATCTTATTTTTCTCTACCTCAAAGTTTTGCGGAGTAAAAGTAGTGTTCTTAACAATTATACCCTTAAACTGATCTTTGTTTTTAGTTGGCACAATAACTAGAATACGATCACCCTAAAAAATGAAGGAACTTCACTTTCAGATGAAAGTAAGATGGAAAATAGAAATACAAAGTATAATGGTACGATATAAACATATATATTATGAATGGTTATTTTAACAACACATGTTTGTCACATACAACACCATCTCAATATGTTGTTTGTTCTTTGAATTTTTAACACTCCATAAATCAACAACCCGAACACCAATTTTCCATAGAGATTTTGAATCATTGAGGTTCTTGATTTGTTCCAAACGTCTTGCCACTGTTGTTGTAAAAACATATTACAAACATGTAAAATAGCATATAATTCAGATATTATGAACACAATATTATAAAAACTAACAAATTATGCACATTAGATATGTGGAACCAATATCAAAAGCAACTAATAATCGTATTGTCTCAAGCAACAACAATAAACTGATATTCACGATTAAATATAAGTGAGTAGAGGAACAACACATCTAAATTTGTTTTATTTAGATTGACCCAATTTGACCTACGGCTAGACAATAGAGTAGCTCTTCAATCCACTATCAAACAAAAGATACAAAGAAGTTCTAAGAAGTTAGATCTTAGAGCTCTCAAAGAACAATTCATAATTCATACCCTTTTATCAAGTCCCTCACAATGAGATTTAATAGAAGTCAAGAGATAAAGCTCTTGTTGGGTTTCAAGTGTGACTAATTAAGTCACATTGCTTATGAATGGATAAAATGTTGGATTTATAAGAGGGGTGGATCATTAATCCAATGCCTTAATGTTTTTGGTTGAGATGTGTTGTCTCATTCACTTGCGGTCTATGAGCATTGGCTCGATGTTTCTCGCATGACACCTAGACTCCGCAACAAGCTGTATTATTGCCCTAATTCAGCTTTGTGGGGGACTGGAGTTGTATTGTGTTTTGTCTCATATTATACGAGGTTGGAACTTACACTTAAAGGGAAGATTGTTAGTCATTAAGCCTTACGTTACTTATGAATGAGTAAAATATTAAATATATAAAAGATGTGACTCATATACCTAATGCGTTAAGCTTTAAGTGGAGATGTGTCTTAAGGTTCTTGTGGTCTTAGAGCATCGGCTCATTGTTGCTCATGTGCCCTAAGACTCCCCAACAACTTTGATCACTCCTCTTTATGATATCTCACTGGCAAATGTGTACTAAAAATGTTTTCCCATCCAACAATCTCACCAAAAAGCACTTAACCCTTGGTCTACAACTTCCTTAAGAATGATCTCTTTTCATCTTTTAAAATTATGCAACAAATACTTTAAACCAACTCCTTGCTTCACCTATTTACTTTGATAAGGTTTGAGAGAGTTTTGTGTGCAGTGCTTCATATCATATGTTTTTTGTTGTGTATTCTTTATCATATCATGCCCGCTTCTCATCTCTTGTTTCCTTTCCAACCAAAACATTATGTCATCTCCTTACACTATTATCCTTTTTCTTTCCCTTCCTTTCATTTGATACATTATATGTACTAGCGGAAAGACGGGCACTTCGTGTCCGTCTGTTCACTATTTCTACTCTGCTGACACATGTGATTATTTTATTATGTTTGTTTGTATAATTTTGACTAAAATTTTAAAATATTAATGGAAATTATTGATATATTGATTTATAAACAAAATATTGTCAAGACATATAACAAAATTATTTTTAAACTCAACATATTTTCGTTTGTCTGCATATAAAATTAAGATAAAATAATGATAATTTATTTTTTATTCTAATAGTAATTAGTAACATCGAAACATGAATGTATAAATGGCATGTTATGTAAAAGAAACATTACTATGATTACGATAAAAGAATATCTTTAAAAACTACATTTTTCGTAAAGTCTCCATCTTCTCCTTCTATTTTTCCTTCTTTAATGAGAACTTTTGTTAAATTTTGAGAAACTCCTCTTGATAAAGCTACATATAATTGACCATGACCGAAAACATGCCGTGGAAGATAGATTTCGACATTGGGAATGGTCGGCCCTTGTGGCTTATTTATGGTAATAGCAAAACTTAGTCTAACGGAAAACTATTTTCTACTAAACACAAAGGGAAGTCCTGAACTCGCATTTGTTTTTAATTTAATTATGGACAAGAATGCTCTTTTTCCAGTATTGCTTCCTGTTAGGATTTTCACATCCAACATATTCTTAAATAAATCACGACATAACAGTCATGTCCCATTACATAGGTCATATCTAAGGTCTATGTTTCACAACAACATCAATAATTCACATTTTTTTACCTTTAAAATATGTGGTGGGATACTTCCTTGAGAAATTGAGTTTAAGAATTCCTGTTGAAATAAGTTATGGGTATCCTCTTCAACCTCGTCAAATGACAACAAATTATGTCCTTCTCCTGAAAACTGATTGATAATTAATTTAATATAGTGCCAACAAATCTTTTTCTAAAATATTGAGTCCTAATCTTTTTTTAGAGGATTTAAAGTCCAATCTTTAAATTATTTTTCGCTCACGTTTGTTACTAATCTTTTTTAGAGGATTTAAAGTTCAACTTTTAACCTTATATTTTGCCCACCTTTGTTACTAATATTTTTTTCAGAAGATTTAAAGTGCAATCTTTAACATTATTTTTTGATCACGTTTGCTACTAATCTTTTTTTTAGAGTATTTAAAGTCCAATCTTTAACATTATCATTTTTGTTCACGTTTGTTACTAATATTTTTTTAGAGGATTTTAAATCCAATCTTTAACATTATTTTTTGCTCACGTTTGTTACTAATCTTTTTTTTAGAGATTTAAAGTCCAATCTTTAGCAATATTTTTTGCTCACAGTTGTTACTAATATATTTTTTAGAGGATTTAAAGTCCATTTAACATTATTTTTTGCTCACGTTTGTTACTAATCTTTTTTTAGATGATTTAAAGTCCAATCTTTACCATTATTTTTTGGTCACGTTTGTTACAATTGATCAAAGGCTAATGAAGAATAACTTATATTAACAAAATAATATGGAAATACTGTTTTTTTAGGAAGGGATATGAAAATATTTGGCAATCTTTGTCGGTTGTATTGAGGGGAACAACAAAAATGTACAACATAAAATCAGCTGATAAAAAAGTAACATGAGTTGTTGTGTGCTAGTTTTTTGTGAGTTTGATTCGTTGTTAACGGAGGTAAAAGATGGTTAACAGGGACAATTGGTGATATGGAATAGTAATTCATATGTTATTTTATAATTGGCTAACAATAAGAACAATTCATAAGAAATTGTGTGTAAATTTTCTCCTTAAATTAAATTTTTTATTATCTATTTGTTACATGTGTTATTTGTATCTAAAATTAAAATTAAAACTAAGGGTATTTTTGGAAAGAAAAGTTCAACCCAAAACATGCTGAAAGAGATAGTTTTCTTTATATATATATATATATATATATTTGAAAATCTCAATTATTTTATTAAATAAAAATAATGAAATTGTAAATAAATTTTAAAGAAAAATATGACTTAAAAAAAATTTGTACCATGTTTCCTAAAATATTTTGTACCAAGTAAAGTAACCAAAAGACCCCGTACATTATAAGTTTTGATCAAAAGTCTCCAAAAAAAAAAGAAACACAAATCGTACACGTTGGCAATCCGCAACTCAAAAAACCAACCAATCACAATCAATGACACGGATCGCAATCAATATCTCTAATTAAAAATTAATCATTACCGTTTAATCCTCAAAGTCCACAATCTCTTTCAATCTCATCTCATCACAATTAAACCGACCTAGTTATCTTTAACCTACGCATATATAAACACTCCCTCTCTCACACAATCCCTCATCACTGTTTCTTCTTTCTTCGCTTCGAAAACCTAATCAATCATCTTCTTCGCTTTTTCTCTTCTTTTCCGATTCAATGGCTCGTACGAAGCAAACCGCTCGCAAATCCACCGGTGGCAAGGCACCAAGGAAGCAACTCGCTACCAAAGCTGCTAGGAAATCCGCTCCAACAACCGGCGGAGTGAAGAAGCCACATCGTTATCGTCCTGGAACCGTTGCTCTTCGTGAGATCCGTAAGTATCAGAAGAGTACTGAGCTTTTGATCCGTAAGCTTCCATTCCAGCGTCTTGTTCGTGAGATTGCTCAGGATTTCAAAACGGATCTGAGATTCCAGAGTCATGCTGTTCTTGCACTTCAGGAAGCTGCTGAGGCTTATCTCGTGGGATTGTTTGAGGATACCAATTTGTGTGCAATTCATGCTAAGAGGGTGACGATTATGCCGAAGGATATTCAGCTTGCTCGCCGGATCCGCGGTGAACGTGCTTAGGGTTATGGATTAGTAGTATTTTGGAATGATTTAGGGTTTTATGAATTTTAGTTTCTTTTATGCGTTTTTGTATAGTTTTGAACCTATAAGGTTCATCTTAGGGTTTATTTTCTGTGGCAATTTTGGTTTGTAATTGGTCAATTTCAATTCAAACCATTGTAATTATGTTTCTAATTATCATTTAATTTATATTATTTTAAAATATTTTGAATTTTGATTTTGGCTTCCTTTAACTTAATTGATTGTCTCAATTTGGTCTGCTATCTGTAATTTGTATTATGTTTTGCTCCGTTACTAGTTTTGGTATCAAATCCGTGTGATTGAGTAAGTCTTCCTCTAGGAAGAGCTGCTGCAACTTCAAGAGGTTGGACATTGTTCATTTCATAACTGCTGCAACTTCAAGAGGTTGGACATTGTTCATTTCATAACTTAACATTGAAAATACTAATCCTTGTTAATATTTAATCTAACATTTCATAACTTTTAAGCCAACATTAGCCTCATGTCTTGTTAATTGATTTTTGTAAAGCTTGAGAAATAAGGACCGAACAACCATTAAGAAATTTGTAGAACTGGGATGGTTTTCCTATTGTTAATTGACTTACTTATGTGATTTTGTTGAGATTTGTTGGAAAATTGGTGATGGAATTCACTGTGATTTTGAATATATATCTAGAAGTAGGTGGTAATGGAGTGCCTAATCTCATATGATAATGAAATGGAACAATGGGAATTGGAGTTTTCAATGACAAATTTATCCATACGGTGAGTGAATCTGCTGATATGTTAACTCAGTACTCAAACTCAGATAGCTGCTGCAGATTGAACACCATTCATTTCATAACTTAACATTGAAAATATTAATCATTGTTAACAAATTTAACACCTAGCTGCACACAAAATGGAGGAATATGTCGTAAAAATGTTCTCTTTTGCTTTTGTCAATCCTAGCTTAGTGGTCAGAGATGTAATTAAATCATGAAACTTAAAGTGAATGGGAGAAGTTATTGAACACATACACTCAAATTCATTACAGTCAATATTGAGCCCAGAATTCTCTTTAGTCGGATAATCTTACAGTTCTACATCATCGCATTGGAGACCTTTTGATTAAAATTGAACGATTCAAATTTAGAGCTCGGCAAATAAATAAAAAATACTGTAAGCCATTGATCAAAATTAGATGACTGGTGTCTTCCTACAGTCACTGTTTACTATTTGACTATAGGGAATCATCAGTTTCTTCAATAATGTTTGAAACCACTGCATTAAGTCATCTCGATCATTGGATACAAGATTTTCGGAATATTGACTTCGGCTAAACTAAAACTGAAAAATCTCTACTATCTAATCCTCATCAACGACTGAGATCATTGATCGCAGAGAATCCATTTTCCATTTTCATGATGCAAAACTATCAAAGCAAAACACAAACTTAATATACAACAGAGTGCAACCTATAAGGACTAAAACTAGAACAAAATCAATGACAGCAGCTAGAAGAAACCAATTCCACATATTAAATACTATTCTTTCATCAAATTCATCATACAACAACATCATTTGAACAAAAGCTTTTCCAAGTCCCAAACTCTATTTCTTGCCAATAGCAGCTCTCCACTTGATCTGAAGAGCTTTGGAAAGCTTAACAAGTCTCTCAGTCTCAGGTATAAGCCCCTTCACAGCAGGGTCAGCAGCAAATCTCTCTGCCCATTTCACCAAGTTAGGAGCCTTTTTTTCAACCAACACTTTCCTTTCATACTCATGCTCAATCACACTAAGCCATCCCAAAAAGCTCCCAAATGCAATATCAAGATAACCAATCCTATCACCACCAAAAAAGGCCTTTCCTTTGCTGCATTTTTCAAAAGCTTCTTCCATCCTCTCAACCACTTCTTCCAATACCTGAAAATATGGCTTCCTTTCATCCTCTCCTTCAACAGTAATTATGCTTTGCATAGGAGGAAACCACTATTCCATTTCCACACAAAATAATGAAATCAAAAAGTTAAACTTCGTAAGACATGAATACGATGGTTTGGTTCTGAAAATTCTCAAATGTTCAGTCATTTTTAAGACGATTTTTAGAAAGATGTTTGTTTGTCATTAGCACTATACCTTTGTTTAGCCGTGTTTCAATAAATAACTTACTTAAAAGCTTATAGCGTAAGTGCTTATATATAAGCTATCTTTAAAGGACTTGTACACAAGTTATTTCTACAACAAAAGATGAAATAAAGTCAAAATATTTTCATAAAAGCTGTAAATGTTTTTATAAGGAGTACATAGACAAGTCATAGGTTGTTTCCATAAGCTATTTGATATGGTCTCACAAGTGCTTATGTCATAAACTCAAATAAGTTGATCCAAAGAGGTCCAATTGTGACCAACAATTGATACTTTTAATATCTCATGATCAAATAACTTTATTTTTTCATGAATCATTTAGGCCTTTACTTTTTTATGTTACAATAATAAGCTCCAAACATAAACTTGAACTTCAAAATTAAATCAAATGAATTCATTTCAAACAAGAAAATAAAAACAAAAAAACAAAGAGAAGCTACCTTTTGATCAATATAAGCAGCCCAGAATCTAGCAACTGCTCTATCATAAGTATCAGAAGGGAGAATAGAAGGAGCACTGGACCATGTTTCATCTATATATTCAACAATGATGAGAGATTCACATATTGGTTTATCTTGGTGAATAAGCACTGGGACTTTGCCATAAACAGGGTTGGAGTGAAGAAGAATATCACTTTTGGGGTTAAAGGTTTCATTCTCTTCAAAGTTTTCATATTCAAGGGATTTGATGTTAAGGGCAATCTTCACCCTTGTCACATAAGGGCTTGACCATTTGCCAATAAGCTTCACATCACTTTTTGCCATTGAAATTGGATATCTTTGAAGACTAACGGTGTTGATCAAAGTTTGAGAAATGAAAATTACATTGCCTCAAAAAAAAATGGAAATTACATTACATTGTTTTTATCAAAATATCGTTACTTTTTATTGGTTGACCCAAATATCATCATCGGTTAGAATCTTTTTGTAGTAACTAGTGACTTTATACCAGCAGACAAGACAAAGAAACAGACAAAGTGTCCTTGTCAATGACATTGCTTGAAAACTTTTTATTTTTTCACTCTCCCTTCTATAAAAAAATCGATTGAAGTTTATTTTATTTTACAACTTCCTTAGTCCTAAAAATTAAGTTAGCTTTCTTGATTTGTTTCCCTTTTCTATAATTTTAAAATTATTATTTTAATTATTTTCTTCACAAATTAATCTTAATTATTTTACATATGAGATCAATTCTATCTGTTGTGAGAATTGGTGGAAAGATGACAAAAAATAAAAGTGAAATGATGAGAAAAATTGTCAGTACAATTGTGGTAAACTATTATTATTATTATTATTGATATCGATGATAGTGGAACATACTTAGTTAGTGGTGAGACTTATTATCTACTTTTTTTTGGTCTATCTCTACTCAAATGGTACCATCAATTTGTTTTGAGAAATTGAGTGATAAAGTAAATAAATATAAACCATTCATTGAAATACCATGAAAGTTGCCCAAACTTTGGACATGATGATAGAGTAATTTCTCAAAGAGTCTCATTTTGATGAAAATCATCGAAAAACTTGTGAAACTGATTTCTTATCAAAAGATACACTTCCATGAAACATTCTCTTTCATGGGGATTACCATACCCACTTTTGATATATTTATAAATTATTTGTTGTTGGATTTGGTAGAAATAAAAGTATGTTACGAAGATAATATCATTTTCTCTATTTTAAATTAATGATCTGTCCTCGTGAGCTTAAATCAATTGGTAAAGACGATGCATAATATATGCAAGATCCGAGGTTCACACCTAGCCACCACCAAAAAATTAATGATCTTTTATATTCAAGTTTCTTTAAATTTTTGCATTCATTCTTCAAAATACGTGCACTTTAGTTTTTCCGTGCAATATATTTTTCATTTACGTTTCATTCAAATGATCATTGCAACATCTTGTTAAGATGTTTCCTCATCACAGTCTTCATTTGACAAAAAAAAACATTGCGGGGACATAAACAAGACAAGGAAAGGAAAGAAAATCCCTCAAAAACAATGTGGGGATGGGGACATCATAGCACACTAAAACTCTTGAGATATTGCCATCCATGTAATCCTAACTCAATTATCAATTATTTATAAACTTGCGCAAGAGATATCCAGCTCACACAACAAAAAAGTTTAAAGTATCCTTATTCCACTTAATACTGAACATCAATTTTGGTATAGCCAACAACAAACAAAGTCAAATCATGAAAAAAAATTCATTCTATTCTGTTCTGTACCATGTTCCTCTACATTATAAATTTACAAGATCATTACTTTTCTCCTACAGCAATTGCTGTAATATATCCAACATTTACTTAATATACATAACATAAGCCATCTATTTGGCAGAATCAAAAGGGGAAAAAAAGAAGATAAAAGGTTATAAACAATGAATGAATATATGGAGGTCACAAAACCTTGTCAGTGCATATGTGCAGACAGATTAAAATCTGTGAACATATGATTATAGAATATGTCATCTGTTATTGCAACATAGTGTTTTTCCCTTGTGTTGCAATTTATCCCACATACATGTCATTTGTCTTGGAGATTGGTAATGTGCAGTGTAGTAATCTTCGATGCACCCAAATTGGCAGAACTTGTAGCTGTGCACAATCTCAACTGGTCGTGAACTCTTGAATTGCTCTACCCACATTCCCATGCTCACGTCCTCCATTTTAAATAACTGAAACACATTGAATTTCATTAGTGATGAGGTTGCTGTATGTCAGCAGACCCAAGTATATGCACAAACTAGCAGACTTATGGATCCGTTTGGACTGACTTGTTTGAGTTAATCTGTTACCATAAACACTAGCGAGACAGTTTGGAAGAGTTTATGGAACAAATTATGACATGTCCATAAGCTGTTTTCAGCTTATTTCCGTAAACTAATGATGTTAGCTTGCGAAAATAGTTTGACTTTATTTTATTTTTAATTAAAAAAACAGCGTATACATAAGCCTTTATATGAAAAACGCTTAATTAAGCAGTTTGACCAAACCAAACCTAAAGATGAACATGAAACACAATATCCATGCAAGTGCGTGCACGCACAAAAGGGAGAAATGAGAGGCGGAGAATATAAAGCACAAGTAGGGACTGGTGTAATAAGCAAGGATTTATTTGTGAACGTACTTTTAACTTGTGATCCTCAAAGTTTGATACAATGAACTGAGCAATGTCTGATGAAATTATATAACCTGGACCATTAGCATAGGTAGGATACTCTTCTTCCGCCCATTCCTGAGAGTTAATGAACAAAGAATTAAAAACAATCACAAAAGGCAGCAAATATTAAGTCTATTTTCTCATAAAAGAGCACATAATGACTAATTCACTGTCTCGAAATTCCATGATAATGATTGTTACAAATGGAACTTAAGCTAACTGAAATGTTAGTCACATTACTTGAAACTCCTAAAGTTGCGTTGAAGAGGATACTATGTGATCAACTAAGCAGAATATTTAGACCCCGCATACTTTGTGAAAACCCCTTCCGTGTTCAGTGTTCACTGCCTAAAATTATGTTTACTTTAAATTGTGATAAAAGACTACTGTAGTTTACAATGAGATAGAAGACTAATGTAGTAAATAATTGTGATAAAGAGAAGATGGAAGAGAGAATATAAATAACTTATATTCAGAAATAATGAAAACGGAGTTTTGCCATTTTCAAAATTTATGAAAATGGTGAGAAAAATATTAGATCTGTATTCTCTTATGTTTATTAGTTGAAGTGAAAATGTAAACAGGACACATAGGAAGTAAATGGCCCCTTAAGATTTCTGTAATCATTTACTCGGAATAACAGAGCGAGCGGAACTTTAGCTAATGACCTAGTAATTCAAATGCACACCTTATTTCTAATGACTTCATCAGCCAAATCATACCGGATTTCCAGAAAAAGATATCTAGGCAGTAGTTACCAAATATTCGTATATCCGAACACAAATCCATGCTCAAAGTACCAGTAGATATCTATGATTAAAACACTAGAAGCTTGTTTAAATACTCAAATGCAAACAGTAAACCTTTAAGGACTCTGGCAAAATTAAGATCTTGTGTAAAACATGGACCAGACAAACAATTTGCATCTACGCACAGTAAAATAATTAGTAAAAGCAACTATTTTAATTTTAACTACATCTCTCACATAACCAATAATATAGAAATCTAACTACATATTTAAGGCATGATAGGTGTAAATAGGAAATAGAAATGCAAAAAGAAAAGAAAATCAATACCTCATATGTGACAGCCCATTTACCATGGCGAAGGGGCGTATGGTGGTAATTCATATTGCCAATGTAGAGACTTCTGCCAATTCCTACTTTTCTTACTTCACTGATGATAGAATCCAATCGAACAAACGTGTCATCATCACATTTCATGATATTCTTAGCAGCTACGGTACGAATCTGAATAAACAAGTTCAATAGCAATGAGTAATATAGCAGAAATCTGAGGGCAGATGGAGGAAATAGACATTTTAAAACACTATTCTGCCAGTGCTCACCCCATATTCAGCGATAGCTACAGTCTTCACCACAACAAGGTCATAATGATCCATATATGGGACTATAATAATATCACCAAAATAATCTGCTTCTTTCTTTATGTCCAAATTTATATCTTTCCTTCCATGCTTTTACATAAGAAATAAGAAATACCAAATAGTAAATAATATTACCATCAAAAGAAAGTATTTGTCAATTTGATCATTACTGAGGGGGTAGGGAAGATGCATTAACTCTTACCAAAGCAACAAAGAATCGAGCTACAACATGTGAAGATTTGATTAGCTTATGTTGCATCCACGATTTTCTTACTGCCATTCGTTCGGCAAAATGGTTTCCAGCAGAAAGTATTCCAATGAAAAGCTCGACATTCACATCGAGAATAGGTGGAGCTTTCCATTGAGGAAGCAATTCGAGATGCATCTGTGGTGCAAAACTTGGATGTGATGTTGGTAAAGAAGCAGCATATATAGAGTGCACATCAATATCCCCTTTTATAGATAGACCTGTGGCGTCCTCAAGAGAAAATCCCTGAGAATATAACATAAACGCTTCAGATATTTCTGCGTTCAAAAAGTAAAAGGAGACATGATGGTTGTACGTACCGTGCGATAGGGAAAAGAGGTAACATGCTTTCCGTCCACACTAACATGGTAACCTTCCAAGCCAGCGGTTAAGGTGAGAACAAATAATCTCCCCTCTATAAAAGGGTATGGCCAATCAAAAGTGATCTTGTGTTTTCGCCCTATCAGTCTAGGTAACCACCATGTTGCCCTAGACTCTTCTGAATGGCTATCATCATCGCGGATCCACTTTTCACATTTCAACTGTCCATCAACTTCATAATGCAAAAACAAAAAAAAAATTGCAATGATGAACAATGTTGCTTAGAATAATCACGCTGGAGAGAAAAACGGATCAAAAACAAGGTACACGTTCACAAAAGAGAATGATAATAGAATCAAGTTTTTGTTCATACAAATTCACAGATGACCGCAGTAAGACTACATCGAATTCCACAATACAGGAATACTATCCATGGACATGCAGGTCCAAAAGATCACTATGTATCTGCATTTATACGAAATTATAAGCGGTGGGGGAGAATGGTTTCCCGTTGTTATTTACCACGAATGATTCAAAGTGAACTTCCTATCATCATGAATCAACTGAGAGCCTAATGCATATTTTTCACTTTGCAGTGTATTACAGTTCAATGCCATTAGAGATCAAAGGTGAATTCTAGGGTTTCAACAATGACATCACAACTGCAATTTGACCACAGCATCAGCAACTTTATTATTGCAAAGCAACATTTCCAACAATCACATCACAAGTTAACAATTACAATTGTTGCCACAATCGCAGCGCCTTTCTGCACCTTTTGTAACTGCAAAGTAAACCTCAATATAAAACCAAAGGCCTATTTGGATTGACTAATTTGAACTTATCAACTAGCATACACACTTGTGAGATTATTTAGGACAGCCTATGAAAACTGACATGTTCATAAATTATTTTCAGCTTATTTTCATAAGCTCACCAGGATAGTTATAACAGTTTTACTTTATATCATCTTTTGTAATAAAAATAGCTTATACATAAGCACTTATACGATAAACACTTATGCTATAAGCATTAAATTAAACAATTTATCCAAACAGATCCCAAGTCAACAACAGCAACAACAAAATTCTAAACTTAGAAATGTTGAAATCAATTACCAGTATCTTCATCAGCCCTAGACTTCCATCCCTCACACCTAAGTGAAGAACCCCATTGCATCCTATAACAAGTATTCTGCTCAATCACAGGCTTCCCACTATAATCACCTTTCAACCTAGGATTAAAATGCAGTATCTTAGGTGGTTCCTCCTTATCAACTACCTTCAACCCTTGAAGCTCCATCATAAACTGTGACACCAACACCTTTTCATCCTCATCTTTCACAATAGTTATCTTAGGATCATCCTCCCAATGAGCCAACCGCGGTGTCCCAACAATAGTAACATGAGACCACAAAGTCAACCCACAAGGAATCATCATAATCCCTTTCTGGTTCCTTAATTCAGACCCAGATATCGAAATCGAATGCCGACACGAATCAGAAATATTCTCAGCAACATTCACAGTTTCAACACTCTGAAACTGAATTTCTTCCCACATTCTCTTCCCTTTAACCCAAGCAACCTTAACAGCCTTTTGAATCTCAGAAAATTTGTCCTTTTCCAAACTAGATTCATTCAAATCACCTTCATTGAAATTCAAGGTGGAAACTTTTTGCATCTCTTGCATTGGTTTTCTATGTAACGAACCTTGGTAAACACCAAAAGCTTCTTCTGAAGGAAAGTTCAAAGCTTTTCTATGATGGGTGTTTTGATTTTCATTCACAAGTACTGAAGAAACTGAAACAAACTCAAAAGTTTTGATTTCAAAGGTTGTGAAGAGCAAATAAAAAAGCATAAGAACTATGAAAATATGAAGAAGTTTAGGTCTATTTGGAAAGAGTGAAAATGGGTTTAGTTTCACTTTCTTCATTGTTTCAAAAGATTAAAACTTTTTCTTCTATGAATCAAATCAAACTATATAAGAATGAAGGGGTTTTATTTAACTAAGAATAAAAATGAATGAGAATTTTTGTGTTATGGGTAATGTTCAATGAACCAGCTTTGGAAGCTTAGTCCTAAACTAAACTATAGAAAGAATATGAATATGAATGATTGGGACCAGCTTGCACTTTGTATAAACCACAACGGCAAAGTGACAGAGAAGGTTTGTGTTGTTGTGAAAAGAAAGTATGTGCTTTTCTTTACAAATTTGAATTTTTTATCATATAGTACTAAAATATGTTTATCAATTAATAAGATATTCATTTTTTTTTTGTTTGATCAAAAGATTATTCTAATTTTTATAATTAAGATATTCATATATAATGCCTCAAAAAAGATATTTATATATAATAATGCCTACAAAAAGTAAACAAAAAATAATGCCTACAAAAAAGATATTTATATATAAATTAGAAAAGCTTTCTATAAAAAATAATAATGTCTTTATTTTTATAATAGCTTAATTTTTTTTTAGATATACCAAATATATCATCCGCGTGCAGCTGTAGTAATGTAATCCTTTCAAGATATTAAGATTCATTTAAGAGATTGACATCTTCCAACAAATAATATTTTTCATACCTATGGAATCAATTTTTTTTGAATCAAATGGTTTGTGGATTCAGTTATCCACCATTTGTGACATACTATGTTTGTATAGCTTAATGTTTTTATTTTATAATAGACATCTTTAATGTCTTAAATAGTATTAATTTCAATAGTACAAATCAATAATTTGAACGACAACATAAAAACCACCAATTCTGAGTAAGATCGAACTCAAATGATAACGTGATATTATTAAACTAAATATCTTCACTCAGATTCAAAATATAGATAAATTTATTAATTAGAGGAAATTAATATATAGAGATTTATCTTTGAAATTATTCATTTTTGACTAAGTATTTTTTATGAAAGTAGATCAATTAAAACCATAAAAGATTTTGTGTGTAGGAATAGGAGTAGATTCACACAAAAGTGGCAAATCAACACATCTCAAATACAGCTGAAAAGAAATAATGCAAAACTATAAAAAAAAAAACAATTAAAATGCTCATGAGGATCCAGTATAAGTTTTTCAAGATATGATTTTTGTTTTTGTTTTCAATTTCATAAGAAGAGAATATGAATAATTTAATAAAGTATAGCGGTGAAGTTGTCTTTTAAGCTGGTGGCACACCTCAAGATCATCGTAAGACAGGTGGTCATGAATGGCACACCTCATACTTTTCAGCCTCCAGCTCCATCTTGGGTCGGTGCTTACTTGTTTATTCTTTCTCAAGCAACATTTAGCTTTTCATCATTAATTAATTCATTTGATAAAAAAAATCATTAATTAGTTACTTAATTTATTAACATAATTGTCTATATATTTAATGGCGTTTGTTGAGTGTATTATGGGAAAGTATTCGTCAACTGTCATTTTGATATTTTTTTTTTTTTGAAGAATTAAAGGTGAAGGAATGGCCATGAAGGTCCGCAGTCTTATAGATAATGGGATATTAAATTATTATCGAAATTATCTATACGAGTTTAGCTCAGTTGATAAGACATTACATTATATATATAGAAGTCGGAGTTTAAACTCCGAACATTCACTTATTTAAATTAAAAAAATGAATTTTTGTTATATCAACTACTTGACAAAAATATCATTAAAGGAGTCAAAATCTTTTCCAATTATAACATTGTATAGTTTACCGATTCCCTTCATATATGCACGTCAAGTGTCACATAAAAGTTCAACGGTGGGGATTAGAAATCAGGACTTACATTCAATAAGTTTTTGTTAGTGGGGCATACGTTACCCGTCATGATTTGGAGGTAATTTATCCCTCATAATATGAACCAATCAAAATGTGGTATAAGTAGCCAACACTTAAATAAAAAAAATGAGTCAATTTTAATCCTAAAGTAATTTTTAATACTTTTAATTTTTAATTCATTATATTTAAGCAAGGAAAAAATCAAAAGAAAATTAACTAGCAAAACTAACTAGCTAGATTGTCTCTTAGAAGGAGAGACTCTAAGCCAGCTGGATGACGAGTCTAGTGAGCTGAGCAAGCTGGAGGACGAGTCTAGTGAGCTGAGCAGGCGGAATAGGAAGTCTCCTTAGCAATAAAGTCAGCACAAATGTTCTACTCCCTCAAAATATAAACTAAATTTACAGTCCCACGGTGTAAGACATCCGAGATTTCTAGCAACACAAATACATACGATCTTAATGAATTTACACTATAGAACTTAAATCTATTCAAAATTTCACATCAAATTTTTCATGTCTTATGCTTAGATCAATTACCATCCCCTTCATTTATGGTGACTCCAAACACACCCTACCCCTTCATTCTAATTTCCCAATATCATTGTTCTTACATGTTATCACTTTCTTCTTCTTTCTTCTTCGTTTGCCATCGATTGTTACTGCTAATCCAAAGGATCCTTCATTCCAATCTTCCAATCACATCACATCTCCAACAATGGTAGAACTAAGATTTTATCGAGATTAAGACAATGAAAAATGTTTTACTTGCTTGTAAGATTATGAACATAGACAATGGATGCAAAATCAACACCAACATATCCAAACTCACGGTTAAACAACTAGGAAACATGATCAAATGTGATTCTTTAACGACGTCGATGGCAGTAATTGGATACGATTCTCGAAACAAACTGATGCAGTTCTGGAACACAACAACGATTCTCAGGATATCTGGCATCAAATGGACGGCGGTGATTCTCACGATCAACGGAAACAATAGGGGTTCTGGAACGACAAAAAAAAAAGATGTCGGTAAAGGGATGCGATTCTCAAATCAAACGGAACAGACAATTGACTTTGGAATTGCAGTAACAATTGACAACAATAACAAAAAGAAAAAAGAAGAAACTGTTAAAATAAGTATATGAAGAAATTGAAAAGAAGGGGATGTGTTTGGACTCACTCGTTATGGAATTATTTTCTGAATGTAACCGATGGATCTATGGATATTGAGATGAAAGAAACTTTAATGTCAATTTTTAATTGATATAAGTTTTACGATGTGAATTCATTCAAATTGAACATTTAAAATATAATTAATTAAAATTAAAAGTAATTTTTATGGCAAAATTAAAATTAAAAGTATTAAAAGTATTAAAAATTATCTTAGAAATAAAATTTACCCATATGTATGACTGTGAGGGTTGACTTCATATCTTACAATTCGATTGATTAAAATCATAAAGGATAAATTACCCCCAAATCATGAAAGGTAATATAGAAATAAAAACTGTTTTTGGTTGATATAAAAAAATTTAAATTTCATTTTTAATCACTCTAAACTTTTTCTTCAATTTTTTATCCTCCAAATATTCTCTACCATCACTTTTAATTTATGCATTTAAGTTAGATTATGTGCACCCTTTATATTTTTATCACTTTTTATCGCTTTTGATCTCAAGCCCTCAAATATTTTTATCACTTGTCCTCCAACTACTATTAATATATAGAGAAATTAATAGGATGCAAGCATCAATGTTAGTTCTTCGCTTCAAAATAACATTATACCTAATGATGCAAGAAACCAATGTTAGTATTGCACTTCAAAATTATTGAGGAAGTGTTAATGTATTATTACATGCAAAAACAAAGTTACACATTGAGTTTGTATTATATTCCTCTAAATCTCATAAATTTTTTATTGTGTTTTAAGATATCAATCTAAACAGATATTATATTGAGAAACATAAAAAAAAATCTTAAATATCTATATATTAAGAGACATACTCTGGATAAAATAAGTATATTGAAAAGTTGTTTTTTTCTTCGAATTGAAACAGATATTACAGTAAACCAAAAGTTTACATATCATTAAATACCTTAGAACGGTTTTTCTACGATATAGTAAAAAGCCAATACAATTTGTATGAGTTGTATTATCCTTAGGGAGTTGTGGTTGATCGTCTGTCTTGCATATTTTAACCAGTTCCGCGAAATATCTTAAGAGTGATGTATTCCGCAACTCAGTTGAATAATATCTTCTGTGGCTGAAAATTCTTTTTCAAAATCAAAAAACAACATGTGTTATACATAACATATGTGGCTTAGAAATGCACCTTCAACTTTATACTCTTCTCCAACTCTTAGAGCATATGATCTTTATGCGAGCCACTTAACACATGAAGTGAGTAGAGCTTTGAATACGTGATAAAGTTTATTCAACGACAAATAAGTAAGGTTGTTCATACTCTCTAAGAAAAAAAAAGATTACTATTTTTGGGACTGGTCACCATACTTCTAATTTTCTTTACCTCTTTATATTTAACATATTTATTAATGAAATGAAATGAGTTGATTTTGCTTGGAAAAAAAACCAATTATATACTTTGCTTCTAGTGACAGAGCCCTAATAATGCAGAAATCAAGAAAAGAAAGATTAAGCCAAACTTTATATCTCTAATTACAAGAAATTTGGATCTACCATCATAAATAGGAAGCAACTGACTATCATTAAGTTGATCTATTTGAATACTCCTTAACCAATGCTGCAAAAATTGAAGGTCTTTCAAGCAAACGTGATGGCTTATCATATTCCTTTGCAAAACCTGCCAAAAACATCAAATGCACCCCAATTCATTATTTTACCAATCTAAAAATCTATGTATTTTTCATATAATGCTTCCTTTAAAACCTTTTTTTTTTGTGGTTATAACAAATTTTAACAAAAAATTGAATTTGATGGAACTGCTTTATTGAACTTATTAATATGTAGTTATGTACTGCCGATTAAAGACATGTCGGTGTCGGACACCAACCTGACATATGTAATTACATTTAATTACTTGAAATTTTTTAAATTATGTAAATGTGTTTGTGGTTCATGGTTTACTCTTGTTATTTTCTCATGAACACATAGATACGTAACATAAACATACCTGCATCAATGACCAAAACCTTGTCACAATCCATAACTGTAGGTATTCTGTGAGCAATGCTAACAATAGTACGATCTGCAAAGTCTTCTCTGATGATCTTTTGTACAAGAACATCAGTTTGTGAATCAACTGATGCTGTTGCTTCATCCATGAATAATATTTTGCTACGTTTTAGCATGATTCTTCCTAAGCATAGAAGCTGTCTTTGTCCCACACTCCAATTATCTCCACCATCAACCACTAACAAAATAGTAGTATAATAAAGAAATGTTATTATTTATATTTTCTTATCATATTGAATTAAACTGTTAAATTATGAGTCCTAGTCCTCATAACTATATTAAAAAATTGAGATTTATGAGAAGAGTTTATTTGATTACCTGAAGCCTCAAGTTTCTCAGGCTTTGCAGCCACCACTTCTTTCAATTGGCACCTCTCAAGACTCTGCAGCAACAAAAATATACAATAAGTTTTTAGTTATTGGAAGATAATATTATTATTAACTCAATTTCGTTGATGCATGGTATATATTCCAATAAAAAATTACCTATGTTAAAAAAAAAGCAAATGCAGTATATATATACCTTCCAAATTTCTTCTTCAGAATACAATCCAAGGGGATCAATGTTGGTTCTTACAGTTCCTTGAAAGAGAACAGGCTCTTGTGGAATAATTCCAAAACGTGACCTCAAATCATGAAGACCAACATTGGAAATGTTAATACCATCAATCATTATTTTCCCAGCTGAAGGCTCAATCAACCTAAATAACACTTGAATCAGTGTTGATTTTCCACTTCCTGTACGACCAACAACACCAATCTTTTCTCCACCTTCAATTGTGAGAGAGACTCCCTTAAGAACTAGAGGAGTATTTGCCCTATACCTAACCTGATCACACCATTTTATAACCAAAAAAGTATTAAATATGTGCAAATTAAGTTACTAAGTATGTGTTAAAATATTTTCCTAACTTTGGTTTATTTTTTCAGGTTTCACCTCATATTAAACCGTCTAATCTTGTAAACAATATATTTGTACTTGGCTATTGTGACTATAATATATACCTGTAAATTATTTAACTCTATAGTGCCATGACTAGGCCAATTTTGAGGAGGAGACTTGTCAGCAATTTTCCAAGGAGCCTCTGATGGGAGATTGGTAAACTGTTTTATCCTTTCAACTGAAACCATTTTGTTCTCAACATTGCAACTCATAGTCATGGAAAATGATAAGAGACCACTCAGAGCCAGACCATAGGATAAAGACATACCAACATATTCTGCAAAACACAACTTATAGTTTATATAAAAATAATTTGACTTTATTTTATGTTTTGCTATAGAAATAGTTTATACATGTAAGAACTTTTATTATAGGAAAAGAAGATGAAAGAGATTGTACCTGACTTAACAAAAGAACTTGGCAAAAAGATCATAAAAAGGGTGGCAGTGCAAAGGAAAACAACTCCATTGTAGTCTAAACGAAAACCAAGCCATTCATTTGCACCATTGTTATGGAAATCCATTCTTAGACTTGCATTCACCTTGTCAATATTTTCCTGACAGAATGTGTTCTGCTTTCTTAAGCTACGGATTGTCATAACACCAGAAATAGTCTCTGAAAAGTGATGAATCACTGGAGCTTTTGTGATCGAATCAAGACGAGTCAATTCCCTAGAAGTTGCAAGATAATATATCTGTACCAGAACAAAGTAAGTGTCAAAATGCGCTATATATAGACCGTTTGAGAGAGCTTATAAAAATAATTTACGACATGTTCGTAAACTGTTTGACAGCGTATTTCCATAAGCTCTACATGTTTTCGTATGAAAAAAGCCTATAGTTTGGATGCAAATAATTTGACTTCCTTTTATCTTTTGTTATAAAATAGATTATACATAAGCACTATATGATAAGCGTATGTGCTATAAACGATTAATTAAATTGCTTATCTAAACATGGCAAATATTCATCAGATATAGGATAAAATTTGATATTATCCTAATTTTTAGGCCTAACTCAACCCTATTTAAACGGTATCTCTAATTAATGTGAAATTTTGATTTTATTTTTCTTCCAAAAACAAATTTACATGGACTCCATCTATATACGGTTGTGCATTGTCTTTTTATCTTTTCTTTTTCATACACATATCCTTGACAATTTCTTATACTATTACCGTATAGTATTACTGAAAATTTAAATAGGAGTAAGTATATCATACCCTATACCGGTTGTTGAGCCAAAACAGTGGAATTACGAGGAAGACAGTCTCCCAAGAATTCTGGCATATGACAATGACGATACTGAGTAATTGTAAGTATGCTATTAGTACAAAGTTTACACACATTGGAATTGCGATATCCACCCAAAGTATATCAGTAGATACCTAAACAATTCATAACAAGAGTAGAGTTAGCAAGTCCAAACACTAAATATAAAATTAAGATGTTTATGCTTATAATGAATTATCATGTATGTTTGAACAACTGAAAATTATGGCTAAGGACGTTCAAAATCGTGGTTAATTATGTTCAAGAAATGGTTAATGAGTTATGACACTTTGTTATATTCATTAACGATATACTGAACCACGTTTTTGAACAACATTAACCATCCAAACTGTTGTCGAGTTTTGTTCCTAAAATATCATTTCTCATTCAAAGAATGGTCTAGTTTATATTAGGTTGTTAACTAAAGCATGAACCTAAACAGTAAAAGGAATGTTGAATGAAAACTTACACGACTCAAAATTCTGCCGGAAGGAGTAGTATCAAAGAATGACATTGGTGCACGAAGGATACATTGAAGCATTCCAATGAAGAAGCTTTGAGATGTTTTTAAACCCAAATATGTAAACAAGAAACCTCTTACCATAACAACTATGCATGCAACAACAGCTATAACAGCATAGACAATAATGAAAGTAGAAGAAAGAATGCTAGAATCATCTGCAGTTGCAAATGCTAGCCAATAATCACCAGCCAAAAATGACAAAACCCAAGCCACCGACATTGCTAGCACGAGTGCTATTCCCCACCATCCAAATGCTTCTGTGAAATAATGTTTGTATACTTTAAGGTTCACTTGTCCAGTTTCTCTTTCCTCATCTTCAATGAGCTTCGCCGCAGTTTTTTCAGACTTGGATTGATCTTGAGATGAAGACTGCTTTTCGCCTCCGCTTTCTTTTTCTTTTGATGGGATGCGAGCTAGTTTTTGAGATTGATCTGAATCATTACTAGTTGTATCACTTGTTTCTGCCATCTTCATTGAGGATTCATGAGCTGCCAGAAGTGCACCAAAATCTAGACCTGCTTTGAGAAGTTCATCATACTTTCCACTTTGCACTACTCTCCCTTCACGCATCACCTTTAAAGTTGGCGACAAAATGTTAGAATAGCTATCCCGGTTCAAAATACTAGTAGATGTTATGTATGTGTGCACAATACTAATATTTTATTTTACCTTTTAAAATTAGTAGCTAGCTTTAGAGGAGCGAAATCCAATAGAGAAATAGGAAAAATTATGTATATGTATGTAAATAATGCAATTTGTTTTGTGGTAAATGTATGACAGAATATATAGTATAACCTTTGAATAAGACCTACTACATGAAGAGTACTATCGCTATATATTGGTAAGATAACTTAGGAAAAATTGAATTGAGCCATCATTTACGGAAAACTCAAACATTTTAGGTACTTGTTGTGAGCTTATACATACCATTATAGAGTCAACATTATGCAAGAAATCAACTTGGTGTGTTACAAGTAAAACTGTCTTATCTTTGAGAGCTCCCATGATACATTCCTGCAAAAGGATAGAGAATCGGTTGTTAATTGCATTAGAAATTTAAAAATAACAATTCATTTATAATGAAAATCAATTTGTTTTATCATAAAAACTATGAATTTCAGCTTTGTTCTTACTTTAAAAATAAATGACCCTGTTTGAGCATCAACAGCACTGAATATATCGTCAAGGAGATAGATGTCAGTGTCCTGATATACAGCTCTAGCTAGTTGCACACGTTGTTTCTGGCCTCCACTGAGGTTAATACCACGCTCTCCAATCTCGGTTCCGTCACCATCTTCCATCATTTCAAGATCCTTTTCAAGGCAGCACACCCTTAAAGCTTCCCTGTACTTTTCCATGTTCATTGGTAAACCGAACAATATGTTTTCTTTGATGGTTGCATTCTGAATCCATGATGTTTGTGCCACGTACGCCGTCGTTCCACAAACTCTGACCTGAACAATTTTACAAGTAAATTTTCATAGAACAATATTCACATAATCACAAATCAATAAAATACATTTTAAAAGCGTAGTCATGAGTTCTTGTAACAAAAACATTGCACCATCTGAAACAGTCTCACAAGTGTTTATGTCAATGGAAAAACTCAAATATGCATGGTTAGTTTTCCTCAATACAAAGAGGCTCTAAAGATCAATGTCCATGTTCTTTAATAGTTATCTCATATGATATCTATGTGTCAAATTCCATCCTAGGATACCAAGGTTTTAAAATGTGGTCTTAGTCTCGGTAGAAAATTAGAGATAAATGTGGTGGATGCGATTGAAATTGCTGTTGTAGATATTGGTTTGGCTGCAGTTAAAGATTTTATTGACAATTTACAACCATGATGAGCCAAATACCATTTTTCTTTGCACGAAGAAGCAAATAAATTGAAGTGCAAAATAATAAAAAGAAGATCCTACATGAATCCAAATCAAGCATATATACCTTTCCTGAGATCTTGAACATTTCTCCCAACACTGAAGCCAATAATGAAGACTTCCCTGAACCAACAGTTCCTACAACAGCAGCATGATCCCCTTTCTTAATTACCAACTCTTCAACTCTCAGAGCGTCGTTCTCATCGTTATCATCCCATGAGAATTTCCCATCTTTTATCTCCACAGCTACATCACCATCACAATTCTCCTCTCTTTGCACTGCATTCTCATCCATTTCCTTACTCATCATGAACTCATCCAGCCTCCCTAAAGATATTGTTGCTTGAGAAATCATGATAAGAGCCTGAGGAAAAGTCCTCAAAGGCTCTTGAAGTATCTTGATAATCGAAGTTACTGTGAAAACAGTGCCAGAATTCAAAGGAATTCCAATAAAAGTTGCAGTTGCAAAGGTAAGAACAGTTACAACTAATGGTGCAGCAGACAAAACTCCAAAGTTAACAGCAAAATAGTACAAGAATTTCCCAATCCATCCATGCTCGGATTCACGAAACTGTTTAATCTTGTTACCGAAATACTCTTCCCAAGCTTGAAACTTAATCACACGCATGTTGTTAAGCAACTCATTTGTCGCCTTCATCCTCAAATCGCGGCTTGTCATCATCTGAAACTGAAATCTGTTGCTACTCTTGGTTCGATATAGCGCGAAAAGAAACACTATGCCCGTTCCAAGAAATGCAGCAAGTACTGATACACCAACATAGCTATACATAAGAGCCAATGCAACAGCTACTTGCAATGGCATCAACCATATAGGGTGAAGCTGCATCATCATATCTGAGAGTTGTTGAGCATCAACAGCCATGTGATTCACTATCTGTCCTGTTCCATGAGCTTGTCTTGAAGAACTTGACAACCTTAGACCCTTTTTGTAAACCGAAGTGATTATGCTCGAACGAATAAGCATACCGATTTTCTGCGAGTGGAAGTTGTATTGATGAACAGTCAGTACTTCAACTGATTTTGCTGCAAAAAGGATCAATATCAAAATAATACCTTCACTAGTAGTACTATCTTTCCTTGATGTGAAATCAACAAAACTCTGAATCAACAGTGGACCAATATACATAACACAAAGCCTAATCATTGCAAGGAAGCCAGTGAAAGCTATGTGTTTCCAAAAACACCTAAATAAGGCTACTATAACTGGATGCTTACTGCTTTCCTCTGGTTTTGGCCAATTCTTTATAAAATATTCTGACATTTTTTCTGCTCTAAATTCAAGAGGAAGTGAAGGAACATCTTCTAGTTTAAGGGGAGTTTTGTAACCTTTATTAATCAAAGGGTTCATCCAAAACCAAACTGTTTTGGACAAAAATGAAGAACCAGCATAAAGACTCAAATTTCCATCAGCCGGAACCGATGTATATGTCGCTACTACATCGGATATTCTTATCACATGAATCCCTGATGAACCTTTTACAGATATGACAAAAAAGAACACAGTTAATGGAAGATTAACCAATGAGAATATGTCATCTATTCTCAAACTAAGTTCCAATTTTTCCTCAGTGGCCTTTACAATTCGGAAAACAGCTGAAATAGCAAACAAAGAAGCAATCACAAAGTTTGCTATCCAATAGATTCTTAGTGATAAAGGGTGTTTGGAAGATTTGAACTTTTTCTCATGTAACATTAGAATCACTATCACTATGTTGACTACTGCTTGAAACAACCGAAAAGGTGCTTCTATTTGTTTCCATGAAGAAAGGTTATTGGTTTGAGTAAAAGCCAAGACTCCTAGAACAATGTAAGTTATAGCCAAAAGGGTAGTTACCAACAAGGGTAGTTTGAACCAAAGAGTGACTCTATAGTCAGAGTCTTTCTCTTTCAGAAGTGGTTTTGTGATTGAGGAGTTATTGTTGGAATTTGAGTTGATTCTTGAATAGAGTTTGTGAGCTGCAAAAGCTAATAGAGAGAGTAAAAACACGGAATCAAGAGCAGAAAGGAGAAGTCTTTGAGGACATGGAGATAGGAAAAGAAAGGTTAACCATTGAAGTATGAGTTGTGGTGTAGAGGAAGATGAATCTGTAGGTAAAAGGGTGCATGAAGGAGAAGTTAGCCATGAAGAAGAAGACATGGCTAAAAGTTCATGTGATGAGAATTGTTAAGGTTTCATCATATATGTTATGCCATGTTAGAAAGAAAATATATAACAAGTTTGATACATGATAGAAAGGTAGCATGCAACTATACTTTGTCTTGTGATAATATGAACAATAATTTTTTGTGTGAACCAGTATGCTCTGCCAACAACCAGTTTGGTACATGTTTTCTTTTTTGGGTGTGAACCAACGTCCAACTGCAAAGACTAATACTCGAGTCGAGTACCATTGTAATCGATGGTAAAATTCTTCCTCAAGAGATTTAATACTGATGTATTCCCAAAATTAAATTCGAACCTAAGACTTCGGTTTAAGTTGAAAGAGATCAATTATCACTTCATCCAAATTCTCTTGGGTTGTGGTATGAACAATTTAACATCGAATCTTAAACTTTTATCATTGATTGTTTATTTATATTTATGTTAATAATTTTGTTTCTTGGAACAAGTATATGACATTCCTTCCTTCTAGAGGTTAGTTGAACCAATTATTCCATCTAAAAATCAAATTCGTATTTAAGGTTGAATAGTTGAATTAGTTTAAATTAAAGATTAAAGGAATTAAAAAGTTTAAGATAGTGAAATAAGTTTTTGGAAGGAGCTATTAAAAAAATATTGTAAAGGGAAAAAACCTTTAGAAGAATTTATTTGTTTGCGATAGCCGCGTATACACGTAGTGAATCTGACATGAAATCACGAGTTTTGTAAAAGGTCAAATATAATAAATGTTCATCATGACGTTATTAATTGTCCATGTGTACAGTAATTGCAAACATCTTTCTATCAAAAAAATTTTTTATAAAAAAGTTTAATTGCACACATAAATTACTAGGCGCTTAAAATCAGAAAAACTGCAAACCGAACCAACTCAAATTAAAATTGTAAAAATTACATTTGGTTAGGATGTATTCGGATATTTTTTACTTAATCGCATGATTTGATTTGATTTGCGGTTCTTATTTTACCAACCAAATCAAATCAAACCACAACATAAAAAAAATGAAAAAACACTATTAAATATATATAATCTAGATCAATATTCATAGAAACTCAATGAAAACTTTTATGAATTGCATATTTTTCTATTGTTAATTTTCTTCTTTGATTTTTATTTCAAAAATATTTTTATGTGCTACTTGAACTTTTATAAAATGATAAAATTTTAGTCTTTTATATTTCTTGCAAAATAAAATTATTTTTTGTCCACGTTTTTTATTTAACGATGAAATAAAGTAATTAAATAATCGGAGAAGAATGTCGTTTCAAAAGAGAAGAAGAAAGTCAAACAAAAAAACTGCCCACATTAGTAAATGTAAAGCTAGCTAGTCCTCTTTGTAGTTTAGTCGGAAAACTAAAGATAAATTTGTTTTTTAAATTGTATAATCAATGTTGTAAAATCTTAAATAATATGAAATTAATTTTGTATTTTCTTTTTAATTCCTAACTTTAGTCATAATAAAAAAAATGTTAACTTATGTCTTTAGAACATAAATTAAGAAACTAAAGATAAAAATATTATTTTGGAAATTATATATTTAATGTTATAAAAGTTGAAACATTTATATTTTTAATATAGAAATTAATTTCTTAAACTTATAAATAAAGTATTGTTTGAAGTAGGAGATAAAGTGACAATTATTATTTTTATTTTGTTGGAAAAAAATAGTTCTCTACTTTATTTTCTGAAAAAATGAAATGTTGGTAGTTGTGACTTGTGGTGGTAAGCAAGTCTTCCTCTAGTTCTAGCTGTGACTGGTACGTGGAACATGGTAAGTACGTAAGAGGCTATTGTTGGTCACGAGGATTTCAAAAACTAAATGCTCCAGATCTCTCCACGTTTGGTGAATGGTGATAAAGTACAGGTAGTTGTGACTTGTGTTGTAGTACTAGACTTTTAGTAGATGGTAACCTAACCCTAGTAGATGAGATGTGTATGATCCAAGGGGGAAACACTTTGATACCTTTGGTTTCGGTGTTTTTGGCTGTCTTTGTCTCTATCTTTCTCCTAACAAATAATTATCTCTCATCAAAATACTTTATTTTAATCATTCAATCATCATTCTCTTTCACAAAGTCACTGAAGTGCCACCCGATACAAAGCTTCATGCACATAAAAGTGTCGGAATCCAACCCTAGTATATGTCAAGTTGTCTATGTTATATATAACATTTAAATAAATAAAGACTACGATGATACTGTCGATGAAATGAAATGATAATTATTTTCAATAACATGAATCAATTTACGTTAATTTTAAACTCATTTAGATTGGTTTGATGGTATTTGTTTGGACTACAATCTCTTTGATTCAAATCAATATGTTAAAAATATATTAGTTCACAAAAGTACTCATGATTCATGAATAAGGAAAGCCTTCCATAAATATCAAAATTTATTAGTTCAACAATCAACATGTTTGCATATGATTTGTGTTTGACACATTTAACTTTCTTTTAGCATAAAAATTGTTGACTTTTTATCTAGAGTTCGAACGGTCATGCGTGTCACATAGGTTTATGGACGTTGTATTTAAGAGAATTGATTTTGTCAGCGGCATAATTTATTGTCCGCTTGCCTTCCATTTCTGTATAGGATGTAATTGATATAATATATATATGAAAAATGCTAACTTAGACCATCCATAATGGTGGGTGCTTAACCTATTTAGCACCACATTAAATAGACACTCCCATTGTGGAGTAAAATATATGGGTGCCTATGGAGAAGGGTGGCTATGAAAGCATCATCTCTCTCTCTTCATTTTTTGTTTGTCTTATTTAATAAATTAAATAAATTTTGTTGAAATGTGATATATAATTATTTGTGGGACCTATTTAATAATTTTTTTGAGGTGCTGGGTTAGAGAAAATTGGTGTTTATTAAGTATTACTGTAAAATTAATAATGTAGACACATGAGACCCAATTAAGCACCCAATTTTAGGTGCTCTGTTGTGGATGGTCTTACTCCTACTAGAAAATATGAATGAGTAAGTTAGCAAGCCTACTTTCACACACCCTATAAAACTAGATCTTAAATTCTACAAGTGTTCTTAAAAAAAAAGTTTTTAATCTGAATATTTTGCAGAAAGATTGAGTGAAAAGCTTTGAGAGTTTTTGCAAAATTATTCAATGAATAGAAAATGAGTGGAGACAAAGTATATATAGGTGGCATGGATATGAGCATGCGTGACTTAAAATAAAACATAAAAGACCCATTGGATTTGAATCATTAAAAGAATGATTCGAATCATTTAGTGTAAAACTGAAATTTACGTTGCTATGAAAATTGATTCGATACCCATGAACTATGATGTGAATAATTGATTCTTAGATGAAGATTGATTCAAATCATCATAAATTTGACTAAAAACACAACTCCATAGAAGAAATGTGATCAAAATGATTCAGATCAATTTCCTCTTTATAAACTTTGGTTTGAATAAAAATGATCTGGTTCATCTGTCCCTTTGCAAGAATTTATTTGAATAAGCAAAACAGAAACCTAAAGATGCAAAAATGATTTGATTCACACTTTGTAATGTTAAAAATATATATGAGTTTAAAATCAATATGTTAAAAATTGATTCAAATCAATATGTTAAAAATATATTTTTTTAAAATATTTTTACACGACTTGTTCCCAATATGTGTACAGTTAATTTCTAAAGGCAAAAACAAGATGTTTGATAACACTATGGAGAGTATGTAACTTATAGACACAAGGGGATTTACAAAAACTAATGACATCAATCAAAACAAAACTAGGAAACCTCAAGTAGTAACTTCAATATAATATTGGAATAATTGTGTACCTTAGGGAGTGATCTTACAATTGGTTTCTTACCAAAATGACTTGAGAACAACAATGCTTATGTAGTTGAAAGTACAATGGTGTTTTTCTTCCTGCATGACCAATTATGAGGTATTTTTTAAGGAATCGGCATGCTCAATTTGTACCTCTTTATTTCAAACTTATCACCAAAATAATCAACATTACAGTAGGTTACGAGATCAAATTGACAACCTTTGCTATACCAAAGGCCAAGATTTGTAGTACATACCAAATATTTGAAAAAATTTCTTCACTAGAGTGTGATGAGATTCTTTTGTACAAGATTGTAATCTTGCACACAACCCGTACTGCAAAACTATATTAGCCCTAATTCCAGTCAAACATAGAAATGATATAATCATGCCTTTTAATTACTTTTAGGAGATTATTTTTTCATTCTCATCTTTGTCAAGACTATATGATGGGTGCATAGGAGTTGTCAAGATCTTCATTCATTTTGAACTTTTTAAGAAGATTTTTGATATATTTTTCTTGAATGATGAAGATTTTGTTAGTATGTTTCTTGATTTGCAAGCTAAGAAAGAATTTTGATTTTCCCATCTTGCTTATCTCATATTCCTTTTGCATAAGTTTAGAAAATTCCTTAATCATATTCTCATTTGTTGAACCAAATATGATATCATTAACAATAGACTTGTACAAGCAACATATTAGATTGACTAGATTTTTTTTTTAAAAAAAGTGATGTATCAATCCATCCCTTAGAAAAAACCAAATTCTTTTAGAAAATAGCTCAATCTCTCATACCAAGCCCCGATAGCTTATTTGAGTTCATATATAGCCTTTGTAAGTTTGAAAGCATGTTTTGATTTTTCATTATTAATAAACACAAGAGGTTGATGATTATATACTTTTTCATTTAAAAATGCACTTTTCACATCCATTTGAAAATGTTTGATACACTAATGAGAAATATATGAAAGTAACATTATGATAGCTTTTAACCTTTCAACTGGTGCAAATCTTCATCATAGGCAATACCTTCCTATTGGTTGTAGCCTTGAGCTATAAGCCTTGGCTTGTTTATGATCATCTTATCTTCTTCATCAGGTTGTTTCTGATCATCCATCTTGTTCCTCTAATGGTATGACATTTATGGTTAGGGACAAGGTTCCAAAATTGATTATTGTCAAACTGTGTTAACGTTATTTCTTCTTACATTTCCTCAACCCAAGATTAATATATGGATTTTAGTTCAATATGAGATATCATATCCATATTTGAATCTTTTTTGGAGGATCATCTAGTTATGATCTTATCATCAAGACTTCCTATAATTTGATCATGTGGATTGTAATCTATCAATCTCTAACTCCTTGGAGGGTTTTTAGATGTTGATGCAATGTGATCATCATATGTCTTTTATGAGAATACTTGTGTCAAAGTATCTCACCATCTTCATTTTTCATATGCTTCTCAAGTTCTTCAAGCTCATCAAACTTAATGTGCATACTTTATTCCATGGGCTAGGTTTCAGGTTTTATATTATATATTTCTTTGAGGTGATAGAGTATCAAAGGAAGATTTCCTTGTCTGACTTAGAGTCAAATTCGCCAAGGTTGTCCTTGTGATTAGGGATATAATAATAACACACAAAAATATGGAAATACGAAATATTTGGGTTTTTGTCCTCTCAAAGTTCATATAGGGTTATGTTCAAAATACTTCTTATTGAAATTCTATTCATAATATGGCAAGAACTGTGATAGCCTCAACCCAAAAGTATTATTTAACATTAACGTCATTTAAAAGTGTTTAGCCATTTCTTAGAATTTTCTACTTTTCCTTTCAACAACTCCATTTTGTTTAAGATTTCTTGGGCAGTAAATTCATGAGACATGTAATTCTCTTCAAAGAATATCTTGAAGGATTCATTTTCAAATTCTTCTTCATGATCGCTCCTCACAAAGATAATTTTTAATTTTTTTTATTTGGAACTCTTTTGAAAAAGTTATGAAAAGCTTCAATGATTCATAATTTTGATTTAAGAATAAAAACATGTTAATCTAGAATAGTCATAAACTATGACAAAACATATTTCTTATGGGACCAAAGAGATCAATGTGAATCAATTCTAAAGGTGTTTTGGTTGAAACAAAATCCTTGTTTGAAAACCTACTTTTAACATGTTTGTTTTTAACACACGTTTCACGGATATTATCCTTATCAAAATTGATCTTATGAAGACCTCTAACCATACAAAGTTTGGATAGTTTTGAAATGGTTTTCATTCTTATAAATAAAATATGACTAAAAAATAAAACATACTAAACCAAATAAAAATCAATTTTTTTATTGTATTTGGAGTATATAAACAAAAATAACACATTAAAACTTGATGACAAATTTGAAATTTAACTAAACTTATATTAAAAACGGTATATTGGAGCGAGTTTGCAAGATTGATGGCTGCGACAAAATTTAAAAGGGTTGAGTGCATCAAATAAAATCAAAAACAAAGATATATATATATATATATATATATATATATATATATATATATATATATAAACACACATACACAGAGAGAGAGCAAACAAAAAGCATAACTGGTTCCTCCTATAATTCAAGAGTAGTCCAGTCTCCTTGCACTTTCAAGAGATTTTCACTATAATCATAATTGATTACAGATGCTCAAGAACACAACCAAGAGACTTCATATGCTCAAACACACAAGCAAGAGACCTCCAAATGTTCAATCATAATTGAAAGAGACTTATAAGAGTTTGCAAATAAAAGTGTTTTCTTACACTTGATATACATTCAGAGGTGTAAACAATTACAAAATAGAACGTACTCTAAAGACTTAGAATGTCTAAGATATGAACTTAGTAAGAAATTCTAAAGTATTTAATGCGCTTTTGAACTTGACTGAGTAAGGGCACAATCAAAATTGCAGAGTCTTGTTGTGATTCTTCAAGTCTTCAGCTCTTTATATAGGCAGGGATTTGAGAGACGTTAGAGAGGTGCCACAACATTAAAAGTCGTTGAGAAGCTTTAAACTAAAGTCGTTGGAATGTTGTCTGATATGGTTAGTGTCGTTTGAAGAGACGTTCGAAATCCATTGCTGCACATAGAATTACCTGTTTCATTTCTTTAGTCCTTAAATTTGACTATGCATGTGATTCAGAAGAAGACAAAATATACTGAAAGTGACCCTTCTCAAAAGAAGACAAAGTTGACTAGGCTTCTGGGTCCCTCAGAATCTGGATGCCATCGAGTATGGGTGACTCCAAGTTTGGGTAAATTAGATCCTGGATGTCTAGAGTCTGGTCTTCACTTGTTTCTAAGTGTCTTCCTTTCTTCTGATCCAATGTGTTAATTTATGGTTGACCTTTATTCATATCTTCTACCAACTCTTTTAACTTCTCTTGTGCTTCTGATGCTCTTATACATGTTAAAATCTTGTTAAATTTTAATCTATGATCCTGCACACTTGAATATATATTAGCATATCCAATTGTTATTTAATACTTTGTCATCATCAAAACTTTAGAGGCATTGTACAAAACCACTTTTGTTCCAACAAAGAAGTCAAAATTGGTCAGAGTCGCCTAGAATGTTGACATCATCAGAACTTGTTTTCTTTAGAGGCTGAATCCATTAGAGTTTGTTTTGATCATAGTCTTCAAGACATCTTTAGGCCAAAGCTTTGCCATTCTGTTGACCTTCTTTTAGATCATCTTCTAAGTCTTCAGAAGTTTCTAATGTTTTTCTTGAGTACTATAATGCTTTCCATTGTGCTTAAAACTTGATGTATCAAAACCAAAAACTTGAACTCGAAGTCAGAATTCAATTATACGATCCTATATATTTGGAAAAATATTAGAGTGCCAAATTGTTCTTTCATACATTGTTATCATCAAAATCTTAGAGACATTGTTCTAAAACCCACTTTGGTTCAATAAAGTATTTCTCAAAACACGAGTAACTCACTCTAAAACCTCTATAATATCTTCAAATGCATAGAAAAAGACTCCAAAACATAGTTAAAAACATCATATAACAAGACATCATAACAAACCAGCTTATCCTCGAGTAACGAAATAGCCAAAAGTCAGAATTTGAATAAATTTAAAATGACATACCTTTTTCGGGAGGGTGATAAGATCCTCATTCCATTTAACTTCCAATTTTGACCAACTTAACACTTTCACTCAAGCATGACAAAGATAGAGTCCCTATGGAAGATGAAAGAAAGGAAAATAGAGTTTTTTTTTTTTTTGTGGACAAGAGATTTAGGAAAGAGTTAACAGACATTATTGTAGAATTAAAAGAAAGAACATCCAAGAAAACAAGTAACACAAGTTTAAATTTTAAATATTTTTTTTTACAAGCATTTAAATTTTAAATAATGATAATATGAAATTTTGAAAATGTTGTTAAAGTTAATAAATTAAATTCGAAAACGATATATAATTCATGTTAATAAATTTCTACACACAAAAGATTATTCAAAAGATCAATTCTCCCAACTCAAAAGATTATTAAAAAAATCAATTCTTCTAATTGAAGATTGAAACCGGTAATTTATAACATATATAGCAATTTTGATTGTTAAAACATGTTACATATTTTATGTAGAGGAAAGGAAAATAAAAGACTGGAAAAGAAGAAAGGCAAGTTAAAGTGGTTGTTAGAATATTTGGACATTGCCTCTAAATCATCCTTCAATCTTACTCCATATTGTATCACAATGATTTTAATTGCGGTAAATACTTTTTTTTTTTTTTTATAAAAATCAGAAATTTTATTAATAAGAAATGGGAATACAAAGTTGGAGTTTGGGTTGGGGGCAACACAAAAAAGACAACCAAAATAATAAACACAAAAGAATTAAAAATATCCAAAGAAAGGTAACAATGATAAAAGCTGGTGGTTCAAACCACCACTTATATCCTCTAATATGTGACCATGCTTCAACAATAAAAAATATTCATAATAAACAACCTAATAAAATTGTTTCAAAGATGGAGCTGGGGGTTGGAGGAAACACCAGACCCAACCAAAATAATAAACACAAAAGAATTAACAAAATCTAAAGAAATGTAACAGTGATGAAAGCTGGTGGTTCAAAGTTCAAACCTCCACTTATATATCATCCACTAATTACGACCACGCTTCAACAACAAAATTGTTTTTTTATTAAAAAAACAATAAAATTGTTTTAAAGAGGGAGATAATACTTAGATGACGACTTTAAAGTATTTTGATAAAGGAAAATGATAAATTAATAATTAAAAAAAAATCATTTTGTTGAAAAAGAACAATTGGTTGCGAGATAAATAAAGATAAAGTCGTCAATATGATCAAAATTTAAAGTCAGCAAAGTCAAACCCGTCCATGATATATACTCATTCCGTTCATAAATACTTTTCACAATCAACTATTTCACATATGTCAATATACAACTTTGATCATTAATATTTTTATTAATCTATAATGAAAAATTATTAAAATTTGATATTAAAAAATATTTATTAAAACAAATTCTATTACATCTTATATGCTAATATTTGTATTTATATACTAGTTAAAATAATATAATCAAAGTAAATTATGAAAATAACCCACATTTAAAAAAAAATGCGACATGCATTTAAAAAAATATATTTTTAATCTATGAATAAATGATACGCATACTGCTGATCACGAGTGCGCTCTACTGACACACCACACATTCTAGCTACCAGGTGGATGAGGAAGTGTGGTAAAATGGAGTCCACATAAATAAGTAAGAAATCTGCTATAAAGAAAAAGAAATAAGTGAGTAATGTAATGGACCAGTATCATTAATTTCATTGTCATTTTTTGGCAAAATGACAAACTGTTATTTATTTGTTAGAAAAAGGTTAAAACTAAGAGACTAAACGTGTACTCCCTCCGTATCAAAATATAAATAAAAATGACTTTTTAGATTCATTCATTTAATGATGTATGTGGCCCATAATATGAACCACATACATCATTAAATGAATGAAGTATTATTCAAGTAAGAACTAAGAACATGTTCTCTTTCTATCCTCTAAAATAAATAAAAAAATTTCTTGTTATATGCTATATATATATATATATATATATATATATATATATATATCTCGGACTCTGAAAGAAGAAAATCACAGATTTATAAAAAGCAAAAAATGGCAAACAAAGATCCCATTAAGCTCCTCCTTGTCTCTTTTCCATTACAAGGACACTTAAACCATCTTGTTGGTCTAGGAAAATCTCTTGCTGCAAGGGGTGCATCTATCATCTTCACCACAACAGAAACAGCCGGCAAAAACATGCGAATTGCTAACAACATTGTTGACAACTTAGCATATCCAATTGGTGATGGTTCGATGACATTCGAATTCTTTGACGATGGTTTACCAGAAGGTGATCATTCAGCCTTTAAAGCTGTTGAACACTACTCAGAAATTGAGGTTCTTGGGAGACAATTCATTTCTCAATTGATCAAGAATCATGCTGATTCAAACAAACCATTTGCTTGTATCATAAACAACTATTTTTTTCCATGGGTTTGTGATGTAGCTAATGAACATAATGTTCCTTCTGTTTTATCTTGGACTAATTCAGCTGCTGTTTTCACCACTTATTATAACTATGTCCATAAATTAGTACCTTTCCCTACAAATGAAGAACCTTACATTGATGTTGAACTCATCCCTTCTATAGTTCTTAAATACAATGAAATCTCAAATCTTATACATCCTTATTGTGCACATCCATTTCTAGGTAAACTTGTCTTAACACAGTTTGAGGACTTGTCTAAAGTGTTTTGTGTATTCATGGATACCTATGAAGAACTAGAGAAGGATTTCATCGATTATATTTCGAACAAATCAATCCCCGTAAGAACCGTTGGTCCATCGTTTAAAAATCCAGATGCAGAAGGAGCAAGCAAGATTCGTGGTGATTTCTCTAAGACAAATGATCATGGTGATATTGTAGAGTGGCTAAACACAAAACCAAAAGGTTCTGTTGTTTACATCTCTTTTGGGACTCTTGGGACACATTCTCAAGAACAAATGGATGAAATTGCACATGGGATATTGAATTCTCAAGTATCGTTTTTGTGGGCATTAAACAAACCAGAAGGTTTACCAGATGGGTTTTTAGAGGAAACAAATGAGAGAGGGAAAATTGTGAAATGGTGTCTACAAGTAGAAGTACTTGCTCATCCTTCAGTTGCTTGTTTCATAACACATTGCGGTTGGAATTCATCGATGGAAGCGGTTTCTTCAGGAGTTCCGGTGGTAACATTTCCATCACGGGCTGATCAACTTACAAATGCAAAGTTCTTGGTTGATGTTTATGGGATAGGAATTAAAATGGGTTGTGGTTGGGCTGTAGATAATAAATTGGTAACAAGAGATGTGGTGAAGAAGTGCTTATTGGAAGCAACAATAGGGGAAAAAGCAGAAAAGTTGAAGCAAAATGCAATCAAGTGGAAGAAGAAGGCTGAAGAAGCTGTGGCTGTTGGTGGATCATCTCATAGGAATCTTGATGAGTTTATGGAAGACATTAAGAAACATGCATCATTAATTAATCATAACATATAGAATATGTATTATCACTAATTTCATTGTCCTTTGTTGTATCAAGTTAATAAGGATAATTCCATTTATCCAGAAAATTAGGTAGGTACTCTCAGTTACATGATATGTATTTCTTTAAATCATTTTTGTTTGTATTTTGTAACAAGAGAATGAAGAGATTGTTATCTGTTTTATGTTTTTGTGAAATTATATTTTTGTGTTAGCATTTTTGTTGTGTGTTTTAATAATGATCAAAGTGGTAAAGAATTTTTAGAAAATATGATCAGGTCTTTTAAATCTCTTTTAAATCTGGTCTTGTAAAATCATGTCACATAATTGTGCCACAATACTAAAATTCGTGTCACAATCCTATTAAAACAACGATGAATGATACTTATACAACCAATTTATAACAATTTCTTGGCAACTTTATCTCTCATACTCATATTATGTTCTTGTTCTCTCTCAACCTTTTTCTCTCTGTTGATTTTGACCAATCAAAATAAAGAAAAACAAAGTTGTCAAAGAAGTTGTTCACAAAGAGTTATACAAATATCACTACTCTTTAGGAAAAGCAAGGAGGATTAAAAAGTTGTTGAATGGATATATTATATATGTTTTCTAGTGATAAGAATCGATTGAGTGAATTAATTCGATAAAATTGATTTTAACTAAAAGTAAGTTGAAAGTAAAATAATTTGTGTTGGGATAAAAGTGATTTAAACTATAGATTTATGTGTAAAAATCAATTATATAATCAAAAGAGTAAATTTTTATACTCTTCTCCCCTTAAAGATGTTTGAATAACACTACCCTCTTCTCTTATTCAAAACATATTAGAAAATATTTCACTCCCGTCCTTTAAGAGAAGCTTGAATACATTATCATCCCCTCTTAGGTTTTTTTTTTTTTGAACAAATTAAAATGGGATATATTAGAAACCAAATGATTATCTCTTCAGCACAAGGTGTGTCAAAGAGATAAGCCAATATTTACAACAGAGTATCAAAAAGAAGTATAACGTTAGCCAACACCCAAACATAAAAATGGATTCTAGCACCAATTATGAAATTTATAATGATAAATAGAAAATTGAGCTTTAAACCACCAAAAGGAAAGTAGCTTTATGTTGTCCACAAGCTGATGTGGAGGAGTTTCTTTTGCGCGGAAAAATTTAGCATTCCTTTCCTTCCAAATCACCCATGAACTTGCTAGCCAGATTAAATTCATAAGAGAGCACCTAGACTTTGCAAGACCTGATGAAGTTACAAAATGAGTAAAATGTTCAACAATGGTAGAGGGATCTGCTGAACGAACACTCAACCACAGCTGGACTAGTTGCCAGACCTGACCAAACACATTGCATAGCAAAAACAAAGATCATCCGACTCCATAAAACATCTGATCATCTTGTTGGATAATCCTCCTACGAAATAAATTGACCTTCGTAGGCAATCTATTCCGAACAAGGCACCAAGCAAAAATAGAAACCTTAGAAGGAACATCCTTCCTCCAAAGTAAATTTAAAAATGACACAGAGGCCGTTTGAAGAGGTTGAAGACCATATGTGAGGGAGCGGTATGCTCCTCGGACTGAGTAACCAACCATCGGATTAGGCATCCAAATCCAAGCATCATTAACATCAACCTGTAAAACCACATATAATAATAACAACCTACACTCTACTACCAACTCCTCCTCCCACGCCCTCAATGTCCTCCTCCACTTCCACACCTCCCCACCCCAAAATGTTACATATTTATGATCAGATAAATCAAATAACCAGCGAAAATGAATCTGAAGAGGGACATCTCCAACCAAAACAACGTACTTGATCCATTTCCAACCTCTAAACGTAAGTTGTCAAGGAACCAAGTACCCACCGTTGAACCAACACCATCTCTAATATTAACTATCTCCCTCCACCACGCCGACCCTTCTCTACCACCAGTTTGAAGCCTCCCCCCCCCCCCCCCCCCCCCCCACTAAGCCTATCTAGCGGCCAACATTCTAAACCAAAAGGTGTGCCTCTTCATCACCTGCCTCCAACACCACTTCCCTAACAACACCACATTAAACTCCCTAAGTCTCGTTACCCCTAAACCTTCAACCCCTTTCTCCTTACAAACGGTATCCCAATCAATCCATGAAACTTTCCTATTATCCTCACTCCCCCCTCCCCCCCCCCCCCCCCCCCCCCCCCGAAAAAATGAATAAAAGAGAGATTCGATAGAAGAGATGATACTTGAGGGAGCTTTGAAGAAGGAAAGTGCATAGACACGGAGCGAGGTTAGGATAGACTTCAGAAGAACGAGCCGACCACAAAAAGATAAATATTTACTCTTCCAATTGGACACCAGAGATTTAATATGATTGACAACAGGTTCCCAAAAATTCAATCGACGACAATCTCCCCCTACGGGAAGGCCAAGGTACACAATAGGAAAAGTGGCAATTTTACAGTTCAGAACAACCGTTGCTTCCATTAACCATGACTGACTAACATTTACACCCACCAACTCACTCTTATGAAAATTGACTTTAAGACTAGACATAACCTCAAAAATATACAAAAAATCCCGCATAGCTCTAACATTAGCTCAACTTCTCTCCCCCAGAATCAAAGTGTCATTTGCAAACTTGAGGTGAGAAACAGACAAACTCTGACTCCGACCAACCTTATAACCAATAAAGATATTATTAGAAACCATAGCCTCCATCATTACATGAAAACCCTCTGCAGCCAAAAAAAACAAAAAAGGAGAAAGAGGGTTCCTTGTCGTAAGCCACGAGCAAAGGAAAATTCATCGGTCAGACTTTCATTTACCAAAACAGACGCTGAAGCCGTTGTTACACATTCCTTCATCCATTTCCTCCAAAGACTCAGAAACGACATTTTACACATCACATCATCTAAGTACTTCCAATCGTCAGAATCATAAGCCTTCTAGACTCAACTTTGAACAGGAGTAAAAAAAATTTTAGTTTCTTTACTTCACCAACAACCTCATTAGTCACCAAAATACCATCAAGAATCTGTCGACCTTTAACAAACGCAGACTGAGTGTTAGAAATTAAAGAACCAATCACACCCCTCAATCTATTAACCAACAATTTCGTCAACATTTTATACAAACAACACACTAAAGAAATAGGCTGAAAGTCATTCAAACTCTGAGGACAATCTTTTTCAGGAATAAGGGTGATAAAAGTGTTGTTTATACCCTTCAAGAGCCTCCCATTACGGTGAAAATCCGATACAAAACGAAACGAATCCGCCTTCAAGTTCTCCCAAAAATCCTTGATGAAGCCAAAATTGACACCATCCGGACCAGGACATTCAAAACTATCACAATCCCACACCACAATTTTCAACTCCTCCATGCTGAAAGGCTTTATTAAAGCATCCCCTCACTACAAGACAACATACGAAATTTCAAGTCCATAGGTCAGGGGCGATCCACCACCGGCGCTCGAAAATGGTTAGAAAAATGATCATGCACTACCGCTCTAACATTACGAACCCCTTCCACTTGAACACCACCCACATCAAGAATAGAAATATTATTAATATGACGTCTACTCGACATGGTTTCGTGATTTTTTTTTTTGAATTAGCACCCCCTTCCCGTAACCAACTCAATCGAGACCGTTGCTAGCAAATGCTAGAATGTATCCGAGACAAAGAATGTAACTCAGCTGATAGAATATGCAACTATTCCACCTCGTCTTCGCCTAACGTAGTATGCTCCCCCTTTTCATCAAGAACAAATATTCGATCTCTGACTGAAGTAATTTTTGCCTGAATGTTAAAATCTACACTTTACTCCCTCAATAATTTTTTTTTTATTTCTAATAATCTAGGAAAAAAAGTAATAATCTAACACACTTTGAAAAAAAATATTATTGCGGGTTGTAAGTGCTCAAAAGTAACATATTTTATGTGTTAATCTAGGCATTTTAGTGACTTGTTTTGCAAGTTATCTAAGGAAAAGCAATCATTTGTTGCAATTTTACCATTTATGCTTTACATGCCTTACTCTATTCAAATTTATACAGGAAAATACAAGCAAGGACCAAAAAGTAGCCAAAGGACAAAAGTGCAACTCGCCATAAGCGAGTTTTCTCCAGAGGATACACGCCATGAGCTTGTTCAAAGCATGTTTCAAGCCAAAGTCCAAAAGCCAGAACTCAAGCAACTCGCCATAAGTGAGTATTTCGCCATTGGCGAGTTTTCTCCAGAAGTTACACGCCATAAACGTGTTCATGGAGACTTCAGCAGATTCAACAAGATAAGGGGCACGTGGAGCACAACCATTGGTGCAGAGGCAGATTTTGTGTAACTCGCTTATGGCGAGTATATTTGGCCATAAGCGAGTTGTCCAAACTTGACCCATATAAATAGTTTTTCCTTCTCTCTCTTGATGACACTTACTGTTTTATTCATTTTCTGCATACTTAGAGAGAGAATTAGGACTTTTCTAGAGAAAGAAACACAAAGCATGGTAGTTAAGAGTAGATTCAACCCAAGATTTGTTGAGACATCATGAATCTAGGCACGGAATCTTCATCTTTCCTTCGTCCTTTGCCAAGCTATCATAGACATATGTAGCTAAATCTACCATTGTGGGTTTTGAGGTATTCAAACAAGCTATTATGTAAACTCTTGATCTTTTAATATATGGTTCAAGCTTATTTATTCAATATTGTTGTTATTCTTGTATTTAAAGTTTTATTGAGATTTGAAATGATATTGACAAATACTTTTTGATCTAGGAATAGAATAACAATCTATCTAATTTTTCATTCTAGACATAGATGTTGATCTTTGATAATCACTTTTAATCTAGAACTTAATGTTTTTGGATCAATTAATAGATTGAGAAATCATCGATTAAATGATCCAGTCGACTTTGTGATCGTTTAAATAGTTTGGGAAATCAACATTTAAACGATCCCTTAGAAATAACGATATCATTTGGACACGAGTGATATTGTTGAGTTATTGTGATAGTATCATTTAAAAAGCTAGAATCCGTTATTTGATCGAGAGATTACAGTTGTTACGCTTGGTTGAGTCTCTCTGACCCTAAGCGAAATAGCCATATCTCTTCTCTATTTTATTTTATGTCAAGTAGCTATATAGGTTTACGCAAACAAACATTTTAAACCCAAACACTTAATATGATAATTGACGTTAAAATGCTTAAGATATACGCAACTCCCTGCGGAAACGATCCTATATTATACTCACATGTAAATAGTTTTATGACATGTAAAAATCGTACATCACGGGTCTATTTTAATATAATCAAAATTTGAATACATATTTTTCGCTACTTTTTATTCACAATTTCATTAACATATAGTTTTAAACCCTATTATAAAATATGAAAAACCCAAAATAAAATTAAAATATGTGAAAAATTACCAAAGACTATTGATTATTTAAAAGTTAATTTTATACTCTAATAAAATTAATAGAATAATATTTAAATTTAATTATCATTGACATAAAGAAATGAATCTATTTTTCTTAAATGGTGGTTCAAAATTAGTATATATCATAAAAACATTTATTTATGTTAAGTTAGATTAAAGTGTAGTGTATATTTCATTATTAAGGGAGGGGGTTGTAATTCAAAAATCTTATATATGGGAGGAGAGTATAAATTTTACTTTTCAAGGAAGATGAGTGCATATTTTAATATAAGAGGGGAGGGGAGTGTAATTCAAGCTTCTCTTAGAGGAGTAGAGTGTAATTTACTCTAATGAAAATGATTGAATAATCAAATTAAGTTTTCAAAGTTTTTCTCAATCACCTAAGATTTATCGATTTACCTAATTAATTAACATATATCAAATTATATTGCAAGAAATAAATGTAAAGGGAGAAGAGAACACCTGATTTATAGAGGTTTTCCTAATCGCCCTCGCTATGGGGTATGTCCTCTCTTTGTGAATGAAAATGTCTCCTCTACGGGCTTCCACTAGAATGTTGAAAATGATGGCAAGAGTCGATTACAAAGGTTCCTTGAAGTTACGAATCAACTCAATCCTAAACCTTTTACACTAAGTAATCATTTGATGATGTATGAGTAGGCAAGTGTATCCAATCGTACTCAAGTAATAAAGTAGTAAAAACCCACTTGGGTTGACCTGGTGGTATTGGCTTGGGACATGTGAGTGTGCTCCTCCTCAAGGTCTCATGTTCGATTCTTCTCTATGCCAACTTGGATGTGCTAATTTAGCTTCTTCAACAAAAAAAAGTAAAAAAGTAGTAAGTCATTGTCTCCACAGGGATTGTCATTCAACTCGGTAATTAGCGGAATTCATTTAAAAACCAAATAAAAGAAAAGATTGGAGTGGTTGCAGGGTTCTAATTGTCTTGTCCAATGCGAGATTATGTTTGTGTGATTCAAAAGTGTAACGGTGATTAGGGAATCCTTGAATTCCCCTTTTGTCTTTGTTGGAAATTAACTCGATTAATTATTATTTTATGACTTACCTTATGTTTGGATTTTTTTTTGGTTACCTAATGTTTGGATTTAAGAAAGTAGAACATAACACCGTGATGAATCAATGGAAATTTATTTTAATATCCCTTCAATTCCACCATTTACAATTGTGGGGTGCCCTTAAGATGAGTTATAACCTTAAATTCATACCTAGATTCAGTTAATTTAGAAACTAAGCAATTCACTGTTGTCCTGTTCCAATGGAATTTAAGTTGTCAATTCTACTTAACTCCATTTAAGATACGGTATAAATACGGACATATACGAATTAAAGATTTTATATGAAGAGATAAAGATTTTATGCGGATTTATTTATAATTCTAATTATACTCTTAAACAAGTTTTTCTATATTAATGTTATATTTTTTGTGGTATTAAAAAAAGATAAGGATTTTATTTCAAAAAAAAATAAGGATTTATCAAAATCAAAATTTCATATAAAATCCCGTTCATAATTTACACGTATTAATGCAATAAAAAGATTGAAAAGACGAACATGTGAATGTCCGTCTTTTCACAAGTATATATGCACACACTCAATTTGTAGACAATTCGGTATCGGGTGCCAATTTCTCGAGAGTTTACTCCGTTGTAGGGGTGACCCTGAGCATGGTCGGGAGGAACGACCGTCTAGGACACCATTTTTTAGGGGCACAAAAGTATTATTTTTACTTATAAGTTAGTGGTATATACACATATTTCTTTCTAACTCACTTTTATTAATTCTATTGAAAATATTTTTTTGAGAATTTCATTTATGAATAAATCTTTTACAATAAAAAATGTAAGAAAAAAAGACATTTAAATAATTAACAATTAAAATGACAACTTTATTTATTCGTCTAGAGTATCCAAAGTCCTAGGACCGTCCCCGAAAACATAGTAGTATTGGGTTTTGCAGCAATAAAGAGACTTCAATATTTGGTTGCGTCAAGCATAGTAGTATAGTGTTGCGTCAATATTTGGTTACTTCAATAAGTCCCCGAAAACATAGTAGTATAGTGTTGAATTCAAGCAAATATATCCTTAAGAACGGTGGGTCGTCACATGCCTTAGACTATAATGGTTGCGTTCTTGCACGTGACTGTCACAGATCGTCATGATTTGATACATGAAGAGTTCTAAAGTGATAATGAGTGACTGTTTCTGACTTTAAAGTATTGGTGGACCAACATTTTTCAACTTATTTGGTTTTTCTTGATGAATTTGTTTAGAAATGAATTTCATGTAAATATTTTTGTCCTTAGATCAAAGTCAAACAACAGCTTATGGAATACCACATGTTCTACCTACTTCTTAGAGGAAGTAAACAAGTGGGAGAGATAATGTAGTAGTAATTGGATTCTGAAATAAGGACCACATGTTCTACCGACAACCAATATGATTAATTTCATTCTCGTTGTTGTAGTAATTGGACAAGAACAATTATTACGTGTTAGAATGCTGCCAAACCTCAAACACTTTTTTTTTGGTCAAATACACTTACACATTTTACTTAAGAGGTTTAGGTTGATTGTTTTTTGGTCAATTATTACGAGATTTTCAAGCTTAACCCTTGCGATTTTCAAGTTTGTCATACTCTCAACAAACTTTTTGTGCAAATAGTTTAATATTTGCTAAAATTAAATCTGTTCAATTATTTGTAAACTTTTAAATTTTTAAGTTATCTTTAGAATTAGAACATTATAAAAAATTATTTATTATGTTTTTTTTAGTAATGCTAAAAATTAAGTTAAAAGCAACAAAAATCTTGATCTCAAAAGTAACTTAATATTTTTAGTTGTAGTAGGTGGATGGACTTGTTTGTGTCATCAATCAAATGGGTTTATTAGAGTAGTTGGGGTTCTAGATGTAGAAGATAGTTTGCATCTTAAACAAAATTCCAAAACCGTCTCTAAACAATCTAGTTATGGATTATTATGCATTATCACTGAAGTTTTGGGAGATAGTTTTATAGCTAAACATGTTTAATCAATGCAGAGAAATGATTGCTTTTTAATAACATACTCCATGCACAGACGTTTCTTGTAAAATACCTCAAGTAATATTAGCAGTAATGTTGCTTGTAAAATGAGTACCCATGCAGAAACACAATCAACTACAATAGGTGGATAAAATTGTTTCGGTCATCAATAAAATGGTTTATTTTCGTTACTACCAATTATAAAATTGTTTCGGTCATCAATAAAATAGTTTGAAGTTTATTTGGCCGAACTAACCAATTTCTTTAATTTGGAGATTTGTCCAAGATATTGAAGACCGTGAGTTGGAGCATCTTCATGTTGGTCCAAGGTTGAAGGAAATCATCTATATAGGTTGGAAGCAGCCTCGAGAAGGTTGGATCAAGCTCAATAGTGATGGTGTTTGCAAGGATATGCGAGTTATTGCTGGATGTGGCGGCCTTTTTCGTGATTCAGACGGTAGATGGATCAAAGGCTACACTAAGAAGATTAGAGCTTGTGATGACTTACATGTTGAGATGTGGGGCTATATTTGGGTTTGGACATGGCTTGGCCGGAACATTACTCTCATCTTATAGTGGAAAGTGATTCAAAGATTTTGATCGACATGATTTCTGATAATTTCAAGTTCAATGGTAATATTTCTGTTTTAGTTCACCAGATCCGGAAGCTGTTGAAGATGAATTGGAATGTTCAAGTCAACCATACTTGGCGTGAAGGAAATATGAGTGTTGATTGACTCTCTAATTTAAACATTTTTACGGATCATTTTAACTTTCTAGTGTTGAAGTCTCCTCCTAGTGAGATCCAAAGAATCATTTTTGATGATTTATCCGGAGCTTCTATACCTAGGAGTGTTCGATTAGCTTTTTAGTTTTTTGTTTTTGTTTTGGGCTTTGCCCTCTTTTGTACAAAAAAAAAAAAAGCATATTTCAAATATATGATGAAAATTGATCAATTATCAATATATTATTATGATTTGACATATTATATAAAACGTAAATTGTTTTGAAATGGAACGTAAATTGTTGTGAACTTAGAGTGTGTTTGGATGAGAGAATTTTTTGAGGTGATGTAAATTACAAGAATAGTTTAAAGACCTTTTAATTGATTTTAATAGTTTAGAGACTAACTTAGTGAGAAAGTAACGGTTTAAGGGACCAACCTTTCAGCTTATTCCTTTATAACATAGAATAAGACTAATAACAAACTAATCAAAGCTATAGATGGACCAATTAAGATCACTTCAATGTACAACACAACCAGCAAAACTGAGAACACATCCAAAAAGAAGAAAAACATGTTCATGGGTAATTATCAATTTACCTTGATACTTAATTACTCTTTACTAACATTTCTATAACATCCAAATGAATCATGTATCATGCCATCCAACTTTATTCACTCCTTTATTGATGTCATGCATCAGTTTTAACAATCTCAGTCTAATGCTCCCTCAATATCTGTTGTCTTATTTACTACCATAAGTATTAAGAAATCAGGCTTTCACTTCCACCACATTGGTATGCCTTAACATCCTGGTTTCAAGTTGCATGTATTAGCTTCTCAGTAATACCCTTTGTCTTTCTAATAATTTGAAAGTATAAAGATCTCAAGGATGCTATACTAAATTGAAATTTGTTAACTACAAAATCTGATTGGCTTTTATATTTATATCAACTTAATTATCATAACTCGGTGATGAATTCAACAATTCACCACAATCACACCTGACAGACATAACATTACCAATTGAAAGTGTTGAAATTTTTATATGCATGGAAAATTCAAAATTCCGTTCCACATTGATAGACAAAATTGACATACACAAATCCGACACAGTACTATATAGTAAATACTACAAATATTCAAAATATATCCACAAACCAACATTGATCCAACACAGCACCAGTGTGGCTGAAACACTTGAATCTTCAATATTGTTGAAAAGAGTCGACACGAAAAAATATCTTTTAGCCGGAAAACATCGAGATGGATATATGAAGTCAGTATCTGCATTTGAAACCATCAATGATAAATCAAGTTTAGAGAGGTTGCAGGAGTTAGTGGGAAATTGCAAACTGTGATTATATCAGTTATATAAGAAAAATCTGATACTTGATACTTCGAGAAAGCATGGAGAAGCTGACATAGTAGTTAAGATGTAAATTATGAATGTAGTGCACAATGGATTAAAACTTATTCACTTTATTCTTGAAAATTCAGTAGAAGACATTAATCCTAATTCCAAAATATTGACTTTAAGCCTACAAGATAAAATTCATAAAACACCAATTCATAGGATATGAATGTATATTTTCATTTCATTAATTTTAGTCTTTGACAACATCTAATGTACTTGGTAGTTAATCTTCCCCGTAGAAATAGTCCATCACATACATTCATATGCACAAGGTGCCTGATTTGATTAGCAATAGAAGTATGAGGGTGATGAGGTCGAATTCCATCCCAACATTGTCTTTAACAATTCTGCCATGGCTAGCCCGACTAGAATCACTTAAAAAAACTAACTTCAAAATTATTGACAGAATAAATTATCCGATGAGGAGATGGAATAACATGTATATGCCTTTTAAGGAGAGGATAGCTACCAAGAGATTGCATAACAGAGAGATGAGTAAAATAAATCTGGTTTAGACGGTATAAAGAAAACATCCGTAAAAACAAATAGGAATTTGTGGAACTAGCATGCATCAAAAACCAAGACCACTAACTAAAAAGGGAATTAAGAGAAAAAAGTAAAGGATCCCAAATACATTTAGACAAGGAACAGTCCCTTTAGAGCGTAAATAAATTTCTTTTCCTAGCACCACAATTTTCATAAAACCAACCAACAAAAATGCCTTTATCTGCTCTAGATTTTAGCCTTCAAAATCCAAGTACAATGATAAATGGTGGCTGCCTACATATCTAGGGGTCGAATAAACTACTTGTAAGTTGATTGCATTGAGTACTGATCAGATTAATAAGATAGCTCCATATCTATATAAGCATGAATATGCATTCCTTCTTCTGGGAATGCTAAATTGATTTGCTTATATTTCTTCTAAGAACCTTGAAAATAAATAAAAAATCAACATTATGATTTGACTATAATACATTGTGGGTAATGAATTACGTAGTTCCAACCACAGTATAATTGAAAATGTGGTGATAGTGGCATGAATATTGTATAAATGCAAGACACGTGTAACTATTAGGAACTTAGAACTAATGCTAGCCTTAATCAACTTTGAAAGAGGCAGTGAGAGTTTTCACCTTAATGACACAAAGCTGGGTCAAATTTAAGTTGACAGGTGACAGGGCCCCTTGGTATATCAGTTAATCTTTTGAGAGAACAATCCTTGTCCGTTTTGTCCATTGAACTATCAACAAAAATAAGCATTGTCTCCAAAACACGTCCGTTCCTCAAAATATATTCAGCAAATGTAAGCTCGTCTTCAAATCCTTGATATCCTTCTATGTGAATATAGGTCAGGTGGGATTTAAGACATTCAGGAACCGTTGTTGACTCCGGCTGCCATGTTCTTAAAGGTGATAGTTCCTCCTACCAACAACAAGAGAAAACATCACTCAAAAATATATTTTTGTGTGTATAGATAGATACATACATGCATACATGAACAGACCAAAGATTGATTCAATTAAACTTGAGAAGTCAACAAACCTTCTGGCTTTGAATTATGAGAACTTGAAGCATGTGGCATTTCTCAAGCACGTTGACCAGAACATTTGAGTTGAAACAGGGAAGAATGAACTTTAGATGAAGTAAATTGCGAAACTCTGGATAGTTTAGAACAGGGGCTTGAAGTGGCAACTGGTTGTACGTGATAACAACAATGATGGCACAAAATTAGTGCAATACTACGCAAACAAATACATAAAAACCATAAACATAAAACTTCACCTTAGATGTTGAATGACACGAAAGTAGATTCGCATCCTCTTTGCGATCTCGGAGGTGTTTCAGAATAGGGTCGACAAATTCACTTTCGACAGGGGAAAAGACATCAAGAAAAGCTTCCACCATACTGTGGAAATGGCCAATGATGCCCAATTCATGGCCAATGATGCCCAATTCTGTATTTCCAGTTATATTAAGGTAACTCCAGCTCCAGGTGAAATTGTCAGAGGTGGATTTCGATCTCTCGGATCTGGAGGAAGGTGGAACAAGAAGTTTGGTGATATATTCTAGATGGTAAAAGCAAAAGTAACCATTCAAAGTTTCCAGACCAGGGCAGCCAGAGAGTAAGGCAACTTCTGAAATCATAACGCCTATGCCGATGTATAACCTCTTCAATGCTGGAAAATGAAAATGTTCATTGAAATGGACTTCACCCTCAAGTCTACAGTGTTTTAAAAGAAAACCAAAATGTTACAATTTTCTTATGAATTTAGATAAGTATTCATTGACATTGTTAAAACATGAGAATCTTGTCAATTTCATAGGATAAAAAAAATTAAGGTCTAATTTAATAACAAAAATCATAATTAAGCCATTAATTGAAAAAATGAAGTCAGGTAAATGTGAATCTAAAATTTCAAAGTAACTGAAGAAAGGTAATAACTAACCTGAGCGAAACGAGATTTGTGCAATTGATGAAAAAAGAAGGAGGGAGGGTTATTGCGGAGTCAAGGACGGTGAGAGAGAATTCTTGAAGATGGGGTCCACTGGCAGCAAGAATCCACAATTCAACACGGTCGAGTTGAAACCTGCCAACGTATGGGTAGGTGATAGTGAGATTGAATTTTTGAATATCGCGGGATTTGCGGAGGGCGAGAACAGCGTTAACGAAGAATGCGAATTTTCTAAAGACTTGATCAAACTGTTTTCTGTAACTGAGTGACTCATCGGAGAAGTTGAAGGTCTGGAGATCCTTCCAGAGATAGCGCCACCGGCGAGAAACGAGACTCATCGTCGTGACGGAGGTTCTGGTGGGGAGGAAGGACATGATATGGCACAGAAGTGAGTCCGGTAAACTGCTCAATCTGTCTTTGGCTGATTTCCGTCGTGCCATCGTCGATTCCGTGAATTCTTCCTTCAAAGAGTGCGTGGTTATAAACTATGAATGAGTGTGTCTTCTTTATTTGTTCGGTTTCGTTATAAACTACCCCGCGTTTCGCCGAAATTAATTCGCAATCAAATTTGAAACTAAATCATTTATTATATTTTTAAGGAAATTGAAACCAAATCATATCGTTGACTTTTTTGAATATTATTATCATTTGTTTTCTTTGGAGGGAAATATTATTATCATTTATTATTATTATTTTATTTTTGACAAAATCTCTTATTATGAAAGCTTAGGGAAAAGATTGATGTCTCAAAATGTGACACATTAAGATTAAAATTCTAATAAGATGATTATCAACATTTTGTGTTGGACAGTATCTCTAATATGATTGTAGAGACAAATATCTCGAGTCTTATGAAATTCAAATGGACGACAAACTTCCTCTCAGAATTACCTCATTTATTAATGCCTCCTACAAGATAACATCTTTCGCCGTGAATTACAACCTATTCTCACTATATGTTGAATATGTAGCATTTAGCATTATGCTCCTCCAAACATGTAGAAGACTTTCAAAGGTTGTTCTCCCCCAACCCTTGTACAACGAATCAACTAACATATATAAATGATAAATGATGGAAAAATCAACAAATATATATATATATATAACTTAATTTCTCATCGCTGCTTATTGTTTGTAACCAAGAGTTTATTTGTTTGACAGGTTACATTGAGAAATTTGCAGAGCTTGTGCATGTCAAGAACGAAATTACCTGACTGGTTTAGAGGACAAAATGTCAACTTTTCCAACTGCAAAAATCTCGAGTTAACAAGGGTGGTTGTAGGTGTTATTCTGTCAAATAATCACAATATTCATATATCTATAAAGAGAAACGAAAAGCCTGGAACGGTGGAACCGTTGATGTTGAAGCAAATGTCTTCAAACTTCGTAAACAAAGTTGAATAGTGTTAAACATACAATGTCGACCGCATACACCTGTGTAGGTTCCAGGGCTTTCAATCGGTATCCAGTTTAAAAGATGCCAATACATTTTGTGTAACTAGAAAAAGTCCTCCTTTTGATAAGGGGTTAAAGTTGAAGAAATGTAGAGTTCATTTAATCTTTGAAAGGGATGATGATTATGATGGAGATGAAGAATCGTTGCACAAAGTCCAACAATCTGTCTCTGAAAGTTTGGCCAAATTTTTTCAAAACTTGTGTTACAGGATTAGGAAAATAGAAGACCCTAGATCATCTTATGTTACAGGAAATTATATTCATCTCTTCATGATTAGTCTCAGTACACAAGGCTCCCTGAAATAGAGCCATATCTCAGCAACCGTTCGAGCTCCTTCCCTCAAATCAATTAGATGTTTTCCCTCTGCATTAGCAAGCTTAATAGAGTCACCTATATGTTCTCATTAGAGTTAATTCTACTCCAAAAATGGAGTGACCATATCACCAAGAATATAGTAGTAGCTCAATCACCACATCATATGTTGAAGCATATTAATTGGTTATTGGTTAATATATAAATGGAACCTTCCCCTTTCGGTCGGTCATACTGTAGTCCCTCCCCCCATACTGTATCCACTAAAATTCATCACCAACTCATCCATATTGGCCATTTAATAACTTGCGAGATAAAATCTTATCCTCGACAATCTTTTCCCATTGAAAACCTTTACCTGAAAATATCATGTTTCTAGTCTTCCAAATCACCCATATGCTAGAGAACCACACACCAACTACCCTTTCGTTCCACCACTTTTCCTCCTTCTATCAGTCCTGCAAATTGGATCACAACTGGACATCTGAAAAAATGATGATTAATAGGTTCTAATTTTTTGTGGTGAATCACCACAACCACACCAGACATGACAAACATAACTTAACCTATTGAAAAAGTTGAAATTTTGATATGTGAAGCATCACAATTCCATTCAACATTGATAAATAAAATCCACATACACAAATCCCACATAATATGTCATTATAAATTTATAATAGGTCTTCAAAGCAAGAAAATTTTAGAAAACATCTACCTTGCATTGCATGTTTGCACCAAAACTAAACTAAATAGTAAATACTACCATATTCAAAATATATTGACAAATCAACATTGATTTAGCAAAGCACCAAAATGACCAAAATATGTGCTTCTTCAAATTCGTTGAAGAGAGTTGACAGAAACTAAGATATTGTAGCAAGAAATCATCAAGGATGGATATCTGATGTCAGTATCTGCATTGGAAACCATCTACAATATATCAAATTTACAGAGCTTGCAGGAGTTAGGACTTACAAATTGTTATTATAACTATTGTATAAGAGAAGTCTGAGTTTAAGCCTTCAACAAGTATGGAGAAGCCAATATACTTGTCAAGATAGAAATTATGAATGGAAGTGCACAATGCATTCAAACTTGGTAACTTAGTCTTGAAAATTCAGTAGAAGACATAAATCTTAATTCCAGAATATTGACTTTAAAACTAGAAGAGGAAATTCCTAAAGCACAAACTCATAGTATATGAATGTGTATTTGCATTTCATCAATTTCAGTCTTCGACAACAACTAAGGTTTTTGTTGGTTAATCTTCCTCTGAAGTAGTCTTACTGGTTGCAAATGATTATACTATTCTCCCACCTGTGTATGCACAAGGTTCCTGATTTGATTAATAATAAAAGTGTGAGGGTGATGATCTCAAATTCCTACCCATCACTTGCAGCTAGCCCGACTATAATCACTTAAAAAACTACCCTCAACATTAATTTTGATTGAATAATTTATCAAAGGAGGAGACCACATAGCATGTATATGCACTTTAAGGGGAGGATGGCTGCCAAGAGATTGCATAATAAAGAGATGAGTAAAGTAAATCTGGTTTCGACAGCACAAAGAATTGCCACTTCATGTTATTAAAAACATCCGTAATCCTAGCTTTCCACAAGATCTAGCAAGCAGTGATGAACAAATATGAATTCAAGGACATGGCATGCATAAAAAACCAAGACCTTTGACTAATAAGGGAATTAAAAGGCAAAAAGTTAAAGAGTCCAGATAGATTTAGACACGGAACAGTCGTTTAAGCAAGATATTCTTGCATAACACCGCAGCTTTTGCAAGATTGACCAACATAAATGCATGTATCTTTAAAATTTTAGCTTTCCAAATCCAACTCCAGTGATAAATGGTGGACGCGTACGAATCCAGGGTTTAGTGAGTTCCTTACAAGTAGATAGCATTCAATACTAATCAGATTAATAAGTTAACTCTTGTTCATGTATATATCTATGCATAAATAAGTCTTCCTTCTTCGTGGAGCCATAATTTGATTTACTTATATTTCTTCTAGGAACATTGAATATAAATAAAAAATTAACATTATGATTTGACTCTTATTCTAATTTCTAAGTATTCATCTCTAGAACTACAATGACTACCATGAACAATGAACAATGACATTTTGTGTACCATGTCTTGATATTAGCCAACCAATAAAGCATAAAACTATCTAAGGACTTGTGAACCCACTGAAAATTACAAACAGTGCATAAAAATGTAGAAAACACTTGCAAGTAAGAAATTTCTTAACCGTTTCAAGAACATCAGAAATTATATTATTTCACTGGAGGGAGATGGTAACACTATAACAATTTTACTGAATTCAAATACCACAAAAAAGTGGTTTATTTTCTTCAATATTTGTAAAACATGACACTATTTGCTTTCTTTTTTTAAGCATATTTCTTTTATTTTAGGATTTGTAGAAGATCAATAAATCTAATGAATCCAAAAAACATAACTAGATTATAGCAGAGAGAGAGCTTTATTGACAAAGATGATGTGGATGAATCAAAGCGAGCATCAATGCCCCAAATAAACAAATATTTGTTAGCAATAATGACCACAAGAGTACAGAGGAAAAAAAAAAGACTAACTTGCAATAAGTGGCATGAAATCTAGAAGTTTTTCCATCAACTTTGGTAAGCATGTAAAGGTCATCACTCTCTTCAACCTTCTAAATCTTGCAAATTTCAACTATTGCAATGCTTGAAATCCTATAACAAACATTGTTTTAGGGGAAAAACTATAATATTTAAGTTTAGTGTAGAGGGACAATCGCAATTAGGTGTTGTTATGAGGGAAAAAAACTAGAGAAAAGATATGGATGCATTGAATGTATGTAATTACGTATTTCCACCACAATATAGTTGAAAATGCATTGAAAAACTAATATAGTGAGGGTTTGTACCTTAATGAGACCCATCAATGTCAACTTTAAGTTGGCAAGCAACAGAGCCCTTTGATATATTCATTAATCTTTTGAGAGAACAATCCTTGTCCGTTTTGTCCATTGAACTATCAACAAAAATAAGCATTGTCTTCAAAATTAGTCCATTCCGCAAAATATATTCAGCAAATGTGAACTCATCTTCAAGTCCTTTATATCCTTCTATGTAAACATAAGTCAGGTGGGATTTGAGACATTCAGAAACTGTTGTTGACTCCAGCTGCCATGTTCTCAATGGCGGTGGTTCCTCCTACCACCAACAAGGGAAACCATGTCATTACTCAAAAATATATTGGTGTACAAATATCGCATTTTAATTCGAATTTCCATATCACAGGGTTATGCAAAACTCGAATACATATCTGTTAGTGTTTACCACATCACAAATACAGCGCTACGACAAATTGGTACTAACTAGAATATTATTTTTTATATTTTAAGATATCTAACAATCGGTAAATAATGTCAATATCATAAAGTATTTTCAAAACACATGCACGCATGCGCATGTGATATATGTGTATGCGCGTGCGCACGCGCACCTGCGCATACATATAAATATATCTATATATATATACATATATATATATATATATAGAGAGAGAGAGAGAGAGAGTTTAATTGTGGTGGGTCAACAATGCAAAACTGTTTTGCACAAACAACCAATCAAAACATTCTGAATTGCCACGTCAATTAATGTTTTTTAATTAACGTGGGCCAAACATGACAATTCATGATGTTTTGATTGGTTGTTTGTGTAAAACAGTGTTGGACTGTCGATCCACCACAATTAAACTCGTATGATTTCTATTGTTGTACACAAAGCAAATTCTAGTAGATACTAAGTCATACAGGAAGACAGTCACTCATTCAAAATTTAAATAGGCAGATGACAATTGAAATTTACAATGAGAAATAAATAGGAGAGAGATAAATTAGAAATTCAGATAAAACAGATTCTAGAAATCTGACCCTTTGTTCTCTTAAACTTGATTGTTGTACTGACTTTACCACTGTCGGACTTAAACTTATATGTCACTCTTGCAAGTAAGTACAAGTTTTTCTTATTTTTGGATGATATTAATAATAATAATAATAACAATTGAATAAATATTTTGAGATTTATATTTGTTTAAAAAATGTAGACTATTATTTTAGTTAGGTCTGCATTGTAGTTCATGCAGCTCACATCATAATCTTTCATGTTTCTTTCTAGTAGGAATTTAAGAGTATTGTTTATGGAGGACAACACTATTGAAGAAAAGGATGGTGAATGGTTGAATGAGCTTGCGTTAAACAATAAAGCTCTTGAAAGTTTCAATTTTTATTCAACTAAAATAGACCAAATTAGTGTTCAGGACCTTGAGCTTTTAGCGCAAAACTGCCTTAACTTGGTCTCTGTGAAAATTATAGAATAGAAACTCTTAGATTTGGCAAACTTCTATCGATATGCATCTTCTCTAGAAGAATTTTGTGGAGGTCGTTACGAAAAAGATCTAGAGGATTATGATGTTGTTATATCATTACTGCCAAACTAGAGGCGATTATGTTTGGGATTTCTAGAAAAGAAGCAATTGGAGTTTGTGTACCCTTATGCAGACCAACTTAAAGAGTTGGATCTTTTCTATGTAGGTCTGGATACGCAAGATCACTGTACTTTAATCAGAAAATGCCCTAACTTGGAAATCATCGTGGTAAGATTCTACAACTCTATCAAGTTAAATTTGCTCACCTTTCATATCCTTGCTATGATTCTTTAATTTAGACTAGTTTGACCAGAAGTACATTTTAAATATTGACAATGAACCAATAATTTTTCGCTCGTAGACAGACAAAGTATTCAATTGAGACAACGGATTAGCAGAACTTGCTCGCCGCTATAAGCAGCTGAGAAGGCTAAGAATTGAACTGGGTGGTGATGATGATGACATAGAAGATGAAGACGTTGTTACCCAAAAAGGACTAATTTCCATATCACAGGGTTGTGCAAAACTCGAATACATATCTGTTAGTGTTTACGACATCACAAATGCAGCGCTACGACAAATTGGTACTAACTAGAATATTATTTTTTATATTTTAAGATATCTAACAATCTGGAAATAATGTCAATATCATAAAGTATTTTCAAAACACATGCACGCATGCGCATGCGATATATGCGGATGCGCGTGCGCACGCGCACCTGCGCATATATATATATATATATATATATATATATATATATATATATATAGAGAGAGAGAGAGAGAGATAGTTTAATTGTGATAGGTCGACAATGCAAAACTGTTTTGCACAAACAACCAATCAAAACATTCTGAATTGCCACGTCAATTAATGTTTTTTAATTAACGTGGGCCAAACATGACAATTCATGATGTTTTGATTGGTTGTTTGTGTAAAACAGTGTTGGACTGTCGATCCACCACAATTAAACTCGTATGATTTCTATTGTTGTACACAAAGCAAATTCTAGTAGATACTAAGTCATACAGGAAGACAGTCACTCATTCAAAATTTAAACAGGCAGATGACAATTGAAATTTACAAGGAGAAATAAATAGGAGAGGGATAAATTAGAAATTCAGATAAAACAGATTCTAGAAATCTGACCCTTTGTTCTCTTAAACTCGATTGTTGTACTGACTTTACCACTGTCGGACTTAAACTTATATGTCACTCTTGCAAGTAAGTACAAGTTTTTCTTATTTTTGGATGATAATATTAATAATAATAATAATAATAATAATAATAATTGAATAAATATTTTGAGATTTATATTTGTTTAAAAAATGTAGCCTATTATTTTAGTTAGGTATGCTTTGTAGTTCATGCAGCTCACATCATAATCTTTCATGTTTCTTTCTAGTAGGAATTTTAGAGTATTGTTTATGGAGGACAACACATTTGAAGAAAAGGATGGTGAATGGTTGAATGAGCTTGCGTTAAACAATAAAGCTCTTGAAAGTCTCAATTTTTATTCAACTGAAATTGACCAAATTAGTGTTCAGGACCTTGAGCTTTTAGCGCAAAACTGCCCCAACTTGGTCTCTGTGAAAATTATGGAATGGAAACTCTTAGATTTGGCAAACTTCTATCGATATGCATCTTCTCTAGAAGAATTTTGTGGAGGTCGTTACGAAAAAGATCTAGAGGATTATGATGTTGTTATATCATTACTGCCAAACTTGAGGCGATTGAGTTTGGGATTTCTAGAAAAGAAGCAATTGTAGTTTGTGTACCCTTATGCAGACCAAATTAAAGAGTTGGATCTTTGCTATGTAGGTCTGGATACGCAAGATCACTGTACGTTAATCAGAAAATGCCCTAACTTGGAAATCATCGTGGTAAGATTCTACAACTCTATCAAGTTAAATTTGCTCACCTTTCATATCCTTGCTATGATTCTTTAATTTAGTTTAGTTTGACCAGAAGTACATTTTAAATATTGACAATGAACCAATAATTTTTCGCTCGTAGACAGACAAAGTATTCAATTGAGACAACGGATTAGCTGAACTTGCTCGCCGCTGTAAGCAGCTGAGAAGGCTAAGAATTGAACTGGGTGGTGATGATGATGACATAGAAGATGAAGACGTTGTTACCCAAAAAGGACTAATTTCCATGTGCAAAACTCGAATACATATCTGTTAGTGTTTACGACATCACAAATGCAGCACTACGACAAATTGATACTAACTAGAATATTATTTTTTATATTTTAAGATATCTAACAATCGGTAAATAATGTCAATATCATAAAGTATTTTCAAAACACATGCACGCAAGCGCATGCGATATATGCGCATGCGCGTGCGCACGCGCACCTGCGCATATATATATATATATGTATATATATATATAGAGAGAGAGAGAGAGAGAGTTTAATTGTGGTGGGTCGACAATGCAAAACTGTTTTGCACAAACAACCAATCAAAACATTCTGAATTGCCACGTCAATTAATGTTTTTTAATTAACGTGGGTCAAACATGACAATTCATGATATTTTGATTGGTTGTTTGTGTAAAACAGTTTTGGACTGTCGATCCACCACAATTAAAATCATATGATTTCTATTGTTGTATACAAAGCAAATTCTAGTAGATACTAAGTCATACAGGAAGATAGTCACTCATTCAAAATTTAAATAGGCAGATGACAATTGATATTTACAAGGAGAAATAAATAGAAGAGGGATAAATTAGAAATTCAGATAAAACAGATTCTAGAAATCTAACCCTTTGTTCTCTTAAACTTGATTGTTGTACTGACTTTACAACTGATGGACTTAAACTTATATGTCACTCTTGCAAGTAAGTACAAGTTTTTCTTATTTTTGGATGATAATAATAATAATAATAATAATAATAATAATAATAATAATAATAACAATTGAATAAATATTTTGAGATTTTTATTTGTTTAAAAAATGTAGCCTATTATTTTAGTTAGGTCTGCATTGTAGTTCATGCAGCTCACATCATAATCTTTCATGTTTCTTTCTGGTAGGAATTTAAGAGAGTATTGTTTATGGAGGACAACACAGTTGAAGAAAAGGATGGTGAATGGTTGAATGAGCTTGCGTTAAGCAATAAAGCTCTTGAAAGTCTCAATTTTTATTCAATTGAAATTGACCAAATTAGTGTTCAGGACCTTGAGCTTTTAGCGCAAAACTACCCCAACTTGGTCTCTGTGAAAATTATGGAATGGAAAATTTTAGATTTGGCAAACTTCTATCGATATGCATCTTCTCTAGAAGAATTTTGTGGAGGTCCTTACGAAAAAGATCTAGAGGATTATGATGCTGCTATATCATTACTGCCAAACTTGAGGCGATTGAGTTTGGGATTTCTAGAAAAGAAGCAATTGGAGGTCGTTACTTCTATCGATGTTTTTTAATTTACGTGGGCCAAACATGACAATTCATAAAAGCAATTCTTAAAAGTAGAAAAACACAGACACGATTTTGGTGGAAAAATACAACAGATATCTTGAACTAACCTTTTTAAGTACCCAATCTGCAACCAAAGCAATGACGGTTTAACACAAACGGTTTTTAAATGAAACACATTTATGTGAATGAAAATTTTGTTAGAATTGGTTAACAACAAAATTAATTAATTATTTTTATCACAAAAGTCAAACAACTGCATACCATATAGATGACAATGACATTCTAAGCAATAAAAAACATCAAACATAAACAACAGTATACATTGAAGGAAGTATAATATAGTCAGGGATATCTTCAAAGCATGCAAATCATCACACAAAGAGGGAGGGGGAAAGGTCAAATGTGTTTTTCCTAACTATCTCCTACACCACGAGATCGATTGTTAGTTGTTCACACAATTTCAATCGATATGCATAATCAAGTTTTGCAAATCATGCCATTTAACATTAGTTAAAAAATTATATGTGCCAAGTTATCTAATAAATTATTGGCAAAGTACATTGCATCATGTTTGGGGGTCTTTTTGGATTTGAGAGAAAGAGCGAATACACATTTCTCAAAATTGTATTTCCATTGAATATTCTAAATCTTGAGTTGGTTAAAATGAGGTTGGTTACCTATATAATTGACCTTAACCTGCAAACCCAAGATTAAACTGCAGTGTACCAACTAAATTTTACTTGCAAGTTGTTCCAACAGTTGACACATACGCTAACTAATTAATACAGTTTCAACTAACTATTACATACATTCTCATATACCCCTAAAGAGTCTTGATCAACTAGTGTCATTAGTGAAAAAGAAAAACTATAAAATTAAAAGAAAAATTACAAAACAACTAAGCAGAGAGTACATACATACACTCATATCTCCATTAGACATGATGGTCACATAGAGCTCATGAAGCACATCCCAAGTAGGAGGCGCAAGACACCTACCTCAAGTTAGCTAAAATAACGGAGAATGTATGATTATGATAATTATGGAAATGAAAGGTACAATCACTGGAATAACATTCATAATGCCCAAACCATAAGCTCCTCGGTAAGATTTCTCTCGTTGTCTAACCATAGTCCATAAGGTTCTAACTGAACAAATGATCAAAGATACCATTACTCTCTCTTCCCATTCCTCTATATAACCAACTCCACTTTCTTTCTCTCGTGTAACTAACTCTCCATTTAAGTGGAATCTAAACATTTGGGCCTGTGTGTACATATTAGAGCCTACATACAACAAGGTGATAGAATCACTTGGAAATAAAATTAGATACCTTTGCCTTTGGGAGTATGGATTTCTCCACCTCAAACAATATAGTTTAAAATGTGGTGGAATACATGTCAGAGACGACTAATAATGCACACTAAACATGATCTTTGATTTAGTTAGCCACAATAAAAATGGAGAAAGTTCACAACTCAATAAAATTTAAGTTGGCACGTGACATATCCCCTTGGTATATCGGATTTTTTTTCTCCCACTCCTTCGGTTGGTTCAAATAAAACTCGTCAATAAGCATTGTCTTCAAAACTAGTCCATTTTGCAAAACATAGCCAATAAATTCCAGTTCGTTTAAAGTTCCTAGATATCTATCAAATTTAACACATGTCAAATTGGATACGAGACATTTCAGGACACTCTTAGTCTTCACCTCCCATCCATATGAAGGTGATGAATTGTACGATGGATTCATCTTGCAACAAGGGACAACTCACATATAAGACGCAAACAAAAAAAACACACACACACCAAAGCTTAATTTAATTTAGACAAACCTTGTCGTTGAATGTTGTGAGAGTTTGTAGCATGGGACATTTTAAAGCATATCGAAGAGAACACTTGGAGATTCTTCCAAAGATTGCGCAATCAGCGAGAGACGAGGCTCATCGAACGGAGGTTTTGGTTGGAAGGAAGGAGAAAATGCGACATAGTAAGGAATTTGGTAGACCACTGATTCGGTCTATCCCATTGTTATTGTTTTCTTCTTCCACCATCATCATTGTTACTTCCTTCCTTCACTCGCTACGCCAACACCTTCTTCAAAGGGAATTTTTTATTTTGTAACAAAAGGGGTCTTGAGGTCTAAATTACCTTTTTCAGTACCCAAATTTGCAACAAAAGAATGACAACCGAAAACAAATGATTTTAAATGAAACACAACATATAGTCATATACTTGCGTAAACTTTGTATGAAAAAAAATGCTAGAATTCGTTAACATCAAAATTAACTACTTTTGTTTACCACAAAAGCCAAACATGTGCAGAACATATCAGTGACGATTACATTCCAAGGTATAAAAAACTTTAAACATAAAAGTACTAGTACACATTTGAATGTAATCCAGAGATACCTTCGAAGCATATAATACATTAACAAAAGAGAAATGATATCTGTACAATCATATTTTGACAACTTATGAAACAACCATCTCTCTCATACTCACATATATTTGTATTCTCTCTCTTCTTCTTTCTCCCTCTCTTATTTTTATCCAATAAAAATAAAGGAAAATGGTTGTCACAAGAGTTGTTTGCAATTGGTTGTACAAATATCACTCCTGTTAACAAAAATAGGGATGGGGAAGTGAGGATAAATTACTACAAACATAAATTACATAAATATATGCTTGTTTTGTTAAGCAGAAGAAATTATGGTTGAATACTCTAAAATACTAGAAACTCTTTTTTAAATGATGTTATTAGTACTTTAGTACTAGTATTTAATAAAAGTCATTGAACAAATCTGAGGCATACAATGATGCCTTGAATGCACCAAATTGTGCCACTTGTCTAAGCTTTTACCTTGTCTACCTCTACCCAAATCACTCACCCTTAACATTCTTCTTCTGTCAACAAGAAAAAACGGTTCATCTCGTCCCTAAAACCGGTTCCGATTCACACACTTGGACAAGTGTCATAATCTGGTTCATTCAAGGCATCGCACGACGGAGAGACACACCGACAACCAACCTGAGGTATAGCAACTTCTCGTATTAGTTTTCTCAGCTGTTTCATTTTTATCTAATTTGGCATATAGTTAGTTATATCAGATTTTCTTGTTACTCTCATTCATTTTGTATTTTATATTATTATTATTTTTTTTAAATTTTGTTGTAGGAAATAACCTTTATCTTCTAATTTTTCATTTTATTTATTACCAATTTATTTTTGGTAGGAAAATTGAATGATTGATACACTTGTCCTGTGAAGTATTCTACCAGAATCAGAATCAGTAAAAGTTTCATTTTATTTTTGGTATTAGTTACGATTAAGGCAACTAATAATAGTTGAATCACATACATTTATAGGGATAATTTCAATTACAAGTAGTCGTAGAAGCGATTATGAGTGGGGAAGGAAAGGTGGTGTGTGTGACAGGTGCTAATGGTTTTATTGCTTCATGGATTGTTAAGTTTCTCCTCCAACGTGGTTACACTGTCAGAGCCACTGTCCGTGACCCAAGTAAGTGCTTCTTTCTCCTTATATAAATTCATCAGCACAACACTCCAGTCCCTTATGAATGATTGGTGTGCAAGCAGGTAATCCTAAAAAGGTTGACCACTTGCTTAAGCTTGATGGTGCAAAGGAGAGATTGCAACTCTTTAAGGCAGATCTTTTGGAAGAAGGTTCCTTTGACTCTATTATTGAGGGTTGTGATGGTGTCTTCCATACCGCTTCACCTGTTCGTTTTGTCGTAAATGACCCACAGGTTCATTCCATGCTATTGTGTATAAATTGTTGAATCTGGTGTGCTTGTTATTAGGTTTTATATCCGGCCTAGCTTATTCTTAGACTCTGATACGAGATGAATATACTTTTTTTTGGATGAAAACGAGATGAATATATTGTTAAAATTGCAATGTAGCTATTTATTTGCGAGTATTCATCCTTTTCTGTCGGGAAAATTTGCAGAGCTGACTGGCAACTAACACTTTCAAATTGAAGTTCTGGTAAATGCACTGTTCACTTTTGATTTCTGTATTTCAGGCTGAGTTGATTGATCCGGCGCTGAAGGGAACTCTTAATGTTCTTCAATCATGTGCAAAATCACCATCTGTGAAACGAGTTATCTTAACGTCGTCTATTTCTGCAGTTGTATTTGATACAAGGCCAAAAAATCCTGGAGTCATAATTGATGAGACATGGTTTTCAAATCCAGATTTATGCAGGGAATCAAAGGTTGGTATTGTTTTTCCTAAAAGTTATTTTAATGTGGTTTATCTGAAGTTAGGAATTGAATAATGTGCTTTTTGTTTATACGAGATAAAACCTTGAATGATATTACAAAAGATTCCTAATTAAGGAAACAAGTCAATATATAATGAAATATGGAACTAATTCCAAAGGAACAACCTATGTTACCCTAAATCACTCTAAGATATAATTAATATCATAAGATAATTTTTCATAAATTAACACCAACTTTCTTGACTACTTCTATTTGTGTTCTTAGTTATGGTACACACTTTCGAAGACTTTGGCTGAGGCTGCTGCCTGGGAATTTGTAAGAGAAAACAACATAGACATGGTTGCTATTAACCCAACAATGGTGATAGGACCTCTCTTACAACCAGAGCTTAACGGAAGTGTTGAACCAATTTTAAACCTAATAAATGGTAATTTTTCTTTAGGAGGCATTTGGAAGAGCTTATTTTGACTTATTTCATGACATAAAAAGTTTATATTAGTTTGCGGATACAAAATAACTAGTATAATCAAACAGAGATTTTGTGTATGAAAGGATTTGTAGAATAGTTTACTCATTAAATGCTTAATTTAATCAAATTGTTTACCTTAACATGCCCTTACTAGCAAAGTTATGTTGGGAAAGACTTCCATTATCTGCATTGCCTGCTCAACAAGATGATAACTTAGCTTTTTCTTTATGCTACACTTCTGGATATGAGACCCCTTTGTGGTTTTGTTAATGATACATTTGATAAAGAATGGCATAATATTCAATCTCTGATTTTGCCATAGAATCAGTGAACAAATGTTTTGCATAGATAAATATCATTGTTGATATGCCATTCTTATGAATTCACTGTACTTGACAATCATCCTCAAGTACTTGAAGGTTGCAATTAGTTTGAACCGATTGGCATCACTCGAAAAATTAATGGTGCCCTTTCGTATTCAAATACAAACTCTATAGGGAAATGAAACAAAATTGATCATCAAAATTTAAAAGAAACTCAAAGAGGTGTTGTTGGTGGGTTGGGCACGAAGAAGTTCATTGACAGTGGGGTGGGTGGAAAGGAAGTTTATCAAAACAGTTTTGACTTTTCAGAGTTAAAAGTTTAATAACCTGCTAAGCCGGTTTCCAGTTAAGTGATTTTTAAAACGTGGTGACTTGGACCAATGGTTGAGGGAGTGTTCAAAGGAGTGTGTTAGAGAGTTTGTCCTTAGCATTCCTCATAAGAGAATGAGGGCATAATTACTAACATTTTTAGTTATTTATACCTCAACATATGTACAATTTTATAATAATTACACTTCTTGTGATGCCTGACTGAGACTACAAGAGTATTACCAAATACTTTTATCAATTTTGTATTGATATTAGATAAGATTTAGGTGTTTAATGACTAAATAATCTCCGATTCATTGTTACAACTATTGAAGGTGAATATTGTTGGAGTTCTTTTTTCCCTCTTGCTATCAGTCATAATCTGCCAATATTTGTCTTTAATATGTCATTGAATGGTTGCTGGTTGGTTAATTTATATGTTTCTTTGATTACTCAATAATAGTGGATTTGCAATGTGAGACATATTAAGTAATGTCATATTTATTCCAGACAAGAATTGTCCTGTTGCATAATATAACAACTTTTTGAATTGTTGGATGCAGGTATACCGTTTCCAAATAAAGCATATGGATGGTGCAATGTGAAAGATGTTGCTAACGCCCATATTCTGGCATATGAGACTGCTTCAGCTAGTGGAAGATATTGTTTGGCTGAGAGAGTGGTACACTATTCAGAACTTGCTATGATTTTACGTGATCTGTACCCAACTTTACAAATTTTAGACAAGTAAGTTCAATTGCTATACATCTCAAGAATGCATATAAAATATGAATTGGGATCTGCATATTTTGAAAACCGTTGTTTTTAGTTCTTTGCTTGCTTCTTGTTTGAAACACTTGGCATAAAAATAGAAAATATTTTCACAAACGGACCTTAAGTTCGTAAAATAACATGGACAGTAAAGATTCAACAATTAATTTTAGTTTATTTTAGTTAGGTCTAGCAGTTAGTTTATATTATAGAAATTTAGTACGGTTGAAAATTTCAATTTTCTCAAATATATCAATTGATATAAATCCAAATCCACCTAAGCTAGAAATATGGCCTAAATAGAGCTTTAGACAATTCTCTCCCCACAAGATGGTTTTCTGGGATTGTAGGCCCAAAGAACAAATTAAGAGATGAATGAAACATTTTGGAACAAGAATTAATTGTCTTTGGTTGTTTGTGCTTCCCTTTACTTGGACCATACAAAAAACACAAATTAGATTTTCGCTCGGTGATGTTTCTCTTCAGTTTACTCTATCTCACAAGGGTTATAAAGGCTTCTGTCCTCATGGGAAGTTGTTCATCTCTGAGAATTTTGTTATATTAAACAAAATTCATTTCCCGTACAAAGAAGTTAATTTTTTCTTCTCTATTTACTAACATATGCAATCTCTACAATTTTATAAGGTGTGAGGATGACGGGCCGTATATGCCAACGTATCAGATTTCTAAGGAAAAGGCTAAGAGTTTGGGAATCGAGTTTACTCCTTTGGAAGTCAGCCTCAAGGAGACCGTGGAAAGCTTCAGAGACAAAAAAATCGTTAACTTTTAATTTGTCGCGATATTCCACTTAATAAATTCATGTCAAGATGTATGTTATGATCCATGAAGTGTAGGTGAATCCCCACTTAGTACAATAACATTTTCGCATGTTAAAAAAATGTTGACAATCTCAATCATGTTCACTTTGTGATTATTATAAACTTCTTTGAATAAGCGTTATTCAACCGTCGGCGCCGTCGAGTTACCTTTCTGCGCTCAGATCGGAGTTGTTTGCTTCGATCCTGTTTGTTCCGAGATCGAGGGTTCACTCAAAAAATGGTTTCGTTCTTATCGATGGTTTCTTCAATCTATCGCCGTTAGGTGTACCGCCGCAACGACGGTGGTCATCTTGCAGATCTGTTTCAGTTCCTGCAAGAAGGCAGATTGGCGGATTTGCGGTTGTGGTGGTCTGTTCTTCGAAGAAAGATTGCAGAGGACGTGATTGTGTTCATGTCTGGGCTTTCTCTGCTGTTGAAACTGTCGCTGCCTTGGTGGTGGCGGTTATGTGCAGAACAGGGAAGAACAATGGGTTTTTGGCTAAAACTGAATTTGAAGCTGCAAAGAAAAGCTGAGAAGAGTTGAGAACCGTAAGCTGTTGTACAGCAGCTGCGTGTTGGTTTGGCTCTTAAAACCCGAAAGGGTCTGCGTTACTTGATGATTATTTTGGTTCTTTATCCGAGACGTTTCTTGATGTATTGGACAGTCAGACTAGAAATGGTCGTGGCTAGAAATAGCCGTGAGTTTGCTGTCTTTCGGCAGTAGATTGAGGTGATTGGAATCATGGACGTGTTGGCGTTGGATTCACTCACCGTAAAGATCAGGATTTGGTGAGCATATGCCTACACACCTCCGTAATTTGGTTTCTCATCCGTACTCGGATGTGCTGGATTGTGCAGGTAGTGTGTGACTGATTGCATTTTGTTCGTGATTATCTATCCCATTCATCCTTAGATTGACATGGGACTGTATGGACTCGAAAGAGTCGTCAAGGCTTGATGTCGTTGTTGCAGGGAGTTGATAGTACCTGATTCGATTTCGTGTTGATGATCGTTTCATTCATCAAACTTTAGACATGCACTTAATTGTTAGATTTGTTTAAGGATCTTTTTTTATTTTATTTTATTTTCGTTTTGCCCAGTAGGGTTGTTGACTGGGTTAGACTTTATATCCCCCATTTTTTATTATGTAATTTATCCTTTTTTTTAATAATATATATGAGCAATTGACAACATATTGGACTCTATTCTATTGGATGTCACTTTGGTCCTGGCTTATAATTTTTTTTTTTAGTCAAAGTGGTTAATTTTGTTTGAAAATGAAATTATTTTGAGTCCAAAAATCTAGGAACAAGTTATTTCGGTTTCTTGTTTCATTTTTTGCTGTCATTTGTTCATGTAAACCAATATTCTTATTATTGCATCTTGAAGGATTTTGGGTCTCTGTCTTCGTTTTAGACAATAAATTTGAGTTAAAATAATTTCTAAAGAGATCAAAGTTATATATGAACCACTGTAGGAGAAACAATATAAAACATTTTACATTTCTAGCTAATGAACCAAAAGATTCAATTCCTCTAAGGTATCAAACTTCCAAAGACCATTTGCAGCACATTAGACTATCAATTGATGAATCCGTGATCTTATGAACTGCAAAAAACCAACAACCAAACCCTCATGTTCCAACAATGAACCTCGTATTTTTTACTGCCATCAAGTCTTTGAAATCGTAACTCTCGAAGTGACAAATACTGTGTCAATGTATCCAACAAACTAACCATGCATTTAGTAGAAAATCACAACACGATGCTTCGGCTTCATGCAATCTAACAAGAAGCTTATCAAGTATCATAAGCTTGCCACTGCTAAAGACAATTCTCTCAAGTTTACTGTTGTCACTACCTCCAGAGTCCCCCACTATAGCCATTTTATTTAGGACGACTACGATATTTAACTAACTTTTTGGTGGTGCTGATATTTAACCAACTAACTAACTTAATGCTTTGAGGAAAAATACTTAATTGGGCACACATACACAATTGAGAAAAGATAGAAAGATAAAATAATTAAATAATATTTATTTTTTAAATAATGAAATAAAATATATTTTTATGTGTGTGCGTTTAAGTGGTGTGTCCAAAAGTTTGTGATCATGCAAGATTTTCTCTGTTTTGAGATACACCCAAATTATAAACTCCATCAAATTTTTGACCCAATCGTCACGCGGTCTCTTCTAACCAATGTAGGTATTGTCAATATGTCTCAACCCACTTGTTAGGTAACGACAACTCGTCTGTTGATATTTTATTAATGTTATTGTGGGTTCATAAAGGTGTCATTCAAATCGTATATCTCACTCATGATTTTTTTCCTAGTCACTTTTACAAATCTAGAAGATCGATGTAGGAAGTTGATGGAAGATTCATAACTCATTAATGATCACCATTTCATTTAAGACTACATGACTCATTCACAAATGTGATTATTCTAATGGATCTCATAGAGCTGATATATGTGATCATAAAATTTTTATTGCAATTTGTCATATTTTTTTTTATTGCAAATACATTGTAATATCAACAAAAATTAAACTTAAATCTTTGTAGGATTAAATCTTTATCAATTGGATCAACATATAAATTTGACAATTTAATTTTTTTCTTCATACATTGATAACAAAAATTAAACATAAATTTTTGTAGGATTAAATCATTATTATCAATTGGATCAACCTATAAAATTTGTCAATTTAATATTTGCTTAAAATATTTATAAAGTTTAAGAACTAAATTGTGTCCACCACTTAGTATTTTTTTTTCCTCCCCTTTTGCCAGGGAAGGAACCGAGTTAGCAGAAGCAGAGGTTGGATTGCGAAGATCAAAGCAACCAACCCAGTGACCCACGATGGCTGCATAAGTTCCCCTCTTTCTTCCTCCATCGCTCTCACCTTCCACTAACGCTCATACAGTAAATTATACATTTCCCTTTTTAATATTATGTTTTTTTTGGACCATAAATATGATGAATTCGATGTGAAATTAAATTGAAAACTATAGTATAAATTTTCTTTTCCCCTAATTTATCAATTTACTGTTCGTTCTTGAGTATCACCAGTAGAGTTCAGTTAGGGCATGGGTTTTTGGTAACAACCAATTTTGTTCCTGAATTTGAATGTGTTGAATGTATCAAAATTGCAAATACGTCCTCACGGGTCACCTTTGTTTGTAATTTTATGGACTAAGTTGACTAACCCAAAATGACTAACTAAAGAGACACTTGAGGATGTATTTGCGATTTCGGAACATTGGTTGGCCTGAATAAGTAACTGTTTATAAACGGGGCAATCTTCAACCTTACAAGCCGGTTTTGTGGGGTTGTGTTAGGCCCAAGCTCAACCACAGTAAACCAAAATGAATGTTTACCTTTTTAAAATATGTTTTCCAACTCAACTTATATTAACTAGATTTGAAGGTGACTTTGCATTTTTTGGATATTTACTCTTTATCTTTTAAGTCTATGTATGTTTCATTTTTATGTAGGGAATATGGAGATAAATGAATGTCAACCAATTGAAAATGATGAGCCTAGAGATATTTATCTTGGACAAGTTGTAAATAGCAAAGATGAAGCTTATGACTTATACCAAGAGCATGCTTTCAAAACAGGTTTTAGTGTAAGAAAGGGGAAGGAGTTATATTACGATAATGAGAAAAAGAAAACACGTTTGAAGGATTTTTATTGTTCCAAACAAGGGTTTAAAAACAATGAACCTGATGGTGAAGTGGCTTTTAAAAGAGCAGATTCAAGAACAAATTGCTTAGCTATGGTCAGATTTAATGTGACCAAGGAAGGAGTGTGGAAAGTTACCAAGTTGATATTGGATCACAACCATGAATTTGTACCACTTCAGCAAAGATATTTGTTACGTTCTATGAGAAATATGTCAAATCTCAAAGAAGACCGCATAAAGTCTTTGGTGAATGATGCCATTAGAGTTACAAATATTGGGGGTTATTTAGGGAAAGAAGTTGGTGGAGTTGACAAACATGGTGTATTGTTGAAAGATATGCATAATTATGTCTCCACTGGAAAGTTGAAATTTATCGAAGCCGGAGATGCTCAATCTTTATTGAATCACCTACAGAGTAAACAAGCACAAGATTCCATGTTCTATTACAGTGTACAGTTAGACCATGGATCACGTTTGACCAATGTCTTTTGGAGAGATGGTAAATCTGTAGTTGATTATAATTGCTTTGGGGATGTTGTGATTTTTGACACTACATATCGTAGTAATAAATACAACTTGATTTTTGCCCCCTTTGTTGGTGTAAATCATCACTGGCAAAATGTCATGTTCGGTTGTGCCTTGTTATTTGATGAAAGTGAAGTTTCTTTTGCTTGGTTGTTCAAAGCATTTTTGGAGAGTATGGGAAACCAACAACCAAAAACAATCTTTACTGCTCATGATCCAGTCATGGCTAAAGCTATTGGAGAGGTAATGCCAAATGCATGTCATCGTTTATGTTTATGGCACATAGCTAAGAATGCTCCTTCACATTTGGGTTTTCTCATTTCTGATCAAAAATTTCAAAACTTATTTAGTAAATGCATGGAAGGTTGTGATTCAGAAGAAGAATTTCAAAGAACTTGGGATGAGATGATGAATGTGTATAAGCTTCAAGATCATCAATGGTTGGTCAATATGTATGAAATTCGCCATAAGTGGAGCACTGCTTATAGCAAGAATGTATTCTCTGCTGGTATCAAGTCCTGCCAAAGGATTGAGAGTACAAACAATGTGTTGGATGAGATTAGAGAGAAAACAACAACTCTCACACAATTTTTAGTGGCATTTGAGAAGATGTTGAAAAAGTGGCGCTGCGTAGAGGTTGAGGAGGAATTCAAAAACAGCCAAAGTACACCTCCTCTTGTTATAAATATTAGTGAAACATTACGGCATGCATCTACGGTATATACTCACAAAGTCTTCAATATTTTTCTAAATGAGTATCTCGAAGGAACAGGTGGAAGCACTTCTATAGAGATTAGTCAATCTAATAATCTGTCAAATCATGAAGTCATGTTGAACCATAAGCCTAATAAAAAATATGTGGTGACATTTGACTCTTCCAATATGAAGATTAATTGTAGTTGCCGCAAGTTTGATTCAATGGGCATTCTTTGTAGTCATGCTTTGCGGATTTATAACATTAAAGGTATTTTAAAAATACCTGACCAATACTTCTTAAAAAGATGGTCAAAACGTGCAAGGTCCGTGATTTATGAGCACATGCCTAGGGGCATGGGAGAAGATTCTACCTCCAATTCAGTGATCAATGATGATGATGCAAGGTCCGTGATTTATCGCAATGCTATTATGAAGTCATTCTACCATCTAGTTTTGGAAAGTCAAGACAGCAAAGAAGCTCAAAATATTATGTGGAAATTACTTGATATTGGGGTTGAGAGGGTGCGAAAAGGTGTTGGCAAGGCCAATTTAAATTCAGATGTTGAAACAATGCAGACAAATGTCAATGAAAATGAGGAAACATGCTTCAGACCAATGGTCTGAATAGATATATTTTTGCAACAGAGAAAGCAGTTAATTCGTCTATGGGTGAGAAAACCAATGTTCTCAATTGCATGAACAAACCTCCTGAGTTGTTTATGCTTTATTTTGAATGTGCTTCCGCATGTTGATATATTGTAAGTTTTATTGGTTTAATATTACTCTACAATTATATTATACTTGATAGTACTTTTTTTATCTTTTGATAGGAATGTCATCCTTAATTACTCCACCATTGCTATTCTATTCAATAACATGTTGCAAGAAATGAACTCATGTCATTATTTAAGTCACTATATAGATAATGGATAAACAATATATGAAATTTAACATTTGCACTGATTTCTTTTGTAGCAGAGATCTTAAAATTCTTGTTGGTTATCTGAAAGTAGCAATTCCCGTGAAGGGCAATGCCAATGTGTTCATAGGATGGAAGTTTGAAATTATATGATGGCAATGCCAATATAGTTACAGCATAAGCTTAGAATCTGTTAAACCTTCACAAGGCCAATAGATGTTCAGAGTTTTGTGTAGAAATGCTGTTTATGTTTTATCATGTCAGAACCCATTGTGTCAATGACAGATTTTTAATTTGCTTCTTTTAACAAGAAAAGCTCAAATGGCATTTGGACCTTGGAATTATCATTTTTCATTGCAAACTTTAGCATTTCTTTGCATATGGACCTCGAAGTTATCATTACATACTGTTAGATGAGTTGTTTTGCCCAAAACACCATTGCTGAGAAGAGGGCTATAGGATATATTGCTCCAGAGGTGTTCTGCAGAAATTTTGGTTGGCTGTTTCATAATGGCATAATCTTTTTGGAAATATTTGGCTCAAGAGAGTATTGATCACTTATTGTTATATATATTTTTTTTTGTCAAGTAACCCGGTGGTTTGAAATTCACCTTTTTAAGGTGAATAAGTGAGGTGTATGGGGTTCGAACGTCGGCCTCTGCATATAATATGCAATGTGAGTTAAGCTCACGGGGGACGACTTATTGTTATATGTTACAAAATATAAATGTTTTTTTTTTCAAAATAATTATTATATCATTTAATGTGTAATTTTGACTTTGGCATTTGAATTTTAGTATGGTAGTTTGTCAGAAATTCATAAAACTACTAGTCAAAGAATATAAAGTCGGAATGGGATCGTTATACATTCATCTAAGGTAGTTGTTGGACAAATTTGAATTGAAAATAATTAAATCCACTAAGCTGATCTGAGGAAGCAATTGTTGCAGCAGCATGCATAACTGGTTACTCTTGCCCATTAGTTTATTAGTTGCTGCTTCTGCTTTGCCCTTTCTCAATTATTGGAATTTTCTGCCAAGTTAGATGAACCATAATTTTTATGGAATGCTCTCTTTGTCTTAGCATACATGTGATCAGATTAGTACCACATTTGAAAGCAGTAGGACACTTGTGCAGCTGTGATTTTGCTTATCATAAGACTTGCTTGAAATATATGATACATACTCTAATCTTAACCTTGCTATGCTACTTTGATTCTATTCGTAGTTACTCACGAGAAACATCTTTCAATATATTGTTTAAGAATATTTTTAAATGAATTTTGCTTCATGTGAACATTTGTAGGATATTAGTTTTCATCCTATGTAAATTTTCTATAGAAACTAAATCGATGATTATATAGTCAATTAACTATAGATTCTAGTAGTATTTGTGTGTGTTTTCTTTAACAGTAGTACTTGTGTTGAACAGCCAGATTTTATCTTGAGGTTCGAAACCCGTATGGGTTACCTCGAGGTTCATTTATTGAATCAGTTTATTGTGCAGTTGTGTTATTCTTCAAATTTCAAATCGTGTTTTGGTGAGAAAATCATGTGATTTAACTGTGAAAATTGTTGAAGAGAATTCAGGTTTGATCCATGTAATTTATCTTTGGCTAAAATGCAAATGCCGTCTCCTGCATCAGTTATACCTAGGTTGATGCTTAACAAAGGGTTTGTGCCATCTGTGCAATTTTTGTCCTTGATTGTTTTTCATATTGTGAAGACAGTAATTGGAACATGTCTTGTATCTAATTATTTGTCTCGAGTTTGTGATTTTAATAGTAGTTTGAGGGATAAAAAGGCGCAACATGCAATTGTGTTGACGCCAGATACTTTGATATTTAACCTTTTTTCTTGATACTTGTGTGAGGCTTAAGTTGTGTTTGAAAGTACTGTGTCTGATTGAGTTAATGCTGCTGATGGGGACAGTAGCTGATGCACACTGGATTGTGATAATTTTGCAGATTTCAGATATGAATGGTTTGAGAGATGAAATGATGGAATTGAAATGTCATATTGATGGAGTTTCAACTGCTTATGTTAAGCATTATCGTCAATTTAATGATAGTTTGTTGAGCTTGCACTTTTAATTTAATGACATTGATGATGCCGCTAAGCTTGTTTTGTATATGAATATCTCAAATAATTGTGGCAGTAATTAAGAACATAGGAATCACTTATAAAAACCTTGCTTTATTGTTGTTGTATCGCCAAACCTTACTTAAATAAAGATGGTAGAATTAGTGAACTTTCAAAACTCTTAGCATTCAAGGGGAACCATACTCAGCAACAGGATCTGGTTGTGTTCTGATGTGATCAGTGCTTGCATTTAGATGGGATGGCTCGAGTCTGCTCGTGACAGTTTGGACAACCTGAGTCTTGCCCTTATCGCCTGTGTTCTAATGTGAGCATTTCGTAGGATATTTAGTTTTCATCCTATGTAAATTTTCTATAGAAACTAAATCGATGATTAAGAATAGTAGTACTTGTGTTGATCAGCAAGATTTACACTATCTAATGTTAACAATAATCCATATATGCAAACATTTCAGATCTTCAAAGAAAAGGCAAGGAACATAAGAATTTGAATTATTAACCTCTACCTCGTTTAGCCACTAAAGGGTTGAATAAAATCAAAACCACTTGATAACTTGATATGCATTTTGATCAAAACCTTTTTGATCCTTTACAAAAATAAATCAAAATAATTTAGTTCTTGAATCAATATTAACAATGTTAACAATGACGTAGACAGCAAAGTTTGTGATGTGAAATTAACAATGTAAGAAGGCAAAAAAGTGACAATTTAGTCCTTAACACAAAAGGGACATGAATGGAAGGTCATGAACGCAAGTTGTAAAAAGGGACTTGGTTTCCATTTTCAGAATATTTCATAGCATTTAGTTGACACAAGAAATCAATTAATTCAGCTCATTGCTAAACCATTTGGTTTCAGCCAAGTCAGTTTTTTTACTAAGAGAGGCAAATCCACAAGATTTAAGTCCTCAATAAATTTACTAGACTCCTTTTCATTTGGTTTATAAATGTCACCAAAATAATTTTAACTCCTACCACAAAGCTAATACCTCATAGACAAGGTCTCTCACGTTCATTCCTACAAGAATAACCTTACAAATCAATGTCTTCTGTTACACACCATAGATAATCAATGGATCATCTTTTGACATAACTAATTTCTCTTTTTGCTGGAAAAGCAATCATTATCTCAATGAACTAGATAGATAGTATGTATCAATCTTTTCATTCAGAACTTGACATACACCTCAACCAAAACCAACTAAACAACACAAATAATAGACTAAACAGGCAGAGAATAATGTAATTGTCTTTAACACGAAGTGATCTGGTTTCAGGCTCTCCATTTTTGTGTTCCAATTCATGTTGAAACTCATCTTCACTCTCAGTGGCATAGATAGCATCAACACCTTCATTACAAGTGTTAAAAAACCTGGCCAACCTTTCTGAAACAGATTGTAAGCCTTTGTCCAACGATTCTTCATCTCCATCATAATCATCATCCCCTTCAAAGATTAAATGAATCCCGCATTTCTTCAACTTCAATCCTTTATCAAAAGGAGGACTTCTCGTTGTCACGCAAAATGTATCAGCATCTTTTAAAAAGGCTACTAATTGATGGTAATTCTGGAACCTACACAAGTGTATGTGATTTACATTTGTCCTTGGCACCCCACGTATGTTTAACGCTGTACTAAACTTTTGTTTCCCAAGTTTGAAGACTTTTGCTTCAACATCAATGATTCCAGGCATTTCTTCTCTCTTTATAGGTATATGAATATTGTGGTTAATTGAAACAACAACACCTACAACTACACTTGTTAGCTCGAGATTTTTGCGATTGGAAAAGCTTACAGTTTCTCCTGAAAACCATTCAGGTAACTTGGTCCCTGGCATGCTCAAGTTCTCAAAATTTCTCAGTGCAACCTGTAATACAAATCATTCATTAGTTACAAGTAATAACCAACAAGAAGCAATTTCGGTCTGTTTACCTTTTAAAAACATTTTCAATTTTCACTACATGTGTTAGTTGCTGAAATGACATTTTGTTATAGATTTTTTCTTTTTAATTGTGAAATATAGAAGTTGGAAGCAAACCAGAGAAAATGCATTTCCCGAGATATTGAAAACAATGTTGACATTTTTCAAAATTTTCATAAATATTCAATCTATTTTAATAATCTTCCATAATGCTTTCTCTAAGTCCAATGTTTATTTGTGGAAATGAAAATGGAAAAAGCATGAAGTAAACGACCCTTATTTCTCACTTTTCTTAATTTTAATTATTCATTGAATCGAGATTTATGAGCAAAGAGAATGAGAGAACAACCTTTGAAAGTCTTTTGCATACTTTGGAGGAGCATGCATTGCAACCACTCAGGTACAATCTTTTCAAGGACTTCAAGCATTCAAGACCTGGAATATCAGCCACTTTCTCGCAGTTTGTTAGTTCCAACTCCTCTAAACTCTCTAAACTTGACATGTCGTGAATAGTTTCCAATGCATAGCAATTACTAGCATTTAGCTTGATCAAGCTGGAAGGAAGTAAGGGGAGAGAAATCAGCTCAGTGCAATTTGGCAGTGAGAATTCCTTGAGAACGGAAAGGCCTTTCAAGCTAGAAGGAAGGCTATGAAAATTGTTTTGGTCCAACTTTAAAGTCTCTAATAGTGATAGCTTCTCAAAATCGTCCGGAATTTTTCCCGATAATCTCCAGGCACGGGCATCCAACTCATGTAGCAAGGTCAGATTACAGAAAGAAGGCGGTAACACAAAAGAGCCAGCGTTCTCCACTGATATTGGAACTAAATGAGGCCTCTTTGCCATTCTGAGTGTTCTCAAGCTTGAGAGCATACCGAAACTTTCAGGCAACTCTACCATAGCTGTTTCCTCCATCTTTAAATGACATAGAGACTTCAGGTTTCCTATAGAAGCTGGAAGCTGTTTAAGCATTCTACATCTGCTCAATGTTAAGTTAACAAGATTTTCCAATAATCCAATCGACACTGGCAATTCTCTGATATTTCCATTGATTATGTTCAGTGTATTAAGAGATGTTAGGTGGCCAATGGATTCCGGTAATGATTCAAGATTGCTACAATTCCCAATCTCAAGTTTCCTAAGTTGCTTCAACTCTCCAATCTGATCTGGCAGATATCTGATATAAGTTCCATCTAAGTCAAGTTCAATAATTGAGGCCAGAGTTTTGAATGAGTCGGGCAATTTACTGAGTTTACACTTTCCAACTGATAAAGTCCTCAGATAGGATAAAGAACCAATGGTGGAAGGGAGTTCTTTAATCCCACTGTTGGAAGCCAAAAGTTCTGTCAATGATTCAAGATTTCCTATAGAATCAGGCATTAGAGTGAGACCTTCACACCCCATCAAACTTAATTTCTCAAGGTTTTTCAAGAAACCGACAGTGTTGGGTAATTCTTGTAAACCTGTTTGATAAAGAGATAATTCTTGCAAAGCACATAGTTTTCCAATGCAGTTTGGTAGTCTTCTCAAATGTGAGCAACGATCTAAAACAAGTCGTTCAAGTTTGGTCAAGCGAAAAATGGACTCGGGCAATTTAACTATGGCAGTTTTATCAGCAGCAAGTGTTTTCAGTGATTTAAGCATGCCTATGTTTTCTGGTAATGCTTTTAACTTGGAGCATTCAGAAAGAATGAGGCTCTCCAGATGTTTCAGTCCAGATACATCACTAGGAAGTTCAATGAAGTTTTCACAACGTGTCAAATTCAAATTACGCAAAGTAGTTAAACTGCCAATGGATTCATGAATCCTTGTTAGATTAATGCAGTTCGCCAAATTAATTTTTTCTAGGCTGAGACACCAAGATAAATCAGGGATTGCAGCAAGTTGGTAGCAGTCGGAGAGGTTCATGACCATTAGGTTCACTGGCACCTGCTAAACAACGTGATGTTATCTTATAAGATGTTATTGATGTCGAAAATGATATTTATTTGATAAGAAATGATATATTTGTTGTATGCAAAAGACCACTGATATCTATATTTTATTCTAGTACTAGACTATTAAATAAGGAAATCATAAGCATGGTAACAATAAAAACAGTTTTTATCAATATTCTATCTCCTTTGGCAAATAAACTTGTTTGGGGTAGCTACATATACATTATTATTAGAGTAGCTAAATATAAAATATATACTTACTAAACTAAATTCTTTTTTGAGTAGCCAAGGCTACACCCATGCTAGTGAAGGAGTTGAGATCCTCTCGGTATTGGAAAGGAAATTGCGGACTTCATTTATGAGAAAATATATACAAATGAGATGATGATAGAACCCATTTTTAATAATATTTTTAAAATTAAGTTCCACCAATTCCTCATCTGTGTCTATCTCTCATAAGTGCTTCACTCTTGTGAAAAATGGAGAGAATCTTGACCGCCTTGTTAAGCATTTTTAACAACTGTGATGTCAGAAAATTATTTTGAAGGGAACTTTGAAATTTCAAAAACTGGTATAACATATGTCCTGAGAAAATAATTGTGAATAAGGTTGCAATCACCAAAGTTTGTGCAATCATTATTAAAATTATGCATAATATAGCTAAAACATATACCTTGTGACTTTTCAATCCCCACAAGCTTTTAATTTTCTGGCCATTTGAGAGATCAAGAACGGCCAGTTCACGTGGCAAAGTGTCCAAAGATATGCATTCTAAAGGACATCCCCGCCATTGTAGCCACTTCAGTTCATCTGGGAGAAACGTACCTTCCAAACTCAGATTATTGATCTGAAGCAATCTCAAGCTAACCATCGGTTCAAACGATTTTGTATCAAGCATAACTTGGTTATATTTCTCTGCTTGAGGTTGAGGAGGATAATTTTTACTCCATTGGTTTGATCTTTCCTTGAAGTCTAGTACAATTCCTTGTATGCATCTTGTTCCCTACATTAAAAAACAAAGAGGAGTCTTGAATATCAGAGAATTATTCTCATGAATTTCACGAAATACTAACATATATGTATATTTATTTATGAATTATCATACAGTTATTTAATGTATTCATGCCGTCAGGGTATCGGTGGTCGTTATATTGACATCGGACAGTCCAAAAAGCGAACAGATTTTTTTTAACTCTAAAATACTGAACTTTAAATTTCAATTATGATATCTTGATCCAATGGCCACAATGTGCTGGCTGCGTCAATGCGTGTATTTCGTAACCACAAGTAACCCAAATTCAGTTACTTCCTTCTTTGGCAGAAATTATGGAAAGACAAAATTGTAATGAACCAATCATATGTGTTGGTTGACTCTTATGACAACAAATCATTTTCCAAAAATAAAGAAAAAAACTCAAACAGATAGAAGTATTTGTATGCTCATCCAAATTGACACATTTGAATAGTTTTAATCCATAAAACAACAGCTTCAGTTTTATATAATATCCAAAAGAGGTTACGTTAGTACAATAAAATAGCCAACAAATCAAGTAATATAATAAATTAGTATCTTGAGTTTCTGCATTATTAAAATTTGGTCTCAAAGGGAAATTTTGTCTGTTTGTCTTATATTTTATTTTGTCTCCACTGCCTCATGTGACCTGCACAAGAGCACCACCATAAATGACATATTTTGAATAAAATACTAATGAGTGATTTTGGACACTTCTTGTTTAATTATGGCTGCTGAAGCATTTCACATCCTACATATAAGATTTCTTTTCTTTTTTTTTGGTATGAAATCAGACTATTGTATCTTAATCCATGCATGCATTTTGCAATGTTTCTAACTCTTTACCTTCTTACTCTTCAAAACAGACATGATTTCAGCACGATCCCACAATCTGCTACGCATCCCAGGATCAACATGGTTTTCATCAAGAACAATCTGCCTTCCCATATCCCTAATTTGATCATGCATCCACAAGGTATTGTCCTGTCTTACTTTGATTAAGCATTTTTCTACAAGGACCGTCATGGCTATCTCTCCTCTAAAACCACAGCCTCTCAATACATCAATCACATCGTCGCGCTTCATGCCCATCTGAACAAAGAAACATGCAATATCAAGGAATATACACTTCTCTTGTTCATCCAGCCCATCATAACTTATCTTCAACACATCATGAAGATTCCCGGGCCGAATTGTTCTCAGCTTCTCAAGAACATCCTCCCATTCTCCCACCCTTCTCTTCCCAAACAGAAAGCAACCAAACACTTCCAAAGCCAATGGCATTCTTCCCGTAAGAGACACAATTTGCTTTGAAAAACTCAGAAAGTCTGGTGGAGGATCCTTTTTCCTCAATGCATGGTAACTGAATAACTCTAGTGCTTCTTCAGGATACAATTCTGTAACTTCATACAACTCATTGACATGTTTTTCAGGCAAAACAGTTGTATCTCTTGTTGTAATTATTATACAGCTTCCTTCATGAAACCATTCCCTTTTACCAATCAAAGCATCAAGCTGATTTACATGATCAACATCATCCAATACTAATAGAACTCGATTTTCACGAACTATTCTTTTGATAGTAGAAATACCAGCTTTGACATCAGTGATAAAACTCCGAGTTCCTTCTTGAGAAGAAAGATCTTTAATAACATTGTTTTGAATAGAAACCAAACCATCTTCTTTAGATGCAAATTGTCTCACATTTGATATGAAGCATCTACGCTCGAAACGACCAACAAGACTATTGAAGAGAGCCTTAGCAAGGGTTGTCTTGCCAACACCACCCATCCCATACAACCCCAAAACCTTGACACTATTAGATTGAAGTTGTAACAAATCCATCACCTTCTCAACACGTTCATTGATCCCCACAGCAAACTCAGACACAACCATTGGAGTATTACTCAACTCCTTCAAAACCCTTTTCACCAAACGACGTATCAGATTCTCATGCTCGCCATCATCACTGAGCAACAAAAAATACAAAGAGTTAAACAAACAAAAAAAAGAAAGTGAAGCAGAATCAAAAGAACAATCCTTGAGAATACAGACAGTAAGCACCACTGATCAAAATTTATTATTCAAGTAATTTCAACAATAATTTTAATTAAAATTAAGCGTGCTTCAAATAGCATAATACCAAAAAGAGTGATGCAGCACCGACACTTCAGATTGAGGGGCAACACATGTTGATATATAATTCTATGTAGTCACCAAAGTTCTGCATTCACACAGTCCATGACCGTTGGATCGAGATCAGACAATGCAGATTTCAAGATATACGAGGTTCTACTTGAAATCTGCCGTGTCTGATCTTGAGTTATTAGTAGTATCGGTGTGTGGTGTCCATGTAAGTGAAACTACTTCAACTACCATTACAAAAAAAAAGATATAATGGTGATTACAAAGTATAGATATACCTAGAATTGAAAACAAAGCCAGCAAGACCACCTATTTTAAGCATAGAGTCTCTCCACTTCAAAATTTTATCTTTCTCATTTGCAAACCTCATTTCAAGATAATCAAACCCTTGTTGAAAAGGACCCAATTGTTTCCTGACATGAGATGGATCAACCTTATAGAAAACAGGAATAATAAGCCTTTCAAGATCACAAATCCTGTTGAGTTCATCAAGACACCAATGAGAATCAGCATAGTTAGGTGAAATGATAACAATGGAAGCAGCAGAATCATCAATGGCTTCAAGAAGAGTGGTAGCTATGTGGTCCCCACGGTCCAAACCCTCATCATCCATGAAAGCACGAACACCTTGTTTGTGTAATGATTCATACAGTTTTTTGGTGAAACATTCACGAGTGTCCTCTCCTCTAAAACTCAAAAACACATCCCAACGTAACCTGAATGCTCCACCACTACCACCACCTGAAGAAGATGATGACATCATCATGTTGGTTTCTGTTAATTACTGCTTCTACTTCTGTGATTATGATTTTGGTTTGTTTCTTGAGAAAAAGTAATTTAATATAATATTTGATGCTAATACATATGAAAATGAAAATAGCGTTTACTTTAGTTCACTACTTTGATACTATTGTTAATTAGTTGGTTGACTCAAAGTATATAACTTTGTTTCTTGTAACTATGACCGACAAAGACAAAGACAGCACTGCGTCTTGTCTGTGGCATGTGGGAGACCTTGCTTGACTTCGTCAACTTCCTTCCTTCCTTCGTATTGTTAACTAGTTGTTAACTAGTATACGATTTCATTGCTTACGTTTTATGAAGAAAGTACAGTCCTTAAATTAGGTGTGTCCTAGCGTCGAATATGTGTTATGTTCGACACCGGCACGACAATAACACTTAATTACACTGAATCATGTGATTTTCTTTTCTAGATTATCAACTGTGTCCGTGTCCTATCTGGTGTCTGTGTCCGTATCATTGTTTCGTAGGTTACGTTAGATAATGGAAAATGAAAGGAAGTGCTTGACTTTGACGGCAGACGAATCGACAGAAGTTCAGTTGTTTACGTTAGATACCCTTAAATAATTCTATTAACTTGTCTTAAAATATAAAAAGTCAAATTTAATACAGATACAAACAACAACAATTTAGTAATAATCACACATAAAATAGGCACCTTAATTGCATTAACAACTTTATTTGACTTCCTAGCTTCCTTCCTTTTTTGTTTTTTTTCAGTATAATAGAAATTTACGATGAAGGGACGATATTAGTCTAAGGTAGAGAAAACCTTTGTATTCAACTAAGGTATTTACATGTAGGTCTTTTCCTTAAAATTTCTCTGTCACCATCCAAAATTTCTCTAAACTTTATAAACTTCCTTCGTTTTTAACGGGTACGTCTGTTTCCTAAAATTTCTCTTTCACCATCCAAAATTCGAACCTCGTACGTCGTCATATTTTTCAAGGTTTTGTTTTAAATCATCAAATTTCAAGCATTTTCAAAAAGCAAACATAAGGTAAGGTCGCATTCATTAGAAATATTGTCCTTTGATATGAATTGTTTTCCTTTACTAACTAAAATCATTCGGATTATATATTATAAACGTGTTCATTATGTGTTGAATCTGCTTGTTTTTTTTGTCATTGTGTGTATTTTAGTTTATTTGTATGTGTGATTTTGATTGTGTTCAGATATGGACCGACAACCCAACCCTAGACGTGACAAACCTATAATGATTGTATTTGTTATAGGAGAGTGGATGTAGCGAGTTGAAGTGGAGCGAAGAGTGAGAAGGTGTATGGCAAGGGGCCGTACTACTGATATATCTGAACCATCTAAGTTGCATGATCATGAGCCCCAAAACCCTCATCATCCATGAAAGCACGGATACCTTGTTTGTGTAGTGATTCATACATTTTTTAGGGAAACATTCGCGAGTGTCTTCTCCTTAAAAACTCAAAAACACATCCCAACGTAGACTGAATGCTCCACCTGAAGAAGATCAAGATGATGACATCATCATGGTTGGTTTCTTGAGAAAAGTGATCAAATCTTGATGGTGTGAAATTGGATATTTAGTAGTAATAGCGTTCTTTACTTTTGATACTATTGTTAATTGGGTGACTTGACTCAAGGTATAAGTTTACATGCTTTGTACGTCAGACAGAGATAGCACTGCGTCTATTGTTTGTTTGTGGGTGTTGTGGGAGTGGGAAATATTTCAATTTCTTCCTTCACATTCTTTTATGTAGGTTAATTTAACTAGTGAGTAGTGACATTCAAAATAGTTGTCCATATATTATTATTATTCAAGAATGAAGTACTGTCGAAAAAAGAAGAAGAATGAAGCCATCAATTACGTGAGTATAATCATTCCTCCTCCTTCCTAATGAATTGCTATGAGACAATCTTTATGTAAACTCATCATATTCCAATGTTTTACTAACGGTAAATAATTATTTCTTTTGCTACTTCAGCCATTTTCCCCTTCCTCTCCAACTAGCCGACCTTAGTTCTCTCTCTCTCTCTAAGTTTTCTCTTTCAGTTTCTTCATTGAGGGGTGGTTTTAGATCAATTCTTGACCTAAAATCATTCATCTTCATCATTTTCTCTCTATTTCAATCTAAATAAGTGATTTTCACATAGATCTAGGTTTTTTCTTTGTGATTTCACCATCTAAGTGTGGTGGTTTGTTGTTCGTAGTCGTGTGCGGCGTTGTTTGATTTCTCGTCTTCTTGCGGTGTTCATTTGATTCATATTGAAAGGTCGATTATTCAATCAAAGATTTGGGCGTCAACGTTGCAGATCCGGAGGCCATGGATATTCTGGTCACTTTAATTTTATCATATATTTTTGTAGGGATTATGTCGTTATATGCTATTAACTTGGATGCTGTGAGTTTGTTTGCAGATTCATCCTTTACATTTTTAGTGGTGTTGAATGATGTATTCTCTCGATTTAAATGAATGAATATCATTTTATTTTTGTCAAAAAAAATATTTGACCATATTTCAAATGTCATACTACTGTATGATTTAGAGATATTTTGACATCCTTGGAGATGTAGGACATCGTATAATTCTACCAACCCACTCCATTTTCATTTTTTTATTTTCATCCTCCATCTTAATTTGCATGCAGGTTAAAATTTAGTTTGATTTGATACGATGTGGTATTTGAGAACTATTTTGCGTTGGAACAAGGGTGTTCAGCAATACCACGTGTTGAGTTTTGATGATAACAAGGTATTAAAAACTGTCAATTAGATATGCTAATATTTGTTTAAGTATGCAGGATCTTAATCAAGATTTTAATCTTAGAAAGTATTCTGCTTGAACATTTTGAGAACAAGACCAAGAGAAGCTTGTTGCTTGTGATTCTGAAGATCTGGAGAGTTTGAAGAATCATTAGAAGCTGTGTCAAGAAGTCCTGAAGACTAAAAGAATCTGAAGTTCATATAAGTCTGAAGATGATCAGAACCTAAAAATTCAAGAGAGTCTGAAGACTATCAGAACCTGAAGACCAAGAGAGTCTGAAGATCATCAAAAGCTGAAGTGCTACAGTGAGTCTGAAGCCTACAATCTGAAGATCTGCTTAGAAGGATTTCTAAAGGCATTTCGATGCATAAGAAACACTCACTTGGAGTAACGGCTAGCTTCAAAGTCAACTTGAGCGCGGGATGCTCAACGACAAAGAATGCAGAATAGTACAGAGTACGTGTGTACGAACTCTGTTTCCATTACTCCACTACCTCGTACAGTTTGACAACTGTGTCTACCGGTATTAAGCTTCAAAATGAATGGAATTCAAAATATGCATTAGAAGGACTATTACCATATCTAGCAACAGATCAACAACTATTGATCAAGCTTCCAGAATTCTCTTGATGTGCTGGATTGTCTCAACGTCTCTTTCCAACGCCTATATAAAGGATAGAAGACTTGAAGAATATGTTGGACTTTACAACTGAAAAACTACGCTGTCAAGCTATTGTATTCTCACTGAGTCAAACCAGAAACACATCAACAACTTAGATTATTCTAACAAACTGTGTATTCTAGAATCTCTAAGTTTATCAGATAAACAGAGTTTGTCTTTGTTTAAGTTATTGGAACACATTTGATTGTTTATCAAGTGTCTCCAACTCTATTCAATTTTCTGTAAATTGTGTCAGAAGTCTCTTGCTTGTGTGCTTGAGCAAAGAAGTCTCTTAGTTGTGTCTTTGAGCATTGGAAGACTCTTGCCTGCGTCTTGAGCAATTGGAAGTCTCTTACTGTGTGTTTGAGCAACTAGTAGTTGAAATTACATTTTAGTGAAACTTGTAACACCCCAAATTTCCCAACATAAAAATTCATACATAATTATCAGAGTATAACACAAATGGGATGTCACACTTCATAAAAATCCTTAAAATAAAAAGAATAATAATTCTTTATCCTTCAAAATTCATTAACATAAATCTTTTCAAAAACTTTGCAGCGGAATCATAATTTCAAAATCCTTAAAATAATTAATTCTTGGCACAAAGGCCTCACAAGCGTCTCAAAAATTCAAAGATAGATCGTAAACATCAAAATTAGTTCAACGTGATACATAAAGGAATAGAATACGATAAAAACCACATCCCGTTACATATCAGAGCATTTCCTACGACACCACAAGGACCTCTCACATCGTCGAACCTAAGCTTGGTCACTTGCACTTGCCCACAAGGCGGCAATTCCAACAGAATGGGTGAGATTTCACAAACAATAATAATAAGCATATAATTCATCAAATGCATTTAACAACATGGACATCATCAATTAATCTTAATAAGTCTTCATATAGTACTTCTTTAACAACTCATAAGCTACATTATGTAATCATCATAACAACATCAATTAGTAATACAAATAACCACGTAGTTCATCTTTAATAATACTTCATATAACAATATAAACAACATAAACAACAATCAACTTCAAATCATCTTTAATGATACTTTATATAAACAATATAAACAACAATCAACTTCAAATCATCTTCAACGATACTTCACATAAACAACATAAACAACAACATATAACTCTTCATTAACGATTCATTGATAATTATCAACTCGACAACTTTAGACAACTCCACAACTTTAGACAACTCGACAACTTCGACATCGACTACGCAAATTCAACTCGACTATGCAACTTAGACCTCTTATTCATGCATGTGGTACCAATCCAGGACGTCAAGCCCTCAACGTAATAAATATTAATATACTTCCAGGGCGTCAAGCCCTCATCTCAAATGAGCTAAAGCTCCAGGGCATCAAGCCCCCAACGTGTAGAGTAAAAACTCACAGGGCATCAAGCCCCCAACTGAAATGAGTATGCATGGACTCAACAACTTACAACATAGACAACGTCAACAACTTATAAGACTCCAATACTTTGGAACAACCACTTACAACTCAGACAACTTAGACCAACACTTGCAACTTTAACGACATTGACGACAACAGTGGCAACGACAACAACAACGACTTCGCATCATAATATCATAATTCATCAGTCATAGACAATATCATATAACATCGTATTAACAACAACAATTCATCAATTATGAACAACATCATGAAACAACATATTCATCAACATATACACTCATGTAATAATTCATCAACCATGAACAACATCATGTAACATCTTATACATTCATATAATAATTCATCAACCATGAACACATCATATAACATCATATTCATCAACATATACATTTATATACTAATTCAGCAATCAGGGAAAACATCATATATTATCATCATAAATCAAACACCAAAAATCATTTTCAAGTCAAACCAAAGCCAACGGACAGCTAACACAATTATCAACAACTTTCATGTTTAAACCAAAGGCCAATTCTGTACCTATCAATATCGGTTTTCATTTCAAATTCGGGAAAGGTTGTGCTGAAATTCATAAATATTCACTGTGACCTACGTTCAGTAATTTAACCATAACTCAAGTTCTATAAATCATTTATAAGTCAGACCAACGGCATTAAAAAGCTAACATCCATACCTACAACTTCCGTGTTTACACCTAAGACCAATTCTGTACCTATCAATCCCAGTTTTCATTTCAAATTCGAGAATGGTTGTGCTGAAATTCATAAGTATTCACTGTGACCTACGTGCATTAATTTAACCATAACTCAAGTTCTATAAATCATTTATAAGTCAAACCAACGGAATTAAAAAGCTAACATCCATACCTACAATTTTCATGTTTACACCTAATACCAATTCTATACCTATCAATACCAGTTTTCATTTCAAATTCGGGAATGGTTGTGCCGAAATTCATAAATATTCACTGTGACCTACGTGCAGTAATTTAACCATAACTCAAATTCTATAAATCACTTATAAGTCAAACCAACGGAATTTAAAAGCTAATATCCATACCTACAACTTTCGTGTTTACACCGAAAGCTAATTCAAAACAGAAACGGGTGAAAAGTGAGTGTTTTTCCAGTTTTGGCTTTCAGAAAATCGGTGACCGAATTCGCTTACGGGAAAGAACAGTTTTCACTCCAAAAACCCAATTTTTGATCCCTTAATCACCCAAAATAATTTACAATGATGTTTACAGGACAAATAGGCAATATAGAAATCAAAACAACATAGGAACATGCATCAAACAACACAATTCATCTCATTTTATCAATTAACATAAACTTTCTAACCCTAACTCAAGAACACAACAATTCATCAAATTTCAGAATTATATATTATGATTATTGAAGGAAATCCCACCCTTACCTTATATTAGACTATCGGACTCTACGAGATTGCTCCTCTTCACAAGATTCTCCTCTTTCTCTGACTTCTCACTTTTCTTCCTTTTTCTCCCAAAAACTGAATTGTACCTTCTGTACAATTCTAACCTAGTTTTCCTTTTATACCTCTTCTATTTGTTTTATCTTATTCCACTTATTCTCTCATAATTCTAACTAATTCAAAAACAGCCCCACAACTTAATATTCTATTTAAAAATATATATAAATTACTTCCATAACAAATATCAAATATATTTATAACAAATATATTTCTAAACAAAATAACAAACATATTTATAACAAATATATTTCTAAACAAAATAACAAACATATTATCACTTATCAAATATAAAATCATGTAAAAGTATTCGAATATTAACTAAAAATAATTAAATAAAAAGGGGGCGTTACAAAACTCTCCTTGGAAGTGCAAGGGGGACATGACTACTTCCGGTTTGTGGAAGGAACCTTCATAATTGCTTGTGTTCTCTCTTTCTCTTGTTATTTTCTGCTGCAACAGAATCTGGTCTCTCATCAGACTCTGAATCCATTCAGACTCTGATATTGTAGAAACAGGTTCTTACTTTTCAAGAGTTTCGAAAAAGAAAACACAATTCAATCCACCCCCTTCTTGTGTTTTTCTCACCTTCAGTTGGTATCAGAGCTCCGGCTCTGTTGTCATAGCACTTAACCGTGTAACAGAAAAGATCCAGAGAAAAACATGTCTCCTAGTGAGCTTTCTACTTCTGGTGCTAATTTTGGTGCTGCTATACCATACGACTATGGATCCAATAACAGCAGTAAGAAAGCTTATTATGGGAAAATTCCAAAGTTGAATGGTGATCCTGAAGAATTTTCTTGGTGGAAAACCAACTTCTATAGCTATGTCATGGGTCTTGATGAAGAACTCTGGGATATACTTGAAGATGGTGTTGGTGACTTACAACTTGATGACGAAGGTGCTGTCATTGACCGTAAACTTCACACTGCTGCTCAGAAGAAGATCTACAAGAAACATCATATCATCAGAGGAGCTCTTGTCACTGCTATTCCTAAATCTGAATACATGAAGATGAGTGACGAATCTACTGCTAAAACCATGTTTGCTTCTCTTTGTGCAAACTATGAAGGGAGCAAGAAGGTCAGGGAAGTTAAAGCTCTTCTATTAGTTCATCAGTATGAATTATTCAAGATGAAAGAGGATGAAAACATTGAGCAGATGTACTCAAGATTTCAAACTCTAGTATCTGGAATTCAGATACTAAAGAAGAGTTACATAGCTTCTGACCATGTTAGCAAGATTCTAAGGAGCTTACCCTCTAGGTGGAGACCAAAGGTTACTGCAATTGAGGAAGCTAAGGATTTAAACACTTTGAGTGTTGAAGATCTTGTCAGCTCTCTCAAAGTTCATGAGTTAAGTCTCAATGAACATGAATCTGCAAGAAAGTCTAAAACCATTGCTTTAAAGTTAAAAGGAAGATCCTCAAAAGCTCTCAAGATTGAAGAGTCTGAAAATGAATCTTCTGCTTCTGAAAGCTCTGAGGAAGATCCTGATGTTGCTAAAGAAATGACTATGCTTTCAAGTAGAATGCAATACCTTGCTAAAAAGAACAAGAAGTTTCTGGGTAAGAGCAGTGGTAAGGTTTTCAAAAAGGAAGAACAAAAATGTTGCTTCAACTGCAAGAAGCCTGGACACTTTATTGCTGATTGTCCAGAGTTGCAAAAAGAGAAATCCAAATCAAAAAGGCCAACCTTTAAGTCAAGCAAGTTTAAGAAGCAAATCAAGAAAAGTCTGATGGCTACCTGAGAATATCTTGATAATGAGTCAGGGTCTGAAGATGATGATGCTGATGGTGAAGCCAATGTAGCTGTTGGACTAATGGCTACAACTGAATCAGTAAAGGAGGCACCTGAGGCAGAATCAGATGCAGACTCTGAAAGTGAGACTGAGGTATTTTCTGAACTCACAAGATCTGAATTAGTAGATTCTATCAAAGAACTTCTTGGTCACTATAAAGTTAAATCCACTGAGTTGAAGAAAGTCAAACAGCAGCTTGATAAGCTGTCAAAAAGGCATAATTCAACTCTGTTGGAGTTAGAAAGTTTAAAAGAAGAAAATGATTCTTTATTGATCAAGAAGTGTAGTTGTAAATACTTGAGTGACCAAGATGTTGCTCTACAAGAATTTATTGCTACTGGAATTGATAGATCTAGGGTAGCATCTATGATCTATAGCACATGCACATATCAGAACAGAGGACAGAGTCTTGGATTCATTGGAGGTAACTCAAATGAAGTGATTCTGAAACCTGATCCTGATGGCGCCAGAGAAGCATTGAAAAATCACTTTGTAAGTGAGTCTGATAAAGTCAACACAGTGACTCATTCAGAACGTATAGCTTCAAGTTCTAAAGTTTTGACTAAGTCAAAATCTCAGAATGCAAAGTCAAAGGTTCTGAAAAACTTTGAACCTAAGGCTACAATAATTCAGATTCTAAAAATTTCAGAGTCTGATAAACAGACTCTGAAGAAGCCAGAGTCTGAAAAACAAAAGCCTAAGTTTCAAAGAAGAGAAATTGTGAAAGGTAAGTTGGATCCTAAACTGACCGGTTCTAAACCCAAAGTGTGGAGGAAAACAATGCCAATGACTTCAAGACACACATTACAAAAGGAATTCAATGGCTCAAGGACTAACCCAAGAGGACCCATGAGAATATGGGTACCTAAGTCTGAAATTGTTGATGCTGCAGGTATGTCTAAAAGGACAAGAAAAGCAGAAGGCTTGGTACCTGTAGAGTGGTTGCTCGCGACACATGACAGGAGAAAAGTCTATGTTCCTAACCCTAACCATGAAAGAGGGAGGAACTATGGGATTTGGAGGAAACCAGACTGGCAAAATCATTGGTACTGGAACCATTGGTAACTCTCTAATCTCTATTAGTAATGTGTGGTTTGTTGATGAGCTTAGACATAACCTACTGAGCATAAGTCAATTGTGTGACAGTGGTTATGATGTTTTGTTTAATAAGAACAAGTGCACTGTAGTTAACAAGGATGATCAATCCATAGTCTTCAAGGGAAAGAGAAGAAACAATGTCTACAAAATAAAGTTCTCTGATTTGACTGATCAGAAGGTAGTTTGCCTTTTGTCAATGGGTGATAAGAAATGGTTGTGGCATAGACGGTTGTGACATTCAAACTGGAGGTTAATCTCTAAGCTTAGCAAGTTGCAACTAGTCAAAGGCTTACCAGACATTGACTATCATTCAGATGCTCTTTGTAGAACATGTCAAAAAGGGAAAATTGTTAAGAGTTCTTTTAAACCTAAAGAAATTGTTTCTACCTCCAGACCCTTGGAGTTTCTTCACATTGACTTATTTGGACCAGTTAGCACTGCATCCTTATATGGAAGTAAGTATGGACTAGTCATTGTTGATGATTACAGCAGATGAAGTTAGGTTAAGTTTCTGAAAACTAAAGATGATTCATATTCTGTGTTTAGCAAATTCTGCATCCAAATTCAATCTGAAAAAGAATTGAAAATTTTGAAAGTCAGAAGTGATCATGGAGGAGAATTTGAAAATGAGCCTTTTGAGCTTTTCGGTGAAAAACATGGAATTATCCATGAATTCTCTGCACCTAGAACTCCACAACAAAATGGAGTTGTAGAGAGAAAGAACAGAACCTTACAAGAAATGGCTAGAACCATGATCCATGAGAACAGTCTGGCTAAACATTTTTGGGCAGAAGCAGTAAATATAGCATGTTATGTTCAGAACAGGATCTATATCAGACCTCTGTTGAACAAAACAACATATGAACTCTTTAAAGGAAGGAAACCTAACATATCTTATTTTCATCAGTTTGGATGTACATGTTATATCCTGAACAATAAAGTCTATCTAAAGAAATTTGATGCCAAAGCTCAGAAGGGAATCTTTTTAGGTTACTCTGAAAGATCTAAGACATACAGACTGTATAATTCAGAAACACAATGTGTTGAAGAATCTATGCATGTCAAATTTGATGACAAAGTGTCTGGAAGTGAAACTCCAAAGCAAGATGAAAACTGTGCAGGATCTCAAGATTCTGATATCAACCCAGAATCTGATCAGAGTCCAGAATCTGAAGATACTCCAGAAGCAGTAGCATCCTCTGAAGTTCCTAATGAAGAAGTTTCTGAAGAAGCTCAAGATGGTTCTCAGCAAGCTAGTCAATCCAAACATTCTTTCAAATACAAGTCTTCACATCCTGAGGATCAAATCATTGGCAATAAAGATAGTCCCAGAAGAACTAGATCATATTTCAGACAAGAAGAGTCTGCCTTGGGATTATTATCTGTTATTGAACCAACCACTGTTGAAGAAGCACTTGGAGATGAATGATGGATTCTGGCAATGCAAGATGAACTTAATCAATTCAAACAGAATGAAGTGTGGGATCTAGTAGCTAAGCCTGAACACAAGAACATTATTGGAACTAAAAGGGTGTTCAGAAATAAGCTTAGTGAACAAGGAGAAGTAATCAGAAACAAAGTCAGACTTGTTGCACAAGGCTACAGTTAACAAGAAGGCATTGATTACACTGAAACATTTGCTCCAGTTGCAAGATTGGAAGCAATCAGGTTACTTCTTTCCTATGCAGTCAATCACAACATAATCGTGTATCAAATGGATGTTAAGAGTGCTTTTCTTAATGGTGTCATTTCTGAAGAAGTTTATGTCAAACAACCTCCTGGCTTTGAAGATTTAAAACATCCAGAGCATGTTTATAAATTGAAGAAATCACTATATGGCTTGAAACAAGCTCCCAGAGCTTGTTATGAAAGACTAAGTAATTTCTTAATTCAAAATGATTTTGAAAGAGGACAAGTTGACACTACATGATAGAATTTTGGCAAGTGTACCAAATACTATCGAAGTAGTAAAAATATCGTTCCCACAAGGACTGGTTTTAATCTCAAAAAGTCAAACACGTTATTAATTTAGGATGAAGTAAAAGTTATTTTGTTTTGCCGCTAGGCAGTAAATTTGTTTAATAGCATAAAACTTAGTAACAGAAAATAAATTGATTGTTTTAAATAAGAGAGAGATGAGTTAGGTCTGCGAATCATCTGAGTTCCCCTAATTGGTCACTGCACCTATTCTTATGAATGGTTTTCTAGTTTCACGATAGTTAACAAAATAGTCCTAATCAATCCCTTGAGTTAGGACCCTCTTCTAAGATTACAGCCCCTAATCCCTTAGGTGGCCTAATAATCTTCGAAGGTTTGAAGAACGTTAACCTAATATCACTAATAAAGAATTATCCATTCCTAGACTAATTATAATTATTAGAACAATTCAATTAGGTCAAAGTCGAAAGCTATGGTCAGTAGTCGTTCGTTCTCACCAAATCATATATATATATGTGATCAGGATATATAAAGCATTAAGAACAATTGAATTGAATAAAAACTAAATTGTCATTCACAATAAATAGAGTTTCACAACAACATATGTCAATTAGGGTTACAAAGAATCATCTCAGACCTAACCTCTAATGGATTTAGCTACTCATAATTGAATTTATAAATAACATAATCATTAGAGGTAACAATACATACATGAACTGGTTACAAGGTGAAGAAATCGTCCCTGCAGCCGTCTTCCAGTGTAAAAATCGCACTTTGCTCTTCTCAAATCGTAACCCTTGTTTTTAGAATAGCCTTCAGCTTAAATAGGCACAGAAATTCGCCTAAAATCGTGTCACGTTTTTGTAGAATCGTGTCACGATTTTCCTTGTATAACAACTTCTAAATTAGGGTTTCTAGAAATCGTGTCACGTTTTGGTCAACGTGACACGTTTTTGCCTTGGCAGAGAACATGTTTTTGTCTTCTTGAATCGTGCCACGTTTTGTACCAATCGTGACACGTTTTGGTCTTTCTTGAATTGTTCAGTTTTTTCTGCTTTTCTTGCTGCTTAAGTTACCTTGTGAACTCTAAATTATGATTAAAATACATAAAAATTACGTAATGACAGAGTGTCATCACAACCACAAACATGAACTATTCCTTGTCCTCAAGGAATTTACTTATGAAATTGAAATTAGATAGTAAAATAACAAGTACCTGATCAAGCGATAGTACCCAAAAGTTCAACACCTTACTAGCTAAAGATGAGCTAGTTTGACTTGTTAGCATCCACCAACTCACAACTCCACGCAACAGTTTGAAAAGGGTTCACACATAGTCGACATGCAATCTACATATTACCATAAGCTTGAAAAATTTCTAAACGTCAATCAAAATTAATGTCACTGCATACTTTGAGGTCTCAAGGGTTATAACGGGGCTTAGGTGAAGGTAGGATAGTATTTGGATAAGTAGGCTACACAAAATCATGAGTTAGGCACTCCTACAAAAATTAAAACAAAGATCCAACCCCTTCATTCACCTTTTAAACAACAATCTCTAACAGTACTAGAGAACATTTGTAACTTTTTTATTTGGACAATCGAGTTTAAAGTTACTCGGATTTTCAATAATATGTCACTTTTTCATTCTTTTTTTTTTCTACACCATTTTTGTGTATATTTTTCATTCATCAAATTTTTTTTTCTTGTTCTCTTAGTACTACCACCCCAAACTTATTTGGTTGCAAATTCCAAAAGCAACCCCAAACTTAGTATTTAGCAACAGTTTACAATGCCTAACTCAGATAACAAAGTGGGATAAATCCTAAAAGTCTCTAAGCTTGTAATGAAGTTTGTCACCGAACAAAAAGTTCTAAACCTACCGGCTCAATTTGGCTAAAAAAAAAGGATATAAATTCAATAAGAAATCAGGGTAGGCTTCAAAAAGGCTCACAGGACCAAGCACTTTTGCCTCAATATGCAATAACAAAAATCAATCGACAGTAAAGAAACAATGCAAGTTCTAGAAATGTAAAAGCATGGAACACTCTTATATAAGTAAATTGGAAAAAGAAAATTTGGCCATGAACCTTACAGTGTTTAGATTTCTGGGAGTTGTGACTACCTATCATTAACTGCCGTACACTTCGCCTTTGAAAAACAAGTCACTCCTCCTTTTGAACTTTTGGAAATACCACTTGAACAAACATTTGTTATCAAACTGTAAAAGTTCATTTAAACAGGTAAATTCATCAATAATAAACAAGTTCAAGATCAATCACAAAATAGGGGAGTTACAACTTAATTATAAAAGTAAAGCAATAAAATTGTTCAAGTGAAATAAAAAGTACATCATAAAAAAAAAATTGCTGAAACAAAAGATAGAAAAGAAAAACATCAAAAGAGCTGGACCATCAGTAGTCCACTCAATCCTCCATTTGGTCCTGGTCAATCCAAGTGTTCGGGTTCTCCTCCGCATAAGAGTCCTCCCCAAAATGATATATGGAGTTAGCACCTCCAGCAGCAAAATCAGCCCTAATCTCCTGTTCTCGATCCTGAGCTCGTCCTCTGGTCACATCAAAATAGTGGTCCATAGCTTCCTCAGACCCATCAAAGCGCTCAAAAGACCCAGTCATAGGCCTCCTGTTGAGGGCAACCATCTCTGAGAATTCCTGCCCAAACCTCGGACGGTTCCAGTACCTGATCAGAAACTTCATTCATCCAGTTTGAGTGGCCAAACATGTAGTCTAGCATCAAAGGATGGATGGGCGCATGAGTGAACTGCTGACTACTCCCCTCTCTATGCACAAATTGCGGTTGAGGTGGAGGTGGTTGTACCGGAGGTTGTTCCTGTTGTTGTGCAGCTGCTTCTTCCTCTCTTCCCAGCTGTAACAGACGCTCTTGGTAATCCTTCACAAACCCAGCTAGATACGTGTCTGTCAGAGGCTTCATCATCGGAGCATCCAGATCATTTGCATACAGTTGGCAGTCCGCCTCTTCACATAACCAGTTAATGAGGCTCAAATGTGGTGCCGCTTTCCTTGTACCTGTAGCAAAAAGAGCAATGTTGTCGGCAATTAACTCACCAACATTAATCGGGGCACCATCCAGTATTGGTGCCACAGCATGAACACGTGCTAATGGAATTTCAGATGTGCACGAAGTTCCCTCCAAAGTTTGCACCACAAAAGATGCCCAGGCCTTGGGAACCGGCTTGAAGTCAGACTTCAACAGCATCCGTTTCCCTCCTTGCCACTTAGCTCCTTCAACACACAACTGCAACAGAAGCTCCTCCCATGCCTCATCATTCCAACTCCCACAAGTCTCCCTCCTTCTCTTAACATCGCATTGTTCCGGAGGAACAAGCTTCAACAGATCATTGATAGCAGCAGGGGAGAAATCGATTACCTTACCACGAACATACGAACTGTACCTCCTCCCAGAAAATCTAGCGTTGGCATAAAACTCCAAAGCCAAAGTCTTGTTGGCTTGCTCAAATATCATACCATTCAGCCCATGCCAATCCCTAGCCGTCAGGGTCTGCTCAAATTCCGGGTTACCAAAAAGTTTAGGAAGTAAAAAGGCTCGCTCTTGAATCACCCTAAAGTGTTTGATGGCTTTGAAGCGATCACGAGCCTCTTGGTTGAGAAATCTGTCTGTGGAAGGTGGTGGTGGTTGGTTTGAAGGTTTAGGTTTAAGTGGTTGCTTTCTTTTTGCGGTGGTTTTGGCCTTTTTGGTTGGTTGGAATTTTTTTCTTGTGTCAACCATTGTTAGGGTTAGGGTTAATGAAAGTAGGGTTTGAGAAATTTGTGGGGCTGACGGATTTGACCGGGTAGATGATGATGGTGATGGTTTAGGTTGATGAAGTGATGATTAGATGATGAAAAGATGATGGAATTTGGTGAAAAGGGTTAAGAAATTCGCAGGTTAGGGTTCTGGGAGAAATTTGGCAGAGGTTGGCTACTTTTGGAAGTGGATGGAATGAAAATCGTGTTGGGTGTATATATAGGCTGAGAAAATCGTGTCACGTTTGGCCAAAAACGTGTCACGATTTTCCTTTGTAACGGTCAGATTTTGAAACCACCATAATCGTGTCACGTTTGGGTAAAACGTGTCACGATTTTCAAATTTTGAAAAATTTCTTTCCCAGAAATCGTGTCACGATTTGGCCAACGTGACACGATTTGGCCTGGCAGTAAGGAAAACTTTTTTAACTTAGAAAATTTTTGAGACCTTCAGAGGGAGGTAAAATCGTGTCACGTTTTACCCAAAACGTGTCACGATTTTGCCCAGTTTTGAACTTGAAAATTTTCTTCCTCTGTTGTTTCAGCTAAAATATTTTTGTATTTTTTGATTTTTTTGAAAGCAATAATAAAAAATAAAGTACTACCTGAACTTAAAGATGTGGGTTGCCTCCCACCAAGCGCTTCTTTACCGTCACTAGCTTGACTGTCAAGGACCCTTAAAGGTCCGTCAAAACAAGCCCTACCCTCTCTTTGGGTAGGTCGCCACCTAGATATGGCTTAACTCTTTGCCCATCCACCTTGAAACTTCTGCCACCGTCTGGCGTGGTTAACTCAACAGCTCCATGAGGTGACACATTCGTGACCACAAACGGTCCTGACCACTTTGACTTGAGCTTTCCAGGAAACAGCTTCAACCTGGAATTAAACAACAAAACTAGTTGCCCAGAGTTAATATCCCTAGATACTAAGTTCTTGTCACGATATCTTTTAGTCCTGGCTTTATAAATGAGCGCATTTTCATATGCTCTAAGCCTCATTTCTTCCAACTCATTAAGTTTCAAGAGTCTTTTCTTACCAGCGGCTACTTGATCAAAATTTAAGGCCTTAATGGCCCAATACGCTTTATGTTCTAGCTCAATTGGAAGATGACAAGCCTTACCATACACTAACTGATAGGGCGAAAGTCCTATATGAGTTTTGAAAGCTGTCCTATAAGCCCACAGTGCGTCATCTAATTTCTTAGACCAATCCTTCCTATTTGACGCCACTGTCTTTTCAAGAATCTGCTTTAGTTGACGGTTAGAAACCTCTACTTGTCCACTAGTTTGAGGGTGATAAGGAGTCGCAACTTTGTGCTTGATGTTATACCTTATGAGCACATTTTCAAGAAGATTATTGCAAAAGTGCTTCCCCCCATCACTGATCAAGACTCTAGGTGTTCCGAACCTAGTGAAAATATTTTTCTGCAGAAAGTTGACCACCGTCTTAGCATCATTAGCAATACAGGGTATCGCTTCAACCCATTTGGTGATGTAGTCAACACAGACAAGTATATGGAGATAAGAGTGAGAAGAAGGGAAAGGTCCCATGAAATCAATGCCCCAACAATCAAATGGTTCAATTTCAATGATTCCAGTGAGGGGCATCTCATTCCTTTTGGAGATGTTACCTGTCCGTTGGCACTTATCACACTGCTTAACAAAGTCCTGGCAATCTTTGAATAAGGTAGGCCACCAGAATCCACTTTGCAGAACTTTTGCAGCTGTTCTTTCCCCATTATGGTGGCCTCCATAAGCTGAGCTATGGCAGTGCCACATAATCTTATTAGCTTCCTCACCTGCAACACAACGTCTAATTAAACCGTCAGTGCTTACCTTAAACAGATAAGGGTCATCCCACAGATAATGGTTGGCATCTTTGAAGAACTTCTTCCGTTGATGATGGGACATCCCATCCGGAATGATGTTACCGGCCTTAAAATTCGCCATGTCGGCAAACCATGGCCTTACATTCACATTGAATAGCTTTTCATCCGGAAATTCAGCCATAATGGCCCTTTCTTTCGTTGTAACCTCTTTGTTCTCAAGTCGCGACAGATGATCAGCCACCACATTTTCGACTCCCTTTTTGTCACGAATCTCAAGATCAAACTCTTGCAACAAAAGAATCCATCTCAATAAGCGAGGTTTTGACTCCCCCTTGGTGAGGAGATATTTAACCGCTGCATGATCTGTAAAGACAATGACTTTGGAGCCAATTAGATAAGAACGAAATTTTTCCAAAGCAAATATTACCGCAAGCAACTCTTTTTCAGTAGTGGAATAATTCACTTGATTTTCGTTCAAAACCTTGCTTGCATAGTAAATAGCATGGAAAAATTTGTTCTTGCGTTGGCCTAGGACTGCACCAACAGCATAATCACTTGCATCACACATTAGTTCAAAAGGTAAAGCCCAATCAGGAGCAATGATTATTGGTGCTGTCACCAACTTAGTTTTAATCAAAGAAAAAGCATCTAAACATTCAGAATCAAAATTAAACTCATTTTCTTTGACCAAGAGGTTACAAAGGGGCTTGGCAATTTTTGAAAAATCTTTTATAAATCGCCGGTAAAAACCAGCATGGCCCAAGAAGCTCCTCACCCCTTTAATATTAACAGGAGGGGGAAGTTTCTCTATAACCTCTATTTTTGCTTGATCCACCTCAATGCCCTTAGCACTTATTTTATGTCCCAAAACGATACCTTCAGTTACCATAAAATGGCATTTTTCCCAATTTAAAACAAGATTCCTTTCGATACATCTTTTAAGGACATCATCTAAATGGAAAAGGCATTGATCAAAAGACTTACCGAACACGGAGAAATCATCCATAAATACCTCTATGTTCTTTTCTATCATATCAGAGAAGATGGATAGCATGCACCGTTGAAAGGTTGCTGGTGCACCACACAGCCCAAAGGGCATCCTTCGGTATGCAAACACACCAAAGGGACAAGTGAATGCGGTCTTCTCTTGATCTTCCGGAGCTACAGCAATTTGGTTATACCCCGAGTACCCATCCAAAAAACAGTAAAAAGCTTGGCCAGCCAACCTCTCTATCATTTGATCCATGAATGGTAACGGGAAGTGATCCTTTCTTGTTGCTGTATTCAACCTGCGGTAGTCTATACACATTCTCCAACCAGTGACGGTGCGGGTGGGAATCAATTCATTTTTATCATTAGCCACCACCGTCATACCACCTTTCTTAGGCACCACATGAGTAGGACTTACCCATGCACTATCAGAAATAGGGTAAATCATACCAGCATCGAGCAGTTTTAGAACTTCCTTCTTCACCACTTCCTTCATTGTTGGGTTTAGTCTTCTTTGAGGTTGAACCACAAGCTTATATTCGGCCTCCATATGTATCTTGTGCATGCAATAAGCTGGGCTAATACCCTTCAGATCAGAGATTGACCAACCTATGGCTTCCTTGTTCTCTCTCAACACCCTCATTAGCTTTTCTTCCTCCAAAGGTGTTAAAGTGCTGCTTATAATTGCTGGTTGAGAAGTATCTTTGCTAAGGAAAACATACTTCAATGTAGGAGGTAAAACCTTCAATTCTGGACTATTCTTCTCCTCCTTGCTCAATGTTTGAACTCTCTTAGAATCTTCAATATGTAACTCTTCAATTTTTACCGATCCTTTCTCTTGCTTATTGGCCTCAAGTTGTGCAACACATTCTTTAATCTCAAGGTCTTCATCAGCTTCACAAGTTTCTATAGAGTTCACAATTGTTCTCTCCATAGGTTGTGTGGTCGGAGGTTCACATGAGTCATCTTCCACTATTTCTTCAATAACATCGATACGGTAACATTGAGGGTTGTCACTTCGGTGCTTCATGGCTTCAAAAATATTGAACACAACCTGTTCATCTTGGAATCGTAACATCAGTTCACCTCTTTCAACATCAATCAAAGCGCGACCTGTTGCAAGGAAAGGTCTCCCCAAGAGTAAAGGTATGTCTTCATCTTCAGCAAAATCCAAGATAACAAAATCGGCAGGAAACATCAGGTCATTAACCTTGACCAAAACATCTTCCAATATACCATAAGGATAAGAGATTGACCGATCAGCTAATGTGAGAGTCATTCTTGTAGGCTTAGGTTCTCCACATCCTAGCTTCTTCATCATTGATAGAGGCATCAAGTTTATACTTGCCCCCAAATCACATAAAGCTCTTCCGACGTCTGAGTTGCCAATGGAGCATGGAATAGTAAATGCTCCTGGGTCTTTCATCTTCGGGGGCAGTTTCTTCTGGAGTATTGCACTACAATTTTCAGAATGTGAGATGTTCTCATCATCCTTCGGTTTTCTCCTTCCAGTTAATAGCTCTTTCATAAATTTAGCATAAACAGGCATCTGATCAAGTGCTTCACTAAAAGGAATATTGACCTGTAGTTGAGAGAAAAGTGCCATGAACTTCTTGAATTGTCCTTCTTCCCTTTTCTTCTTCTTAGCCAAATGAGGGTACGGGAGCTTCACATAAGATGGAATAACCTGATCCTTGTCCCCATCCTTCAGCAGTTGGCTTTTACTTTTTCTTAAGATCGAATCAACATCTATTAACTTATCATTTCCTTCTTTCTCAAGAGTCTTTTTCTTCTTTTCATTTTCAACTACGCCATTAGTACTCTCTTTTTCAACTTTGCCTTGTTCATCTTCATCCACAGTTATTCCTACCCCAACATTCTTTTCAACTAATTCACCATCACTCTCCTCTTCAACAACTGTGTCACCCTTCTTCTGGTTTTGTGGAGCTGGAGGTGTTAACACCCTCTTGCTCCTCAATTCTATAGCATTACAAGTTTCATTCTTAGGGTTTTCTTTTGTATTACCTGAGAATCCCCCTTTGTTCTGCTCAGCCAGTTGCTTTGTCATCTGCCCTATTTGAGTTTCAAGCAATTTTCTAGAAGCCTCATTGTTCTTTCTTTCAGTTTCTTGACTCTTCTTCATATCTTCAAAGTTTCCTTGAGTCATCTTTATGAAATTGATCATAGTTTCCTCTAGAGCTGAAGGCTTCCTTGGTTGTTGCTGTTGTTGAGGGTTTGGTAACAACGGATTCAAAGTGTTATTGTTGGAGTAACTCAAGTTAGGATGTTTGTTAAACCCCGAATTAAAGTAAGGATTCTGTCTTTGATAGTTTCCCATGTAATTCACCTCTTCACTGCCTCCTTCTGGAACACACTCGCCATTGGCATGTCCCTCTCCACAGAAATCACACTTGACAGCAGCAACTTGTTGAGGTTTGTTGGATATCATATAGCTATGAAATTCTTTAGTAAGAATCTCCAGTTGCTTATTCATTGCTGCTTGGTTGGCTAGGATAGAAGTTTGATCACTAATAGTAAACACGTCCTTCTTCTTCTTTTCCGCATCAGCACGATATTCATTTGCAGCCATGTTCTCAATTAAAGCTTGTACTTCATGGTCAGTCTTCACCTTCAGGCTTCCTCCAGCTGAAGCATCTAAGAACATTCTGTTGTTGGAAGTTAGCCCCTCGGTAAAGATTTGAAGGTATTGTTTCTTAGAGAACTCGTGATTTGGGCATCTTTTCAGGAGCAAATTGAATCGCTCCCATGCATCATAAAGTGACTCAGTTTCCCCTTGCCTGAAATTTGAAATTTCCTGCTTCTTGTCCCAATACTTAGACATAGGGAAGTATTTCTCTAAAAACTTCAGCTCAAGTTCCTCCCATGTTTGGATGGTTCCACTAGGTAAAGAGAGTAACCAATCCTTTGCTCTCCCGGTGAGAGTAAAAGCAAACAACCTCAGCTTCTTTTGGTTTTCAGTGACCGTAGCTGGAGGTACACAAAACTCACAGGTTTCATGAAAGTGGCTTAAATGTTCATGAGGACTCATCGAATCAGACCCATCAAATTGTTTCTCCTTTAAGCTATTCTGAACAGAGGTCTTGATGTCAAAAGCAACAGGGTTAGAAGGTTGGAAGGTGTGAGTTAGTCGACTACGGTTGTTGGCTAAACCATAATCTCCCAACTTCGGCCTTTGTGGTTGATCTCCCATTGTGATAGACTTAGGAGAGAGGATTGATTCAGGTTCAACTAGTGTTGAATTAGGTAGCTGTTCACGTACACCCGGTGGAACTGACTTTGATTTGGCTAACCGGACGGTTTTCCGATAAGCTCTTGCAGTTCTTTCGATCTCAGGATCGTACTCTAGGTCGTCTGAACTTCTTCTACCTCGCATAAACAGCAAAATACCTTAGTAGCACTGCACAATGCAAATTAAATAATGAATACTGAATCAATTTAGTATTTTTAAACAGAAAATAAATTGCAGAAATCCTAAATTAAAACGCAATTGCCTTGTTGAAATAAATCAACAGTCCCCGGCAACGGCGCCAAAAACTTGATAGAATTTTGGCAAGTGTACCAAATACTATCGAAGTAGTAAAAATATCGTTCCCACAAGGACTGGTTTTAATCTCAAAAAGTCAAACACGTTATTAATTTAGGATGAAGTAAAAGTTATTTTGTTTTGCCGCTAGGCAGTAAATTTGTTTAATAGCATAAAACTTAGTAACAGAAAATAAATTGATTGTTTTAAATAAGAGAGAGATGAGTTAGGTCTGCGAATCATCTGAGTTCCCCTAATTGGTCACTGCACCTATTCTTATGAATGGTTTTCTAGTTTCACGATAGTTAACAAAATAGTCCTAATCAATCCCTTGAGTTAGGACCCTCTTCTAAGATTACAGCCCCTAATCCCTTAGGTGGTCTAATAATCTTCGAAGGTTTGAAGAACGTTAACCTAATATCACTAATAAAGAATTATCCATTCCTAGACTAATTATAATTATTAGAACAATTCAATTAGGTCAAAGTCGAAAGCTATGGTCAGTAGTCGTTCGTTCTCACCAAATCATATATATATATGTGATCAGAATATATAAATCATTAAGAACAATTGAATTGAATGAAAACTAAATTGTCATTCACAATAAATAGAGTTTCACAGCAACATATGTCAATTAGGGTTACAAAGAATCATCTCAGACCTAACCTCTAATGGATTTAGCTACTCATAATTGAATTTATAAATAACATAATCATTAGAGGTAACAATACATACATGAACTGGTTACAAGGTGAAGAAATCGTCCCTGCAGCCGTCTTCTAGTGTAAAAATCGCACTTTGCTCTTCTCAAATCGTAACCCTTGTTTTTAGAATAGCCTTCAGCTTAAATAGGCATAGAAATTTGCCTAAAATCGTGTCACGTTTTTGTAGAATCGTGTCACGATTTTCCTTGTATAACAACTTCTAAATTAGGGTTTCTAGAAATCGTGTCACGTTTTGGTCAACGTGACACGTTTTTGCCTTGGCAGAGAGCATGTTTTTGTCTTCTTGAATCGTGCCACGTTTTGTACCAATCGTGACACGTTTTGGTCTTTCTTGAATTCTTCAGTTTTTTCTGCTTTTCTTGCTGCTTAAGTTACCTTGTGAACTCTAAATTGTGATTAAAATACATAAAAATTACGTAATGACAGAGTGTCATCACTACACTATTCAGAAAAACTCTGAAGAAAGACATTCTCATAGTTCAAATCTATGTTGATGATATCATTTTTGGTTCAACTAATGATTCACTTTGCAAAGAGTTTTCTAAGGCAATGCTGGATGAATTCGAAATGAGCATGATGGGTGAATTGAAGTTCTTTCTAGGAATTCAAATCAACCAATGCAAAGATGGAGTCTATGTTCATCAGTCCAAATACACTAAAGAGCTCCTGAAGAAGTTCAATCTTGAGGACTGCAAAGAAATGAACACTCCAATGCATCCAACCTGCACTCTGAGCAAAGAAGATCAAGGAACCAAAGTTGATCAGAAGCTGTATAGAGGTATGATAGGTTCTTTGTTATACCTAACTGCATCCAGACCAGATATTTTATTCAGCGTATGTCTGTGTGCAAGGTTTCAATTAGATCCTAGATAGTCTCATTTAACAGCTGTTAAAAGAATCTTTAGATATCTGAAAGGAACTACTAATCTTGGATTTATGTATAAGAAATCTTTTGATTATAAGCTAGTTGGATTCTGTGATGCTGACTATGCTGGAGACAGGATTGAAAGAAAATCAACCAGTGGCAATTGTCAATTTTTGGGAGAGAATCTGATATCCTGGGCTAGCAAGAGGCAAGTAACTATTGCTTTGTCTACAGCAGAAGCAGAATACATCTCATCTGCTAGTTGTTGTACACAGCTACTCTGGATGAAACATCAGCTTGAGGATTATCAAATAACTGAAAACTGTATCCCAATTTATTGTGATAATAAAGCTGTTATATGTTTATCTAAGAATCCAATTCTGCATTCAAGAGCAAAGCACATTGAGATTAAACATCATTTTATAAGAGACTATGTTCAAAAAGGAATTCTAGATATTCAATTCATTGATACTGATCATCAATGGGCTGATATATTTACTAAACCTTTGACTGTTGAAAGATTTGATTTTATAAAGAAAAATTTGAACATGTATTATGTCTCTGGTTAATGTGCGCTTCTGAAAACAGAATTCAGACTCTGAAAGATATTCAGAAGCTAATTGAGAATCAGACTCTCTTTTGGAGACTTTGATGAACATAAGCTTCTGAAGACACTCAGACTCTGTTAAGGAAACTTAGACTCTCAAGAAGCTCGTATTAGTGGAAGGATGACTGTTGAGTTCAGTAACACCTGCCCCACTACGGTGACAGTTACTTTTTAAGCTCTCAGACGTGGCATGTCTGTATTGGGTAAGAACTCAAAGGGCAATGATTTTATTACGTTTAACAAGTAACCCTCGCATCTTCCCAACACTTTTACGGTTGCATGCTCACCAATCTTTATTGCTTATGTTTGTTTGTCCCCTTCTCTTTTTCAAACGGTTTTCCATTTTCACTATAAATAGCAATCACACACAACCCACTTCACTTTTCACACTTTGATTTTTTCTCTGAACTACTCATTCGTTTTTAGTCTCTGAAAATTTTTGTTCTCTAAATCAAACCTAAAACCTTACAAATGGCAAGTAAACTCGTTCAATCTTGTGTGATCATCAAAACTGGAAAATCCTTTGTGATTAAACCCATAACTATGAATATCATCAAAGAGACTCTGGAAGTTCAAGTTGAATCTCCAGTTGATTTTGGATCCTTGATAAGGCATGGTATCGACGTCTCTTCTCATTTCTTATCACAAGGAATGATGAGTTACTTTGGTATGTTGAATGGACCAACATATCAAGAGTTGGTTAGAGACCTCTGGGTGAGGGCAGAATTTTTGACAAAGACGACGCAACCCTAGAAGAAACTGCTGCAATCATGAACAACCTCTCCTTGGTTGGCAAGAATAGAAAGCAAATGGGTTTGAGACCGTACAAAGGTCTAGAGATAAGGTCTGCTGTGATGGGGATTCCAATCCTTATGAATGAAGAAATAGTTGTCAGGGCATGCAGGGTAACAAATGAAGGAAGATTTCAGTGGAATGTGGACAAGAAGAGTGAATGGATGGGCATCTGCAACAAACTCTTATTTGAAGGAAGACCCTCAAATAAGTTGGTAGACATGCATCCTGAACATATGATGCTTCTGAAGATCATTCTGGACAGCATGATTCAGAAAGGTGGAGGAACAGACACTCTGTCTGTAGATCATAAAGTGCTTTTGTACTTTTTGATTAAAAAGAAGAAAATCAACTTTCCAAGATATGTGATGAATCACATATGCTGGGCCATCAGGGAAGGCCAAATCAAATCCAGAAGACAAGTTCCTTTTGGAAGATTGATTTCTGAGATTTTGTATCAAGGAGGCCTCTTGAAGGTCTTGACAGAATCTGGTGTTGTATCAGACGCTCAGCTTGGAACAGTAACAGGGAGAATCATCAATGGCAAGACTCTTCAATACATGGAGATTGTCAGGAAGTTCAACCCTTCTAATCTAGATATGAAGGAATCTTCTGTACAATCAGATCTGATGATGGACTTCCCCCTATATCCAAAGAAGACAATCCTGAAGTCCTTGCAAGATTTGTAGTAGACTACTACAATGAAACTGGTAGAATAATCAACTATTCTGCCATTCCTGAGACTGCTGGAGGAGGACCTCTTAAGGTCAAAGGCAAAAGGACCAAGGAAGTCAATCTAGAGGAAAAGGAAGAGAAGCAAGAACCTCCTAAGAAGAAGAAAAAGTCCACAGCTCTTCCAGGAGTGACTATTGGTGCCTCTGAAACCATAGCTCCTATGCCTCTGTCTGTCTCTCCTGCATCCAAGGAAATTAAGGAAAGGATAAAGAAATCCAAGAATGAGAAGAAAACAAATGACGAAAAGAAGGCAAAGGATGAGAAGAAAGTTAAGAAAGGTAAAGCTGACAGAGATCACAAGAGGCTGGTTGAAGAAATTGCTGAATTTCTTGATACTGATTCTGATGAAGAAGAAAGTCAGGTCAAAAAAAGGAAGATAAAAGTTGTTCATGTGGCTAAGGATGTAGCACAGAAGATAGGTACTTCTATATCTATGATTGAAGATGATCATGCTGCTGGCAAGACAATGGCAGCAGAAGTTGTGACCGAAGGACTTAAAGATGAGACTGTGAAGGAAGCTGCTAAGTTGCTTGCAGCAGCTTTGAAACAGAAGAGTCAGGTTGCCCCTGCAGAAGTTGATCAATCAGAAGCTACTCTGTCTGATGCTTCTGACCAACAAGCTTCTCCAGAAGATGGCATTGGCACATCAGGTAACATTTCATTTGACTCACCTTTCTCTTCTACGAATCAAGAGTCTTCACCCTCATCTGAAACTGAATCAGATAACATACCCCTGAGCAAAGCTCTTCCATCCCTTCGAAATAAAACCCCCTCTCCAATCAAACCAATCTCTTCATTTGATCCTCTTGACCCAAAAATAGGTGAATACGTTGATTCAACTATTGACATGGTTATTCAATACACCATCACAGTGTCTCTGAACTTACCCTCTGACCATCCTGCTCAACCATCATTTCTTAAACCACTTCAGGCAATTCAGCCTACTGAAGAACCTGAAGAAACCATTCAATCTGCTCAACCATCTCCTCAACATGAAACAATCTTTGTAGACTCTCCAGACACCCTAGATTCTCTTGAAAGACACCTAGGAGGAGAACTACCAAAGACCCCTGCAAAATCCAAAACAACAAACACTACAGAATCTGTTTCAAAACCAGACTCTGTACCCCAACCTGAACCAGAAATTCAAACCTTAGCTTCATTTGAACCAGTTACTGTAACTGTAGAGGAACCAGTCTCTGAGACTCTGGAACAAGTTTCTAATGTCATACCTGACCTAGAACCTGTAACAGAATGCATAGCAGAGCCTGTGTCTGAAACAATTACTGAACCCCTAAATCGAACTGTTGTAATTGGCCTTGAAACCTTGCAAGCTATCGTAGCTTCTGAACCTTCAACTTCATCTGAGCCAAACCAAACTCTTATTCCTCACAACCTTTTTGATTCGTTGAGAATAGATGAGTTTTATGGAGTGTCCAACTCAAAGCTCAAGGATATTATTGAGCAAAGGTTTGTGTCAATCCTCAATGTAAGCTATGAGGATAAATTTTCTACTCTGAAGAATGAATTTGTGGACTTTGTCACCAAAATTCAGAAGGCTGCTGTAAAAGAACAAGCTGTTGTTTTTGCCAAACATTTGGAAGAAATTAAGAAAGCTGAGACAACAAAGGCTAAGAAGAAGGCTCCTATTCTGCAGTTGGAAAATAAACCATTCTTTGATGCTGATCAATACAATCCAAGGGAAACAGTGGTTTATGATTCGCTTAAGAAGAAGCTTCATAGAGTTCAAGAAGAAGTTGGACTTGAAAGAGAAGCTCATCTCAGGAGAACAGAAGCTCTTGAAGAAATTGTCAAGAAACAGCAAGAGGATCTCCAGAAATTGATGGATCACATTGCCAAACAAAACCAACCTTAGTTGCACACCTAGTGTTTAATATGTTTTGTTTTGCTTGTACTCTTATTTGCTGATTTCTATTATCTTCTGAACTTTTACTTCATGTTATTCAATTTTGTTTTACTTCAACTATCTGTGCTTCTGATATATCTTGCTTTATTTGTCCTAGTGCATTGATAGAATTTTGGCAAGTGTACCAAATACTATCGAAGTAGTAAAAATATCGTTCCCACAAGGACTGGTTTTAATCTCAAAAAGTCAAACACGTTATTAATTTAGGATGAAGTAAAAGTTATTTGGTTTTGCCACTAGGCAGTAAATTTGTTCAATAGCATAAAAACTTAGTAACAGGAAATAAATTGATTGTTTAAATAAGAGAGAGATGAGTTAGGTCTTCGAATCATCTGAGTTCCCCTAATTGGTCACTGCACCTATTCTTATGAATGATTTTTTAGTTTCACGATAGTTAACAAAATAGTCCTAATCAATCCCTTGAGTTAGGACACTCTTCTAAGATTACAGCCCCTAATCCCTTAGATGGTCTAATAATCTTCGAAGGTTTGAAGAACGTTAACCTAATATCACTAATAAAGAATTATCCATTCCTAGACTAATTATAATTATTAGAACAATTCAATTAGGTCAAAGTCGAAAGCTATGGTCAGTAGTCATTCGTTCTCACCAAATCATATATATATGTGATCAGAATATATAAAGCATTAAGAACAATTGAATTGAATAAAAAACTAAATTGTCATTCACAATAAATAGAGTTTCACAGCAACATATGTCAATTAGGGTTACAAAGAATCATCTCAGACCTAACCTCTAATGGATTTAGCTACTCATAATTGAATTTATAAATAACATAATCATTAGAGGTAACAATACATACATGAACTGGTTACAAGGTGAAGAAATCGTCCTGGTAGCCGTCTTCCAGTGTAAAAATCGCACTTTGCTCTTCTCAAATCGTAACCCTTGTTTTCAGAATAGCCTTCAGCTTAAATAGGCACAGAAATTCGCCTCAAATCGTGTCACGTTTTGCAGAATCGTGACACGATTTGCCTTGTATAACAAACTTCTAAATTAGGGTTTCTTCCAAATCGTGTCACGTTTTGGTCATCGTGACACGATTTGCCTTGGCAGAGAGCATGTTTTAGCTTCCTTGAATCGTGTCACGTTTTATCCAAATCGTGACACGTTTTTGATTCTTTGTGAATTCTTCAGTTTTTCTGCTTTCTTGCTGCTTAAGTTACCTTGTGAACTCTGAATTGTGATCAAAATACATAGAAAATTATGTAATGACAGAGTGTCATCATGCATCTGAAGTCTAAGTCTAACTACCGTATTCTACTTAGAATCTGTCCTGTTTCAGACTCTAATATGTTTTTGCTCTGAATCTTCTTTTCTTATTTTCTTTAAAAAAAAAATTCCCTCACTTGAAGTCATATAAAAAGGGGGAGGAACTTGTTTTTAAACCTTTTTGTTGATGACAAAAGGGGGAGAAAGATCAGTGAGTATTTTTTTTTTTTTAAAAAGTTATTTATGCTAAGTCTGATGAAAAGAGAAGTTTGCGATAGGTACTTCGTTAGATTCTGAGCCCCATTAAATTAAATTCTTCAATTTAATTTAAAAAGAATCTTCTCTCATATTCGTTTATTATTCTGAGATTTGATTCAGCTACTTATGCTAAACGTGAATTTAATTAACTTGGATAGAACTTAGGGGGAGCTTACAAACCTCAACTTAAGGACTATTAGACTCAAGGGGAGTCAGAGCTTACAAACCTCAGACTCTGAGCTTACAAACCTCGACCCTTTAAATCAACCTATTAATTAGATTAACAACAATTGACCTTTTAAATACTGATGTTTGTCATCATCAAAAAGGGGGAGATTGTTGGAACAAGGGTGTTCAGAAATACCACGTTTTGAGTTTTGATGATAACAAGGTATTAAAAACTGCCAATTGGATATGTTAATATTTGTTTAAGTATGCAGGATCTTAATCAAGATTTTAATCTTAGAAAGTATTCTGCTTGAACATTTTGAGAACAAGACCAAGAGAAGCTTGTTGCTTGTGATTCTGAAGATCTGGAGAGTCTGAAGAATCATTAGAAGCTGTGTCAAGAAGTCCTAAAGACTAAAAGAATCTGAAGTTCATATAAGTCTGAAGATGATCAGAACCTAAAAATTCAAGAGAGTCTGAAGACTATCAGAACCTGAAGACCAAGAGAGTCTGAAGATCATCAGAAGCTGAAGTGCTACAGTGAGTCTGAAGCCTACAATCTGAAGATCTGCTTAGAAGGATTTCTAAAGGCATTTCGATGCATAAGAAACACTCACTTGGAGTAACGGCTAGCTTCAAAGTCAACTTGAGCGTGGGATGCTCAACGACAAAGAATGCAGAATAGTACAGTGTACGTGTGTACGAACTCTGTTTCCACTACTCCACTACCTCGTACAGTTTGGCAACTGTGTCTACCGGTATTAAGCTTCAAAAGGAATGGAATTCAAAATATGCATTTGAAGGACTATTACCATATCTAGCAACAGATCAACAACTATTGATCAAGCTTCTAGAAATCTCTTGATGTGCTAGATTGTCTCAACATCTCTTTCCAACGCCTATATAAAGGATAGAAGACTTGAAGAATATGTTGGACTCTACAACTGAAAAACTACGCTGTCAAGCTATTGTATTCTCACTGTGTCAAACCAGAAACACATCAACAACTTAGATTATTCTTACAAACTGTGTATTCTAGAATCTCTAAGTTTATCAGATAAACAGAGTCTGTCTTTGTTTAAGTTATTGGAACACATTTGATTGTTTATCAAGTGTCTCCAACTCTATTCAATTTTCTGTAAATTGTGTCAAAAGTCTCTTGCTTGTGTGCTTGAGCAAAGAAGTCTCTTAGTTGTGTCTTTGAGCATTGGAAGACTCTTGCCTGCGTGCTTGAGCAATTGGAAGTCTCTTACTGTGTGTTTGAGCAACTTGTAATTGAAATTACATTTTAGTGAAACTCTCCTTGGAAGTGCAAGGGGGACAGGACTACTTTCGGTTTGTGGAAGGAACCTGTATAATTGCTTGTGTTCTCTCTTTCTCTCTATCTCTTGTTATTTTCCGCTGCAACAAAATCTGGTCTCTCATCAGACTTTGAATCCATTCAGACTCTGATCCCGTAGAAACAGATTCTTACTCTTCAAGAGTTTCGAAAAAGAAAACACAATTCAACCCCCCTTCTTGTGTTTTTCTCACCTTCAAATGGTGGGTGACCCGATAGCGGAAACCTGATAACAAGTGACTCAATGGATCTTGAGGATTACCCTCACTTATAAACATATTGTCAACCCATCTTTTATTCGATGTGAGACACTTAACACACCCCTTACGACCATCACTATTGGGCTTGGTTGGTGGACATAAATGGTGGGTGCCCCGATAGCAGAAACATGATAGCAGATGACTCAATGGATCTTGAAGAGGCTCTGATACCATCTTAAAAATCGTGGTTGGACTTAACACAACCCCATAAAACTGGTTTGTGAGGTGAGGATTGCCCCCACTTATAAACACATTGTCAACCCATCTCCTATTCAATGCGGGACCCGTAACAAAAAATACAAGGTGGTGTTTTGTACACATAAAGAGTATTACTTTTCCCACCCTATGCCCTTCTCACGCGCCCTGCAAAAATTACCAAAAAGCCCTCTGAAAGGAGCGAATTTTGAGCAAATAAAACACCTTAGGTGGCCCTTGAATTCAACAAGCTCTGATACCATGTTGAAATTTGGGGCCTAACTCATCCTTACAAAACCAGCTTGTGAGGTGAGGATTGCCCCCACTTATAAACACATTGGCAGGCCATCACCTATCCGATGTGGGACTCTTAACAACTATACCAGACGCTTAATAACAAAATGCACGGTTAACTCGGAAATGGATTCTCTCATGTGTTATTTACACATGAGGGTGAAGTGTGATCTATAACCATTCAAATTCATTTTTCAGAATCCACTGTCAAAGCCCCAGGGGCTCTCAAGAATCCTGCATTAAACAGCTGTATGTTCGTAAAAGCTTCTGTAGTCTCCTCAGTTTTTATTACTTCTCGTCTTCTATCGAGACTACATATGCATGTGTCTGCGATCATGTTATTCTCGCTACAAGTTTTCGTTTTCGCTCCACTGGTTACATACTGTATTAAAAAATATTCATTCTGCTTACACCTGTGCTTTTCTATTAGTCTAATGGTCCTGACATTAAGTTTTGTGTACAGGCTTCATCACTTGCTATTTGTGTTACTACTTAGTTTGTTGGTTTTTGTCAACTTGGTCTGTCCATATTCGCTTATAAATGATTCAGGGAATGCAAGTTCGAGATCAAGGACCTTGGGACAAGGCTAAACTTTGTTTTGATATATTAGAGACAAATCAGAACATGGTTGTTGAGAAATTGGAGTGCCTTATGTTTAGGTGGCTGTATAATTTTCTGACTACATGGTCTTAGTTTAAGGAACAAGTTGATGAAAAGGTCGTTGCTGTTCAAGTTAGAGGAGGGTCAGAAAATGATGTTTGTACTCATGCTTGTAACGTAGGATTTCAAACTCTTTAGGTACCATTGGTGTATATTTGGAATTTTAAGAACTAAACTGATTTGAAGGGAAAAAAACTTCTTGTTTTCAATTTCAAATAGGTGCCTCGAGTTCACAATTTGAGTGCCGTTCAATGTTGTCACATTTAGATAAAAAGTTTTGATTTTTATTGAAGCCACATTTTTTTGGAAGTATACTTTCAGAGTTTCAGTAGGAAACTTTTGTTTGGAAGTATACTTTTTGCAAGTATATTTTTTTGTGACGCATATACACTTTCAAAGTGCATGAGGGGGTAAAAAAGGTCTTAAAATATCCGAAAAAGTCTTGACTAAAAGCTCACTGAGATATAGTTTCCCACTGATCATAGCATTTACTTGACAGTTGATACAAGAAATCAATTCATTCAGCTCATTGCTAAACCATTTGGTTTCTGCCAAGTATTTATTTGGTGAAAAACATTCATTCAATCGAACTAGGTAGTAGTATGTATCAATCTTTTCTTTCAGCACTTGACATAAACCTCAACCAAAACCAACCCAACAACACAAATAATAGATTAAGCAGAAAGACAAGAATAGAATTGCCTTTAGCACCAAGTAATCTAGTTCCAACCTCTTCTTTTTCCTCCTCCAATTCATGTTGACCCTTATCATCTTTACTCTCTGTGGCATCAGCACCTTCATCGCATGTGTTAAAAAACCTGGCCAGCCTTTCTGAAACAGATTGTAAGCCTTTGTCTAACGATTCTTCGTCTCCTTCATAATCATCATCCCCTTCAAAGATTAAATGAACTCCACATTTTTTCAACTCCAACCTCTCATCAAAAGGAGGATTTCTCTTTGCCACACAAACTGTATCAGAATCTTTTAAAGCGGATACCAATGGATTGTAATTTTTGCACCTTCGCAAGTATATATGTTGATCATCTGTCCTTGGCACTCCTCCTATGTATAGAGTTGAACTAAAAATTTCTTCTCCAAGTTTGAGAACCTTCGCTTGAATATCAACCACACCAGACATTTGATTTTTCATATTATTTTGGTTAATTGAAAAAATAACACCTACAACTACACTTGTTAGCTCGAGATTTTTGCGCTTGGAAAAGCTTACAGTTTCTCTTGATAACCAGTCAGGTAATTTGGTTCCTGGCATGCTCAAGTTCTCAAAATTTCTCAATGCAACCTATCATATAAATATTCCACAAGTTACAAATATACGCAACAACAGGCAATAAAAGGCTCATTTACTTATGGTGTTTCTAGTTTCCATTTCCTCTGAAAAAACAAGTAGATAAGATATTATTAGAGTTTCTGAAAAGATAAGATATAATATTTTTGAAAGATAAGATATTATTGAAAATTTTGAAAATTTATTTAAAACTAGATAGAATAATTTTGAAAATATTAAAAACATTGATTTTAGTGTTTCAGGAGATGGATTCTCTCTAGTTAGCTTTCATCTCTTTCAATCATAATTATAAAGAAAAATCCACAGCAAAATGTCATCAGAGCTATCCACATACAAAGTAAAATTTGAAATAGAAAATGTTGTTGAAAAGTAAACAGGCGATTAGTACTCATTTTTATTAATCTTTATTATTCACTGTATCAGGATTTATGGGAAAAGAGAAGAAGATACCTTTGAAAGTCTTTTGCATACTTTGGAGGAGCAAGCATTGCAACCACTGAGGTACAATCTTCTCAAGGATTTCAAGCATTCGAGACCTGGAATATCTATCAGTTTCTTGCAATTTGTGAGTTTCAACTCCTCCAAACTCTCTAAATTTGACATGTCGTGTATAGTTTCTAATGCGTAGCAATTATCAGCGTTTAGCATGATCAAGCTTGAAGGAAGTGATGGGAGCGAAATCAGCTCTGTGCAATTTGGCAGTGAGAGTTCCTTGAGAATGGAAAGGCCTTTCAAGCTGGAAGGAAGGCTGTGAAAATTATTTTGGCCCAAATTTAAAGTCTAATAATGATAGCTTCTCGAACTCGTCCGGAATTTTCCCAGACAATCTCCAGGCACTGGCATCCAACTCAGATAGCAAGGTCAGATTACAGAAAGAAGACGGTATCACAAAAGAGTCAGTGTTCTCCGCATATTTGGAAACTAAATCAGGATTCTTTGCCATTCTCAGTGTTCTCAAGCTTGAGAGCATACCAAAACTTTCAGGCAAGTCTGACATTGCTGTACCTCCCATCATTAAGTGACAAAGAGATTTCAGGTTTCCTACAGAAGCTGGAAGCTGTTTAAGCATTTTACATTCGTTCAATGTTAATGTAACTAGATTCTCTAGTAATCCAATTGACGCTGGCAATTCTCTAATATTTCCTTTGACTATGTTCAGTGTAGTAAGAGATGCTAGTTGGCCGATGGACTCCGGTAATGATTCAAGATTGCAACAATTCCCAATCTCAAGTTTCCTAAGTTGTTTCAACTCTCCAATCTGATCCGGAAGATATCTGATAGATGTTCCATCTAACTTAAGTTCAATGATTGAGGCAAGATTTTTAAATGAGTCAGGCAACTTACTGAGAAGTTTACAGTCTCCAACTGATAAGATCCTCAGATAGGATAAAGAACCAATGGTGGAAGGGAGTTCTTTAATCCCACTGTTGGAAGCCAAAAGTTCTGTCAACGATTCAAGATTTCCTATAGAATCAGGCATTAGAGTGAGAGATTTACACCCAATCAAACTTAATTTCTCAAGGTTTTTCAAGAAACCAACAGTGTTGTGTAATTCTTGTAAACCTGAATGATTAAGAGATAATTCTAGCAAAGAACATAGTTTTCCAATGCTGTTTGGTAGTCTTCTCAAATATGAGCAACTATCTAAAACAAGTCGTTCAAGTTTGCTCAAGCGAAAAATGGACTCCGGCAATTTTACTATGGCAGTTTTATCAGCAGCAAGTGTTTTCAGTGATTTAAGCATGCCTATGTTTTCTGGTAATGCTTTTAACTTGGAGCATTCAGAAAGAATGAGGCTCTCCAGATGTTTCAGTCCAGATACATTACTAGGAAGTTCAATGAATTTTTCACAACGTGTCAAATTCAAATTACGCAATGTAGTTAAACTGCCAATGGATTCATGAATCCTTGTTAGATTAATGCAGTTCGCCAAATTAATTTTTTCTAGGCCGAGACACCAAGATAAATCAGGGATTGCAGCAAGTTGGTAGCAGTCGGAGAGGTTCATGACCATTAGGTTCTCTGGTACCTGCTAAACAATGTGATGTTTTCTTATAAGATGTTATTGATGTCAAAAATGATATTTATTTGATAAGAAATGATATATTTGTTGTATGCAAAAGACCACTAACATCTATATTTTATTCTTGTACTAACTCTTTATTAAATAAGGAAATCATGAGCATGGTAACCAAAAAAACAGAAAGGATATGATAAAATTCAAAGTAATATGAAAATAAATCCTGATATAATACATTATACTCTGCATTACTATATATTACATTCAAAACATTGTGTGACGTTTTCACATGCTCTAGCAATATTGAGCAAACGAAAAGGGAGCGAAAGTTCTATTTGTAACTATTAGTAGCATTTAACATTCGAAGTATAAAGTTTCTTTTTAGATAAAGAAAGGACTTGTCAGCGTGTGAAGTAGCATTTTCACGTAAAGACCAACTATAAAGAAAAATATGTTTATGCATTTTTAAAACTAATCAGGAATTGAACAATGATTTTTTTTTCTTTATAAAATGAAGCAGCAATAAGAGAAAAGAATCTGACAATAGTATTCAGGAAAAATGACCTCGACCACACTTCAAGGAGTCAAATTCATCCATAATTGACTATGTATTAGATATATTAACCATGTCTTTATCAATATTATCTTTAGCAAGATTCTTCAAAAAAAAAAAAATTATCTTTAGCAAATAAACTTGTTTGGGGTAGTTACATTTACATTATTATTAGAGTTGCTAAATATAAAATATATACTTACTAAAATAAATTCTTTTTTGAGTAGCCAAGGCCACCTTATTCATGTGAAAGGCGACTCCCATGCTAGTGAAGGAGTTGAGATCCTCTCGATTTCTGGAAAGAAATGGCGGACTTCGTTTATGAGGAAATATAAGAAATGAGATAATGGTAGAACCCATTTTTAATAATAATTTTAAAATTAAGTTCCACCGATTCCTCATGTGTGTCTATCTCTCATAAATGAAGTGTTTCATTCCTTGTGAGAAATGGAGAGAATCTTGACCACCTTGTTAAGTATTTGTAACAATTGTGTTTTCAGAAAATTATTTTGAAGAGAACTTCGATGTTTCAAAAACTGGTTTAACATATGTCCTGATTCACTAAAGAAAATAATTGTGAATAAGGTTGCAATTACCAAAGTTTGTGCAATCATTATTAAATTATGCATAATATAGCTGAAGCATATACCTTGTGACTTTTCAATCCCCACAAGCTTTTAATTTTCTGGCCATTTGAGAGATCAAGAACAGCCAGTTCACGTGGCAAAGTGTCCAAAGATATGCATTCTAAAGGACATCCCCGCCATTGTAGCCACTTCAGTTCATCTGGAAGAAACTTACCTTCCAAACTCAGATTATTGATCTGAAGCAATCTCAAGTTAACCATTGGCTGAAAGGACTTTGTATCAAGTGTAACTTGGTCATATGTCTCTGCTCGAGGTTGAGCATTTGATCTTTCCTTAAAATCTAGTACAATTCCTTGTATGCATCTTGTTCCCTACATTAGAAAAACAAAGACGAGTGTTGAATATCACAAACAAATTTCACAAAATACTGACATGTGCGTGTATTTAAGACGCATCATACAGTTACTTCATTCTTTGGCGAAAATCATAGAGAGATAAAATTGCAATTAACCAGTCATATTTGTTAGTTGACACTCGTGATTACAATCATTTTCCAAAAACAAAACAATAAAAATACTAAAACAGATAGAAATATTTGGATGCTTATCAATATTGACACATTTGAATTGGTTTAATCCATAAAACAACAGCTTCAGTTTTATATAATATACAAAAGAGGGTACGTTAGCACAATACAATAGCCAACAAAGCAAGTAATATAATAAATTAGTATCTTGATTCTTGAGTTTCTGCATTATTAAATTTTGTCTGTTTGTCTTATATTTTATTTTGTCTCCACTGCCTCATGTTACCTGCACAGGAGCACCACCATAAATGACATACTCTTTTTGAATAAAAGATTAATGAATGATTTTGGGCACTTTATATCTAAGGCTTTGCAGAAGTGTCTTATATGGGGTCTGAAGCACTATACATCCTACATGTAGGATTTGTTTTCTTTTTCTTTGTATAAAATCAAACTCTGTATCTTAATCCATGCATGCATTTTGCAATGTTTCTGAACCTTTACCTTCTTACTCTTCAAAACAGACATGATTTCAGCACGATCCCACAATCTGCTACGCATCCCAGGATCAACATGGTTTTCATCAAGAACAATCTGTCTTCCCATATCCCTAATTTGATCATGCATCCACAAGGTATTGTCCTGTCTTACTTTGATTAAGCATTTTACTACAAGGACAGTCATGGCTATCTCTCCTTTAAAACCACAGCCTTTCAATACATCAATCACATCGTCGCGCTTCATTCCCATCTGAACAAAGAAACATGCAATATCAAGGAATATACACTTCTCTTGTTCATCCAGCCCATCATAACTTATCTTCAACACATCATGAAGATTCCCGGGCCGAATTGTTCTCAGCTTCTCAAGAACATCCTCCCATTCTTCCACCCTTCTCTTCCCAAACAGAAAGCAACCAAACACTTCCAAAGCCAATGGCATTCTTCCCGTAAGAGACACAATTTGCTTTGAAAAACTCAGAAAGTCTGGTGGAGGATCCTTTTTCCTCAATGCATGGTAACTGAATAACTCTAGTGCTTCTTCAGGATACAATTCTGTAACTTCATGCAACTCATTGACATGTTTTTCAGGCAAAACAGTTGTATCTCTTGTTGTAATTATTATACAGCTTCCTTCATGAAACCATTCCCTTTTACCAATCAAATCATCAAGTTGATTTACATGATCAACATCATCCAAGACTAACAGAACTCGATTTTCACGAACTATTCTTTTGATAGTAGAAATACCATCTTTGACATCAGTGATAAAACTCCGAGTTCCTTCTTGAGAAGAAAGATCTTTAATAATATTGTTTTGAATAGAAACCAAACCATCTTCTTTAGATGCAAATTGTCTCACATTTGATATGAAGCATCTACGCTCGAAACGACCAACAAGACTATTGAAGAGAGCCTTAGCAAGGGTTGTCTTGCCAACACCACCCATCCCATACAACCCCAAAACCTTGACACTATTAGATTGAAGTTGTAACAAATCCATCACCTTCTCAACACGTTCATTGATCCCCACAGCAAACTCAGACACAACCATTGGAGTATTACTCAACTCCTTCAAAACCCTTTTCACCAAACGACGTATCAGATTCTCATGCTCGCCATCATCACTGAGCAACAAAAAATACAAAGAGTTAAACAAACAAAAAAAAGAAAGTGAAGCAGAATCAAAAGAACAATCCTTGAGAATACAGACAGTAAGCACCACTGATCAAAATTTATTATTCAAGTAATTTCAACAATAATTTTAATTAAAATTAAGCGTGCTTCAAATAGCATAATACCAAAAAGAGTGATGCAGCACCGACACTTCAGATTGAGGGGCAACACATGTTGATATATAATTCTATGTAGTCACCAAAGTTCTGCATTCACACAGTCCATGACCGTTGGATCGAGATCAGACAATGCAGATTTCAAGATATACGAGGTTCTACTTGAAATCTGCCGTGTCTGATCTTGAGTTATTAGTAGTATCGGTGTGTGGTGTCCATGTAAGTGAAACTACTTCAACTACCATTACAAAAAAAAAGATATAATGGTGATTACAAAGTATAGATATACCTAGAATTGAAAACAAAGCCAGCAAGACCACCTATTTTAAGCATAGAGTCTCTCCACTTCAAAATTTTATCTTTCTCATTTGCAAACCTCATTTCAAGATAATCAAACCCTTGTTGAAAAGGACCCAATTGTTTCCTGACATGAGATGGATCAACCTTATAGAAAACAGGAATAATAAGCCTTTCAAGATCACAAATCCTGTTGAGTTCATCAAGACACCAATGAGAATCAGCATAGTTAGGTGAAATGATAACAATGGAAGCAGCAGAATCATCAATGGCTTCAAGAAGAGTGGTAGCTATGTGGTCCCCACGGTCCAAACCCTCATCATCCATGAAAGCACGAACACCTTGTTTGTGTAATGATTCATACAGTTTTTTGGTGAAACATTCACGAGTGTCCTCTCCTCTAAAACTCAAAAACACATCCCAACGTAACCTGAATGCTCCACCACTACCACCACCTGAAGAAGATGATGACATCATCATGTTGGTTTCTGTTAATTACTGCTTCTACTTCTGTGATTATGATTTTGGTTTGTTTCTTGAGAAAAAGTAATTTAATATATTATTTGATGCTAATACATATGAAAATGAAAATAGCGTTTACTTTACTTTACTTTGATACTATAGTTAATTAGTAGTTGGTTGACTCAGTATATAACTTTGTTTCTTATAACTATGACGGACAAAGACTGCACTGCGTCTTGTATGTGGCATGTGGGAGACCTTGCTTGATATATTATTATTAAAAAAGGGAAAATATATACTCCCTGTCTCTCCTTAATATATTATTATTAAAAAAGGAAAAATGTATATACAAGAGGGTGGTCAAACCAAAACTCTAAAAAATAAAGGAAAAACTAAATAAAAGAAAATGAATAAATAATAAAAGAAAAGAAAAACTACCTTAGAAGAGAAGCTATTGCTTAACCGCCCTTAAATTCAATCTTGAAACGAGTGTTGTAGGAATTGAGTTTACTGTTTCTTCTACTTCTTCGTCAGATAAGGCGTAAAGGGGGCGTTAAATTATTTACGTTAGATACCCTTAATTATTATTATTAATTTGTCTTGAAATATAAAAAGTCAAATTGAATACACATACAAACAAGAACAATTTAGTAATAATCACACACAAAATAGACACATTAATTACATTAACAACTTTATTTGACTTCCTCACTTCCTTCCTTTTTTGTTTTTTTCATTATAATAGAAATTTACAATGAAGGGATGATATCAATCTAAGATGATATCAGTCTAAGGTAAAGAAGACCTCTGTATTCAACTAAGGTATTTACATGTACGTTTCTCCTTGAAATTTCTCTAAAATTTATAAACTTCCTTCATTTTCAAGGGGTACATCTTTTTCCTAAAATTTCTCTTTCACCATCCAAAATTCGAACCTCCCACATTGTCATATTTTTCAAGGTTTTGTTTTAAATCATCATATTTCAAGCCTTTTCAAGTAGCAAACATAAGGTAAGGTCGCATTCATTAGAAATATTGTCCTTTGATATGAATTGTTTTCCTTTTACAAACTAAAATCATTCGGATTATATATTACGAATGTGCTCAGTAATTGTTGAATCTGCTTATTTTTTTGTTGTTGTTGTCATTTTGTGTATTTTAGTTTATTTGTATTTGTGATTTTGATTGTTTCAGATATGGATTGACAACTCAACCATATTAGACGTGGCAGGCCTACAATGATTCTATTTGTTAGAGGAGAGTGGATATAGTGAGTTGAAGTGGGGGGAAGAGTGAGAAGGTGTATGGCAAGAGGTCGTACTACTTATATACCTAGAATGTCACTCTTCACCCAGCAACATACACTCTCGCCCAGCCAAAATGACCAAAATGCCCCTGCGCAAGTTAAGTCACGCTGCGTGACTTAACTTGCGCACGTTATGTGTTCTGCGCATCTTAAGTTGCGCTGCGTGACTTAAGTCATATAACAGCAAAACAGAGACTCATCTCCCTCATTTCTCAAACTTCCAAACATCGAATTTTTTCAACCCAAATCCGAATTTCATCAATCTTGCGCCATTCAAAGCCAATTTCTTCCACAATATCAAGTAAGTGATGATTATCCCACTTCTTTGCATTTTTGGGTTGAAATTTTAGATTTTTTTGAAGAAAAATGACATTTTTAGGTTTTTAAAAATTTGTCTTGCATGTTAGTTTCTATGATTGTTAGTGATGATTTAACTTAGGAATTGTTGTTTAGTTGTTGTTTATAGTGCATTGTGGTAGTTTAGGGTTTAGAAATTGTTAGATTTTATGTTGATTGAAAATTGGACTATAAGTGTTTGATAAAATATGTCAATGAAAAATTTGTGTGTTTTTTAGATTGTTAATGATGAAATTAGTTAGAATATAGTATGTTTGACAACAATTTGGTAAATTAAGGATTGAAATGACATTGTCGAAACTTTCGTGTTGTTCTTGAATTGTTAGAAATGACACAATGTTCGTGTGAAAATGTGTCATTGATTTTGTTCTTTTTAAAATGTTATGTTATGCAGATATGTCTCAGAGGGAGAGGACTGGCAGACTTAGGTTAGGGAGGCTTACCTCTACTAGTAGTGCACGGAGGGAGAATCAAGCAGTAGTCCCTCCTTTACATGACCGAGGTCGAGGGAGAGCGGGGGGCACGAGACTTGCTAGTGATGATAATGCTGGGCCTGGGCCCTCTTCAGCACAGATTGGTCCATCCAAGGCGATGGACCCGACGCAGTATCAGTTTGAGGAGCCTCAACCTCACCAGTATCATTTTGAGGAGCCTCAGCCTCATCAGTATCAGTTTGAGGTGTATCAGCATCAGCAACATCATCATATGCAGCCTGTTGTTGAGCAGGAGAAGCAGCCTCATATTGAAGAGTATGAACAGCAGGAAGATATTGCGCAGCCTCAGGCTCAGCCTCAGCAGGATGATGATGTTGGGGCTCGTTTTCAGGGGGTGTCGAAGGTGGTGTACGAGACCGGACCGGACGGCTATGCAGGGGGGGCCTTCTAACCTTTCGGTTTTACCTCGCTTTGGTGGACATGTGGCATGCAGGATATGGGTCGATGTCGATGTAAGTATATTTTAATGTTTATTTTACTTCTTTTTACTCTTTTAATGGTAAGCTTACAACTTATTTATTTAACGGTGTTGTTTGTTGTTTTTTGTTTTTGTATTTCAGTTTCGGAGAAAACATAGGGTGAAAGGTATCTCCCACGGGAAGAAGCTGAGTCTGAAAAACTTGACGGTGCCTCAGTCGGGAGCACAAAATAATTGGTTTTGGGATGTACTGAATGCGTCCGGTCTAACTCCCCTCCTGAATAGTGGGTACGAGAACATCTCTCACGGGCTCGTTTGTGCGATGTCAGAGAGATGGTATGAGGAGACCAGCAGCTTCCATCTACCCGTTAGGGAGATGACCATCACACTGGATGATGTTGCGTGTCTCCTATGCATCCCCATCACTGGGAAGCTTCTTTCTGATAGAGAGGTAACTCGTGCCGAGGCGATGGAGATGATGTCGGTGGACCTGCTTATTTCCGAGGAGGATGCCGCTAGGGAGCTGAACAGGCAGGGTGGTCTATATATCAGTTTTGATGTACTGAAGAGGCGCTACGAGGAGCTCCTGAATAGGTGTAATCAGTTGGTTGAGATTGACACGGAGGAGGAGGATATCGAGCGAGTTCAAGTTAGGTTGGCCTGCGTTAAGGCGTTATGTTGCTCTTGCTTGGATGGACCATTTTCTCCCGCAAGAACAGCAAAAACATTAATCTGTTGTGGCTGGTTGCGCTGCAAGATATGGACGACTGGCCATTGGGTGGGATGGGGCTAGCATTCCTGTACGAACAGCTCTCTCTGACCTCCGATTCATCAGTGGCCTCATGTGGTGGTTACATGACCCTGCTTGTGGTAAGATTTTTTTTCTTGTTTTTAACTTATTGGATCGTAAATTTGTGCGTTGTTTAACTTGTTTTTCTTCTTTTTTACATTGTTTGTATAATACTTGTGTTGATATATATTTGGTTCTTTGTGTTTGCAGAGATGGACTTTGGCGCACTTCACGAACCTCATTCCGAGGGTTCATAGTGATGTGTACGACCCGGCAGTAGCCTCGCTTGTAAGCCAGTGGAGACCTCCTAGGGGCTTTACGGACCCTGGAGGCCGTACGAGAGACGGCGACACATCACGCCCTTTCATGACATATGCTGGTACTCCGGATGGATCATGGCCGACAGAGACAGGATGTTTCGTCACTTGCCTGAGCGGGTTCTTAGGCAGTACGTGTATGTTCAGACACGGCCCAGGTCTCCTACAGATGTTGAGCTTACTGCGGCAGATGACGCGGCCCAGGCTTTCTTGGAGTTTGCTCTACGTGTCCTCAGTCAGCAGCAGAGGGGTGATCCGGTGTCAGAGGACGAATCGTGGGCTTCTAGTATGGGGTACATGAGATGGTTCTATAAAGTGCCACATCCTATTGTGAACCCCCCTGCGGCCATTCATGACTACGCATCTCAGGCACCTCCTCGTACTGTCCCTCCTTACGAGGAGGTTCTTGTTGAGCAGCAGTGGGCCAGACATCCTCCCGACCCATACCAGATCATTGCCAACATCGGAGCCAGAGTGGATAGTGCTATGGGGCATCCTGATGTGTTTGGTAATCCAGAGGTACTTCGCATGATGCAGGGTATACAGTCTGAGTGGAGCATGTTGGAGCAGATGCAGGTTCCACGACGACGGAGCAAGAGTCAACAGTAGTAGGGTTTAAGCATTATGACTTGTGTAGTTTTGTTTATGATATTTTGTCGGATTTGGATGTATATTACATTTGCGTTTTTAGCGTTTTTATGACATTTTTCCTTATCTTGGTCCTTTATTTTTTTCGTAATTTGTTTATGAGTTAACATGTGCTTGAATGAATAACGAAAAATGAAATATAACGAAAAAAAAATTGTGACTATTAACATAGGGATAAAATACCGGTTTTAGAAATATAAGGATTATAATTTAAAGAATATGTAAATAGTGGGATCAAAATTACATTTAAGAGGCCAAAAACAAAATAGATTTAAAAACTCGCTTCTAAGCACAAGGTGTGTCTAGAAGGGATCAAAGAGAGCAAACATTACATATATGCTAGCAAAAATGCCAAACCAAAACAAAAAACAAAACCTCCACTGTGCGCTAGTTAACTCACGCACGTGTTAAATCTGTGTGTGAGTTAACTTGCGCAGTGCCTGGCTTAAGTCACGCAATGTTTAACATATGCGTGACTTAACTCACGCAGCACATGTTAACTAGCGCACACCCTTACACGTGCGTTAGTTAACATGCGCAGGGGTAAAATCGTTCTGCCTGCAGGACGGGAGTGTATTTTGCAGGGCGGAGAGCAGGATTCATATATCTAAACCATCTAAGTTGCATGAGCATGAGCCCAAAACCCTCATCATCTATGAAAGCACGAATACCTTGTTTGTGTAGTGATTCATACAATTTTTTAGTGAAACATTCGCAAGTGTCTTCTTTTCAGAAAATCAAAAACACAACACAACATAGCTTGAATGCTCTACCTGAAGAAGATGATGACATCGTCATGGTTGGTTTCTTGAGAAAAGTAATCAAATCTTGATGCTGTGAAATTGGATAATTCAGTTTGCTAAGATCTTTGCCTTTTCGTTGATAGCCAAAGATCATAAGGATAAGGATTATTGTAGTGGGTTCAATAAATAGTTAATTAAATCGTATTGTGTTCTTGAAATTATATAGGACATACAAAATTAACATGAAATTTTAACAATTTTAGTTATACCCATTTTCTAAGTATTTAGTCTTAAACGCCTAAATTCTAGCGTTTGCAACATCTTTTGCTAATTAGAATTAGAATTAGAAAATGTTTATGAACCTTCATAACGATAGTGAAAGAGTACCTCCATTAAGTTAAGTGGAATAGTTATTGTTTTTGGGGAAATACTAGAATATGCTTGAAAACATAGCATAAGTTAGGGAGGTCACAAGAAGGTAACTAATTATTGATTAAAGAATATAAAAGAAAACACTTACTCTTATTTCCAAACTATATTAGTTTAACTTATTCGCAATCCAAGACCTATATTATATATATATATATATATATATATATATATATATAGAGAGAGAGAGAGAGAGAGAGAGAGAGAGAGAGAGTTTTCAATTTCACTACGAGAAGAGAGTAAAACAAGGATCAAATCAAAAAAAATATTATATTTGCATAGACTAAAACCGAAAAAAATACTTTGGGAGACTAAAATCAAGTCGTTTGATATTTGCAGAAACCATTCATATTTAAGCCTAAAACTAATATGTTGCTAATAGTTTTCAATGGCATAACTACAGGTTATGTATATCGACTATGATATACCTAGTAATAATATGATAAATGATCCTTCACCCCTTTCAATTATACAGGTTTATAATGTTGATGTCATAGATCACAATGCAAAAGATATAAAGTTACTGTTGCTTTCTGGGGTGAACCGCAACAAAATGTACTCAGAAAGTCGAACACTTAACATAAATTTCAACAGTCCCAAGTTCCCAACATTACAGGTATTGCAAATGATAAATAAATAGTAAATCCAATACAAATAGGAAGTACTGAACTCCTCGGATCAACTTTAAAATAAATTCTCAAAAGTTTTACACTATATTTCCCAAAAATGACTATGAATTACTAAATGACGTGAGATGTACATATGAGAATCCTGGAAACCTGCTCTAATTCCCCAAAAAGATAAAAACAAAACACAATTATGTTACATGAAAATGACCAAATATTTAATATGGTACATTCTAATTTTACAGAATTCCTATGGCTGGCTCTCAATGGAAAACCAAAACTATGTAATGTACAATCATCTCACTACAAATTACTTTTGCTGCTCAGTCTTGGGCCGTGATTTCATGCTAGCTCGTCTAGCAACATCCCATGCCTTTGGTGGAGCATATGCGCCAAGCTGTGCAGCGAAAAAGGACTCGTAACCAGGTGAATCGAAAGCAAATCCGGTGTGCTTTGATAACTCTCGTGGGAGTTGAGATATGGCATAGCTCCTTGCCTCAGTTGGCGTAAGGTGGTTCCCTACCTCCAGCAGCTGTGCCCTACCTGTGCTATCAATCTCATGTCTATGTATTTCTTGAACAATCTGATAATCATAGGGGAAGAACCATCTTTGAACCCTGTAACCAGATGAAGCAAAATGAGTATAAAAGTCAGTGTGCTCCTATAAACAGGTGGTGAGAATCTAAACAGATGTCACAGTTTAAATGTTTATAATGGACAACAGCAACAACATCTACACCTTTCACTAGGTAAGAAAAGCTACATCAATTAATTGATGCCGTGATACTGTCATATATCAAGTCTAAAGATAAATCAGTTGGCTAATAATCTCGTTTAATAGTTTGTTCCATGGTCTTTATCTTTCTCTACCATCAACTAACTATTTAGACTATAATCTATCTAGTCACCCTCCTAATTGGCAGTTCAATGTCGAACCCACAATTATAGTTGAGCGATAAAAAAAATTCTTCAAGTTTGAATGGTATATACGAGGCATCCCGTCATTGTAAACCATAACATGAACCCTATCTGTTGCAACCACACATTAAAATAACACAAGATTGTCACTAAAATTTAGTATACACCTGTCCATAAAGAGTTTTACCTTGGTGCAAAACGTGCTATTGCAGCAAATAATTTTATCAAATACAGTAAAAGATAAATAAATAAATATTGTATCTGGAAACTGAAGAACCTTTTCTTGACAGCTTGACATCCAGAACAAGAGCCAACTGTGATATTTAAATAAAAAATGGCATGTTTGAATGTGAATATAAAATCTTCAATGCATAATTTATTTATCTGAATATATTGAATTTTAGGTTCTGTAACTAAACTCATGCAGCACCATCAGCATACCGCCAACATCAATATCCCACAGACAAAAATATAAGAATCCTCCAAATCTGAACCTTACCCTTGATAAACAAAGTCGCAGAAAAGCGCAGCAACGGGAACAAGTAGTAGTGTTATGTAGAAATATACGGTACTCATCAAGACATAAATGACAAAATAAACATTCTCCTGCAGACAATTGAAAAACAACTTGTGAGAAAGTGCCAAAGTTTATTTTTCAACACACCTCACATACATAAAAAATAAAGTGGGAATTCACCTGTCGATCATAAGGAGTGGTGATCCCTGAATATATAAAAATAAAAATGAACCAAGCTAATATGCTTCCACCAACACTAATGTAGTGCCATCTTGTGATTGAATTACAAATCATAAGTAATCTCAAGTTGACAGTTACTACAACACAAGTGAATGCCATTGTACTCACATCCCAGAGTCCAAATGTCTTGCCATCTGAGTTTTTTGCACTTAAATTTGTAGTACTCACAAAATAGAAGAATATTAGCGACTGGTATACAGAAAAAAAGGCCCATATAGCCACGACTTTCCATTTGAAGAAGACATTTCTTATTCCTTCCATGTATAATTGAGGATACTTCTTGGATAGAGATGCACTAACATCCTGGTAAAGGCACAAGTAACGAATCAAAAGATATTATCCATGAAGAAAGTGTATTGTAAAAAGTGAAGCACAAGGCAATCTGAAATCAGAAATTGTTGGAGAGAATATGCTACCTTGTCAAATAATCCAACTATGATCACAGGCAATGCCGTGAAAATAACATTATATAAAGACTGAAACCAATCATCATAGAACCTTTGACCAGAAAACCCAGTTTGAAAAGTAAACCAAAACTGAGTAAGAGTAAATGTGAGATTCTTGTAAAAGAAGTATATCACCACCTGCAATAAGTGAACAGCATCTTTTCAAGTGTATAATAAATAAAATGCTATGCAAGTCCACACAATATTAACTAGTTCATAAAAACACGTCACCTTGCATATTCGCAAATATGACCAGCGGCCGTGAACAAGAAGCAAATCTTCAAGGTAACGGAACTGTGCAATGGCAAAATCACTAGCCATCACAGCTTGCATTCCCTCCATTCCACTTATGCCAACACCAACATGAGCAGCTTGAATCATGCTTACATCATTGGCTCCATCACCAATACTAAGGGTTATTTTCTTGGCACCTTTCTTGACCATACTTGTGACCTGTAAGTAGAAATAATAAATGGATATTGGCAAAAATTTCATAAGCCAAATAGAACCAAATCCTACAAGGCAGTTACTTCCAACACTCCTACCTTGACCACAAATTGAATCAAAGTTAGATATCTTGAAAATTGGAACATCAAATATACCAATAAACAACAAAAACTGTAAAAGGCAACAACTCGATAACAAGTTATTGACATAATGCATGAGTTTTACCTGTGCTTTTTGTAAGGGAGAAACCCGGCAGCAAACAACCGCATGACAATTCAAACTAAGATTGAGCAACATCACCCTTAAAGTTGGATCCAATGCATACATTAGACACTTTCCATCAATTACTAGTGCTAATTTTGGTCCAGATACCGTGTGAAAATAGCTTTGTGCTTCCTCGAGGCATTTCTTCAGCTGTCTTTTTACTTCTTCTTTAATAAATCGTGCAATTTCCACTTGGTCACCCTAAATATTTACAAAACAGTATAACTTTCATATTAAAATACACTAAAAAAATGAGCAAAACATTGAATAAAAAAAATGCAGCTTACCCTGTCTTCAACTTCTCTAATTGCATCAGTTTCTGAACTGATAACGAATTGCTTCATTTCATTGTTTATCAAATTGCATGCTGCAGAAAGAGGTGGTGGATAAATAATTTAAAATGATAACTCTACTTTTGGGGAAAAAAAGATATCATCATAATTAAAGAATTAAAAAAGCAGCCCAAAATTCAAACTGACTCACCATAGGCTATGTTTATTGCAGTTTCAATCTTGTCCCCTGTCAGAACCCAAATTTTAATACCAGCTCTTTGAAGAGTCTCAATGCATGCTGGTACTCCCTCTTGAAGCTTGTCTTCTATTGCAGTGCTACCAATTAAAATGAGATCCTTTTCTATGAGTTCTGCCACCTGTATTATTTCTAAAGGCATCAGTAAATGCAAAATTATTTATATTAGTATTTTTACAAAGAAGCCTGAACATTAAGCACTCAAGTTTGTTTCTGATAACTTGAGATATATACACATTTGTTAATTTATCACATAAAAAATTACTCTAGTTTCATACGATGTATGATTGGAAAGGTAAGTGTTGGTAGATATGATACTGTCTAGCTTCATCGGAAGGAAATAATCAAATCACAATCCAAGCATGCAAATTCTGTCGAAAACGATAATAACAGATGATCGTGTCCAAACTTATGACACAATGGTAGTGAATGGAGCCTCTACCACCAGAACGGCCACCACTACTACAATTGCCGCGGCTACTTCTACCAGAAAACATAAGGTAAATGAAAAGGAGAGGACCAAGAGAACCTAGATCTAGCTGGTGGTGCCACATTAGTCTGAGGTGAGTTGGATGAAGCTTGATTTGAGGAAAGTAACAGTCAAATTAACAGGGATACTTGTGAAACTTTTGAAAGCGAACTTCATGTTCCAAAATAAGGCTTCAATCGTTTAAAGGTTGTCAAATTCTTGATTAAATCTTAAACTCTTACAAGTTTACGATTCTAAATCACAAAGACGGGTTAAATCACATGTAAACTCTCTTTTTGATAAACTCTTATGAGTTTAAGTAAACTCTGATAAAATCGGCCAACTCTCAATTTTACAAGCAGTTTATGATTTTACAATTCTACATTTTTTTTGAAAGCTTATATTAAAACCACCAAATTTATACAAGATGTACAAGATGGGGCAAGGAGGAAAAAGCAAATACAAAGGTCCTGACTAGCAGTAACCCCATATCAGGAACCAAAAAACGGCCAAGCAGCCAACACAAACGGCCCTGCTGCAAAAACAGAAGCAGCAGCTAGCTACTGCTGTTATCAAAAAACAAAAAAGTCCCAACTAACCTCTAAAACTGTCCCAACTATCTTAACAAATACTCTTTGGGGTTCCAGCTCCACTCGTAAAAGAGGCAAGGAGGACTTTTTAATCTAGATAAAGCCCACTGCCAAGAGACTACCTTTATATCCTCTACAATTTCCTCCGTATTTTGGTAAGATTATGAAAAATCCTATCATTACGCGCTTTCCAAATCACCCATACCGACGCATGCCACGCCAACCAATAACCTTTACGGAGTCTCTTCTTCCCAATCTCTTCACTCCAACATTCAAAGTGTTGGAACAAGGTTTGTGGTGTAATGAAATTGATCTCTAACCAACCACACACCATTGACCACACTTCGAAAGTGAAATTGCAATTGAGGAAGAGATGTGAAGATGTTTCTCCCTCTTCATCACAAAACACACACCTTTCTGATACTTCATGGGGTAGAATTCTCCGTCTAGCAAGATTTACCTTTGTTGGAATACGGTCGAGGAGTAGTTGCCAATAAATGTAAAATTTTGCTCAATATTATTTGATATTTGGTTTAGTTATTTATGTCTTGTACTATATATTGGTTTTAAAATGTAAACTTACGATTCTAGTGTTGTTGTGAGGGATAACTACCATCAATATAAGTTTTTTGTTTTTCTACAATTTCATTTATGTATTTTACAATTTCTTTTTGGTCTAATAAAATAAACCTATTTAATGGTAGTATATTATCTATATATGGCATACATAGGTTATTTTAATATTAGGTAAACTTTGACGAGTTTTCGAGCCAAATTTATTTAGGCTCCACGAGTTTACCTAACTCTCGAGTTTGACAACCTAATATTCAAACTACAGAGGTTAACGGTTGATACAAGGGTGACAACATATTCAAGTTCTTCAGGTAATCCTTCAAGAATTACATCAAGTTGTGCCTGTAGAAAAAGTGGATCACCACCAACATCACAATGAGCATCAACAATAAACTCTGCCACTGTGCAGTATTTGAAGAGAAGTGTTGCGAAGCTCTGTTTGCAGTTGCCAAGCTTTGGCTCAAGTGGGAAAGTAAATAATTGTGTATCTTCAGCCAAAGTTCCCATGAATTTGTGCAACCAATCTCATGATCTGTGAAGCAGACACATCTAGGAATAACGAATGAAGACAATTCTAGATTTCGCACAGAATTTGAAATCGGTAAGACTGTAGTTCTACTTCATATTTTATACCAATAAGGTGAAGCAAGTTACTATCGTTTTCAGATATAGTACTTCGAAGAAACTGAAGATATAGTAAGATGTATTTTTAACTTCTATCATGATTATCTAATTCTTAATTTTTAATATTATAATTTAATGTTTTGTAATTATTTATAGGGATCCAAGTTGCAATCGCAAGGTATGTTGATTTGATTGTTACTAAAACTCTAAATTTCCTGAGCAAGCATAGAGCTAAATTCCTTTTATTGGTATCAAAAGTTACACCTGTAGGTGGTAAAAATTGTCTAATCATGTATTAATCCCAGTTTGAGAGTTTTGCTATTGAATTTGAGTTTGAATTGTAAAGCTGTTCTACAGGAACTGGGTTCCAAAGGTAAGTGTAAAGTTCAAATTCATCAGAACAGCACAGCTGCTGCTTTTCTAATCTTGGCTTTCAGAATCCAATAAAGTAAGAATTGGACTGAAAAAAGTAAACAAGCCACCTAAATGGACAAACTACTACAGAAAAACTATCGTCAAAAGATAATTTCTAATGGAAATTAACTACTTTTCAACACAAATAATTCCAAAAATATAAACAAATTGATGCTGATTATGCACAGAAAAACTTCCATGCTATGATAAACTGTACCTCGTCTAACTTCTTTTCACGGTCATGTAGAGTAGACTTGGCCTGGATAAACTTCTCATTCCAGCTTTCGTAAACATTTGGATGCAATTCTCTGTAAGCCAGGCATAATGTACGTAGTCCAGATGATCCAAATTGCTCCAAGTATTCCCTGGTGATTTTCTTCATATCGTTGTTGGAATCAGCCAATCTCTCATAGATTACAGTATCAGCACCCTGTGAAAAGAAAGTTCTTGAGAAAATGTCATCCTAGCCAAACCCAAGGGCAACTTGAAATTGTGTGGTTAAACCTCAAGAAACTATTACCTTACAGTATAGTACAAGCCTTCCATCTGGAAAACGACATACAACTGACTGGCGCTTCCTTGTACTATAAACGGAGCAAAGATACAAGTATTGTCAGAAGAAAAAGTTAAGACCCTAAACAATGTACCAGTTGGAGGGATCATACCTATTAAATTCAAGCACATTGAGAATCTCATAGGGTATATCTTGAACTTTTCCCATCTTCTCAACATGAGATTCTCGAACATATATCATTGTAGGTGTGCGCCTGAAAAAATCTTTCAGATTAGCATCAACTCAAAAAGAAGAAATATCAAAATCTAGCAGCTCTATTGCTGAAGAACTAGTAAATGAAAAAATTAAACCTCATTCTTGATAAAAAAAAATTGTTATAAACTAAAATCAGGAATCTGATATCCTCTCAAGGAGCGTCATAAACAGGTTGCCTGTGCTCCTGAACCAGTACTTGCTCTAACTATTACCCTCCGTGGATGATACTCCTTGTGGCCAACACAAGCTCAGGAATAAGCTCCTCCTTGCACCCACTACCTTTGTGAACTGATAAACGTGGAAAATGGTTGTGTGCAAGCTTTATCTGGAAACTTGAGTTAAAAAGCAATTGAACATGCTAGCGGGTACGGTTAGTATTGTCAATCCCGGATAGCAGAATGTATACAACCGACCCCAAAATGTTGACTTTGTGAGGATCAGTCATCTGTGCAAGAGCACTTATGGATGGAAATTGGGTTCAACCTATGGATGAGGAGATAAAAATGCATAAAAGAAATGGAACTTGGAAGTTTGTTGAGAGGCCAAGAGAAAAGAAACTAGCTGGTTGCAGGTGGATCAATATGCCCATGCATAAATCAAACGGCACTCTTGATCAATACAAGACAAGACTAATGGACTGAAATATAACCAAACAATATGATAAACTGAAATAGAAATTAATGACAAACTCAGATGATGAATACTCTATACAAAAGATGAATAAATCAGTAAAGTAATGAACAATGGATGGAGATGAATTGAACTTTAATTGGAAATTCAAAGTTTAAACTTGGTTGAGGATTTGGATTCATAAGCACTAGTCCCAGTTGGTATTGAAGTTCTATTGGGAGTCTCACATTGCTCAGGTTCTTGGGCTATTGGAGATGTATGAATGTGTGCGGTCACCTACATCGTTTAAGCTAGCTTTTGAGATCCAATCCCATTTAAGATGGTATCAGAGCCTATCCTAGATCTGTTGTTGGACTTCCAGGATCGTCCACACTTCAGGCTCACTGGGACTCGAACGTGAGACTTCCCGCATCGTCCATACTTCAGGCTCACTGGGGCTCGAACGTGAGGGGGTGGGTGTGTTGAAAATTCCACATTCAGTTGCGGTCCACCCCTAGCCGCCTAATTGTGACATTTTGGTAGCCTTCATTGCAGCATCCAACACCTTCATTGTGTTGGGTGTGAAGGGGTGGATTCAATCACACATTGCCAAGAGATATGACCTATGTATTGTTTTTTATAAAGGTAACACAACCCTCACCTTACAAGCCGGTTGAGGTTGAATTAAGCCCAACCCAACAATTCTAAGAAAAATATAAACGACACTCTCAGTGATAAGAGAAGAGAGAGCCCCCAACTGAAATGAGGATCAGCTCCCATATCTTATATTGTTTTTTGGGATTAATTTCCATATATCTTTCTTATTATTATCTGTTTCCTGATTTCTCAATTTATTTAGGATTGAGTATATATATTAAAATTTAAACAGGGATCAGTGCTTAGTTTTTTGTATCAAGTCAATATCAAACTACTATTAAGATAGTATCAAACTATCAATAATATTCAAAGTTATCATCAATGTCAAGTCATTATTCCTCAGAATGGCCATGTTACTTCTCTACTTGATGATGTAGTTGTTCAGTGACAAAAGTTCACTTGAGCTTGGCAGCTAAAAGAGAAACCTGGAATGAACAAGATTTTGATAGAGAGCTAGCATCAACCAATCAACCTGTCATGTACGGTACCCCACAAATTATGTTGGGTTTCCTGATCTAACAATTTTCATTCAGTACTAAGAAACGAAAAGCCAGAAAGACCTAAAGGTTCAGTTTTTCTCTATGATTCTCTTTCTATTGGTTCTCTTAGAACTTGGGTTGGCCTAGCTCGATCCTACAAAACCGGCTTGTGGAATGAGGAGTGTCCACCACATATGAACACATTTTCAGGCCATATCTCATCCAAAGTGGGACTTCTCAACACCACCCTCAAGCACATAACCGAACAGTTGGAATGCAATCCGAGTGGCCCATTAGAGGATGGCCAAAAGATCTTTGATCAACTCTGATACCATCTTAGAATTTGGGTTGTGCGGTTAGGCCTAACTCAACCCTACAAAACCTGCTTGTAAGGTGAGGAATGTCCACCACTCATGAGCACAGTTTCAGGCCATATCTCATCCAACGTGGGACCTCTAAACATGCTCAATTCACAATAAAGCGTGAACAGAACCTTGAGTTCTAGTTAAGGAAGTCAGTCAGTCAGTAAGGGTATAACAAGATTGCATTTCATGCAATGTCTCATCTGACACATAAGAACTTGATGTCACAAATCACTAAACTTTGCTGACAGTTCTACGCAACCGCCGCTCTAGGATAAAAATGCAGATATCTACAGTCCAATGGTAATTTATAAATGTATAAAAGACACAAGACAGGATTACAATGAACATAAATAATTTATATAACAGATTGAGACTGAACATTTGGACAAAGGATCTCCATCCTCTTAAAAGGAGGAAACCGCCAATGAGTTTGCAGGTGTAGCTAAATTGACCAGCCCAAGTTCTCAATAATTGGTGTAATGTTAATGTTGGAAGTTCAATCCTTAATCATCCACACTTTTTCCCCTCTCCACTACTTAGGTGCTCGCATTGTTTACCAGGAAAATTAGAAACATAATCAAGAAGTTTGAACTTTGAACCTGTAGAAGAAGAAACCAAAGTGCTTTGCAGCAATAACCAAAGCAGCCTCATCAGGTGATGCAGCTTGATATTTGATCTTTTCAGGGGACTGCTCATCACCTTCCGGAAGTACAGTATGGCATATAGCAAGGCATCTGAAGAATTCCTACACATATATATAAAAGGGATGTTACTATATTGTATAAAATATTTATTAACATAATAAAACCACGGTACCAAATTGCACCTTTTAAATTAATGGTATCGGCATAACATAATGAAAGCAGCTTATGCGCTTAACTACATATAATACTTACCAAAAGAGCAACACGATTAAACAATGTGAATAAACATTTTCTGAATTGTGCCAAATGTTTTGAAAATTAGGCCCAAAAGTAAAGGACCTAATTATTACCTAGGAAGCACATATACAACACAGACATACATAGAAAATGATACAGATACAAGGATTTAAATTATAGAACATATAGTACAACACAAATTGAATAAAATCATACACATTTATAAGAAAATTACAGACTTCTAAGTATTTAGCTAAGTCATTCAAACTTTATATGGAACTCGTGACAGATGGTTTGAGTTGAGAAATCTTGTATAATTTCTAGGATAAATGTGAACCAATAACTCAAGTATAACATGCAACCAGCAAGCACAGATTTAAGCCGATTGATTTTCCATTAAAATTTAGAAAATATATATCAAGAAAAGTAGATGGATGTATATAAAAACCTTTTTACTCAACAAGAATCAAACTTACAAACCAAAAACTCAAGACAGGTTGAAAGATAAATCAAACTGCTACCACTAATTCAAAGTAAAGCAAAATTATTTACTTTGCATGCATCGGGATTGGGCTCATTCCTCCAAGCTCCTCTCATAAGCCTGGCATCTTCAAAATTGAAACCCCTCTCTTGCAGAACATTGGGCGATCTATTTTCCTGTAGAGCAATAATAAAACATAATTGTGCAATTTCAAAATTGGTCATCTACTTCCTTACAAACCACACAAGAGTACTACCTCAATTTTCATGCCATTGCGCTCTGCTAGTCCCCTCTCAATTTCGGTCACACCATTTCCATAGACCTCTGCTCCAATCGAACATTTGAAGAACTCCATTAAGTTTCTTGTTAGGGTCCCAGTTTTGTCGGAGAAAATATACTCCACCTAATAAATCAGTAATATTGTATTAACAAGGAAATATGAAAATAAAAATACAGCAACTGCGAAACAATTTATATTTTCATTTTTCAATCACACATGGACCGAAAATGTATGTATCATCTTTCAGATACTACTTCATATTTTATCAATTTATAATTTCAAGCAATAAACGAAATGCGTGCGTGAAGAGAACAAAAGAAAATGCCTCTATTAAAGTTTGTAGGATTTCAGATTAAGAGAGAGACAAGTAACGAAGACTTTGAATTAAAAAGTCACTGGAAAATATTCTGGCAAAACTAGTGACACAAGAGAATGCCAAAAAAAAAAAGGCAACAAAGTAGAGAAGGTAAATGGTGGAAAAGAAACTTCACAAACAAGCCACCAAGGCGAATTATGGGAGTGCAAAAGAAACAAGGGAAAACAATACTTCTTTAGCTATAAAAATAAGTAAGTTCAGAGATGGATTGGATGAAGGCATTTTGAAAGGATTATTACACACACAGTGAGAACCTTGGCAGAGACGTACTCATTCACAGTACTAAACCACTTTTATTCTAGGTTTCTTAAAAGGTCATTGTTTTTATTTTATAAACCTTTCTTTATGTTGATTTCTTTTATGTTTGCCTTTAAATCTCCACCAAGAATAATTAATTATTTTATGCCAACAACCAAAACATGTGGTAGCTACTTACCTGTCCAAGTTCTTCATTCAGATTTGAGGTTCTGGCCAATGCCGGTGTATTGCTTTCTTTGTGGTACATGCCCAAATCCTTGTTGATAAATTGAGTTGATTGAATAAATTTTATCATCTGATAAAATAACCCAAATAAATAATGTTTTCTTATTACAAAAACATGGAACTTTTGGAATATATAAATTCAAATGACTGAAACACAAACCTCTATAGACACATAGAGTGAGATTGGGATGATTGTTGAATACAGTGTTATAAGGGTAAACATAGTCAGAATAAAAACCTGACAACAGAAGACTTGGAATTAGCGATTAAGTTAAGAGGAAAAGAATGAAAGGAGGTAGCTATTTATCTTGACAGAGCAAGTACACGTTACCAGAAATCTGTTTCCTGGATTGAACTGTGCCGAGCCCTCCTCTGATGAGACAAGATGCAAGTAAAAGTATTTTTTGTTCACGAAAATAGCACTGAAATTCACAATTCCAACAATATCATTCAAAATTATATACCACTATATAAGGGACTACCTCATTTGGTCAAAATATCCACTTTTTCAAATAAACCATCATCGAATAACTAGATTAAAATATAAAAAACGCACATTCCTCAACTTCCCAGTCTGTAATTACAATTTTTTGGACTAAAATTTAGTTCTGATAACAGGCTCGTTATTATTATTATATTAAGATTTTTTATAAAACTTTCAACACTGCGATTACAACTTTTATGAATTTAATACTTATTATAGATTAATAATCATTAACTATTATTAATTCTCAACAAAAAATAGAGTTTCAAGTTGTGGACATGTCATGTAGGGTCCATCAAAATAATGGTGTTGATATTACAGTAATAAAAACAATAAATCTAATTCAGATTTCAGACAACAAATTCCAGCCCTTCCTAATACTGCCTAAACATATATAGCGTACATGAACATTACCAACAGATTAGAAGTGGTCCAGAAACTCTATTTAACTCACATACCTGCCTATGGCTCCAATAAAGCACATCATAAAGAGTGTTGCAAAAAGAGCAAGTATGAGCTTGTCAAGTTTCCTCTCCAATGTACTTCTTTTGGAAGGAACATTCATTGAATTCATCATCACCTGCAATGTCATTCAGAACGCATGTAATACACTTGAACAATTACAGAAGGAAAACGTGCAGCGACAACAAAGTGAAATATCAAAAGACATATCCTAAAAATGCAAATACAGACCAAGTTATTTTGCCTATCACATTCAACACCAACCAATTATTAAGAAACATAAGTTTAGTAAAATACACTATAACTAGTGGTGATATCATAGGTAGGGTGTATTTGGTTTATTTTCAGTGAAATGATGAAAGATCCGTTAACATTTAAAGAACAAAAAACTGCCGCAACAGGATGAAAATATAAAATACCTAGAGAGAGTAAAATATAAACCAAGCTAATCTAGATTTGCAAAAGAATAGAGACAATCAATAATGCAATCAACATATTCAACAACAAAAGTTTAATGGAGATCAAAATTTGAAAATAAAACTTGTGAGCAATGATGCCCTTTTAAAGGAGGGTGCCACCTTGTTTCATTTTGTTCCTTTTATCAGTATTTTGCAAAGGGAATGATTGGGAAAAAAAGGCAAATTCATCGTTTCCTAAACAACTTTGAATACAGGAAACTCAACAAAAATTGTTTTTTACATTTATTGGAGAAAATTATATCAACTGAAAAAGATAAGAGTAATCAAATACCCCCTTCGTTTCTATTTACATAGACAAAGAAATGATGCATATCCATCAAAGTTCAACAAACAGAACTGACTTTCCCTTGTTTTCTTTTTTCATCATCCCTGCACCTGACGGGGGTCCATATATGCTTGATAACAAAACAAAATCACATGATATACCAATGATGATTATAATTTACACTCCCTCTGGAAGGATTTATAAGCCAAAAATAGCTATATATCTTTGAATGAAATGAAAGCAAAAGTTAACACTTTTTAGCCTGTTTAATGATACTATCTCTAAAATGACCTTCACTTAATTTAACTTTAGTTTCCAATGAACCAATTTAATCTTGAAGGGAAATTTAGGTTATGGAAACAATTGTTTAATTGATCTAGTTTGATTCATTAGTATAATTATCATTCTTAAAATGTGTGATTAAGCCAATTTTTGCTTATAAATCATTCCAGATGGAGTAATAGCATAACAAGTCCAAAACAACAGAACTATGTCACAAGTAACATTTCAACAACAATGCATTACTAGTATTATTAATAACTATTTTTTACTAGATGCAGACCAAGGGCTAGAAAATTGCGTAGGTAGTAATATTAGACGTCATTTACAACAACATACCTTTGTTTCTTGTCCTGTAAAAATAACAACACCAACAATATACGCTGTATTTCTGAGACTGCATCCCTGAAAACCAGAGATTCAATAAATTAATGTCTGCTCAATTCATAAATTAAGTAAACAAAACATAAGCATCTATTGATGGTAGTACCACCATATACAAAGTTAAAAACAAACTCGACAAAGAAAAAAACACTCACTCACTCTGTCAAATGCAGCAATTATGGCTAGCTTATACAATACAACAACAAAACACAAACAGCATTGAGAAAAAAATAAATAAAAACACAGCATACTCGCAAAAGAATTTGGTTTGGACTGAGGGGAAGTGTTTGCTTTTGAATCAAAAGATTTCCAGTAAATGTATACAGGGAATTGTTTGGTTGCTCGCACTGAATTTCACCTGAAAATAGCAAGAAGACAGCTTGTCAGAACTTATAATAGATAGATTATCATTGGAATTGACTATCATCAACCTGATAATAAATGAGTATTACATAAAATTCAGAGTAATGTGTCGTAAAGAAAATTAAAAAGGCAATCATTTTGAAGAGCCATACAAACTTTCAATTACAGCAAACCACAATTTAGAAATTTCCATAAAAAAATACTAGAAATTTAAGAACAATTAATGAGACAAGTAAATCATTTAATATTTTATGAGCAAAAAATTACTAGTATTTTAGTCGTAGTGAATCCCAAAAGTGAACATTATGTCCAATCGGAGGATCTATATATCTAATGATAAATGACAACCAATTACACATTTACACAATTTTATATTACTTTTACCCAACCTGAATTAACAGCTGATCCGACACTTAACAATGGTGAATGTAAACACAGTATGTGTCTCCACAAGTAATTATAACATATGTACAAGATACTAATACTACTATACTATTTTACCAGCTAAACTCCCATACAAAGAGGAAGCCATATGAAAGATACTATACATTTCTGTAATCACATTGTTTTTAAGTTGGAATCAGAATTGTATCTCGAAGAAATAAGGCACGTAACCAATCCATAGAAACTAACATACACAGAAGACTGATTAAATTGATTTCCTGTACTCATTTCTCAGACAGATAAGCCAAAACTATGATCTTGTCACAAAAAATCCTTTTACTAAAAATGTTTAAACAAAAATGCATTAAAAGATGAAAGGTTTGAAGGTTTATCTATCCTAGGACTTGGACAGAAAATAAATAGTCGTAATAAGGGGTATCATAAATATTAATCATTAAAATACAAACCTTTAAACTCGGATGCCTTCTCTGGAGTCAGGTAATCCCAGGTTTTTTCCAATGCTTTCCTAATCTTCAAATTGGTCTCCCCGTCCAAATTAGCAGTCTGCCACCCAAACCCAACATTAATGAATCACAAATACTGATAAAAGAACATCAAAAAACACTCGTACTAGATTGAAACATATTAACAAACAAATAAATAAACCTCAATGTAGCAAACACCATCTGCATTTGTACTAGCCAAGAAAATCAAATCTGCAGGAAAGAATCCATCCTGCTTAACCTACAACAAAATCACTTTTTTCACAATCCCAAAGATATGTATGTGCCTCTACAGGATGGGAACAAATATAACAAACATGATAAAGAAAATAAGTTGAGGTGCTTGACAAAAACAAACGAAGGGTACATGAGCAAATTATTAAGAAAATCATAATATGAAAGGGGGAAGAAAAATACAAAACTATATACATCATTACTATTAAGATTATATGTAGGAGAATCAAGCAAGATAAGATTTTATTTTTATCTTATTTAGTCCTGTTTGCTTAAGTCGGGAAAATCAGTGTAGAATGAAGCAGTATTATTTCGTCCTGTTTGCTTTTACACTGTGCTTGGTTGGCGAGAATAGAGGCATGAGAAGTATCGAAGAGAGAAAGAGGAAGGAGATGCCACACTTCTCCTGATTGGGAGACAGAAGAAATAGGGGAGAGAGACCAATTTGGTGTGGGTCCCACACTTTATCTCTTCTCCACAAAACTGCGAAAAAGACAATAGAAACGGTGCTTTTCATTGTTTTCCCTTTTTTGCCCTTACTTTCTTGATCAACAAAGATGAGTGGCAAAAACCACCATTACAGTTGAGGAAGTGGAGGCCTATGTGGAGAAGTGGGTATCATTCATTTTATTTTGTATTTATTAATTATATATCTGGAGGTGGAGAAGGGGAATGGATAACTAGGAGTTGAATTTTTTTAGCAGAATCTTTAATAACTTAATAAGAGAATAGAAAACACATGAATTAAAAAAATATATATAATTGAGGTGGAGGAATGAAAGAAATAGTGCATCGAATATGATGGTAAGTGAATCGCTGAAAGCTGTGATAAATGATAATTATGGTTTTTTTTTTAAAGACGATGATAATTATGGGTTGAATACTTGAATTGCTTAGAAATAAAAATAAAATAAAAAATTAGGGGTTGAATTGGTCGTAAGCCTGATGGTGGAGTGAAACTGCATCAATGGAATTATTTTAAAAAAGCAAGGGTATTTTGGTACTATAAAAAATAATTAACACTTCTTTCTTCTCTATTTCTTTCATCTTTCTCTTATACCAAACAATACATAAAATCTACTCTATTTCTCATTTTTTTTCTCTCTTCTCATACTCTCAGCAACTTCTCTCTTCACAATCTCTCTTCCAAACCAAACACACCCTTAATCTCAAGACACTTGGTAGAATTAATTACAGGTATATTTAACAAGAGTGTTGCTATTTATCGCGAACGTAAATTTCATGAAGGCATCACAAATTCATTGCAGCCGTTAGATACTCCTTTCACGGAATACATGGGTGGTTGGATGTAAATTAGAGCCTTTGTTACGGTACTCGTGATGTCATAATGGGAAAGTATTCACTACATGCAGCATTTCCCATTTAGAAGATAATTATAAATGTAACTAGTAACTTGAAATGAGGCTTATATTTAGGGACAAGTTTCATTTCGAAAGGGGCTTTCTATTTAGGGATAGAGTTAGTAAATGTAAATAAACAAATAAAATTATTTATATGTATAATATAGTATAAATTACTTAAATATATTATTTAAAGTGTAATGAAATTTAGAATATCGCTCATCGCACTTTCTGCAATTCTGCTTTAGCGGATTTGGATTCAGCCACTGCACACCACTATCCGAGGTTAACAACATAGGATGTAAGAGGACGATAACATATTATGAACATATGTTGTGAGGACTGCAGCCCGCGACATGATAACCAACCAACATCTTATGAAAGTTCGTATGCATAGGATCAATGACCATTATAAATACTCTTCCACTGAGGTTGTAAGTTTTAGTTCGTAACATAGGCATGAAAAATAATATAGCACAGAAACATAATAGCATACTGCAGACTCACCTTGATAATATCTCCGACCTGCAACTTTTTCCAAGGTATAGACACCCACTTTTGATCTTGTAAAACATCTATCATATTATTGTTTATGGACATGTCATTTTGAAAACGCTTCTGTTGTAAAAAAATAATTAAAGGGGAAACATTAATAGGAGGGGCACAGTGAAATCCACTGGAATAAATCAATTTATAAGAAAGCCTCAATAATTTGAAATAACAAAGTCATCAAGATATTTAAATAAACATTTATCCAGTCATGCATGCATGAATACAAAAATGCATAAAATCATTCATTACATATATTGAAGTCATAATCACATTATCAAACAAAATAAGCATAATCTTTCACAAATATGGAAGCATTTTGTGTGATAAAATGCTTCTTCTTATATACATATCAATTCAACGTTTTCCTATAACATCCTTAGTTGAAATTTCTTATAAAATGTCTATCCAAAAGATGAAATCTGAATCCCCTACTCCTAAAAACTTAAGTAAAACATACCAAAAAGAAAGCAATGTGCAGAGAGAGTAAAGAAAATTCTTACCCAGTCCTCAAAAGCTTCCTTAATAAGAGAAACGAGAAGCACCAAAGATAGAGGAAGCACATTAGTTATTGGAGAGACAGGACTACAACATCAGAAAGTATGTAATTAGACTCTAAAAGCTTTCAAGATGGTGAAAGGATTAAACATATGAAAAAGTATATACTACTGATAATGACGTTTACACTAATTAATTAAAGCATGGAAAAAGTATGATGCCAGATCCAAGAAAAACATGGTAAATGATACTGTGGCAGTTTGATTAGAAGTTGATTGCAATAATAACGATATTCAGGTAATTACCTCGAGAATGAACTAGTTTGAATTGTTGAAGTCAGGGGGTTAAATAAGAAGAAAAAACAAAGACAAAGAATGAAGACTTTGAATTCGAACAATGGTTTGATTAAAACTAAGCCCTAAAGCTAAATTATACTAATATACCACAATCATAAAGACCTAATCTTAATGAAAAGAGGAAACCAATCATGATATTATAACGAAAATGAAAAACTGGTCCTAAGAAACAATCGAAGATATTATGAAATATGAATTACTCTAAGATACAACCCAAATATTGAGATATTTCTCAGATATTACAATCAGAATTCTATTGAGTAGGCCTCTGTTAAGGCAAGGCTGTCAAGTCAGTTAAACTGAATTTAGTTGGTTAACCAATTTTGAGTTGACGCTATCCTCAGCTCCTGTAGCGGCCAGGGATCGCTCCACAGGCGTGCTTTTTTAAGCCACGGTAGCTCCCCATTGTTTTACATTGGACCAAACAGAGTTTTATATTGAGAGTATTTCAATAAAATACAACTTCAACTCTTACTACTATATTAACCAGCATTCTAGGGTAGACATGCAGTGAACGTCAAAATATTGAAAAGCAAAAACTCTAACAGTCTCTAGCATAATGTTAGACCAAATACAGTCTTGTACTAAACTTTTACTAAACTTGGAGAATCAGACCTCAAACAAGTCTTATGTCACCATGCTTTATCTTATCATGCACAGCAAGTAGGCCCCTAATTTCATAGAATCAAAAGTACTGTTTTCAGCTTCATAATAGCCAGTATTAGCCACCAATTAACCCTTAAACCCACCCTGTGATCCCATGGGTTCTAAATCACCCTAACTATCAGATAACCGAATATAAATATCCAATTCAAGCATGCATCTGTAGTACATCTTATCCATACAAATAATAACTATTAAAATCAAAATGTGTCTAATTACACGATATACATTATCATCCAACCTAATAGAAGAAAGCAGTAAGCCTAAGCAAAAAAATTGGTGAAAAAATAAGACGGTGTTGTGTCCCCTCAGTGGGTATGCTCTTTCCTCATGAATTACAATTAAGCTAGTATATTGAAAATAATCATTGAAATAAAATACTTTCTAGCATTTACATACCTAATTGGGGTGGTTGACAAAATTGAGATTGTAAGAAAGTAGAGATTAGCCACCCGTCTGAACTGCAGGACAAACAGGAATTTATATCATCGGAAAATACATAAAAAACACTGATAATGTGGCAAGGATAGACCCCATCATTTAAAAAAGAGCATGATTTATCGTCAATAAACAGTACAAATGTAGACAAAATCAAAAGCTTAGAGTATCTTACCTGTTCAAATAATCCTTTTGGCAGAAAGGTGAAAAAGTTGTATTTTGTAGTCGATATTGAATTTCCCTGAAATAATGGATATTAACTAATCAAATTCGATATAATTACAAGATATAGGCATGTGAAATACATAATATAATCCCAGACATAAAAAAAATTCACTACTTCTGGAAGCCAGAACTATCAACTTGTGAAACAAGGTTGTCAAAGGGATTCGGAAGGTATCCAAAGAGAAACTAGGAAAATCAAGACGCTTTTGACCAGGAGGTAAAAAGAATATTGATGGTGGGAAGAAACCATAAAACATAAGGTTAAATAAGATAGTTGTGTAGCAAATAAGCTTAAAATCGGGAAAATATAAGGTACTAAGCAAAACACGAGGAAGCACTGAGAAATGTGAGAGTTAGAATATTGATGGGTTATACCAATTTAATCACCAAAGCTGGGAAATGTAGTATCTACAGGTTCACTGAATGTAGAGAGAGAAGGATAAGAAACTTGAGCTAAGTGGAATGTGTTAAGGATTAAGAAGGAAAAGTTTGTTCATGAGACAGGATATCAAAAAAATGTGAAAGTTGTTAACATGAGCAGGTAATTAATAAAGGATGTGAGTTTTAATTGATGGAATATTAGCCCGAGAGTAAGAAATAAAGAGAGAACAAGGAAAAACTATGGGGCCAAACCATTAATTTTGATTTATTTGGTTGGTCTTAGACATGATTAATGACCAACCAAATAAATCCAATTTATTCTTAGTGGTTTGGCCCCATAGTTTTTCCTTGTTTTCTCTTTATTTCTTACTCTTGGACTAATATTTGATCAGACTCAAGTTACTGAAAAACCACTCGGTTAATGCATGGGAGGACAACAATGGAAGCAACATACTTACTACGACATATGATGGAGCGGTATCAAATGCAACAAAAGGACTTGCACTTGGTTTTCATTTATTTGGAGAAGGCATATGATAGAGTGTCTAAAAATTTTGTGGAAAGCCCTAGAGAAGAGAAGTGTTAGGGTTGCCAATATTCGAGCTATCAAGTATATGTATGAGGAAGTCTAGACAAGTGTGAGGGCACAAGGTGGAGACACCGAAGATTTTCCCATAACAATAGGATTGCACCAAGGTTTAACACTAATCCCTTGCCTTTTCACCAAGGATTGCACCAAGATTTTCTCATACTTACGGAACACATCCAAGAACAAGCACCAAGATGCATGCTTTTTTAAATGATATCGTCCTACTTGGAGATGAAGACTTGGAGACAAGCCTTGGAAACATATGGCTTCCATGTGAGTAGAAGCAAGACAGAGTATATAGAATGTAATTTTAGCAAGAGGCGAAGCATTTCTAGCTTAGAGGTGAAAGTTGGATCATATCATACCACAAGTTACATGGTTTAAATATATTGGATCTATAGTACAAAAAGATGGAGAAATAGAAGGAGATGTAAAGCATCGAATCCAAAATGGGTAGTTGAAATGGAGGAGTGCCTCAAGTGTTTTATGTGATGCGAAAGTACCACTCAAGTTAAAAGGAAAATTTTACCGGAAGGACCGGCGATGTTGTGCAAGAAAAATTGTTAAGTGGTAAAGAACCAGCACGAACATTAGTTAAGCGTAGCAGAGATGACGATGTGGTGTTGGATGTGTGGTAAGACAAGACGGGATAGAATTAAACGACAACATTAGAGAGAGTTGGGGTAGCACCTATAGTAGAAAAGATGGTAGAAACTAGACTTGCGTGATTTTGGCATGTGAGAGAAGACATGTGAATTTTGAAGTAAGGAGACTAGATCAGATGTAGGGGAGTCAAATCACAAGAGGTAGAGGAAGACCTAGAAAAACTAAAAAGAAACTATTAAGAAGGATTTAGAACGCATCTTCAATATTTTAGGGTAGCATTTCTCTTATATTTTTTCTAGATCTACCCCTACTTCTAGTGATCTGACTCCCTTTCATTTGATCTACTCTCACTACAAAATTCACAGGTCTTCTCTCGAAATGGACAAACCACTAAGTCTAGTTTCTACAAACTTTTATACTATAGGTGCTACCCCAACTCTCTCTCTCTCTCTCTAATGTCGTCATTTCATTTCTGCTTTTTGCATCATGAATATTTTCTAAAAAAATCAGAACCAATTACTCCCTCTATCTCTATCTTCTATTTACTATATGCTTATTCTGAGACCAAAACGGCATTCCTTGTAAAATGCTCACAAACTATCCTCTTCCAATAGAAAGAACAGATTAGATTATTTAGAGTTTACATTCCAAGTTCAAAATATCTACACGCAGTTGGCATTTTGAAGATCAATCATAACACTTAATCCACAGACATATCAACTAACCAAAGCAGAACTCACCGTGAATCTTTAATCTTCAATATGACTAAATATCAATTTAATCAAAAAACTAATCCCTAAATCTGCTTTTAAGAATCGATAAGCTTACTAAAACACTAAAATATCTTCAACCTTAACATTAATTAGTTACATTACAAGTTCAAATTCAAAATATCAACACACAGAAGATCAATCGCAACTTGCTTAATTCACACACATATCAACTCAACCTGAATCTTTAATCTATTAATCAATAATATATAAAATATTTAACTTAAAAACCAATCTAATCAACTAAACCTTTTTTTGGTAGTGTTAACAACTAAAACCTTTACTAAAACACTAAAATCACCTCAACGGAACAACATGAATTAACAGCGAAATGAAAATTAAGAAGCAATGAGTGAAACGAACCTTGAATCGAACAGGAAAATTAGCTTCACGATCGTTACAGAAAATGGTGCGATTTGAAGGAGCCTGAGGTTGAACACGTCCGAGTCGAACCGATTGAGAAGGAACTCGATGGCTGATCGTGGAACTCGTTCGAGAAGCAGAACGAGACGACGATTGAATCCCATCCCATCCCTTCATCATTTCTTCAATTTCAATTTTTCATGCGATCGATCGATGATTCAATGAGATGAGATCAATTTTGTTTGTTGAACAAAAATCTCAGGCTTTGATTGGTGTTCTTCGTTTCAACGTTGAACGTGAAAAAACTGAAAGAGATTTTGACCTTCAACCCCCTAATTTCTGATTTCCCATTTTTGTCCTTGTCTTTCTATTTTCGTGTTTTCATTTTTTTTTTCTTTTTCAAAAACCGCGTTCGTGTTATTAGTAATTAATTAACAACGCTAAATTCCCTCCGCCTACGTGTTATGGTAGAAGATTAGATTCGGTAGTTAGCGTGCATTGTATTGGTTGATAGGTCCTCCACCCACTTCAATAAAAAATTAAAAAAAGTTTATCTATCTTATTTTTTAACAAGCAAATTTTATTAAACCACAAAACTCTACTCAAGACGAACTGAGACTGATGAAACAGATAATACAAATAAAAGGCGTCGTACATGGGCGGAACACCTGAAAATAAACACCTCTGAGGATAACATCCATCAAAATACACGTCACCACCTAAAATAGACTCTTTCACGAAAACGACCACTGTAAAAACGATATTCAACACCACCCGTTGTAACGCCCCCTTTTTATTTAATTATTTTTAGTTAATATTTGAATACTTTTACATGATTTTATATTTGATAAGTGATAATATGTTTGTTATTTTGTTTAGAAATATATTTGTTATAAATATGTTTGTTATTTGTTATAGAAATATTTGTTATTTTGTTTAGAAATATATTTGTTATAAATATGTTTGTTATTTGTTATAGAAATATTTGTTATTTTGTTTAAGAATATATTTGATATTTATTTGATTTATTATTTTTAGCATATGTATTATTTGACTTAGTTGCGTGTATATATATATATATATATATATATATATATATATATATATATATATTTAAGAGAGGTACGTAGTAATATTATTATAAGGGAGTTTAGTGAAGTAAAATAAAATAGGATATTTCATTAGGAGGAGTTGTTATGTAATTTTTGAGAAGTTGAGGATTTAGTGGAAAAATAAGACAAGTGGAGAAAAGTTATATAAAGAGAGAATTAGGTTAAGAAAAACATAGTAAGCGTTGTCGGAGTTTTGGAGAAAAAGGGAGAAAAGTGGCTAGAGAGGAGAGACCCGCGATTCTGCAATATTACCAGGTAAGGGTGAGCCTAGCTTCGATTATATTAACATGTCATTCATTGTTTATGATTAACTAAGGGATTGGGAAGAGTTTTGAGAGAGTTCTTAAGATAGGGTTTGATTAATGATTCTCGAATTGAATATGTGTAGAAACCAAAGAAATGGCATTAGATTGTGTTCAGGTCGATTTTAGGAGTGTATAACATCATTGTGAATCATTTTGGGTGATTAAGAGATCAAAAATTGGGTTTTTGGAGTGAAAACTGTTCTTTCCCGTAAGCGAATTCGGCCACCGATTTTCTGAAAGCCAAAACTGGAAAAACACTCACTTTTCACCCGTTTCTGTTTTGAATTAGCTTTACGTGTAAACACGAAAGTTGTAGGTATGGATGTTAGATTTTTAGTGTCGTTGGTTTGACTTCTAAAAGATTGATAGAACTTGAGTTATGGTCATATTACTGCACGTAGGTCACAGTGAATATTTATGAATTTCAGCACAACTTTCTCCGAATTTAAAATGAAAGCTGGTATTGATAGGTACTGAATTGGCTTTTGGTGTAAACATGAGAATTTTAGGCAATTGAGTTAACTTTCTAATGGCCTTTGTTTGACTTGAAAATGATTCTTAGATCTTGAGTTTTGTATTTCTAATTTGGACGAGATTTTGGGGATAGGGTCGTAGATAGTAATAGAAATGCCCTAAGACCTGTAATCGAATCAGGAATGATGATGTAAGATGTTTTTAATTGTTGGCGTTAATCTATGATTTATATGTTTGTTAAGTGAGTTATATGAATGACGTTTGAATGATATTGCAATGATGATTATGTGATGTGAATATGTGTTAAATGTGCTGAGTTGGTGCCATGTATTGTTATAATTGCATGTGTCGGTCAAGAGTCGTAAATGATGTTAAGATGTTGTGTGTAACTTGTTTAAGTTGCAAAGAGTTGAGTCCATGCATTTGCATAATTTGAGACGGTGGAGCTTTTGCTCAAAGCGACGGTGGAGCATTTGCTCAAAGCGACGGTGAAGCATATTAATGCTTAAAATGGTACCACATGCATGATGTTTAAGATGTTAGAGTTGCATAGTCGAGTTGCATTTGTCGAGTCTTGTGTCTAAGACGTTATGAGATGATTTGTTATGTGAAGATGTTTTAAAGATGATTTGTTATGAGAAGATGTTTAAAGATGATTTGTTATATGTAGATGTTTGAGACGTTTCCGTTATTTGCGATGATTGTTGTTGTTGTTGTTGTTGTTGTTGTTAAGCATAAATGTTTGAATTATATGTTAATATAATTGTTGTGAATCTCACCCCTTCTGTTGGAATTGCCGCCTTGTGGGCAAGTGCAGGTGACCAAACTTAGGTTCGACGATGTGAGAGGTCTTTGTGGTGTCGTAGGAAATGCTCTGATATGTAACGGGATGAGGTTTTATTGAATTCTATTCCTTTATGTATCATGTTGAACTAATTATGATGTTTACGATCTACCTTTGAATTTTTGAGATGTTTGTGAGGCCTTTGTGCCAAGAATTAATTATTTTAAGGATTTTGAAATTATGATTCCGCTGCAAAGTTTTTGAAAAGATTTATGTTAATGAATTTTGAAGGATAAAGAATTATTATTCTTTTTATTTTAAGGATTTTTATGATGTGTGACATCCCATTTGTGTTATACTCTGATAATTATGTATGAATTTTTATGTTGGAAATTTGGGGTGTTACAATTGGTATCAGAGCAGGTCGGTCCGTCCGGCCAATTAGAGAGTCGAGTGACGTTGTCTTAGAGTTAGAATAGTATAGTTGTATTATTTTGACTATTGTTTGTTGGGTAGAAGACTAACATGCAGGAGTTTATCCATAGTTGTTTAATCGAAGTAAATTTTCGAGGACGAAAATCCTTTAAGTGGGGGAGAGTTGTAACGCCCCCTTTTTATTTAATTATTTTTAGTTAATATTTGAATACTTTTACATGATTTTATATTTGATAAGTGATAATATGTTTGTTATTTTGTTTAGAAATATATTTGTTATAAATATGTTTGTTATTTGTTATAGAAATATTTGTTATTTTGTTTAGAAATATATTTGTTATAAATATGTTTGTTATTTGTTATAGAAATATTTGTTATTTTGTTTAAGAATATATTTGATATTTATTTGATTTATTATTTTTAGCATATGTATTATTTGACTTAGTTGCGTGTATATATATATATATATATATATATATATATATATATATATATTTAAGAGAGGTACGTAGTAATATTATTATAAGGGAGTTTAGTGAAGTAAAATAAAATAGGATATTTCATTAGGAGGAGTTGTTATGTAATTTTTGAGAAGTTGAGGATTTAGTGGAAAAATAAGACAAGTGGAGAAAAGTTATATAAAGAGGGAATTAGGTTAAGAAAAACATAGTAAGCGTTGTCAGAGTTTTGGAGAAAAAGGGAGAAAAGTGGCTAGAGAGGAGAGACCCGCGATTCTGCAATATTACCAGGTAAGGGTGAGCCTAGCTTCGATTATATTAACATTTCATTCATTGTTTATGATTAACTAAGGGATTGGGAAGAGTTTTGAGAGAGTTCTTAAGATAGGGTTTGATTAATGATTCTCGAATTGAATATGTGTAGAAACCAAAGAAATGACATTAGATTGTGTTCAGGTCGATTTTAGGAGTGTATAACATCATTGTGAATCATTTTGGGTGATTAAGAGATCAAAAATTAGGTTTTTGGAGTGAAAACTGTTCTTTCCCGTAAGCGAATTCGGCCACCGATTTTCTGAAAGCCAAAACTGGAAAAACACTCACTTTTCACCCGTTTCTGTTTTGAATTAGCTTTACGTGTAAACACGAAAGTTGTAGGTATGGATGTTAGATTTTTAGTGCCGTTGGTTTGACTTCTAAAGGATTTATAGAACTTGAGTTATGGTCATATTACTGCACGTAGATCACAGTGAATATTTATGAATTTCAGCACAACTTTCTCCGAATTTAAAATGAAAGCTGGTATTGATAGGTACTGAATTGGCTTTTGGTGTAAACATGAGAATTTTAGGCAATTGAGTTAACTTTCTAATGGCCTTTGTTTGACTTGAAAATGATTCTTAGATCTTGAGTTTTGTATTTCTAATTTGGACGAGATTTTGGGGATAGGGTCGTAGATAGTAATAGAAATGCCCTAAGACCTGTAATCGAATCAGGAATGATGATGTAAGATGTTTTTAATTGTTGGCGTTAATCTATGATTTATATGTTTGTTAAGTGAGTTATATGAATGACGTTTGAATGATATTGCAATGATGATTATGTGATGTGAATATGTGTTAAATGTGCTGAGTTGGTGCCATGTATTGTTATAATTGCATGTGTCGGTCAAGAGTCGTAAATGATGTTAAGATGTTGTGTGTAACTTGTTTAAGTTGCAAAGAGTTGAGTCCATGCATTTGCATAATTTGAGACGGTGGAGCTTTTGCTCAAAGCGACGGTGGAGCATTTGCTCAAAGCGACGGTGAAGCATATTAATGCTTAAAATGGTACCACATGCATGATGTTTAAGATGTTAGAGTTGCATAGTCGAGTTGCATTTGTCGAGTCTTGTGTCTAAGACGTTATGAGATGATTTGTTATGTGAAGATGTTTTAAAGATGATTTGTTATGAGAAGATGTTTAAAGATGATTTGTTATATGTAGATGTTTGAGACGTTTCCGTTATTTGCGATGATTGTTGTTGTTGTTGTTGTTGTTGTTGTTAAGCATAAATGTTTGAATTATATGTTAATATAATTGTTGTGAATCTCACCCCTTCTGTTGGAATTGCCGCCTTATGGGCAAGTGCAGGTGACCAAACTTAGGTTCGACGATGTGAGAGGTCTTTGTGGTGTCGTAGGAAATGCTCTGATATGTAACGGGATGAGGTTTTATTGAATTCTATTCCTTTATGTATCATGTTGAACTAATTATGATGTTTACGATCTACCTTTGAATTTTTGAGATGTTTGTGAGGCCTTTGTGCCAAGAATTAATTATTTTAAAGATTTTGAAATTATGATTCCGCTGCAAAGTTTTTGAAAAGATTTATGTTAATGAATTTTGAAGGATAAAGAATTATTATTCTTTTTATTTTAAGGATTTTTATGATGTGTGACATCCCATTTGTGTTATACTCTGATAATTATGTATGAATTTTTATGTTGGAAATTTGGGGTGTTACACCCGTCGTCGCTACTCATCGCCAAAGATGAACACCCGTCCAAATTAAACTCCCAGCCCCGAACATCAAAGTTGAGCCACATCGAAAAGCTCATGTCTGAAAGATCATACAGTTTCCACCACCTCTCGAACTCCGATCCCCCGAAAGAAACCATAAAAAGCCCAAAACCAAACTTGATCCAAAGAATTGACTCCCGGTCTCGAATCAAAAGTGATCGTTCCACCAAACATTAAGACCAAAACAGAAGGGCACCCCTCACCTTCAATACACCAGAGAAACACCAAATCACGCCAAAAAATTGAAAAAGGTCCATATATCTTATTGAAATGAGACTTGAGATAAACATACTCCAAGGTCTCATTTCAGCATCCTTAATATAAAAACATTAGGTAAGAACAACCAAAGCAAAACATAATATCATTTACAACCTTATGCTTCATCTGATGATGCCTCTATACAACGCCCTCCCTCACCCTCTCATTTTTCGGTGCTTCCCCACTTGTCTCAAATGCAATGAGATTTTTTTTAAATGAATTTAGTAGATTCAACTTGGAGCAAATATTCAATGGGAATAGAAATACCTAATGATTTTCACCATTTTTTCACGTTTTTTTTATTCATGTGTTGTAAGATTTTAAGTGTAAAAAGGTGCATTCGTTTTAAAATTCATTTTCTCACCATGTGAACTAAATAAATATTTAATGAGAGATGAGATATATGGAGGATGTATCAAGTGAGAGGAGTAAATATAATGAGAGGATCAATTATTTGCCATTGGATTAAAATCAAAGGTTGTGATTAAATTTTGTATAAAAAATAGCATGTAAGGTAGTGCTACCCTTTTATCCCTGTCCATCTTCCTTTATGCAACTACCTCTCTTTCCTCTCAATTCATTGCTTCGTTTTCCATATTAAATCAAATTAGGTTTTATTATTTGCGGTTTACAAGTTCGACCCACCAAACTTTAATAAAAAATTAAATCAAATTAAATTGTTTCCTTTGAACAATAGATTAGAGGAATTTTCTTAATCTTCATGATTTTTTATTCGTGATTATCTATGGAAAATTAAAAGTTTTCTAAGAAATGCAAAACAATAGAAACGAGAATTGAAAAAAATAGGCACCTCAAAACAGGATGAAACATGACAAATTGGGGAATTTGTCAACCATTCATGTCATTCATCGCTTGAAATTGGAGAGTTGGAAGAAAGAATAACCCAAGAGAAAGGGGTATGCCTTGAGAGATAAGATGGAAAGTCGTTACTAGAAAAAACACTCGCGTAGATGAAATAGTTATAGGAGGTGCAGTTTTAACTTTTAAGAGAGAAAGAGATCTGAATCGTTCTTTTAAACCTAATGGATATTAGTTGTTCCTCTCATCTCTCATTATAACACACTCCTCTCACTTGATACATCATCTCTCTCTCGTTCTCTCTCTCTCTCTCTATATATATATATATATATATATATATATATATATATATGTAACACATATACATATACATGTGGGAGACCTGATATGTTATCCTTATTGTAAATGGCTTGCTCGTATCATGGTCCTCCCTCAAATCATTATCGGTATATTGTGTTAAGTGATGAGTAGATGTCTCAATTGTATGCAAATCCAAACCACACCCCCCCCCCCCCAATATGAAGCTCGTTTGTTGTAAAGGTGAATGCTTAAACTTGTTTCGTGATAATTAACCTGGATATAGATATTTTTAGCCATGAGAGATGATAACTGACAAAATAGTTGGTTATCATGTTGCACTTATCTCTCACAATGAACAAGAAATTGAGTGAATGCATTGCCTAAAACATCTAATCATTGCCTATTTAGAAGTTTATAGTTTTCGGTTGTTTTATTGTTAATTAATCATTTTAAACTAGTAATATTTGTTGTGGATGTTTGATGATACTTGATGAGGAATGGATCTGAAGATATGGGAAGTTGCAGCACGAATTAGGATTGTTTCGTTGAAGATTTGGAAAGATGCAGCTCCCTGGATCGCTAGTCGGGTTGTACAACTAGTACGAACCCATGTGATCAGTTCTAGACTTTTCTCAAGGAGTAAGAATGAGTTGGCACCAATGATCGGAATTCTGAGAATAAAATAGAATATACCTGGAGTACGTAGGATATGATAAGGAAAACTCTTGTGTAAAATGATCAAAGGCTACAACTTGTAATGGTTGGCCATGTACTATAAAAGGACAACCATGTATTGGTGCCAAGGGTCCGAAAATTTGTTAGTGAATTGGAGAGGCCAAGTTCCAGCTAGGGTTAGCAGCTTTAGAGTTCTCACTCTATCTCATCTTCTCCATAGATGAGCACAAATTCTAGTTCTTATAGTTAGATTACTTGGGGATGCTTTTAGCTCACCAATCTCCTTTGAGGATTGTAATCTTGTACCAACTCTATTTAATATATTAATTTAGTTTTTCATGTTTTCATTTATGTTTTCCTTCATCCTCATCTTTGGGGTTCAACTCACCATGAGTTAAACCCCTTCTTGTGGTTTAGTCATGGTGAGGTTATGATACTCTTTACTCGTGATATATAAAGCTATAAATTTGTGATTCTTTTGAAAAATTTGATTTAACTCAAAATCTTTAGAAGTAAAAATTGATCTATTTTATTTCTAATGTTACAGTTCCTTGGGATCAAAAAGATATGTGACTAGAACATGTTTGTATAATATGAATTTGTCCCTATGCATCGAAAGTTGAAAGGATCAAGAGAGACTACTTTGCACGAGTACTAGATCTTGGAGGAGGCTTCATACACTAAGATCTAACTAAGACTCTTTTATAGGCCAAAGGCTCAGCAAAATAACATTTTGATGGGAGATGTTGAGATCCCATCCTAGTAATGTTGCCTATTAAGTTTTGTGTGATTGTACACTGAAAGGTATGTCTTTACGAGCTTAATACGAAGTCTGAGTGCACAACACTCCCAGTGGCCATCAGGTTACCGAGAAGCCGTAGAAAGTTATAACTCTGTAAATCTTAGTAAAGCTCTGTCATAACTGAACGTGGTTTAAACCACACTTTTCACTGAGAATTTCTAATTTTTTTAACTATTTTCCCAACCTTTAACTTTTATATTTATTGTTGTGATAAATGATTTATTTTATTTTCTTGCAAACAAGTTTTATGTTGGAAAGCTATAGAGTGTTATAGCTCCCTGGTCCATGTGAAGAGAAATGATGCGTTTAATTGTTATAATCATTATGACTTCTCTCACCACATGTCATTTTGAAATGTTACACTCACGATTGAACAAAGCTTTAGTTGCACATGTCTATTATTGTTTAAAGATACTTCATAGTCCATTGAACAAAGTTTTATACGGTTTCACTTGACTAAGTATTTTCTTCTTATATACAAAGTATTTCCTTCTCCCTTTGGAAATTTCTAAAACTTTAGTTTAGTTGTGTCTTTCTTTTTCTGTCATTACTTAAGGACGAACAATGATTCAAGTTTAAGAATGTGATAATTCTTAAAATTAAGAGTTATTTAGCACACCTAAGTCTAAATTAATATCCCCTTTAATATTGACTTCATCATGTTTTTGGGATTATTTTCATAGTTATGTCATTTTGTTATTTTAGAGGAAATGTGGTGATTTAGTGTTCTGAAACGAATTGTGTTGGTCTGTCCATATGTGAAGGTTACATTTTGAAAGAAATATTGCAAAGGGGGAATTAAAAATTTGTGGGGTTCAGTGCATGACAACCTTATCCTAAGAACACATGAGAAACATCGTGAATCAATGAGACATTGAAAGAATATTTGTCCCGTCACTTGATTCCATTGGGTTAATGGTTGCTTTATGCATGAGGACAAAATATGACCAAAAAGGAAGGAGAGAGAGAGAGTCCAAAACACATTTTCATCATCATATTCCACTGCCTTCCACTACATTTTGAAATCTTTGGAGCTTTAACTTGAAGAAAATGAATTTGCATTGTGAGTTGAAGCCATAATTGTTATATTAGCTCGTATTATTCCTCTTTTCTTCATACTTACTTTAAAATAGGTTGCAATGAACTCATTTATGTTAGTCTTCAAGGTTACTTAGCTCACTATCACAATGAGATAAAACTCTATGGGTGAGGATCAATAAATTTATTTATTTATGAAAAATGATAAATATGAAAAGTGCTTGATTTAATATGGATTAAGCTATTATGCTTGAAAAGCAAATACGGAAAATGCTTTAGTTAAATGTCTAGGGATATCTTTTAAGTCCATAGGGAACCATTGTGATAGTAATGTTGCATGGTGGTTTGATTTGAAATGTGAACCTATAAAAGGTAGTAGTCCAATGATATCGATAATTCTGTTGGAAAATCCAGGTACGATCCAAGAATGCTACTTCATGTTGTAGCATCTAGGCACGTGTAAGCAAATTGTATAACTAAGTTGTATCCTTAACTACTATTTACCACCCATATTTTAGACAAACTTTCTCTCATTATTTCTTGCCTACATAATTTTAATTTTAATTTTCACGATCAACCCAAAATGTTTATCTTTGTTATTTGTTACTTAGGATCCTAACTAATTTAAAAATTTGGAAATGTTTGGAACTTATATACATCAATATTTGTGGAAACGATGCTACTTTCAATTTATTACTTATTATGATAGCAAATACTTGTGTTTCATCTCATATTCACAACAAAATTCTAGTCTAACCATTGAGAATTTTGATGATTTATTTTATAAAGATGAATTCTTTTTTTTTTTCCTTCTATAATCACACATTTCTCACAAATAATATGATTATTACAACAAGCAACAACTGAGGACTTTAGGGATTTATTTATTTTCAAAATGAAAATTTCATTTTCCAATTTTCTAATGGTCCTTTATCGAGTGGCCATTAATTTGGCTGCCCTTGTTTTCTCCTTATGAAGATTTTCCAACGCAGTTTGTAGTTCATCATAAGTAGATAAACTTTCATACAGAATCTCTTACAACACTTTTCTAATGCATGTGATGTGATACCATAAACACCAATTTGAAATACATACTAAAATTAATAATGATCATCGAGCAAAAAAAACCAAATACGCGACGCGACATTGTATTTTCACAGGGACATTTTTGATATTTCAACTTTAAATAGAGGGTAGTTTTGTAAAAATACCTAAGACTTCTCTCTTCTTCCCCATTTATCTCCTCTCATCACCATCTGGTTCAGCCACCACCTCACCCTCAACAACCTCCACCCCATTTTGTCCTCATCTTTTCTCCACCACACCATCCTTCCTCACAACCACCATTGTTGTCACCATCTCACTCAACCACCACCGTCATCATCCACAATCACCATCATCCTCCTTCCATTCATCTTTTAGGTAGATGTCATTGCCCTCTTCTCCTCATATTTATATCCTCTATATCTGCATAGAAAGATAGTGATTTCAGCGAAATCCAGATTAGCAGGAAAAGAGAACGACGTTGATGTTGGTTTAATGGGTCGTCGCAAATGAGAAAAAGTTGTAGCGGGAGAAGAGGAAGAGACATGCTTGTGAGTGACAAAGAAGGAAAGGGAAGAAAAAGGAATAGTAAAATACGTTGTTGGCCAAACTTATGAGTGTGTCTATGTGAGTGGGAGAGAGAGAGAGAGAGTTGAAGGTGAAAGAGACAAAAGGAAAGAAAACATATAAAAATGAAATGATAATCGAACAAAAAAACACAATACACGACATTGTATTTTCACAGAGACAATTTTGATATTTCAAATTTAAATAGAGGGTAGTTTTGTAAAAATACCTAAGACCTCTCTTCTTCCCCACTTATCTCCTCTCATACCATTTGGGTCAACCACCACCTCACCATCAACAACCTCCACCCCATTTTGTCCTCATCCTTTCTCCACCACACCATCCTTCCTCACAACCACCATCACCCTCATCAATCATCACCATTGTCGTTACCATCTCCCTCAACCACCATCGCCATCGTCCACAATCACCATCCTCCTTCTTCCATTCATCTTTTTATGTAGATGACATTGCCCCCTTCTCCCTCATATTTCTATCCTCTATATTTGCATAGAAAGAGAGTGGTTTCAGCGTAACCCAGATTGACAGGGAAAGAGAATGATGTTGGTGTTGGTTCTAATGAGTCATCGTCGATGAGAAAGAGTTGCAGAGGAAGAAGAGGAAGAGACATGCTTGTAAGTGACAAAAAAGAAAAGGAAAGAAAAAGGCATAGTAAAATATGTCAGTGGCCAGACTTCTGTGTGTGTGTGAGTGAGAGAGAGAGAGAGAGTTGAAGGTGAAAGAGACAAAAGGAAGGAGAACATATAAAAAAGAAAAAGAAAAGAAAAAACAGTATACGATTGTTGTATGTGATTTGTCTAAAATTCTGCGTTTTTTTTTATCATTTCTCTAATAAAATAACTAGTTCTAAATAAAATGTACAACAAATACAATTAGAGTATCAAAATTTATTTTTAAATGTGAGGCTCAGGACACCAAATTTCATACTTTCACAAAAGACAACTTGTACAATAATATTTCCCCTAAAAAATAATACTTAATTCAAAAATGGTTTGTGATCAAAGTAACCATGATGTGTTAAACATGCATTCTTAAACATGAAAACATTCACGAAACTAAGAGGTAATTGGAATTGATCTTCGAAATTCACACTTTCTAGTATTCAGAACCAATAATTTTATATAATAATTCAGTTTAGGACTTCATAAATACAACAAACAATTTTCCACCCGGTATCATCTATTAGAGCTTGGATCACCGACCGGCAATATGAAACAAATGTGTTTTTACCAATGCGCATGCACAAACAGAGGAGGGTGATTAGTCGAAAATCATGAAAGGTAAACAATAAGTCATTTTTTAAAGAAAAATTCAGATGATAAATTGATTTAAATAGCCTCTCTTTTATTTATTGATTTAGCATTAAATAGCTTCTGTTAAAAAACCATTTTAAGTATTTTATCATTTTAGTATATAACCTTGTTTAGATAATAATTTTTAAGTAGTTTCTCATAGAAATCATTTTCGAAAGATATATTTTAAACAAATATGTATTCTTTATTATGTTAAATCTCTAACAATGAATATCAAAACTACTCTTTTAATTTGTAATATCAAAACTATGATTCCGTAGATTGGATTTATTTGGATGAGGTTATGAGAAAAATGACTTTTCCGGTTTTATGGCGGAAATGGATAAGAGAATGTGTGTCTACAACTACGGCTTCAGTTTTGGTGAATGACAGCCCCACATATGAGTTTCCCTTAGAGAGGGTTCTTCGTCAAGGTGATCCTCTCTCTCCTTTTTTATTCCTTCTGGTTGCGGAGGGGCTGAATGTAATGATGACTAAGATGGTGAGTGAAAATTTATTTGATGGGTATGTGGTTAGAGAGCATAATGCTCTGGTGATTTCTCACCTTCAGTTTGCCGATGATACTTTGTTGTTGGGTATTAAAATTTGGAAAAATGTTTGAGCTCTGTGTGCGGTGTTGTTGTTGTTGTTTGAGGCTATGTCTGGGTTGAAGGTTAATTTTAATAAAAGTATGCTAGTTGGGGTAAATATCTCTGAGTCCTGGTTGGTTGAGGCAACAACTATTCTAAATTGTAAAGTAGGAAAGATGCCTTTCCTGTACTTGGGTCTCTCTATTGAGGGAGGTCCTCGTAGATTAGCGTTCTGGGACCCTGTGATGCATACCATTAAGTATAGACTGTCGGCGTGGAAAAGTCGTTTTCTTTCTTTTGGGGGCCGTCTGACTCTTCTTAAATCTGTCATGACCTCTCTGCCTGTCTATGCTCTTTCTTTCTTCAAAGCTCTATTAAGTATAATTTATTCCCTTGAATCTTTATTTAATTATTTTTTGGGGTGGGAGTGAGGTTCTTAGTAAAATTCATTGGATTTGTTGGAAAACTATTTGTCTTCGAAAGGAGGATGGAGGTTTTGGGGTTAGGCAGTCGCGGGAGTTTAATTTATCTCTTTTAGAGAAGTGGTGTTGGAGGATGTTGGTTGACAGAGGAGGCTTTTGGTATAGGGTGTTGGCTGCTAGGTATGGTTAGGAGGAAGGAAGGTTGGAGGTTGGAGGCCGGAGTGATTCTTTTTGGTGGAGGAAGGTGGCGAAGATTAGGGACGGGGTAGGGGAGGAGGGAGAGGGATGGTTTGCTGGGATGGTGTCGAGGAAGGTAGACGATGGGGCGACCACATTGTTTTGGTTAGATCGGTGGGTAGGAGATGTTCCTCTCTGCCAGCGTTTTAGCCGGTTGTTCAACTTAGCGGAGAATAAATTGGTTTCAGTTGCCTCTATGTTCTCTCTAGGTTGGGATGAGGGGGGTAGAGTGTGGCAAAGGAGGAGGAGGTTGTGGGTGTGGGGGGGATGAGATGTTAGCGGAGTGTAAGATTTTTCTCTCTAATGTCTTTTTGCAGCCTCATGTTTCAGATATTTGGCAGTGGCACCCTGACCTTGTAGGGGGCTATTTGGTGCGTTCAGGTTATGAGATTCTTACTACACAGGATCACCATGTGTTGGACGCTGCAGAAAATCTCATTTGGCATACTCAGGTGCCGCTGAAGGTTTCTATTTTAGCTCGGCGTTTGCTTCGAGACAGGCTGCCAACAAAAATCAATTTACACATCTGTGGCATCCTAACTGATGCGGACATCTCCTGTATGTCGGGGTGCGGACATGATGAAACTGCTAATCATCTGTTTCTGCATTGTGATATTTTCGGTTCTATCTGGCATCAGGTGCGGTTCTGGCTGGGTTTTTCCGAAGTTGATCATCAAAGTCTTGGCGTTCATTTTCCTTACTTCACTAATTACTTAGGTGGTATGAAGACCAGACGTTCATTCCTTCAACTTATTTGACTTTTCTGTGTTTGGCTTATCTGAAAAGAACGGAATAATAGAATTTTTAATAATATTATCACTCCTATTGAGGAGCTAGTGGAAAAGGTTAAGTTCCATTCTTATTGGTGGTTGCGTGCTAATAACGTCGCTTTTGTGTACGGTTGTCAGCAATGGCGGTCGAAGTCGTTGCTTTGCTTGGGTATCGGCTAATGCCTACTTTTGTTTTGTTCCATTTCTTGACAAACTATTTGTATTTTGAGTGACCTCTTTGGCACGTCTTGTGCTAAAGAAGCGTTTTGGTTATTGTGGATATATATCATTTTAGCTTTTTCAAAAAAATAAATAACAAATGAGGTCGAAATAGGTTTTACAATTTTTGAGTAAATTCTGATAAAAAACAAAGTAGTAAAAATCACTTTTTTTAATCTATGGCAAACTGACCCTAAGAGAAGAGATCCAAGGTGATTTATCCAACCTCCTTCTAGTTCTCCTTTATCTTGTAAACTTGCAGATTTATTTACTCACAATTTTGATAATAATCGATGAATACTTCTTCTCAATTGTTTTCTCTCATCTTCCTCTCACAACCAACTTGATGTGCTGCATTTTGCACTTGAAAGTTTCCATGTAGTATCACTATCAAGTAACTACAAGCTACACAGTTAATTTGACTATTTGTAATCAGATACGCTTTTTTTTTTAATAAGATTTGTGATGAGTAGCTAAAACTCATCAGAAGACTACGAATACAAACACTGAATTTTTTTACTTAAGAACAATAAATGTTTCCAATAGTTACACATGAAAGTGCTGCTTGAATTGATTTTGCAGAGCAACTTAAACATTGTATCTTGTCCAACATTTTGTTTAATATATGTGTTTGATTGAAGCATCTCTTGTTGTACTATTGTTAATGCAATAAGATTTTATTTTAAAAAACCTGTCTTGTCCAATTTAAAGAGCCGATTTTAGAATAATCTTTACATAAGAGTAATTTTGAATGCAAAAATGAGACAATCGGATTCACTTAAAAAGATAGCAAGTCTTTTATAAATCTTTAAATACACTTTCAATGTATGTGATTAATTAATTTTTCCTAACTTTCCAAAGAAACTTCTGATATCCATGTTTTATATTTCCTTTTTTTATTTTTTATTCTTTTTATTTTTATAACTTTAACTGAAAAATTGCGGAGAGAAGTGTGATTGAGTTTCCCTGGTTACTGAATGAATGAGAGTGGATTGAATAACTTAGGGCAGAGTAGAATAAAAATTGTCTCCATTGAGTAACATTTTTGCAATATGGTAGAATTGAATGTCAGATGTTAAAAAATAGATGCAATAATGCTAAAAATTTCTTAATTAATCAATAATAGTGACTAAAAGCCAGAAAATAATTTTGAAAAACAGCATTAGCTTTATTTATTGAACCTTGCTACACAAACAAACACGAATATTGAGACTACTACACAAAATGTAAGCATTATGTATTCAAGACAAGCAGCATTCTTATACAAGAATGATAACTTTAAGAGTCACGTTAAATACCAACCAAAAAAAAAAAAAGCCTGAAAGTCTACTATAGTACACAATATTGAGTAAATGAATTCATTTTCAAAGCTTAACCACAAACTGAAGCTGCCTGTTGAAAACAGTAACAGCTCCATACCTTTGTGTAGAAAATGGGAATGAAGAAGTGTCCATTGGACTTTAACACCTTAAGTATATCATTTTTGTTTTATAATAATATAGGAGCATTTGAAGGATGAAATGGAATACTGCTCGTTTATGCATTTTATTATTACACGATAAGGGGATCTTGTACCCTACGTCGTTCTTTCGAAACCACCACCTACCTGCATATGTAACCATTCTGGTGAAGAACCTCTGCTTGGCTCTCTTGTAGCTTGTGAAACAAATGGCATGCCGGCAAGATCAAACGTTTGTTGACCATACTGGAAAGAGAGAAAAAAACTAGGTCTTGTAAGTCCAATGTTTTTTTAAACAATGATGAACAATAAAAAACTAAATCAATCATTTAGAATCATTTTAATCTGTATCCTCTCAATCAAGTATATTTATCCTCTACAGCTAAAGATTGAACATTGGATTAATCTAAGGGCTGAGAGTTCAATACTCTCGCCCATTATGCAGAGACCAGAGGTTGCAAGCTTCTTAAACTAATCAGTTTTGAAAAGCACCTAGTGAGAAGCTATCATTCATTTGAAGCAAAGTACTCAACAACAACAAAAATTGCAGAGTACTCAACAACAAAATTTGCAAATGAAACAAAAATCTTGTGCGTGAATAATGTCTGCAAAAGATGATTCAACCTTGTTATACATACTTGCAACATAGCAATCGCCAGAACTACTATACTCGTGAGTTATGCGAGCCATGTCTTGTCAGAAGGAAAATTTTCAAATAAAGGGGGTAGAAACAAGCTTTCAACTTGATTAGGGTTTCAATATAAATATCAAGGGATGCTTAACACTTACATCTTTTGGAGGAAAGGCTTCAATGCCGGTATTGAGTCTTGAATTAACTGCTTCAAGTTTCATCGATAAAAACTGACATCAAGTAACATTACAATCGTCAAAAATCAATTTCAAAACATAATAAATTTTGAAAAGATTATAATTCAGTAAATACCAAAATCAGAAATAGAATAGATACCTCCACTTGGCGCTGAAGTGATTGAATATAATTAATTATCTCATCAAGCACCAATGCTTTCCCAATAACCTAAATTGAAGAAAGTCTTAATTTAATATGAGATTATAACTGACCAACAATTAGGAAGATCATAACTGTTATTTTCTTTCCATGGGCCCAAGTAGCACGTTTTTCCTACTTTTAGTAATTTCCTTTCATTTGGTTTATTATTATTACTATTTTCATTTCATTTCCGTTTATGTGAATAAGAGAGCAGAAAAAATTAACAGGTAGTAAAAACATTACCTTATTACAACCAGGAACTAAATCCTGTAGAATTTTCATCCTTTCACTAATCTTTTCCCTTCTAGCCTGTTTATTGCCCACCAACATTCCAATTAGAAGCAGAGGCATAGACTCTAACCGCAACAAAACCATAAATTTACATTTTCCTTAAACAAGATTTAACATCATAGCAATGATTGTGTCCAAACACTTGATATTGAGAAGTGCGGTTAAGTATGTATGATAATCTGATTATCAAAACCTATGATGTCGCAGCCAAAACGGCGCTTCTCAACTCAATTGCTGTTATCTTGCTTAAGAAATTGATCTTAACAATTAGACAGAGAAAAAGAACCTAAAAACAATAACATAAGAGTTTTTAAAAGAGTTGTGAGTAAAGGGTAAATTACGCGTTCTGCAAGACTGTGGCTATCAGTAGCTTGACCCCTTCTAGCTCGAACATGGATGTAATCTTGCTTAGGAGGGTCAGAAGGAGGTGGCTTACTGCTTTGCTCCGCATGCTTTCCTGAACTGGCTTCTCCTTCAACTTTACCATCACCACCCTCATTCTTGTTCCCCGATGCTTTAGTCCGTTTTCCATCACTATCATTCTGCACAATCCAAATAATAATTCCATTAAATCACACTGACTAATTCCAAATACAGCAAATACACATATAGATAACTAAATTATTACCATAAAGGAAGTTTTCTCTAGAATAATTAGGACATCCAAGTTCAAAACAAAATTTCGAATTGCAATCATAGTCACAAAACGATAGAAAATTGGGTCTAAATACGAGCGAAGTAGCCAAAATTTTGGTCCATGTTGTAGCAAAGACATCAAAATCCTTGAAATCGCGACCAAACCTGAATAAGTTCGCATACCATTTTTAAAATCAAATTGGTCCTTATGTTGAGATTACACTTCCATAGGCAAAATAGTTTGTGAAATTGCTAAAAACATCATTAGAATTTATAACACTATTTTATTCCTTCTAAGTACCAAAAAAAGATGAAGCAAAATCTTGAGCGGGAAAATTGCAAAAAATTTCCAATAATAAAATAAAAAACACATTTTTAGCAGATATACAAAATCCAATGATTAACAACATAATTAGATCCGTTTTAAGTATATTCATTAAAACAACAACTCAACTTTCTTAATCAACCAATTAATCACTCCCCAAAATACATATATTTAATATTTAATTTATACTTTATACTTTATTTAATCAAACAGTTACTGCAATGAATTCCTTCCAAAAAAAAAAAAACTAAAAAAAGAATAAAAAAAATGAATACCACGGCATTGGCACCGCCATTACTGGTGGAAACACACTTAGCAGAATCATCTTCAGAGTCACGTCTCTTCTTACCACCACCAACACCACCATGGTTCAAAACAACTCTTGACTCCGGTCCATTACCATCCCGGTTTAAACCGGGTCCAAACTCACCATACTGTCCTAAACCGTTCCCAAACTGCGGCCTTCTTAGTCCCAATCCACCTCCGCCGCCATTAATCGCCGCTGGAAACTGCCAGATCTCCGCTAAACTAAACGGCGTCGTATTTCCATTCCCATTCGGATATGAACCCTCGTTCATCATCGCTCCTGGATCCATTTCGGTTCACTAACTTCAAACCCGAACCGAACCGAACCGTTTTCAACTCAACATTAATCAATTAATTGAAAGAAAAGGAAGCAAAAGAAGAATACACAGTTCAACTTCAACTTCAACTTGAAGCACCGAAAGAAAAAAATTAGAGAGAGAAAGTTATAGAGAGAGAAAGAGAGTGTTAGGTTCGGTGCGTGATCTCCTTGGACAGTGGAGAATGGTGCGCGCTGTAGTGTTTATATCTCTCTTTCTCTTTCTTCACTAACACTGTTCTTTCTACAGACACAATCCTCGGTTGTAGCGTACAATGTCGCTTCTTCTCAGGTTTTTACGGTTCTTTTTATCCACCGTAGGATTCATTTACTCTTCAAATTATCTAAACCGTTGATTTGTTTTAACTAATTAAGTGGTGACACGTGGTAAGGGTTTTATTGCGCTTGGGATCTGAGATTCATAGCGAGAGTGCGTGCAATCACGTAACCTTGGATTACGAAAAGGTTTTGGATTTGGATTAATTAATCATTGTTTTTGTCATTTGGATTACGAGATAATGATAGGTCAATTTGTGGTAAAGTTATTAATAACGATGGTTATGTTTATGGAATTTTTATTACAGAATCGTAATCATATGCTGATGGGGTCAAAGGATAGATAATAACAAAGGAACATATGAGAAAACTGGAGGGCATATTAGAAGGCCCACAAGCTTAACTGTATGAGCATGGAACTTGGTTTGATGTTGACTCCTAAACTTGTCTACTTACACTCATCCTCTTTCATTTTATTTTTATTTTTATGTGCTGTAAACATGTATATCCATCCATTTTTTCCAAAATAATTCAAGGTCCCATTTCATTCTAATTTATTTTAAAGATGATTTCGGATTGATTGATTGATAGTGTAAAACAGTTTTACATTACTATGTATCCAAATTATTCTCTAACAACTATTAAGAAAACTAATTTGGAAGAAGAAACCACTTCACTATCAATAGATCATCCTAATAAAATAAAGTTAATCAACAATAATTAATAGGTGAGTCATATTTTATCTTGAAACACTTCACTCCAATGTTAAAAAATTAAGAATCAATTTCACACAAAGGGTGTGTTTGGTAAAAAGAAGCTATAAGCTAGCTGATGGCTGAAAAGCTAGCTTATAGTTGATGGCTGATAGCTGAAAAGTTAGCTGATTAAAATAAAAAGTGTTTGGTAAAATTAGCTGTTGAAGTAGCTGATAAATATAAAATGACGTAAAAGGGCATGTTTGTGTTTTTCATTATAAATCATATATACAATTTTTATTACTTAATGTATTTCTTTTTCAATGTTTAAATTTATTTCAAAATATTTTCATCTTCCAGATGATAAATGTACTTATTAATTCAATTGACAATTTTTATTTAACAAAACTTTATTTTCATGAATTTTACTTAAATTAAACTTGCATCACTATTTATCGTAAATTTCATATAAAATTATTTATCTTTGAATTAAGAGCATGTAAAAAGGAATGTGAACAAGAAAATTTGAAAAGCTCGCTTATTAAAAATAATGTGTTTGGTGAAATTAGTTGTTGAAGTGACTGATAAATATAAAATGACATAATAGCATATGCTTTTTTTTTAAGTATAAATTATATACACATTTTTTTTACTTATTTATTTAATTTTAAATATTTGAATTTATTTTGAATCACTTTCATCTTCAAAATGATAAATGTTTTTTATGAATTATTGATATTTTTTATTTCACTGAAATGGTCTTGCTATTTGTTGTAGATTTTATTTAAAATTATATTATATTATATGAATTAAAAGCAAGTTAAAAGAAAAGAAAATATATATATATATGTATATATATATATATATGTATATATATATATATATATATATATATATATATATATATATGGATAGTAACGTGCAAGTGGTTAGGTGCATCAAAATATAATGGGTAATTTCTTTTTTTCTTTTCTAATATACAAAAAATGGGTAGTTACATATGAATATGGGTAGTTTTTTCTTATTAAAAAATAATTAAATAAAATTAATAAGGTTAAAATTGGAAGAAAATATAAAAAGCTACTTGAATTAGCTTCCCAAGAAACGCTATAAGCTCGTGAGAAAAGCTAGTTACCAAACACGTCGGCTGTGTTTGGTAACACAAATAAGCTAGCTTATAGCTTGTTGGACTAGCTTATAAGCTTGTTTATGTAGAATGAGACATGTTTGGTAAAAAGCTTTTCTCGTTAGCTTGTAGCGTTTTTTGAAAAGCTAATTCAAGTAGCTTTTTAGCTTATAGCTTTTAGCTTTTTATATTTTCTTCCAATTTTAACCTTTTATTTATTTTTTTATATTAAAAAAACTGCCCACTTTCTAAACTGCTCACGTTCTATTTTAAACTACCCACTTGACATAGTTTTTTAATTTTTCTTGTTAATTTTTTTTTAATCCTTGCTCTTAATTTATATAATGAATAATTTTATATAAAATTTACAATAAATAGTGAAGCAAGTTTAGTTAAATAAAATTTATAAAAAGAAAGTTATGTTAAATAAAAAATGTCAATTGAATTCATAAATACATTTATCATTTGGGATATGAAAATATTTTGAAATAAATTTAAACATTTAAAAATAAATACATTAAGTAATAAAAATTGTATAAATGATTTATAAAAAAAACATGTCCTTTTACGTCATTTTATATTTATCAGTCACTTCAACAACTAATTTTACCAAACACGTTTTATTTTAATAAGCTAACTTTTCAGCTATAAGCTATCAGCTATCAGTCATCAGCTATAAGTTAGCTTTTCAGCTATCAGCTAGTTTATCAGCTATCAGCTAGCTTATAGCTTCTTTTTACCAAACACACCCGTCATGTTTTCATCCAACAAGCTTATAAGCTAATCCAAGAAGCTATAAGCTAGCTTTTTTGTGTTACCAAACACAGCCAAAAGGTGGCACTTAGAGAGTTGCAAGATACAAACAATAATATTAAGAACACTACAATAATGTGTTCTAACGTGAAAACCCTTCATGCATAAAAATTATTATTACTATTTTACAACCATAATAAAAGCATTTCTTTGAGGATAGTAGCTACAATTCGCAACAATAGATACTCTCTATGAAAAGTATCAAAAGGATTTATTAATGAAAGTGAAATATTTATTAAGTGGCGATTTTTCTAGGGCATGATTGTATTTAGAAAGTACAAGGAGTTGAAATAATGAGGTGGCACCTTGTTAATGGCATGATTAGATTTGGAAAATACAAGGAGTCGAATTAATTGATTTAAGGGTATACTTTTTGGAATATAATTTTTCGTGGGATGTACATTTACTTTATTTTGGGTAGCAAGCAGTGAAATAATATTCGCTTTGGATTGAGGTTGTGGAGTGGAGGAAAAACCCAAACAGACAATGAGCACGTGATGAAGAGTGTTTACTCCTAAAATGGATTACTTAATGAGTACGGTCTTAATTACCTCATCTCCTAAACCAGACCATTATGATGGTTTGATTGCACTTAAATATGGTAGAGGAACCCATAAAAGAAAGTGGTATCAATGGAGTTGTATTAGGGAGAGAGAAGTGGTCGGGTTTTGATGATCAGTGATAGTGCATTTAACTTTGAGGAATGGTAGCAACACTCACTTTACAACATACTCTCTAGCACTCACTCTTTTATTCAATGTATGTCACACCACTTTGTCTGGGTTCAATATTCAAAGTGTAGACCCACAATGATTTAAACCAATAAGAGAATGGGTATTAGAGAAAGTGTTTCAAAGAGAGTGTTGTTAGCATTACTCTTTAGCTTTTGTTTGTGAGTTTGGAAGAGAAAAAATGTGAGAACTATCAAAAGAAAGAAAGAAAGAAAAAAGGAAAGAACAATTAGATTAAATGGAAGATTTTGAGAGACGGGGGCTTTGAGGATTTATTTTTCTTCATATTACAAAATTCTTTTAATTTGGAGGAACTTGAAAATTTTATTGAAGGATAATTTATATGAATTCTTCAAATTCAATCTATGTTGTTATAATATTGTTTTTTTACAAGAGAAAAATTAATACATTTCATTTAAAATAAGAGTAGAGATGCAAGATGGAATTCAAATGAAAATACATAAACCAGCAAGACATGGAGCTACCATATCTAAACTATGAACGTGTTCCTTTAATTTGCCAAAGAGTGTAATCGTACTAAGAGCGTTGGGATTTTGTGATTCCTTGATAGCGGTAACCTTGGGATGCCATTCCTTTGTCATACATCTCAAAATTTTATTAGTGCAATCTCGGTTTGAAATTGTTTTGCCAAGGTTTTGCAACTTGTTTACAATATGAGTGAATCTCATTTGCATGGAAGGGATGATTTCACCATCTTTCATGCAAAAAAGCTCATATTGTTGCACAAGGGTATTAATTTTTTATTGCTTAACATCATTGGTCCCTTCGTGAAGGGTTTCCAATGCATCCCACATTTCTTTAGAGGTCTTACAATGAGACACGAAATAATACACATTAACCCCAAGAGAGGAGATGAGAATATTTTGTGCCTTCAAATTGTATTGGACTTTCTTTTTGTCATCATCACTCCAATCGGCCTTTGACTTGTCTTGTGCTACACCGTCGACAACAACTTGTGGTTGAAACTGTCTGTTGGCCACGGCGTCCCACACGTCCATATCCACCGATTGGATGTAAACACTCATGCATTCTTTCCAATAGTCATAATTTACTCCGTCGAAAATAGGTGCTCTATTGTACGCCCATTTCGGCTCCTTATTAGCCATATGGATCAACTCTTCCGGTAGTTAGTCGTAAGAAAAGACCAAGCTCTGATACCACTTGTTGGTCTATATGGCTATTAAGTTGCTAAACTAAAGGGGGGTGAATAGCTTTTTGAAAATATTTCAGAGTTTATGAAAATCATGTTTAATAAAATTGACTATTGAATTCGTGCGTAAGCAATCACAATAATAGAGAAAGAGCTAAAATAATGTGAATTAAGATTTCAATGTTAGAATTGAGAGATTCAAGATTCAAATCTTATATAGAATCAAAATCCAATAACCTTGAACAATTAACAAAACTAGAGACAATTTCAAACCAAACCTATATGACAATGAACCTAATTATCAATCAAAAACACAAAGCACACGAAAATGAATAATTGAATTGGAATTGAAATTAATTGATCCAAGTAAAATTGTTTTAACCTAAATCAAATGAATTTAGATTAATCTTTTAAGAAAACACAACTTAGATCAACACTAGCAATTATCTTATCAATTATTCAATTAATCAAGTGCTATAAGAAAAGTAAAGAGTAAAGGGAAGAGAGAACATTGATGTTTATAGTTGTTCACCCTTTTTCGTCCTTGCTAAGGGCTACGTCTACTCTACTTGATGAAGTACGCCTTCACCAAGGTCATCCATTATGTAACAAAAGTTGAATACAATGTGTTCACAAGAGTTCCTTGAAATTAAACCTAATTCTTCAACACTAATTCAAACACTCCCCCAAACTTCACTTACCCCTTGAATTTGGTGCTCCTTGAATCTTAGGATCCTTGATTACCCATGCACTCCTTCGAACTCTTCACTCGAGTCTTCAACGCTACGTCCGGCAGACGAACCCCCTTCGACTTCATGAACGGTTAAATAGACCCCCAAGACCTTTGGAGGTGGAATGAGATATTTCCCTTTACTTCAAAGCCTTGATTAAACCCAATCAATCTTCTTGAGAGAATCAAACTATAATCCCTATAGCATCCTAGCAAATCAATGTATCTCAAAGAGCAAAGTGATTCTAAGAAAAAGTGTTTAATCTTGAACAATTTATGTTTTAAGAGTTTTTGAAACCTAGAGAGAATATATGCAAATGATTCAATACTTTGGGAGTTATGAGGAGGAGGCTATTTATAGAGAAGGATGGTAAGGCTGAAATTTCGTACAAAAACAACTGTGTGAATGGATTCACTTAATAATTGAATCGATTCAAATCATATAAGACAAAAATAAAAAAGGAAAAATATGATGAAGAATGATACGTGTAAAGTGAAATTTGAAATGATTCAAATTGCTCAGAAGGTGATTGATACGATTCATAACTTTATTGAATCGATTCAGACTATGTCAGAAAGTTTGATGAATCGTTTCAACAAAGAATGATATGATTCATACTTGAGTTGATTCACAATGTAAGTGATACGATTCATGAAGAGTCAAATAGCACCATGTTTGTTTCACAACCTTGGTGAATCGATTCAAGCTTTGTTTGATACGATTCATCAAAAGTTAGAGAGCAATTGCTTAAATTTTTGAGAACACATGAGCTAAGAGAATGACAAGGAACAAGATGAACCACTTTGTTCATGAATGCCTGATTTGCTAAGGTGCTTTTACACAAACTAGGAATCTAACTAATCAACAAATATAATCAAATTAAAAGGAGCATCATCAAACTATTTAGCTAAACTAGAGGCTTCACAAAGTTCCAAGGATTGAACAAGAAAAAAATCAGTATTGATGATTTGATCCGTGCTCCTGGAAAACGTCAACAAATATGGGATCATTGTGTGAATCAACAAGATGAAATTCATAGGGCTATATGATGTTCGAACCATATCAATTTTTGATGGACGTGTATCCACTTTTTGGTCAAGAAGATCATCCTCGTCGATTTCAAGCTCATTGGTATAAAGCTTTTCCTTGGTTAGAATACTCACCTGAAGAAGATGACTCTTTTCTGCTTTCCTTGTTATTTGTTTTCTAAAAAGTTAAGTCTTTTTTACTTCAAAGGGATTTAGAAATTGGAAAAAAGAAAACAATGGAAAGTTTGTGCATTTTTATATCATATTGGGAAAAGCCCTAATTCCTCACACAATGTTGCTCTTAGATGCTATGAAAATTTCAAGAACCACTCTCGTCACATTGAAAAAATTCTATACAAGCAAGCTAAACAACAAATATTCAGTAACCGGTTGCGGCTTCAAACATTGGTTGATGTTGTTAGATAGTTAACATTTCAAGCTTGTTCTTTTAGAGGGTATGATGAATCATTGGATTCTAGAAATCGAGGTAATTTCCTTCAAATGATAAATATATTGCTTGATTACAATAAGGAAGTATATCTTGTTGTGTTGGAAAACTCACCTCAGAATGCAAAATACACTTCACCAACTATCAAAAAAGAAATGTTGCATGCATTTGCTAGTAAGGTAAAAAGTGAAATTAGAGAAAAGATTGGCAATCCAAAGTTTTGTTTACTTGTTGATGAAGCTCGTGATGAATCAAAAAGAGAACAAATGGCTGTTGTTATATGATTTGTTGATAAGAATGGATGTGTCAAGGAGCGTTTCTTGGATATCACTCATGTGGGAGATACCATATCGTCCACACTTATGGAAGGGATTTTTTCAATATTGTCTCGTCATAATCTTGAAATTCAAAATGTTCTAGGCCAAGGATATGACGGTGCTAGTAATATGTGCGGAGGGTTGAATGGTTTGCAAGCTTTGATTCTCCAAGAATGTCCTTATGCATATTATGTACATTCTTGGCTCATCAATTACAACTTGTTCTTGTTGCATCAGCTAAAGAAGTAATTGAAGTTCATACTTTTTTTCAAACTCTGAGTATGATTGTCAATATTGTGTGTTCTTCTTGTAAACGCAATGACGAGTTGCAAGCTGCGTTTGAAAAGGAAATTATCCATTTGGTTGAAAAGTGCGGATTGCAACCAGAAGAGCTAATCAAGTTGGAACATTACAGAGATCCGGAGATACTAGATGGAGTTCCCATTTCAATTCAATTTGCAGCCTTTTACGCATGTATAATTCCACAATTTTTGTTCTTGAAGATTATGCGGTTAAAGGATCGAATGCTGCTCAAAGAGGTGATGCTAAATATGCTTTTAATGTAATGATGTCATTTGATTTTGCTTTTATTCTACATGTGATGAAAGAAATAATGGGAATCACTGGTAGACTTTGTCATGCTTTGCAACAAAAATCCCAAGACATTTTGAATGTTATGTGTTTAGTCTTTAGCACAAAATCACTAATTCAAAATCTCAGGGACTCTAGTTGGGATTCTCTTCTAGTAAAAAAGTCAAAGCTTTTTGCAACATCCGTCTCATTCCAATTCCTGATATGAGTTCTTATTTTTTTGATTTGATTCAGTCTCGTCCTTAACAAGACTCTGTGGGAGTTGAACATCATTATCATGTGGACATATTTAATGCCATCATAGATTTTGAACTAAATGAGTTGAATTGTCGATTCAATGAGCAGTCAACTGAGTAGATCATTAAATCCCAATTATGCATTCAAGTCATTTAATGTTGGTGACATTTGTAGTCTCGGTGAGAAATTTTACCATTCAGATTTTTCTATTGAAGAAAGGACTAAATTGGAGTATGAGGTGCAACATTATGAGTTTGAGGTGCTTAAAGATGTTAACTTTCAAAATTTGTCAACTATTGGAGAATTATATCAAAAATTAGTTGAAACAGGGAAATCAATTTCGTTTCCATTGATTGATAGAGTGCTCCGACTTGTTTTGACTCTTCCCGTGTAAACAACAACAACAAAACATGCATTTTTAGCTATGAAACTTATAAAGACAAGGTTACGCAACATTGGAAGATGATTTTCTCAAAGATTACATGATTGTTTATAATGAATTTGGTGCTCCTTGAATCTTCGGATCCTTGATTACTCGTGCACTCCTTCGATCTCTTCACTCGAGTCTTCAATGCTACGTCCGGTAAACGAACCCCCTTCGACTTCAAGAACGGTTAGAAAGACCCCAATGTCCTTTAGAGGTGGAATGAGATCCTTCACTTCACTTCAAATCCTTGATTAAACCCAATAAATCTTCTTGAGAGAACCAAACTACAATCCCTATAGCACCCTAGCAAATCAATGTATCTCAAAGAGTAAAGTGATTCTAAGAAAAAGTGTGTAATCTTGAAGAATTTATGTTCTATGAGTTTTTCAGACCTAGAGAGAATAGATGCAAATGATTCAATGGATTGAGAGTTATGAGAGGAAAGGTTTATATAGTGATGAGTGACAAAGCACAACTTTCGCACAAAAACAACAGAGTGAATCGATTCATTGAACTAATGAATCGATTCAGACACCAAGAAGATAAGCCCAGAAAGAAAAGAAAAAGTCATGAAGATTGATGAGTATCATGGTATTTTGAAACGATTTAAGCTACCCAGATGAAGGTCTGAATCGATTCAGGATTAGTGTGAATCGATTAAAAGAAAGTCAGAGAGTTTAGTTATATGACTCACAGACAATTGATACGATTCAAACATGAATCGATTCATATCAAGTCAGAAACTTAAATGATACGATTCAGACAAGGATGAATCGATTCATGCAGAGTAAAACATTTTGACAGATACCAATCTAGGGTGCTTTAACAAAATCTAAATGAACACCATACAATCTAAATAATCACTAAAGAATAAAAGCTAACATCATCAAAACTAAAAGAATAAAGGCTAACATCACCAAAACTATAGCTAGAGGCTTCAGTTGCTGCAAAATTCACATCAGATATGTTCCTATTTGAGCTGACTTGGGACCTTGGAGTGTGTTCCTCATTAAGGCCTTCTCGATGCTCATCGATACCAATTTGGATGGGCTAGTTTAATTTCTTAAGAAAATACATTATAAACAATGATTAGTATCTAGCAATACGTCATTGCCACCCAGGGGACAAGAATGTCATGTGATCTGGTGGAACATTTTCCTTGATAACAATTATGTGTATAATTACGCATTTGCCCTTATATCTATATTGAGCATAATACATAGATTGTGTCACCCTTATATATCTCAATGTTTATATTTCTTGATCCTGGAATATACTTTGTAGCGAATAAGTCTAATATCCTATATTCACCTAATTCAGCATGGTCATGCAATTTTACAGTCATATTCCATCAATCGACCTATAAATATTTCTCCTATTATGCAGGAGGGGCAAACCTCATTTAGAACAGTCATGTCCTTCAACATAATTTATCAACTACATATTAACTAACTTTATAGTTATCATGTTAAAGATAACGTTTGAATGGACATAAAACACTTGAGTCCACATATAGGGGTCATAGTAGTTTTCAGGTCTAGGAGTGGTATTGCATCAATAAAATTATGAGAATATCTTCTGACACTTCATAACATACTATGTAGTATTCTCATGGTGGGTCAATTCAGTATAAATATTATTCCTAATATTTACACATATGTATAGACTTAATATCTCATAACTATGACCCGAGACATGGTCATCAGTCTACATGCATAATATTCTCTACACTTTATTATTATCCCAATTTATTTGAGTTTGACTACAAATACTTTTAAGAATAATGTCTTTAAATTTTTTTTAGCCAATAGTGTTCTTTATATCAGTGTAATCTCACAATTATGTCTCACTTAATATTCCATTACTTGTATTATCTATTCTAGGGACAATATTAATCTTATAGCAAATATAATAAATAAAAAAAATGTCTTATTTTATTTAATAATAAAAGTCATGATATATAACATAAGTTTATCATAAAACTATTGGCCTCCATGGCTTACACCAACATATACTACATCAATAGAAGATGTATTTGGATCAATTTAGAGGCTAGGTTGTACAATAATTCTCTACCTCAGGTGAATGTTGGAGATTTTAATTTTGTTGTTGATGTTGATGAGTATAAAAGGTACCATACTCTGGCTAGAATTCCCGCTAAATGTGCTGGTTATGTTTGGTTTATGTGAAGTCTTTTGCACTTGGATTGAAAACATTTCAAATTCAACCAAGATTTTTATTACTGTAAATGGAAAATGTTGTTTATTTTCTTACAAGAGAGGGATGAGATAAATTGATCATCTCCACCTATTCTTTTATACATGATAAGGGATTTTTATGTGTGGGGCTTACTAATTTGGTGATCAAGGTCAACTCTCTTTAAATAATGGTCTTAGAGGTAGTATGGTTCCTTCTCACATTCTTTATCATGATGATGTTATGATATTTTGTAAAGGTACTCCAATCAATATTCTTAAGAGACATGACATTATTTCTATTCAACACATCATTCCAACAAATGCACGTTTATTGTTGTTGTGATATATGTTAGTTGGTTTAGTCATATTACTAAGACTCTTCACTTTGCTTTTGATACTTTACTTTTCATCGCTTAGGTGTCCATATATTTATAGGAAACATTAGCACCATTTATCTGCAACATATAACTGATAAAATAAAGTCTAAGCTTTCAATTTATAAGGCATTCCTTCTCTCTATTGCAGATAGAATTCAATTTGATCAAGAGTGTTATTCATAATATGGTGATATACGATTTAAGGTTTTGGTTCCCTAAACACATGTAGTATTTTAAGATTGAAAGACTAAGTGTAAGTATACAACGTCCAAGTTATATTATAAAAAGATATTGATCCCACAAGGACTGTGGAGCTATAACAATAACTTTTCAGATGAAACTTATTTGGAGGAAAATAAAATAAAACATTTGTTACAACATTAAAAGTAAAAATTTAAGTTTGGGAAAGCAATTAATGTCTTTAGAAAATCTCAAAATGGAAGGTGTGGTTTAGAACAAGGTTCGGTCATGATAAAACTTTTATTGTGATTTACAGAGCTATAGATGATTGTATCGCTCAAAGCTATAGTCAGTTCAAAGTATCTTTAGTCTCTGAGATACAAAACGCAATACTCTGTTATAACCACTATGTCTCACAGAGTTGCAACCATTAATTAGCTTCTCACAACCCTGTGATCCATTGAGGTATATCCCTCATAATTTAGCTTTATGGCGAACCAAATTGTTTAGTGGGAGCTGGTAACCCACGGTCATCCCGTTAAGCTACGGGAAGTCACTTCATTCAAGGTCTGACCATCACCCTTTTACCCTTGTCACGAGATAAAGGGGTTGTCTCCAATAGGTGCCCAGTCACAGTACTTAACACACACAATTGGTTTAGTTTGGGATCTTGTCATTTCACTGAAGTACAACTACACAAATTATTTTTGACATACGACAAGAATACTACAACGAAATTACTATTGAACTACAACGTGGTATGACTCTGGTGACTCTTAACGATATGGTCGTTTATTAACCTCTTAAACTAACCGAGATTCATAGAGCTATAACTTCCTAGAGCGTCAATTTTACATTCAGGTTTCAAGTCCCTTTCACTCAATAGTGCTTAAGGGCAAAATCATATCGAATAAACATTTCCACTCCTTACTTTGTCAGGGTAAGCAAACTATGTCATTAGAAATAAAACTTGTCAAAAATCACTTCTAATCGTTTTGAATTAAAAACAGTTTATCTGAGTAAAACACAATGTTACAACTTTATATATCACAAGTAATTAATAAATCATAACCTCGCCATGTCTAAACCAATCGAAGGTGTTTGGAAATGGTGAGTTGAACTGTGGAAATGAAGATGGAAATAAATGAAAACATAGAAAATTAAATTAATAGAATAGATAGAGTTGTCAAAAGATTACAATAATTGAAAGAATAAGGTGAGCCAAAGCATCACCCAATAATGTACTCTAAGAACTCTAGAAACTAGCCACCATGCTCATCTATTGAAGAAGTTGAGATGGAAGGAGATCTCTAAAGCTGTTAACACTAATTGTAATCTGGCCTCTCCAATTCTGAGGTGAATTTTCAGACCCTTGGTACTAACACATGGGTGTCCTTTTATAGTACAAGGCCACCCACTACAAGTTGTACCCTTTGGTCATTGAACATGAGTTGTCCTTATCTATCTGTCCTTATCCAATCTTACCTACCCACTAGCATATTCTTTTATTCTTCCCAGGATTCCAATCGTTGAGGACATCTCACATTCTTCCTTATTAAGAAATGAACAAACTGGACCCATGTATGCTTACTATGTATAACCCATCTAGAGTTACACGATGTTGCAGCTCTCCACATCTTCGACGATACATCTTCAATCCACGCTGCATCTTCAGAGCCATTCCTTAACCTACATCATCAAACATCATAAACAAGCAATTACTAGTTCAAAGTACAAAAAACACTTAAAACTATAAAATCCTAAAATAGACATTGATTAGATGTTAAAGGCAATGCAACCACTCAATTACTTGTTCTACATCGGGACTAAGTGCAACGTGATAAGCAACTCATTTGCTGATTATCAGGTTTACATATGAACTATTAGAGCATGTGTTGGCCCTACTTATTTTCCACTTCTCAACTTTAATAAAGCTCTTAATAAAATAAGTATATTTTTTACAAAGAAGGAAATCCAATAGAAGTCACTTTGAAAATAAGATGTGAAAGTGAGCTTTGGGATAACTTTTCGGAGGTGAAATTTGCTTCTACGCATTCGATTTCTGCACAGGCCACTACATTCCTCTTTTTTTATTATCTTTTATTAAAATCCCGCCAAACATTTATTCCCTTTTCAGGAAACCGCCAAAATTGAATAAACCTAGTGACATATATATGTTCCATTTCAGTGCTTTTTGTCACACCAATCCTTGCCGCCGCCGCTGACCTTTGGTGCAGGCACATCATTTTTATATTGTATTCTTTTGATTCAAATAGATCTTGTTTATTTTTGTCCTTTTGTTGCTTTCCTTTCCTTATACCTTTTATATGGTATATGCATTGTATATGAAGTTTTTATGCTTTGGCTGATGTGTCCTATCGTGATCAGATTCAGATACATTTGTTCTTTATTGATAGTGATAATCTTGTTAAAGCCCATATTAAATTTCAGTATGCATTTTTTTTATCAGTACTGTCATTCAAAAATATATTATATCATTTTGCTTATTAGTACTAGCTTGCTCTTTGATTATCACATCGTTTGATCACATATGATCATACGGGGTCTTTATCTCGGTGGATACATTCAGTTTGCTTACCTATTCATTTTGTTGGATCTATTTTTCTTTCGTTTAGAATGATAGTAGTTTGCTTACCCAATAAAAATATTAGTCTACACTTAATTATTTATAATTTTCGAAATACATTGCAGCTATGGCTACTAAAGAAATTCCTCCTTATAAAACTGAAAATTTAGTAAAAGCAACGTGGAAAATTTCATCAGATACCAAAATGTTACTTGACATTTGTACGAGTGAGATCCGTATATGTGGAAAACTCATTATTGTTTTTAAGAATAAGAAATGGGAGGAAATACGTGAATAATTTAATAAACGTAGTGATAAAAACCATAACCAAAAACAATTGAAAAATAGAATGGATACTTTGAGAACTGATTGGACGACATGGAAACAATTAATCGGTAAAGAAACATGTTTGGGATGGAATCACCAAATAGGAAATATTGATGTTGATGCTTCATGGTGGGATGCTAAGATAACAGTGAGTATTATAAATATTGAATTTTTATCCAGTGAAAATTGAATAAGAGAAGTTGGTTTCTCTAAATATTATTTCTTGTTATTGGTTATGCAGGAAAATGTAAAATATGCAAAATTTCGCAATCAAGGTTTAAAATTTCATGATGAATTGGAATTAATATTTGGTGATACAGTGGCAACAAGTCAACGCCAATGGTCACCTGATTTGGGTGTGCCATTTGAATCTAGTGGCAAAAATACCACTACAGATGAGCCACATAAAATTATTGAAACTGGTGATAGTGAATTTGATATTGATGATCACTTCAGCCCTGTGGAAAATACTCAACCAAAAAAGAAAAAAGGTTTCACCAGATATTAGAGAGAAAGTGACAAAGGGTAAGACAAAGGTTAGGACGGGAACAACTATGAGAAAAACATTTGAGCGGTTAGTTGAAGCAGCTGAAGGTCATAATGAAGTTGAAAAGGCTCAAATTATGGCCACATCTCATGTCCATGGACAATACTCTATTCCAGACTGCGTTAAAGTATTGAAAAGTGCAAAGGATGATGGTTTTTTGGATGGTCAACAATTTAGTTATGCTTTAGAAATGGTTAAAGATGAACAAAATCGAGTCATACTAATAACCTTAAAAGATTCCAAGTAAGCTTTGGTAGAGTGGATTCTATACAACTATGCTGATAAGAAATCATCTGATATTTAGGTTAAGATTGACGTTGGGTTTGCTAGTTATATTCTCACCCATACTTTAAGTTTAAATTTTGCTTTATGCTTTACCTTTAGTACCTCTTGAATTTGTTATTTTTCTTTTGGTTGAGAATTTTGTATTGATATTTATGCAATAGTTGAGCAACTTTAATTTATATTTATTTTCATTTGGTAATGTCATTGTTTTGAAATTGTTTACAGATGTCTTCTAATATGATCAATGAGTATTCAAGAAAAGTTAAAAAAAAATGAAAATGCATGACTTATAAAATATGTTATGGGGAAATAATGCTTGCATATGACTATCATATGAAGTACTTACTAAAGCAAGGTAATATATTTCCTTATTCTCATTGATGGACTTGGGTTCGAGAAACTTTTAACACCCCGGATGAAAGTTATAATATGTTTAGAATGTAAACTCATGTTGTATTGAAACTTGAAAATTTATTAGTGAGTAAGGAATGGTTATACTCATCAAACGAAATGACATCCTTGGAGGCTCTTGTTATGTTTCTTTGGAGTTGTGAAGCACAACGAGACTAATAGAAACATTCAAAATAAATTTGGAAAATCAGGAGAGACCCTAAGTAGAAAGTTTAGTGAAGTTTTAGAAAGTTTATGTTTACCAGTAAAAGAAATCGTGAGGCCTCCAGATTTTAACTTTACATAAATTCCGTCGAAAATCAAAGATGATAGACGGCACGATACCAGCCTTATTTTGAAGGATGTACCGGTGCAATAGATGGAATATATATTATTCCCACTAAAGATCAAATTCGTTGTATAAGACATGTTAATCACTTTTGTTGTTGTTAGCTGGCCTGATATTGCGCATGACACACGTATTCTTACGTCAATCCTTGAAGAAATGAAAAATGTGTTCCCTCATCCACCTGAAGGTACAATTAATCTTTATATATATATATATATATATATATATATATAATTTGTGATTTATATAGTTTTAACAATAACTTTTATGCATAAACTAACAATGATTTAAAATAAATTAGGAAAGTATTACTTGGTTGATGCAGGATATCCAAACATGAAAGGATATTTATCACAATATAGAGGTGAAAGATATCACATTCATGATTTTATAGATGGCAGTCAAGCACAAGGCATTCATGAAGTATTCAATCATGCATATTCTTCACTTAGAAATGTCTTGAAAGAACAATTGGTGTTTGGAAGAAGAGGCGACATATTTTATGTGATATGAGACCATTTCCACTAATCAAACAAGAAAAGATCATAGTTGCAACAACATCACTTCATAACTTCATTTGAATATGTGGCGTTCAAGATAAGGAATTCAACAAACGGGACCAAATCCCTGAATATATGCCCGAACTCGAAGAAGAAAGAAACATTAATGAAGATTTGAGTTCATACAATTTAAGAGTACAAGATGAGAGCTATATGGATAGAGCTAGAAATCAAATAGCCATTAAGTTGTTGGAAAACAACAATAGTTCAAGTTTATGATGTGTTATGTTTCTAATACTGGATTCTTTTCAAACTCTTTAAATTTAATTTATGATAATGTTTTATATAAGAATTTATAAATTTTCATTTGCTCTAAAAAAATCAGGTCTTTACAAAATTTAAATTTTTATAAAAAATTCCTTTTATTTTATTTATAATAATTTGCAACAAAATCTCAAAGCTCTTTTAAAAATATTTTACTAAACAGATTTTAACTTAAAAGTACTAATTAAGTCGGAAAAAACAACAAATGTCAAACAACTTTAACTTTAACTTCAAAGTTTTAATTTTCAACTTTATTCTAAAAGTAACTTTTAGACCTCAAAAAAGTAGAGACAAACACAATGTTAGTCTCTTAAAATACATTGACATATGAATCATGAATTTTATATGGTTCAATGATGTTTATAAAAGGAAGTTGATGTATGTTGTTCGGAACAAAGTTTGTAAACCTATTAAAAAGGACGATCTTGGTTTAAGACCACTTAAGGACATCAATGAAGCTGCCAACATCAACCTTTATTGAGAATTTATAACATTGATTCCATCATTTGGGTTGACATCAAGTAATTCTATCCTATAATTGTAAACAATAGCAATGACTTTTAAGAAGTGGGGATACTATTAATATTTGGAGTGATATGTGGATGGATCAACCCCTTGTGGATCTTCTTGACAGTCCCCATTCTCATAACTCTATTCTCGAGACTAAGGTTGGCCATTTTATCTTGGATAGTCATTGGGAAATTCCTCGTTCTTTTTTGTAGTAATATCATTGTCTTACTCATGAGCTATAGAAATATAACATTCCTATGATTTAAGTCTTGTATAAATTAATTCGGGAATCTCCTAGAAATGGTTTGCTCTCTTTGAAGGATGTGTATGCCTTTCAAAAAACTCATGATCAATTTGTCTCATGAGCCAAACTTGTTTGGAACTCCTCCATTCCTACATGCAATTCTCTTTTTCTTTGGTGGTTCATGCACAATAAGTTTTTAACTAATGAAAATCTCATGATGACTAGTTGTAATTTGGTTTCAAAAACTAATTTGTGTTGTTTAACTTGTGAAACAAGTCATCATATCTTATCTACTAAAAAAATCGAAAACTAGACAGGGAAATTTATAAAGGGAAAACGTTAAATTCCTCTATAATTCCGTCACTAAATTTTGTGAAGATAAAATTGACAAGGGATTTCATTTTCTTTGTCGCTATTTGGCTTTTTCTAGTAGTGTTTTTGTGATTGTCCCTATGCTATCAAGCTTTGGAATTTGTCTGTTTATGTGGTAAATTTGCATGTGAGTTCTATTAGCTATAACTCTATTTTGGATATGTGCAACAAAAGTTGGACTTTCCAATGCAAAATGGTTATGTTTGCTGGTGTGATCAATATATTCAATTCTACATCGTATTGACCTAATAAATATAGGTGGATAATATGAGGATTACTTAGCAATCTTCCATCAATTTTATTATTGTCATGTTTCCTAATATTTATCCTACTAAATGTTCCATTAATGAAGTTTTTTGGCACACTCCATGTCTTCCTTGGATTAAGTGTAACATTGATGATCATGTGCTTGGTTGTCCCGTGTCTTTTACGTGTGGTGGTATCATTAGAAACTATCAAGTTAGATTTATTTATTGTTTTGTAGATAATGTTAGTAATACAACCTCTCATCTTACTGAGTTGCAAAAAACTATCAAGTTAGATTTATTTATTGTTTTGTAGATAATGTTAGTAATACAACCTCTCATCTTACTGAGTTGCAAAAAATATTAATGTTATTGAGCTTTTGTTTATGTTAAAGGTTGAACTCATCTTTGTAATGAATTTGATGTTTAGTTGGTTAACTAGCCTTAATATCGTCTGTTATTATTCCTAGGCACATAAAAACAAACGGTGTAATATTTGATGATGTTTAAGAATATTACCTTTAAAATTTCTTACATTTATCGTGAAGGTAATCATTGTGTTGACGAGCATGTTTCTACTGGTCTTAACTTCTCTAGTATTCATTGGTGGGATAATCAACTTTCTTTTATTTTAGAGGACCCTAATAGAAATATCTTTTTTTTCTTGAAAAAATCAAAATGATATAAAAACAGAGGACTGTCTTCCTGGTTCAAGCCGTACCTCAGAAGACAACCTAAAAATACCGCAACATTAAAAAAGGGTTTTGACATCATTTATGAAAACTATGATAAAATACCGCAACATTAGCTTTAAACCATCAAAAGAAAATGAGTTTAACGTTCTCCAAAAGCTGCGCAAGAGAACTTTGTTTACCATAGAATATTTTGTCATTCCTTTTCTTCCATGTAACCCAAGTACTAGCAAGCCAAATCAAATACATAAGAGAGCAACCAAACTGATGAAAATGATCCACAATATGAGATGGATTCGCCAAATTGCCTTACTAAAGATTTTGCTAGATGCTATTGTTTCATTGTGTTTTGTATATTTCTCTATAATCTTTTTTTTTTCTTTTTTCTTTTCTTGGATTTATACCATGGAATTTTCTACGCAATTTTTTTAACGGTTTAAAACCAAGCTTTGTTCTATCTTCTTTTATTAATAAATTTTAAGGTGTCGTAAATAATAGATGAGACTTTTAAGATGTCAATATAGCTGTGATGTCTTAGATCTCATGTGATGTTTTACACTATTTTTTTCCTAAACTAAAAAGAAGAAGTAACTTAAACATAATCACTTATATGATAGACGTTTATGCTTTAATCCCTTAATTTAGTTGTTTATTCAAACATACCAAGTTCTAATTTTCACATATATATTTCTCTTTTCTTGGGCTTTTTATCTCTTCTTTTTATCTTCTTGCAACCAATCAAAGCGTTACTAAAAGTTTACTTAATTTTTTATTTTCCTTGATAAAATCATCGAAGAAGGTTAGTTAGTTTGCTTGTTAATGATCACTGAATTAATAAAAATAAGTGTAAGCTCCTAATTAAATTATTTTTTCTCGAAAGTAATTATTTTGTTAAAGTATAGTCCATTGAATTAATATTTAAAATTTTTTATCAATAGTTAATTGAGTTTATATAATTTGTTCTTGAAGAAAACTAATATGATGACAAGAAATCAATTTAATAATTTTTCATAACTATCTCAATGATTATTTTTTTGGAGAAAATATATACTTATTTTGTGATAAAAATTGGTATTCACCAACCAAAAGTTAAAGTATAATTCAGATTTCAATAATAATAAAGCCTTCAATGCTTTTACAAGCCTTTACAAACCTTTTCTTTATTAAAATTACAAAATGTATAAGTCGAATAAAATTTATTACATACAGTTTCTCATGCACATTTATCACGTGCAAATAAATTCAACAACAGAGTGGGAAAAAAAAAACAAAATATACGCAAATGGTAGCTGGCAGAAAAATAAATAAATTATCACTTACTCAAAAAAGAAACATAAATGGCTTTATCAAAAGAAGGAGAAATTACCAAGCTAGCTTTTACATCTATACCAACAATGAAAATGACTCAACACACTACTACTCTCTACTCGGTCAACATCTGGTTAAGTTCTTTGTGGAATATTTTTCTTACGTGGACAATTTACTAATTTTATATAGTAAAAAAATAAACAATCTTATATTTACCTGATAAAATAATTCTTAATGATTAACAAAGTCATAAGCATATGGTAATAGGTTATTTTATAGGCACATGCACAATAGATTATAGAAGTATGTTACTACTAAATAAATAGAAACAAAGATTAGCCTTGTAGCGTTTTTTAGTGAAACAAAATTAATTATTATCATTAATCAATCAATGTTCAATATAGGAAGGATAAAAAAAAATGGTGACTAACCTAAGAACATACCGTCCTAACTAAACTATGAGCAACTATGTCCGCTTGTTTCCTAACAAACTTCACTTTGAAGTTGGAATGTAAAGATAACTGATAAATAATACTAGAAACAATAGTACATGATTCCGAATCACCATAGTCCAAAGACGATAGAGTTTGCACTAGAGTAGATGAATCAGACTCGAACACACTCCAATCTCATCTATTCGCATCAGCAAAGTGAAGGGCCTCGAGTAAGGCGTCTTGTAGCAAACTTAAATAGTTTAAGTTGTGGAAATACTTTGGAATATTTAGTAGAGTCAACTATTTTAATTATGGTGGGTTAAAAAAAGAAGCAAGAATTCATTTTAGATGAAACAATTTCTCTCTGTTACTACCCCTATGATTTATATGATCACCAAATGGACACGTTCTTTTAATCATCTTCACTCTTTTTTTAAAGTATGTGTTATACTAATTATGTGTTACTGTTTCATTTGATGTAAATATTGGCATGCAGTTTTTGATGTTATCGTACTTTATTTTATTTCCTTATCTTTTTTTCCATTTGGTGTGTTTGAGTGTTAGTTATCACTATTGAAACTGACCCAATTTGGTCCCTAGCTATATAGTTATTGCACAAAGTGCCATTCCCATCAAAGTGACACTGATTCACGCAGTTCACGCCAAACACTTTGCCATATCTAATATCAAATTCGGTTAGACATAGAAAATAGTAATAAAGTTACCCTATTCTTTCCTTTATATAACACACAAAGAAAGAAATAATACTCGTGCACTCAACAAGTTTTTAAGCACATGTTTGTGACGATGAAATATTATGATCATTGGAATTGGTTCCACGATTTGTCCAATCCAATGGCTACCCTTTTCACAAGGAACTCTTGGTATCTATTTGAGCACGTTTAACTGTTGCTTGTGTGCTTTCTAAAATCTAACATGTGCAAATATTCACATTTAACAAAATGAGGAATTTGTAACATACCATGTGCTAGTTTACCTTAAATGGAAACTAGGTTTGGTCACCATTGAGTTTGTTTCTATTATCAGTTTTGTTTAGTTTTCACCACAAATTTTCTTCCTAGCCTAGAGTTTGGAAAAGTTGTGATATGCCTCCTTTAGCATTTATTCTTGTAAAAGATTCTAATAGGACCATTATGTAATTGAAACGCGTCATCAATTGAAAAGTAGCTTGGACAATTCATAGTTGGGTACAGTCTCTATATTGAGCTCTTACAAGAAGTTTCTTTGAATTGATCAAACAAAAGGATGGTGAATCAACGTACAAATACTCTAGTAAAAGAAACCACAATCAGTAATTGGGCCCTTGGCACTTATAGGATAAGTGTTTATAATATAAATGCTTATCTATAAGTTATTTTTATCACAAAAGATAAGATAAAACCAAATTCTTTTAAAAAAATCAAATTATCTCGAACAATCTCACAAATAGTTAGATTAGTAAATTAAAATAAGTCAATCTAAACAAATCTTATTAGACATGGCTCAGTTAATGTGAATGTGATCGAGGTCAGAGATTAGTGTTGTAATTGATCCAAAAGATTGAAGAGGTGAGATAACTAAAATTAATTTTACTATAGAGTCAAATGTTTATATATTTAAAATTAATTTCACATACATCAACCTTTCAACAACTAATTTTTTTTCTTGCATATATTTCATTTTGTAGTAATAATTATGAGGGGTTAAGAGATATTGTGGTCCATGAATATGTAAGGAGTAGTCATAACTATTAGGGGTTAAGAGATATTTAAAATAGTCTATGATTGTGTACTTTGTTAATCAAAATAATATATGATGCTAGAATAATATCTGAATACTCATAATAATTATTTTCATATAAAGACGAGTATGATAATAAGTAAATACTTATAAAAGACTATCTTGATTAACATTGAATAACTATTTACAAATTTCGGTACATTGAGTGACTATTTACAAATTTAGAGATTAAAATGACGATTACCTCTATATTAACTCGATTTATACAAGCTAGGTTATGGGACCGATGTTGATCAACTCTACCAAATTAAACAAAGTAACTAACCTACCCATCCCTATGACCTATGTATGTACTAAGCTAAAAAATTTGCTCCATAGAATGCAGAACATAATTGTGTCACTAAAAGACAAATGATTTTCCATTTTACACTAAACATAAGAGATTGAGTTTCTGTGGTATCAACAGAGGGAAGTGACATGATAAGAGTGAAAAAAGTTACAAGAGTCCTAATACAAGTACTGTTAGGCAAGAGTGATGTTATTGTCAAGACATTTAGGTACTTGTAAAGAAGATGGTGAACTGCCATCTATCTCATCTAGTCTCGTCTTCAATGATAATGAACAAAAATTTTCAGCTTTGAGTTAGCTGGCAACTGTCCTACAAACTAAATTTGTCGAGGACATAGCCAATAGTCAAAAATGGGGGGTTTTAGTGTCTTAATTACAAGGTCCTCGTCGGTGATAGTTTTACCTTAAGAACCAAAAACATTTGAAATTTAAGGAAATATTAATGTTTGTAATTCTCTACTAGAGTATAAGGTTGACAAATTACATACGTTTGAATTTATAATTTGATCAAAATATGTTGCAGCAGGGATCAGAATACAAGAATGTTTTACCGAAGAAATTAGGTTTAAATGCAGTTTTGATCCTCTTGTATACATATTTTTTAAATTTAGATCCCTTTTTCAAAATCATCTTTTTGGTCTGTCTATCTAGTGAGTCACACTTTTTTTATGCCCCTCATCTTTTAGTGATGTGACACGCTCATTAATGATGTGGTGCATACTTGGTATTAGTGAGTTTGAAAAAATAATTTCCATGTCATCATTGTTGTATTTAATATTATTATTTTTTATTTATAATTAAAAATTATTGTTGATAATTGAAAAAGATTAAGGTGGTGGAGGGGTATTTTGATTTGAAACAATAATTTTGAGGTTCATATGATGATGAGGAAGAGGAGACATGGATGATGGTGAACCCATACATGTTTCCATTCTTCTAGTTTTAAATTAGTGAGAAGAAGAAAGATGATTTTGAAGAATTGAAGTCCAAACGGGCTTGAATGAACTGATTGTTTATCATGGATTGAGATTTTTGGAAGAATTATTCGATTAGAAAGAAGTGGAGGTGGAGAGTTGGTGGTGATTGAAATTCATTAAGTTGAATTCAAAGGGGTTTTGGTGAATTGAATGAAATGAGTATTGTTGTTGGGATGAATCTAATATTGATATTTAAGCAAAAATTGTTGTTGGGAAAAATGCACTACAAGTTATGATTAAGGCAAAATTACACTACAAATCATTTATCTTATTTAATTGTAATATATCGGTCGTTTATTTATTTTTTGTTCAATTTAAGTCCTTTATCTTTCAAAATGTGCACAATTTAATCCTTTTTTTTGTCATTTTTCTATTTAAAAAATGCTTAAATAATAATTTAATTTTAAAAAAATGTTTTTTTAACTAAAAATAAAGAAATTCATGAATCGTATGAATATCTTCATCCTCTCAAAAAATCTTCATCTCATATTCAACATCATCTTCTTCTTTTAATCAAAATTTAAAATCCTAAAAAATGTTCACCTAATCAGATCTCCAAATTACATGAATATCTTCACTTCCATCTTCTTCCATCTCAATAAACCCTGAATTTACCACACCCATAACACCCTCCGCCCCCCCTAAAATTTACCAATGGTCTAACCATTGTGATACACAAGTTTATGATAAAATTCATATGGCAGAGATAGAAGGTTCAACCCAAATAGTTGCCTTCGATGAGAATCTTCAACTTAATTTGGCACAGAAATTAGCGTAGTAGCCAAAAAAAAAGGAGTTGGAGTTGGATTCCATACGCAGCCAGAAGAGTGAAGTTGAAGAAGACGGGACAAGGGAAATGGGTGTGATTCAGGAACAACCTGATGAATACAGTGTTTGAATTTGGGGATTTTTCAGGGTTTGTTAAATTTAGGTTTTATTATGTTTTGGGGATTTTGAGTTTAAGGAAAAATATTTTAAAAAATAAAAGTACTAATAAAACTATTATTTCAGTATTTTTTAAATAGAAAAATGATAAAAAGGATTGACTTGTGCATGTTGAGGAAGATAAAGGACTAAAATGGGACCAAAAAAAATAAATAAAAGACTGATGTGTTACAATTAACTAAGATAAATATGAATAACGCAGGCAAGAGAGAGCGATGTGAGGTTACGTGGTGGTCACTATAGGTTCAAATGGTGGAAACCACGCCAGAACTTATCTCCGGCAGAGAGATACACAGGGATGGATTGGGGTCCAGCCTGGGTGGCAGAAAAATGGGGGGGGGGGGGGATAGGGGAGACTGGTCTGTAGTTAGGTCAAGAAAGAGGAAAGCGACGCAACCGGAGGATCGAGGACGGGGCAAGTCAAAGGTTCCAGAGCGACATGGAGGTTTGGCACAGGTGAAGGGTTACGCACGACATGATGCAGCTGAGGAAGGCAGGGGTTTGCGACATGATTCTAGGGTTTGCAGCAAAGAACAATTTAGGGTTTCCAATTATGTTTCGACGGACAGACAGGGTTAAGGCGCGAGCAAAGGAGCTTGTTCAGGCGACAGTGATCGTGATAACGACAGCAAGGTTACATTTTATTTCACTAATATTCCTGATTATATGTCGTTATTCCGTTTACGTCAATACTTCGAAGTGTGTGGCATTCTGTCTGATGTCTACATTGCTAGACAACTTAACTCACATGGTCGGGTTTATGGTTTTGTAAGATTCTTGAATGTGAAGAACATGGAGAATTTAGTACTGCTTTGAATAATGTGTGGATTGGCGAGCTTATGGTTTGGGCTCGTGAGGCACGTTTTGACAGGTTTGCACAAAATGATACGGAGAATAGAGTTTCTTATGTTGGTGTCAATAACAGTGGGAAGGTTAAGGAGGTTAGATTGGTGGTGATCACACATGGTGAGGGTGTTAAGAATGTGAGGGTGGTAAGGGAGAAGGAGGAGTTGCGTGTTGGGGAGGAGGTAAAACCGAAGTTGGAGGGGACGGTGGTGGACAAGGGGGAGGAAGGAAAAAAATTTATAGTAGGGACGGTTGTGGTTAACGTAGAGAAGAAAAAAAATAAGTCGAAAAAAAAGAGGAAGGGAGGCGTTGAGGGAGCTTTGAGCAAGGTGGAGGAGGTGTGTGTTGGAAAGGGGCAATTGGTGGTGGGGGGAACGAAGAGGAAGGATAAGGAGATTGTGTTGAAGAAGTGGGAGCCAAAGGGCAAGAAGTGTGACTACAAGGAGGATGTGAATTTAGTAGGCTTGTGTATATTCTAAATCGGAGGATTGTTTCTAGGTTGATGGTGGTATGGTTGCAAAATTGATTATGGGAGACTCGGCATTGTCAGTTCAACAAAGGGTGGAGGACACATGTTTCAACAATGTGGTTATGACGCCTATGGGCAGCGAGAAGGTTTTTATTTAATGTACGGAAGGTGCAGACATTTGGAAAGTTTTTGATGAGGCGCCAGATTTCTTTGGTATGCTATTCACAGACAGCCATAAATGGGTGTCAGATGTTGATAAATATGAATGTGGTGCTTAGGTTCAAATTTATGGCACTCCGTCGAATGCTTGGAATGAATCGTTCTTTAATATTTGTGTTTCCAGATGTGGTAGGTTTATTCGCTCAGATGATTGTACGGTGGACAAGGTGGGGCTGTATTTTGCTAGGGTGCTGATTTCGACTTCATTACTAGAGGTTATTAATTCATCTACTGAAGTTGTCATTGATGGCCATATTTTTTAATTAAAATTGGTGGAGGAATGTGGGTGTAATTTAAGGAAAAATGCTTTCTTGTCGGAGGATGTGACGGAGACCAGGACAGAAGCGTTATCTCATCATAACGACGCTCTCAGAATGGAGGAGGTTCAAAGGGATATGGATGATTTGGTTGATGATCTCAAGAATGAATGGCGGAAATCTATTAATGATATTAATGTGAGCAAGCCGTCCTCATTTTGAACCATTAGTTGAGGAGGCGGGTGACAATCTTTTTTCATCTGTTCCTATTTTACATTATCAGCAAGGAGGGAAACATGTGGTGTTAGATGCTTCTAAAGATGTTGATGTGAAACAAACATGCATGTGTTCAGAAAAGAAGGATCAGAATTATAACTCTAAATCTCAACATTCATCTAAGTCTAAACACAAGAAGAAGGCATCGGTTGTTGTTACTCATTCAGTGGGTTTCCTAAAAAGAATAGCAAGATTGTCGTCGAAAGATAGAAAGGAAATTCTAAAGGTGCTTAAAAAACAGGAATGCAAGGAAGAGTATTTTGTCAAAGGCTTCCAAAGTGATGGCTAAATCTAACTCTTCATATACATCTAATTCTTCGTTGAACAAAGATTGGGAGAATTGAGTTGTGCTTCATGGTAGGAGAGAAGGGAATGAGAAGGATGTTAGGGAGATTGGTAAAACTTTGGGGGTTAATTTTAAAGGAGATAAAAATAATAGGTTCAACTTGTTGTCGAAGGAGGGAGGAAGAGAGTGGAGGGCGGAGAGAGGTGGCGGTCAGTGAGGAAGGTAGGGTGGGGGAGTAGAGGATGGTGGGATTGTTGGAACAAAATGTGTTTAACTTTACCCTTTGAATTTTGATGATAACAAGGTATTGAAAATAGTCAATTGGATATGCTAATATTTGTTCAAGTGTGCATGACCATAGACAAAAATTTAGTGTCTTTTAATTCAAGCAATAGGTTCTGAAGAACAAATGAGAGATGTTGGAATCTACATAAAGGAAGCTTATGTTGCAAGGAAGCATCTGAAGAAAAGAGGTTCTAAAGATGATGTCATCAGAAGCACTCTCATCAGAAGCTGCCTATCAGAAGCTGTCTTCATCAGAAGTTCTGAAGATCATCAGAAGTCAGAAGACTGGAAGCTTAAATGGATGTCAAAAGCTGGTTTAATTTCGCCTATCTTTGTAGAAGAATAGAAGCCTTAGAGTAACAGCTAATTAAGAGAATTTGAAAGCTTATTCATTGAAGAACTTTGGAAAAGGACAATACAACCACCTTCTCCACTACTCTGTTTTGTGTCTGCAATAGTACAAGAACAACAGTTGTGACTACGCTGGTTATTCCTCTATGCAGTAATGAATTTGAAATTGTTCCTTCATATGACATTAACCAAATCAGGCAACATATTATTGGTGATATGATCAAGCTTCAAACGACTCTATTTTTATGCGTTGGCAATCAACAACGTCTCTTTCACACCTCTATATAAAGAAGTGAAGACCTGAAGAATGGCAAGACTCACACAATAAGTGTCAAACCTCTGCTGAAATTGTTCCACATCAAAAGTTCACTTAGAATTTCTTATCAAACTTTCATATCTTAGAAATTATAGAGTTTTAAGAGTCTGTATCTGAATTGTATTGTGAAGTTGTATATCAAGTGTTCAACCTCAAACATATTTCTTTGTAATTCTGTTTGAATATAAGTCTCTTGCAGTTGTGCTTGAGCATGGGAAGTCTCTTGCAGTTGTGCTTTAGCATATGAAATCTCTTGCAATTGTGCTTGAGTAGTTTGAAGTCTCTTACTTTATTGTTTGAGCAATTGGAATCAGATATTGATTTTAGTGAACTATCCTTGGAAGTGCAAGGGGGACAGGACTACTTCCGGTTTATAGAAGGAACTTGTATAATTGTTGTGTGTCTCTCTTCTCTCTCTATTTTTATCCGCTGCATTTAGATTCTGAACATCACTTCAGAAGCTGAACTCTATTAGATTCTGAACAGTGACTTCAGTTTTAAGAGAAAACCCCCTTCTTGTGTTTTTCTCACCTTCAGGAGTGAGGGTGTTATGGGGGTGGAGCGAGGTGGAGATGAAGGTGATATCATATAATGTTAGAAGGCTTGGTGGTATTGAGAAAAAAATCTGAGATTTGACGTTTGGTTCAAGATAAGATGACATTTGTTCTTTGTTTGCAAGAATCAAAGCTGACTGTTGTTGATGATTTTTTTGATTAAATCTTTATGGGGGAACGCTTCTTTTGGGTATTCTTATCTAGCTTCTGTTGGCGCTTCTGGTGGATTAATAACAATTTGGAATACTTCGTTGGTGGATGTTACATGCACTTGGATTTCAGACATGTATTGGTTATAAAGGGAAGATGATTACAACTGGCCAATAATTCCATGATAGTTTTATATTAACTATTGGATGGATGTCTCATTTTATTTTTAGACTATTGGAAGGATGTTTTATTTTATTTTTAGACCGAGTCTATCTTTTACTAATCAACTCGCATGATTTGAAGGAAAGAAAATAGAAAAGTTGCTAGACGAATTTGAGTTCAAATCAGCACCTCTTCATACAATCTCTCTCTCCCTCTCTCTCTCTCTCTCTTCTCTCTCTCTCTCTCTCTCTCTCTCTCTCTCACAAACATTGACTTGGGTTTTGGAGCGCGTTTCTGTTTTATAGATATTGTCGTCTTGCGCCGTATAAGAAACCTTTAACCGTATTAGAGCATCTTCTCCACCATACCGGTTCATCGTAGCATGAGTACCGCCACTGTGTCATCTGTAAGCTCTATTCTCGGAGATATCAAATTGAAATTAAAATGCTAAATAATTATTTAAATTTCGATATTATTTTTTGTCATGATTTTAATATATTTTTTGACTAATTTTTTAAAACTATATATCCATATATTGTTATTTTTTGGGAGATTACTTTTTAGACACCAAACTATTGCTTACATGCACCTAAAACACGTTGTGAGGTAGTTATTTGGCATTCTAAAGTTTTTTAAATTGATTAAAGTGATTTAAAAAGTGTTTGAACAGAAATTAACTACCATTTGACAACAAATGAAAATTAACTATAATGTGGTCTTTTTTTAGGGTGCCTAAATAACAATTGCCATTTTTTTTAATAGTTATGGGCTGAACCCTAAATCAAATTTAAAGTTTAATTATTCATAAGATTTATTTTTGTCATTAACAATACATCTGGTATGTAACGATTGGATTATCAGGTAATTAATTACCATATGTTCATTTTAATTTTTTTTCATTTTGTACCTCTAATAGATAACTATCGGATGTTCATTTTAAAATTTTCCATTTTGTACACCCGGTAAATAAATACAGGATGTTCATTTTAAAAATTTACATTTTCTACCTCCGGTAGATAACTATCGGATGTTCATCCCCTAACTCAAACCACTTGAACTATGGATGTCCACATAGGTGAGAGACCAAATTGAATGATATTTTGGTAATCCAAAGGGCTCTTAAATGTGACAAGTTTTAATGAACTTATATGAGAAGTCGACATATTTTGTCCACAATGACCTTAGTTTTGGAAAAGCTATGTATAGCCATGGTTTACAAATATTTATTACATATTGATATCAATGCATAATGACCAGAGCAGTTGTGGTCAGTTTAGAGTGCAGAGAGAGGGGGAGGGGGGGGGGGGGGGGGGGGGGGGGTGAATTAGGTTTTTAGACTTAATAGGATAATTCTCATGAGTTTAGGGTTCTTAATATTTTTCAAAAAAATAGTGGTATTTAATTTTAATTACATGATAATGATGAAAATAGTAATAATTATTATTCTTTCTTCATGGATATCACTTCCCATAATTTAGGTTATGTTTATTGTGATAAGATTGAGAATCCAACTAAATTTTCTATCTTTCCTCCATTGGTTAGTTTCAGCTAATCTTGTGGATTTTTTCCTTTTAAACTTATCCGATTAGTTTCTTACTTAAGCTGATATGTGGATTCCTTAATTTTTAAGTTTACTTAATTCTTAAGTTTTTCTTAGTTACAAACTATCCCTATAAAAGAAGAGCTCACCTAGTTCAAAAATCACACCAAATAGTTCTATTGAGTTGTCAAGAACTCTTTCTATCTTCTCCTTTCTTAACTTGTGTTTACGAGTCTTTCTTCTCTTCATCTCATGTTTTTTCCGTCTCTTCGGAATTAAGAGTGTTCTTAAGACCGTAATCCCTTTTTCAGCTAATCTTGTGGATTTGTTTCTTTTTGAACTTATCCAATTAGTTTCTTACTTGAGCTGATACGTGGATTGCTTAATTTTTAAGTTTACTTAATTCTTAAGTTTCTCCAAATTAGTTAAAAACTCTCCCTATAAAAGGAGAGCTCACCTAGTTTAAAAATCATAGCAAAAAGTTCTATTGAGTTGTCGAGAACTCTTTCTCTCTTCTCCTTTCTTAACTTGTGTTGACGAGTCTTTATTCTCTTCATCTCATGTTTTTTCCGTCTCTTCGGAATTAAGAGTGTTCTTAAGACCGTAATCTCTTTTTCGATATATTGTCCATTCGATGGTAACACCATATTTTAATGGTCTCAGCACCATAATAGAATGGTCACAATACCATATAATAGTGGTTTCAGTATTAAATTCGAGTGCCTTAAGAGCCATATTAGAGGGTGTAATTCTCAAATGGTTTTCTACAATGCAGTAGTTAATCGCACAGTTGTAGCTGATCTTGTTTTATCCTGGAGGCGGCGTGGTTGATAGTCTGTCTTGCACAATTTTGGGCAGTGCCACAAACCGTCTTAAAGAGAGCGACCTGGTCGTGACTCAACCTAGTAGCAACTTCGATAGATGAAAAATTAGACGTAATAGGATAATTTTCATGAGTTTAGGGTTCTTAATATTTTTCAGAAAAATAGTGGTATTTAATTTTAATTACCTGATAGTGATGAAAATAGTAATAATTATTATTCTTTATTCATGGATATCACTTCCCATAAATTTAGGTTATGTTTGTTGTGATAAGATTGAGAATCCAACTAAATTTTCTATCTTTCCTCCATTGGTTAGTTTCAGCTAATCTTGTGGATTTGTTTCTTTTTGAACTTATCCAATTAGTTTCTTACTTGAGCTGATACGTGGATTGCTTAATTTTTAAGTTTACTTAATTCTTTTTGAACTAAATTTTCTATCTTTCCTCCATTGCTATGTTTTTTCCCTCTCTTCGGAATTAAGAATGTTCTTAAGACCGTAATCCCTTTTTTGGTATAATGTCCATTCGGATTTAAGAATGGTCTTAGGAGCATAGTCCCTTCGATATTTTTATGTCCCTTCAGAGTAAATAATATTTTAAGATCATAATACCTTTTCGGTATAATGTCCATTCGAAAATTAAGAATGATCTTAAAAATAAGTTCTTCTTCGATTCTTCAAGAAGTTATATGATAGAATGGTGGTAGCATCATATTTGAGTGTTTGAAATACCATATTGACATTTGGAGATGTTAAAAGTTAGAATGGTGGTAACACCATATTTGAATGGTCTCAGTACCATAATAGAATTATCACAATACCATATAATAGTGGTTTCAGTATTAAATTCGAATGGTTTTATTAGCCATATTATAGGATGTAATTCTCGAAAGGTTTTCTACAATGCAGTTGTTAATCGCACAGTTGTAGTTGAGCTTGTTTTATCCTGGAGGCGGCGTGGTTGATACTCTGTCTTGCACAATTTTGGGCAGTGCCACGATACGTTTTGTTAGGAAACACAACATCCATGAAAATAGTGAGAAAAACTTAGAAAACTATTGTATTGATGATAGTTGAAAGTGATTCAAGAATGAAAAAGATATGTACTAATGAGTCAACTTTGTGACTTATATAGTAACTAAAAGTCAAACAAAGAAAATTACAAATGATACACTGTCTTAAAGGGGATACCTGTACAATAAACCAATTCCATGATTGTCTTCTAAAAGAACACTTGTGCAGAATATCACAACCCCAAAAGAACAATGCAGTGTTGACATATCCAAAGCAGTTCTAGCACACAACCAATACCTATTAGGACTGGGCATGAATATCAGAACCAACATCTAGAGAATAAGTCTCTTTCCTTCAGTCATTGCTCCCACAACAAAAACGCTCCATCTTTCCCACCAGAATCTCAAAGAAACCATTAGGAAAAAATCAACAGTGTTAACATATCCAGACAATGAGAGAAAATCTCAATAAAAGCCAACGAAGGATCCAAACAATGTCCAAACTTTGGCAGTAAACCAATAGAAGAAAAACATATAGAGAAACGCTTAACCATTAAGCAGAAGCCACAACTCAAGGCTTAACCACTTAACAGAAGCTAAAACAATGAAAGCCAACAAACGACAAAGAGCTTAACCACCATATGGCAGAAGCTAAAATCAACAAAGCCTTAAAAGGCACAACGCTTAACCATCAAGAGTTCTCAATCACTCAAGATAGAAGCACAAGACAAGAAGAACAAGGATATCCAAAATCAATGATGATATCCAAAAGAAAAAGAAGTGCAAGGAAGGGACAAAATCTACAATGGAAGGAAGTCATATGTTGAACAAACTTCACATCAAATGTACCATGAAGCAACAAGACCAAGGTTCCAAAAGATATAAAAAGAGACGCCCTCCAATGCCGAGCCGAGACAAAAAGAACAAATGCAACCTGTAAAAGGACTGCCAAAATTTGACAACCAAATTTTGTCTTCAAAGGGTGCTGCCACTTGCATAATGCAATCAAAAGTAGCATAGAACAGAGAGATACCAAATAGGTACCAAACTCCAATAGTACATAGTCAATGAACAAACGAGCAGTAGGAAAAACTTCATGAACGATCCAGGAATAAATAAATGCAGAACAAGGAAGGGAGCTCTACCATGCTAGAACTCAACAAAGAAAACAACATGTGGAAAACTAATGGCTTCAACAAAACGACACAATCAGCTTCAACTTCCAGCAAACAAGTTTGTGCACATAAAGCACAAAACCAAACAATCAAACAACTTCCAGCAAGCAGGAAAAATATGAGCTAGAACCATATATAAGCCTTCACTTACACGAGGACTTGAATCAACATAACAACTCAATATTCCTAGAGACCAAAAGCAATTATAGGCAGCAAAAACCATATAAGGTAGAGAAAGCCAAGCACCTAGGCAGCATGCAGTATGTGAATGGCCAAAGGAATCAATCCAACCTCTAAAACTAGTGAACAAAAGTGGTAAAAGTACAAAGTGAAGGATCAGAATATGCACATAAATGCATCGATGAATCTCAATGCTCCACCAACAACCTGTCATTGCAGTTGAGTATCTTCTCATATGCTCATCAATACTCGTCATATGTTGAATGCTCAATACAACACAACACGTTGTAGAAATCATCAAAACATAGCAACATAATAAGGTCCAATACTCAGTGAAGATGGAATAACAACGACACAAAAAATCCAGGACAAGAACCTCAATATGTGAACACAATGAAGCAGAAGCAAAGTCGTTAATCTGCACTAGCACAATGCATCAAATCCAAGTAGAAACTCACAAGTGAAGTCACACTAACCACCACCGTCGTCGAACAAAGCCCAACACCAAATTACTTTAGTGAAAACTTTCCACAAACACCTTGTGAGCACAATAGTAACAGACTGCAATTACAACACAACTTGTTTCTGAAAACAGAGTTCTTAATACGGCACAAAGAATCAACGTGAAAAACGACGACTCCGAGCCGAAATCGACGATTCTTCAAAACCTTCTGGTTGTTGAAGTAACTCAAAATTGTGATTATATCAAAAACAGGAATCAAAAGGATGAAGGAAAAACATAAAATCAGAGAGTGAAACGGAATTATAATAAACTCAAATTGGAAACAAAAGGGAATTGAAACCCTAGAAATTGGGGGAAATTGTCGAAAACAAAATCAATTCGAATTGTGAACAGGATTCAAGCAAGAAACATGAATCTAGTATGAAATTGAATAGAAATTTGACAGAGAAGGAAAATATAGCATCAAAATCATGAAACCCTAACAATTGGGGAAAAAATGACATGATCAAGATCAAACATGATCCAAAACCAAAACGCAAGAATCAAACAGAACCGAAGCAAGATTCTAACAAGAATTGTGAAACCGAATCGCGAAATGTAATTACGTGAGAGAATTGAAACTCAAAATATGAATTGATGTAAGGAATTGGGAAAATGTGAGGATGAATGTTGAGAATCAAGAACGAATCAGAAAGGAATTGATTGAGAAAAACAGACAGTGAAAAGGATCGGAAACAGAGAGAACACGAAGGAAAAAAATATCCGAACAGAAAATTGGAATGAGGAAGAAAAAGAAAGTGAGAAAATTGGATTTTCTCGAAATCCCAAAACAACACAAACAAGATAGCACTCAACTATCTTTAACAAGAATTTTCACCAAATACTTGATGAAAAACTTACAAACAAATGTTGAAGAACTTTTATATGGCTGTATCAAATCAATATCATTTTCAAACGAATATAGCTTAATGTTCACAAACCTTTTGGATATGGAAACGTAATCAAGGTTTCACAAAATGGAAGTTTAAAAGTTTTAGCGAGAAAGTGATATTTGATCATAGAATTTTTAATATGAACGTTGTGTGATGTTGTTTTGATCTTGAAATATATTTACAGAGGCTTTAGAAAACGTCCATGAAGCAAGGCACCAGTTCTAAGGGGTTTCCATGAATGTTACTGATAATTTGAATCACATCGTTTCATGAAAAATATGCATTATGACAGGTGGTAACCAGTTACCATATATGGTGTTATCGGTTATAGTATGTAATGTTCAAAAAATTCAAAAACTTAAATTGGAAACCGGTTACATAACTTGTTACACGATAAAAAATATTTGAAAAATTCAACTGTTAACGGAATGAATTTTTTTAAAATGAACATCTACCAGGTGTTCAAAATATAATTTTTAAAATGAGCATATGATAGTTATCTATACATAATGGATTTTTTTAAAATGAACATTCGTAGTTATGTATCAAAAGGAATGTTAGAGACACTCTCTACACTCATTCTCTTATTGGATAAAACCAATGTATGACCTGTGGAACCCATTTCTAAAGTGTGAGATCACCATGATTTAAGCCAATTAAAAAGTGAATGTTAGAGAGAGTGTTGAAAAGAGAGTGTTGTTAGCACTCTCATGTACCGAATGCTCCGCTTATTACATATCCAAAATATTAAGGGCAATTTCATAATTTTAGGGGCTAAAAGAGATATGGACAAAATAAAAAAAAAACTTCATTCATTTTCTTCCTTTTCAATAACTAAACAAAAAAGAAGTTGAAACGCTCCATTTGATTTGAAGAAGAAGAAGAAGAAGAAGAAGAAGGAGCAATGGAGGAAGAAGAGAACAACGACGGCCTTGACAGAATCAGCACTCTATCAAACTCCTTACTGTGTCACATTCTCTCCTTCCTCCCCACCAAAACCTCCGTCCGTATGAGTCTCGTCTCTCGCAAATGGCGCAACCTCTGGAAGAATCTCCAAGTCTTCGATTTCGGCTACAACTGTCATGAATACAGCTACCAAGCCCCCGACGACGATTACAACGAACATTTCATGTTGTTCACCTTATTCGTCAACACTGTCCTCGCTCTCCGTCGCTCACGCGTCGTTCGGAAGTTCCGCCTCTCCTCCGACCACATTCCACACGATCCATTCTTTACTTACTCAGTTGACACATGGCTCAGTATCTCCATTGGGCCCCACCTCCAGGAATTTCATCTCACCCTCTTTACTGTCGGTGCCTTCAACGATCTGCCTCTCACACTCTTCTCTTGCTCTAACCTTGTCTCCCTCAGGCATGCAACAATTCCTATTTCATCCTCTTTTCTTTATTTTTGTTTTATACATTCTATTATTATTGTCTAGGGTTAGAGAAAGTTGATGTATCTGGTTCAAAATTTGGATCAGATACATCAACTTTTTGTTAACCCAACTTTCTCTTATATAGTAGGTTAAACTTCACTTTTTGTCCCTAGGTTTAAAAATGTTGCGATTTTGGTCCTCTATTACAAAAAATGCCATTTTGACCCATTTCGTGCTAAAATTGTCGAGAAGACGCCACATGTCCCAAAAGAGGGCCATAATTGCAACTTTTTTTTAAGATAAGTGGTCAAAAAGTATATTTCCCTTATGTTATGGGGTTAAAAGACCATATTTCCTTAAACATGGGTCACTTTTGCCATTTTTTTTTAATAGAGGCCAAAATAGAAACATTTTGAAACTTAGGGGAGAAAAGTGCAGTTTAACCTATATAGTATTGGAGTGTGTAGTTTAACTTTAATTTTTATAGTTACTCAGTTTAGCTGTTTTGATTTATTTTAAATGAGATATGATACATGATGATAACTTAACATAACACATTCATATAATGTACCAGTCTCAGTGGATATATCTTGTTGCCACTGCAAGACCCTTCGGAAATTTGCTTACCGTCGTTGAAGGTGCTGCAACTACTAAAAATGCATCACTTGAATTTGAGTTCCGTGCATATCCTTCTCTCTGCCTGCCCCGTTCTCGAGAATCTGGAACTTTTCTTTAGTCCTGAATCTTTGGACATAATTCGGGTGCCATCTTCCTTGAAGAGGTTAAAAATCACTGTTGATAATAACGTTGGGGCTTGGCTTGAAATAGATGCACCTGGTCTCAAGTACCTTAGCCTTGAAGATATCGCATTCCGTGATGCCGCGGCTGTTGGGAACTTGCACAGGGTGGAAGAAGCATATCTTGATGTATTTCCCACTCCTGAAAGTGAATCTGTTGAGCCTTTACTCAATCTCCTTCGAGCTCTTTCCCGAATTAAACATCTAGAGCTACATGATTCAACCACAAAGGTGACTGAAGTTTTCATTATTTGTAGTATATGTTGTTTTGCAGTAATAATTATTAAATAATCGTTTAATCACTTGCTTTTGCCGTGTACAAGCAGTGGCTATTTGCTGCCCCCATTTTAGAGTTTCCGGAATTTCACTATTTGCTTCATCTAAAGCTTGAGTTTCCCCCTTTCAACTCAACTTTTTTGTTTGACGTGCTTCAAAAATGTCCAATGCTAGAAACTCTCATAGCATTTAGGTTCGACAACGACATGGTTTGTCCAGTTTAACTCAAGCTTTGTTGTCTGCGTGTGTTTTTTGTTTGGATCTTATATATGAGCTGCCCCTTGTTGCCAGGTGGATCAATCATATGATTCGTCGCCTTCATATAGATGGGAGGCAAAGCCTAAAAGTGTTCCTAAATGCCTTATATCCCATTTGACCTTTATTCACTTTCAAGGATATCCAGAAAATGAGCTGGAATTTATTGGCTATGTTTTACAACATGGACTTGTTTTGAAGACAATGATTATTGATAAATATTGGGTAGACCAACCACACCGCTGGTTGAAAAAAATTTCAGATCTACCAAGGGGATCTGCCCTGTGCCAAGTTAAATTTATCTGACTGAGCTCATGAGCTGCGTCACCTTAAGGTGTGAACTCTCACCATCTTTATTCTGTGGTTTACTGTATCAAAGATGATGTTATAAGTCTGTACAATTAGCTGTCCCTTGTCTTTATATGCATGCCTCCATATTTTCAACTACATTGGTTGTGGTGGAATTCTATATATCCATACCCCCAAAGTATCTAAATTTCTTTGATTTATTTATTTTCTCATAATTATAAACCTGAGAGCTATCTTCAAAAGAAGCTTAGAAATACAATTAGGTTTGGAGAAGAAGTTATATAATATTATAAAGTTGGCAGGGAAAAAGAGTGCATTCAGTTAACTCGGGGATTGGTAGACTAGGTGAGACTAGACTCTCAAATTCCTAGTGCGTTCTTATTCTCTTCATCCTTTTCTTTTTAATTCCTAAACTCAATGTGTTGTAGATGTAGTCTCTATTGTAAGTGATTTCCTTGTGCTGTATCATTAATAAAAGTTTATTCAGTATATTGATTTAATTTCCAAGCAATTCTATCACCTTGTTGGCTGTATGGGAGGAAATCATACATCATGCATATAGAATAGAAGCTGTGCTAGCAAGAGTGAGAAAAATGCATGTTGGAATTCGGTTAGAATTATGGTAAGTGGTGGAATACTATGTTCATGCCTGAACACATTTTCAGGATCCACTCTAGTCTTTATCTTAACCAACTTGTTGAAATTATCGTTAAAATACCTATATCTCCAAACACTTGCGTCTATATAGCTTGTACTATTCTTGGGGTTAATCCCCAAATCAAGATCCATACAAGGAGTTGTATAGTTATAACTAATAATGCTTCCTGATCCAATCTATATGCCTTGCAGCATTCTTGTCACCATCTTGCCATACAGACAAGTATTGAATTTTTATTCGGTGTTCCATTTCTATGAGGAAAAATTTCCAAGCAATTCTATCACCTTGTTGGCTGTATGGGAGGAAATCATACATCATGCATATAGAATAGAAGCTGTGCTAGCAAGAGTGAGAAAAATGCATGTTGGAATTCGGTTAGAATTATGGTAAGTGGTGGAATACTATGTTCATGCCTGAACACATTTTCAGGATCCACTCTAGTCTTTATCTTAACCAACTTGTTGAAATTATCGTTAAAATACCTATATCTCCAAACACTTGCGTCTATATAGCTTGTACTATTCTTGGGGTTAATCCCCAAATCAAGATCCATACAAGGAGTTGTATAGTTATAACTAATAATGCTTCCTGATCCAATCTATATGCCTTGCAGCATTCTTGTCACCATCTTGCCATACAGACAAGTATTGAATTTTTATTCGGTGTTCCATTTCTATGAGGAAAAATTTCCAAGCAATTCTATCACCTTGTTGGCTGTATGGGAGGAAATCATACATCATGCATATAGAATAGAAGCTGTGCTAGCAAGAGTGAGAAAAATGCATGTTGGAATTCGGTTAGAATTATGGTAAGTGGTGGAATACTATGTTCATGCCTGAACACATTTTCAGGATCCACTCTAGTCTTTATCTTAACCAACTTGTTGAAATTATCGTTAAAATACCTATATCTCCAAACACTTGCGTCTATATAGCTTGTACTATTCTTGGGGTTAATCCCCAAATCAAGATCCCTACAAGGAGTTGTATAGTTATAACTAATAATGCTTCCTGATCCAATCTATATGCCTTGCAGCATTCTTGTCACCATCTTGCCATACAGACAAGTATTGAATTTTTATTCGGTGTTCCATTTCTATGAGGAAAAGGTCTATCAGATTCTGAAAACTGACTCATCTTTCCACCATATGGGTTCCATATCATCAAAGGTCTATCTTCAGTCAACAATCCTTGCCCCAATCCTTCAATACCAGTTTCTGGTATTGGTTCCTTTACAAAATCTGATTTTGCTTTGAAAAAATTCTTAAATGTTGGTTTGCCTTTTAAAAGAATTTCAGGTGGTCTATCACTAGGAAAGCTTGCACTATAGAGAACATACCTGATCCAACTAGTTTCTTGGCAATCTTTCTTTGTGTAACCCACTTCAGAAAAACTTGTTTTCATGACTTGAAGAAGTGTTCTTGTGTCACAAAGATAAACATTATAATAAGTTGTAATAGTTCTTTGAGTATTGTTTCCAGCATTTGTTGCTTGTTTCTAACTGTTGTGTAAATGTTTTAGCTAACTTGAGGTGTCTTGCACCTCCTACTTGGGTCGTACTTCTTGAGCCACATGTGAAGATCACGTCTAATGGTGCTATGGGTGTATGAATGTACTCTCCGCTTAAATGTTTTGTAGTTTCTCTCTCTTTTTTTCACTAATGACACTAGCTGATCAAGACCCTTTAGGGGTTATATGACAATATATGTAATGGTTAGATGAAACTGATTGAACGTATGTGCCAGCTGTTAGGAAAGCTTGCAAGAGAAGTTTCAGATTGTAGTAGTAGCTTGCACAGTTTGTAAAAGTTGGTGCCAGCTCAGTAGTTAGTGCACTGCAGTTTAATCTTAGGGTGAGCAGGTTACGGTCAATCAAATAGGTCACCAACTTCATTATATAACTAACAAGATTTAGAATATTCAATACGAATACAGTTTTGAGAAATGTGTATTAGCTCTTTCTCTCAAAATCTAATATGGTAGGACTGTTGTGTGACCCTTCAAACATGTCTCCAAAGAGACTAACGCATATCGGAAAACAACATACTTTTAAGTTTTAACTATGGTATAATGGTCATTTTGCCCCGTTTAAGTGATCTATTATTTTAGTAGTTCAATTCCCATGTTTTTTTTCCCGTTCGTCTTCTTGTTACTCTCTCCTTCCTCTTTCTTCTGTGTTTGCTCTGCGTTCATGTTTTGCTGCGTTCTTGCTTGCATGCATGTTCTGCTTCATCTACAATACATGTGTGTTCTGCTGCGTTCTCATGTGCGTATGTCTTCTTGCTTCGTTATGCTTATTTTTTGTTCAGGTTATTCTTGCTCTGTTTAGGTTTCTGAACTCGTGCTTCTCTTTTTGCTTTGCTCATGTTATTCTTGCTTTGTCTGTTCTTCTCTTTAAGTATTTCTTGCTATGTACTTTAGGTTCTGTTCGTGTTCTTCTTGGTCTTGCTTTGTTACGTGGGTTCTCTGTTTTAGAACTTGATTTTGATGAGAAATGACAAAGTTGATTATAATTATTAAGTATGATTGTCCCTTTAATTGTTTATTTTTCTATTTTCGAGTATTTATGTATCTTTTTAGAATTGATGTTTACTTTGTACACTGTTTCTTCTGCATAAAAAGAAGTATTAGTCACTGTAGTTTACGATTTTTAGGATTTTAGAGAATTTTTCCCTCTTGAAATACAAAGTAATGCGTAAAATGTGCCCTAGCTCTTGTTGAAATCTCATGGTGTAGGAGGTAGTTACTAATTAGGAAACAACACATTTGACCTTTTCCCCTCCCTTCCCCTCCGTCTTTGTGTGATGATTTGCATGCTTTGAAGGTATCCCTGACTATATTATACTTCCTCCAATGTATACTACTGTTTATGTTTGATGTTTTTTATTGCTTAGAATGTCATTGTCATCTATATGTTATGCAGCTGTTTGGCTTTTGTGATAAAAATAATTAATTAATTTTGTTGTTAATCAATTCTAGCAAAATTTTCATTCAAAATTTAGAATAGTATATGTGTGTTTCATTTGAAAACCGTTTGTGTTAGACCGTCATTGCTTTGGTTGCAGATTTGGGTACTCAAAAAGGTTAGTTCAAGATATATGTTGTATTTTCCCACTAAGATCGTGTCTGTGTTTTTGTACTCTTTAAGTTAGCCTAACATACATGCCAAAACTCATTTTTTGAGAAGCAATACTTTGTTGTGTGAAAGTAATTTCGGTATGCGGACAAAGCTAAAAGATATAAGCGCTAATATTCTGTTATATGTTGCTGACATTCTCGACTTGCTTGGTCTTGGTTATGAGATAACTTAGCATATTCAAATTATTATATAATGCTATATATTTTGATTTGTAAAACCTGATTATACCTACTGATTGAAATTATACGACTTTGTAATTTTTTGTATCTCAATATAGTTGATAGTTTAGGTGTTTGTAGATTACTTTGAATGACTTTTTCTGCTATATGTTTGACAGTACGCGTTTGGAGTGCAATGATTTCTGGCAATATCATGTTTGGTCAGATGTTGGGGCTTCAACAAAAAGATGACATTAGGAGCAAACCTATAAATAAATGTGTATTTTACATTAAGTACAAATATATAACTATGCATTTTGCATTTCAGTGATTTACAAGTCTGTGGAAATTAGTGTGTTTTTTGGTTGGCTAATATCAAGATGTGGCACACAAAAAGTTATAGCGATGTTCTTGAAAAACAAATGGGTGTGTTTTTTTACATAAAGGAGTGGAAATGTTTTTTTTTTTTTTGAATAATAACGGAGAGGAAATGTTAAAATATTCGTTAGACTAAAAATGTATTTTTTTTCCCTTCAAAAAAAAAAATTGTATTTTTAATCTATTGGCCGTATTTGTGCATTTTACTAAAAAAACTGGGAATAATTTATAATTATTGAAAAATTGGAAAAACTTGCAATAGACTGAATATACTTTTTATTGTTTCCTTGGTGGTGACATCTAACCATTGGGTCATGCTATCTCTCACAAACTAAAGCAATTTTGAAGTAATTAACATGAGAATGACAGTACAACATATAACATAGCTACTAAACCCAAATGAAACAGTGATACTAGCATCTACCAGTTGAAAATTCACAAAGTAGTTTTTTTTTTTTTTTTTGAAATAATTCACAAAGTAGTTATAATACAAACTGTAACGATTAATACTTGAAATTATATATGGCATTTACGTTGAAATTATATTTTGCAGTGTCTTTCATATTCTCTCTGTTCATTCTTTGTTTTCCATTAAGGCTCGTATTTTCTTACTTTAGAGAGTTGCTTCGTCTATTTTGTCTTGTGGTTTTCTTGTTGCTCCTATCCTCTCATTTTCATGGTTATTTTTCAAATCATTATGTTTTGTGCATTTTGGATTCTGTACATGTAATAGGTATACATAATTATCACATATTAAGTTATAATTGAGTCAAGTTTAAATTAGGCTATAGCAGATGCATCTAACACAAGAGTCATGGCTACATCATGATTGCAACCAGTTCATTATTCTTTTAATAAATGCATAAATATTTCCCAATTGCTGGCATTACCTTACATATTGAATGTCATAAAAATCAGCTATTTACTCTTTTCTATAATTAAATGATCATTCATTTTTATTCCTCAATTATTGAAGTTTATATTGCCTGGAGATAGAGTTCCAGTATCACTAAGAAAGTGAATGGAAATGCAGTATTTAAAGGTGATAAATAAGATAGTAGTCCAATGAATTTCTCTGGTCTACTACACCAAAACCTATGAAGCACAGATACTCCTCGGATTAGACGTGTCCTGTGTCGTGTTAGACACGACACCGACACTTGTAATTACACCTAATTATGTGATTTTTTTAAATTATTAGTTGTGTCGGCGTGTCAGTTCCGGTGTCCGTTTATGTGCTTCATAAACCAAAACAAATAACCAATTAACAATTTTCAAGAACTCTTTCAATAGGTCGTTTGCCGCATTTGCTACATTTTCTATGCTATGTGTGCTAATATTAGTCTACAGAAAAAATAGTAGAACAGAAAAATCCATGTTGTGAACGTGATGAACAGAAAAATACATAGTCATACAATTTTCTCCTAATGCCAGATAATTTTGTAATTTTTTAAAACAAAACTTATTTAACCCTTTAGAATGGTATAGATGCTGAAACACTTGATATCCATGGCACATTACATAACAAAAAAAAAAACAGGTTTTCTGATAAAATAAAAGAGAGTAGGCCAACACATTAATTTTTAAAATCTACTATTAATCTAACTACAGTAGTTTGCAAGGCTGTTGAAGTCTCTCTGCTGAATTTTGAAGCCAGATTGGAGGAGCGTTGTCACTTTGCTTTGAAAGTGTGCTTCCAGTCTTGTAGCACATTTGTAATATATGGTTTTTGGAGGATTAAAGGTACGTGCATTCTCAAACATTCTTCTGGCATCCGCGAGAAACATCTCAAATGTGACGTAATATTGTTCCGATTCCAGCTTCTCACTCATTGTCTTTAGATCCATTGGATTTTTTATGATTTCATAGTAACCAGGAACACTCAGTGCATCAACAGGTTCCTTGAATGGCCAAGCATCAGGGTGATCAAGCATTTCCTTTAGAATTGAACGCATAAACTCAGTTAAATGCTTTAGGTTTGTATCATGGTCGGTAGAACTATCTAAAACTCTAAACCGCGAATGACCGTACATATCAGGAGTCCATCCAGCCTCTTTCAAACCAGGTATGTCATCAACAATTCTGTTAGGAATACCTGCAGCTTCTGATCTCTTCTGAAAATCAATTCCAGCATAAACAATATTGTGACATTTTGATAGTTCTCTAATCTGTTCATAGAGTGACTGTCTTTGCCGATGGATCATAGTTGATAAATCAGTATAAGGAAGCTTTGGATCAATCTTACATTCCATGAGAGTTCCCCCATCATAATCCTTTATATAACTTTCCCATCGATCTTTCTCCAAGTAAATCTCTTTTGTAAATCCTTGTTTGATAAAATAGCCAATAGCATTGTTGTCAGCATATGTGAGAAAATGTGTCAGCCCATCTACATCACGAGCATACTGTTTCAAGTGATTCATCAATCTGGCACCATAACCTTTTACTTGTTGATCATCACTAATTGCACAAAAGGCTATCTCAGCGAACCTCTGATTTGCATATGGACGATATGTAACGCCTCCAACAACGCGATTAGGCTCCCTTACAACCATTATAGACTTATGGTTCCTATCCATAACAAGTCGGACAATGTACTCCTTTGGCATGTTGGGAAGTTGTCTGGCAAATATATTCTTCAATGCTATCAACGAAACCACATGATCCTCAACGCCATCATTGCACACACATTCAAATTTGAGTAATCCAGATTCTTCCTCTTTTTTAAGATTTTCTTCCCTGGCACTGTAACCACCTCTTATCTGCAATTTTTCAGTGAATATATTTGTTGCGGCTTCGTCCTTAACCACAAAGTCGGGGACAGAACCGGAAGTAGTGGCCGAATCGTTGACAGAACCGGTGAAGTTGTGCAGCGAAGAGTCGCAGGAAGGGTGGAATGGAGGCTCGTGATCCTCAGATACGTGTTTGCGCTTGTGGATGGAAGAAGTGGTGAAGGCAGAAGGGCACCGCGATTCCATCTTAGGGTTTTACTCTCTACTTTGTTTTTTTAGGGTTTTCTTACTCATTAATAGATATGTTCTTTATTTATTTCAAAAAAATAAATAGATATGTTCTTTATTTATAAGATTAAACGTGGGCTTTTTCTTTACTGAGCATTGACTTTCTTTGACTACCGATTATAAAACATGGGTTTAAAACATTTATGTTAACAACATAAAACGGCATATCACATATGCGATATGTCTACAAACATGATTATATTCAAGCCATCAAAATACTCATGTTTTCGAATCTACAACGTTGACAATACAAAATTCATTGAATGAATCTTCACATGTTATACTTATTGAATATAATTTATTTCTAAGAAAAACTCATTTAATATAAATAAAACTACTATAAAATAATTGATACATGTACTCTCCTAAAAAAAGAAGATACATGTATTTTCCTCAATTCATTAAGAAAAATGTATTTGCCTCGATAAAAGTATTTTAATTGAGAGCTTCTAGAGTGAAGTTAGGAAATTAACTTTTTCGGTATGGTCGTTTAATATAAACAATTAGGTTATTGTCGATGCCACACCATATATTATGTGTAGATGATATATCATATGTGGATTTAATAACTTCTAAATACTGCAAATCAGTCCATAATTATATTTAAACTTTCTTGAGGGGAATTATCTTTAAACTTATTAGTTTAAAGTTATTACAAGATAACTAATATTTGAATTAATTTAGACTTTTAATATATTATATCTAACTATTTAGGCCCCGTTTGGTTGAAGTTATCTTTAAACTTATTAGTTTAAAGTTATTACAAGATAAATAATATTTGAATTAATTTAGACTTTTAATATATTATATCCAACTATTTAGGCCCCGTTTGGTTGAGGTTATTTTGAGCTTATAAAAATTAGCTTATGCAAATAAATAAGCTTATATATATATATATATATTAATTTATAAGTTCTCACTAACAAATATTGTATCTTCATATTTAGTTTTTTTTCACAAACTACCTTAACAAGCTTGTGAATAATAAATAAAAGCTTAGTTTTTTGCGTAAGTTGTTTTTACAAAAGCTCAATATAAGCTCAATCCAAATGGGACCTGGTGCAATTCAAAAAATTTCCTCTATAAATCCATACTTATATCTTAGCACATTCTTCTCCTTTGTATCTTTCTTCTGTTGTCATATCATATTCTTCATGGGAGGTTGGTCTCATATTCAAACTGGTGGTCATCTATTGTTGTGAAATAGGAGAATTCCTTAGTAGTATTGTGATGAGATCAAGAGTTCACTAAGCATGTGAAAGGAAACTGGAATGGTTTAGGTCGACCTTATGAAGAAGAACAAACGTTTATGCCTTGCGCACGCGCGCGCACACAAATATATATATATATATATATATATATATATATATATATATCAAAGTTGCAAAAAAATAACATTGTAAACGTTAACTTAGTGGAAGATATTCAAGTCAATGTGTTTGGAGTTCACGAGTTTGATTCTCACTGAGTTTATTTTTACAAGTAAATTTATTTATGTATGTTGTTTATATTATCATGAAAAAATTATTAAAAAAACGCAAAAGTTAAGAGTTGAAATGGCAACCAACATGCACAAGTCGCGCCACTAGACCAAAAAATTATGTCATGTCATATTTTGAAATAAAACATATATATTATACAAAACAAAGTATGGGTTGGGCTGGTGTGGCATAGATCCGCCCCTGCTCTCATTGTTGTCAAAGGTGGTGTAAAATTATGTATTTTTGGTTTCTTAGTAACTACTAAAACTGGACTACAAGGTTCTCTTTGCTCCTCCATTGTTCCTATTGAAGACAACAACATGTTGTTTTCTACAATGACAGTGTCACTCTTGTTACCAAGAATCTATTTACATAATTCAAGGCTCTTTGGACTCATAGCCAAAGAGGAACGTTTTTGTTGAGGATGCACATAGGTGGTTGTTGTGGTTTTTTTTCTCGATGAGTTTTGATATATATTATTTGAAAGAGCATCAAAGGACATGATGTTTTAATTTTTCAAGTGGTTTTAGTTTTAGGTATGAAGAGAGGAATAGAATTGAAAGAAGGAATAAGAATGGTGTGCAGAAGAAATGAAGTGGTTGGAGGTGAATTTGTAGCCCTAATTAAAAGTGTTTTGGGACATGTGGTAGGAAAAAGGGGTAATTTTTGCGCCACTTGAATTGTACAATTTCTTAATCAACTCCTCTTAAGCAGCTTGAGGGGAACATCCATGTCTTCATCATCGTTTAATTATCTACGACATCATTATCATCAACATCAAGAACAACATCCTCTTCTTGTTCATGTTCTTCTTCCGAGTCAAAACTTGTAGTCGCATTTGTCAAAAAATAGAGGCGAAGACAGCCATGGCTTCTATTAGCTTGAAAACATGAGGTACTTGGTGGGACTTTTGTGGCTTCAATTACTAACCTTCCATCTTCACGGTGGGGTCTAACACGAAGAGATTCTGATCCTCTCATAGGGGCGAATCTAGGATTGAATTATTAGTGGGGTATTTTTATTTATTTTTAATTTTAAAGGAAGACTAAAAATTTTGGCAAAATAAATTACAAAAATAACAACATATGTATTAATCATAACAAATCATCGATCATTTATAGATAATGTACAACGTAAGTTGCAAAAATTTAATATATATATATATATATATATATATATATATATATGTTGTCATACCCCAATTTTTGACCCAAGATCCCACCGACACGTGTCATTTGACCCTAATCGGTCTCTGGTTTTTTAGTGAAAAATTCGGCAGAGAGGTATTTTAAAATACCTCATTTTGATTTCGAGTCGGGCCCTCTTCTCTCTTTATTTTCCTTTTAATCTTTATTTCCATCTTTTATTTTTATTTATTTTTTAATTAATTTTAATTTTATTTTGATTAGTCCTTATTTCTTTTTTAATTACTTTTTAAGATAAGTCCAAGTCTGCATAGTTCTTTTTTTATTATCATTTATTTATTCATTTATTGTCATTTTTTGTTATTATTCATTTTTATTATTACTTGATAAAATCCAAAAAAGTCCAAAAAGGTCCCAGTCCAAAAATACAGCCGGGCTACGCTTCATCAGCAAATTCATAGGAACCAACACGCCTTTCCCCACATCCCAATCCAAAAAGCACAAGTTTCTCTACCTCTTTGAACAAACCCTAAGGTCCAAATCCTGCCACTATAAAACAAAAATCTGCAGAACACAATGGGGCGGAAAAAATTCACTAGAAAGCTGCAACATCTTTCACGAACAAATTTCACAAAAAAGCAACATATAACCTCACCAAGACACAATCGGCCTCAACCTCGACAATCCAACACTAATCATCATCATTACAACAGAATCCATCATCACGAATTCAAAAATTCAGAACCAACACACACGCACACAGTCCATATCCAACACACACAACAACAGTTCGACGGAAACGGAATCAACATCGTGACGCCAACTTTCAACCGAATCTGAACCGCAACAACAACATCGAAACCAGCAACATCATCAAATCCGGACTGATCCATAAAGCAATAAAGGTATACATTCCTTTTTTTATTTTTATTTTAGATCTAGGCTGTTGAAAGGCTTTGTTGAGGGTTTTGGGGTAGAGAAACGAGTAGAGAGGGAGAAGAGAGTAAGAAAGCACAATTTAAAAAATAAATAAATAGATATAGGGTTCTGTCGCAGCAGCGCCGCCGTCAAGGCCGACCAACCGCCGCCGAAACCCCTTACCTGACACCAGGAACTGGATTAGGTTTGAATGTTCTGGAGGGAGAAAATGAAGACTGGAAGAGAGAGAACAGATGGAGCGGGTAGGAGAAAGTGTAAGAAAGAGGTTTTTTTTACATAATGAATGAAAACAATAGCCTCCATTCCTTTATACCAACTCATAACCCGGTTCTCTAAAACACTACCCATGAACCGACCCGTTCCAGCAGCCAGCAACCCAGACCCACACGCCTCTGGGCTCTTTCAAGCCCTGTTTCAGCTTTCCTCTCATCCTGCACCCCCCATGATATTGCAGCACCATCCCTGCATTCATATTTCTTTCCTTTCTATTTTTGCTATGTTTATTTCTTTTCATGCATTTTTATTTTAATTGCATTTCATTTCACTGCATCACATTATTAGATTGTATATTAGGCTTAAATGTAACCCATTCATGCATTTTCTAGTCTAGATTTATGATTTCACATTTTAATTTACTATGCCATTTATCTTTCAGCAAGGATATTAGAATGTAAATACAGGTCTAATGTAATTCATGCATATTTATTTTTTCCCGCAGGCTTTAGAATGTATAATAGGTTTTAATGTAATAGTTTTAGGTGCATGTGTGCGCGCGTGTGTGTATGCTTTACATTTAATGCTCCATAGTTTAGGTCAAAGGTCCTTGTCGTGGTCCAACGCCACCATAAGGCACCTACGTTTTATTTTTTTCTGCTCCGTTTAGTTATAGTCCAAAAACATGCAAATAATCAAAACTACAAAAACATTTTCTCAATAAACCTTGACTCTCAAATCAAGTGATCCTTCTTATATTTATTTTTCTTAATCAAACTTTCAATCAATTTTAATTGTACTTAGACCTTTACTTTCTTCAAATTTAAAATCAATCAACTTCACATTTTGCCATTTTGGCTCTTTTTATCTCTCAAAAACATTTTTCAAAATATTAAAATCAACCAAACACATCAAAAGTCAATTTCTACCCCGAACTACAAGGTTTTGATCCTTCATGGGTACGTAGACAAATGACACTCGTCCTTCTTAATCAATAAAAAATGTAAATAAAATCAGTCCTTTTTTTCTTTTTTCTTTTAAGCACTTTAAATTCATTTTCAAAAAGCGAGCAAGTTATAGCATATAAAATTGAATAAAACCGAGAGGTTCCCGTAGACTACTACGGACATAAAGGGTGCTAATACATTCCCTTTATGTAACTAACCCTCAAAACCTAAATCTTTTAAAGTGGTAATTTGAACTTTTCACCACTTTCTTTAAAAAATAAAAAGTTCAGTCGTGAAATAAAATAGCGAGTCAAAAACTAATCAAATAGCCTTGATCTCCAAAAAATGACGCGATAGAAATGGCGAATTCACTGAGGACCCCCCTAAGAGGGTTGAGCCTAACTTGGCTTTATTTAAATTTTGTGCTATAACTTGCTTAAAAACAAAAACAAAAGATGGAAATACGTGTATATATGCTCTTCCTTCTTCTTTCTCCTTTCTTAACGTGTGTGGTGAGATAAGCCCCCCACCCGGACTTGAGGGAAACATAAGATAGGACGGCGGTATAATCATAGTCCCAGGCCAAGAGTACTCTTCAGTTTTGGCACATGTGATACAACCCCGCTCAACGGAGGGATCTTGGAAGCATACGTTGTCAACGTGAGTACTCATGTTTGACATGTTATTTTCAAGTGACCGTCGAAGTTGAGAATCTTTAGTTACCTTTAACCCATCTTGGCCTTTTAGGACGTAGTGCGGTGGCTAATCAAGAGTACTCTTGAATTGGCTGATACGCGATGTTACACTCAAATGAGACATTGCTATGAATGTTATTGGACCAGGAGTACAACCGCTGATCGATAATGTTCGGAAGTGGTCAGTGATTTTGGGAAACCAATAGAACCCGAGATACAGGTACATGTGAAACCATAGTCCCTACCATGTGGCACACTTACCCTTGACTCCATCATATTGAAATCTGACCCCACCATGTTTTCTATGTTCTTTAGCATATTCATGCAATGCATTCATTCATAAATATCTTTTTTTTCCATCAAAATCGAATGACTTATCTAAACTTTCTTTACAAAAATCGTAGATGAATTTTCCAAGAAGGAACCTTAAGTAGTATAGTTTCAGGAGACCGGACATTTCGAGTTTAAGTGAGCTAGTAAAGGAGGTGAACGACCGGGATTACTTTTGGGAACGACATGGAAGTCTGCTCGGTATTGTCAAAACAGATGTTGATGAGGGGCTTTTCAATACTTGGGTCCAGTTCTACGATCCTCTCAATCAGTGCTTCACCTTCCCAAATTACCAGCTTGTTCCCACCCTTGAGGAATATTCTCATTGGATGAATTTGCCAGTGC